>CM056497.1:27500-1227500 GCA_029783415.1 Anisodus acutangulus
TAAACCACTAAACCTAAACCTAAACCTAAACCTAAACCCTAAACACAAACACTAAAACCTAAACCCTAAACCTAAACCTAAACCTAAACCTAAAGCCTAAACCCTAAACCTAAACCACAAACCTAAACCTAAACCTAAACCTAAACCCTAAACCTAAACCTAAACCCTAAACCTAAACCTAAACCTAAACCTAAACCTAAACCTAAACCTAAACCTAAACCTAAACCTAAACCTAAACCACTAAACCTAAACCTAAACCTAAACCCTAAACCCACAAACCTAAACCTAAACCTAAACCTAAACCTAAACCTAAACCCTAAACCACTGAACCTAAACCACAAACCTAAACCCTAAACCTAAACCTAAACCTAAACCTAAACCTAAACCCTAAACCTAAACCTAAACCTAAACCTAAACCTAAACCTAAACCTAAACCTAAACCTAAACCTAAACCTAAACCCTAAACCTAAACCTAAACCTAAACCTAAACCTAAACCTAAACCTAAACCTAAACCTAAACCTAAACCACAGCCTAACCTAAACCTAAACCACAAACCTAAACCTAAACCTAAACCTAAACCACAAACCTAAACACAAACCCTAAACCTACAAACCTAAGCCACAGACCTAAACCTAAACCTAAACCCTAAACCTAAACCTAAACCTAAACCTAAACCTAAACCCTAAACCCTAAACCTAAACCTAAACCACAAACCTAAACACAAACCACAAACCTAACCCTAAACCTAAACCTAAACCTAAACCTAAACCCTAAACCTAAACCTAAACCTAAACCTAAACCACTAAACCTAAACCTAAACCTAAACACAAACCACAAACCTAAACCTAAACACAAACCCTAAACCTAAACCTAAACCTAAACCTAAACCTAAACCCTAAACCTAAACCTGAAGCACAAACCTAAACCTAAACCTAAACCTAAACCTAAACCACTAACCTAAGCCACAGACCTAAACCACAAACCTAAACCTAAACCTAAACCTAAACCACAGACCCTAAACCCTAAACCCTAAACCTAAACCTAAACCCTAAACCACAAACCACTAAACCTAAACCTAAACCTAAACCTAAACCTAAACCCTAAACCACAGACCTAAACCTAAACCTAAACCTAAACCACTAAACCTAAACCCTAAACCTAAACCTAAACCTAAACCTAAACCTAAGCCTACCTAAACCTAAACCACTAAACCTAAACCACAAACCTAAACCTAAACCACTAAACCTAAACCTAAACCACAAACCTAAACCTAAACCTAAACCTAAACCCTAAACCTAAACCTAAACCCTAAACCCTAAACCCTAAACCTAAACCCTAAACCTAAACCCTAAACCTAAACCTAAACCTAAACCCTAAACACTAAACCCTAAACCTAAACCCTAAACCTAAACCCTAAACCTAAACCCTAAACCTAAACCCTAAACCTAAACCTAAACCTAAACCTAAACCTAAACCTAAACCTAAACCTAAACCTAAACCACAAACCTAAAACCCTAAACCTAAACCTAAACCTAAACCTAAACCTAAACCTAAACCTAAACCTAAACCTAAACCTAAACCTAAACCTAAGCCTAAACCTAAACCTAAAGCCTAAACCTAAACCTAAACCTAAACCTAAACCTAAACCTAAACCTAAACCTAAACCTAAACCTAAATACTAAACCTAAACCTAAACCTAAACCCTAAACCTAAACCTAAACCCTAAACCTAAACCTAAACCTAAACCCTAAACCTAAACCCTAAACCTAAACCTAAACCTAAACCACTAAACCTAAACCTAAACCTAAACCTAAACCTAAACCTAAACCCTAAACACTAAACCTAAACCTAAACCTAAACCTAAACCTAAACCCTAAACCACTAAACCTAAACCCTAAACCTAAACCACACCCTAAACCTAAACCCTAAACCTAAACCTAAACACAAACCTAAACCTAAACCTAAACCTAAGCCTAAACCACTAAACCTAAACTACTAAACCTAAACCTAAACCTAAACCTAGCCACTAAACCTAAACACTAAACCCTAAACCTAAACCTAAACCTAAACCTAAACCCTAAACCCTAAACCTAAACCTAAGCCTAAACCTAAACCTAAACCTAAACCTAAACCTAAACCTAAACCTAAACCTAAACCACACAGCCTAAACCACAAACCTAAACCTAAACCTAAACCTAAACCCTAAACCTAAACCTAAACCTAAACCTAAACCTAAACCTAAACCCTAAACCCTAAACCTAAACCCTAGAACCCTAAACCTAAACCTAAACCTAAACACTAAACCTAAACCTAAACCTAAACCTAAACCTAAACCACTAAACCTAAACCTAAACCCTAAACCTAAACCTAAACCTAAACCTAAACCACTAAGCCTAAACCTAAACCTAAACCTAAACCACAAACTAAACCCTAAACCTAAAACCTAAACCTGAAACCTAAACCTAAACCTAAACCCTAAACCTAAACCTAAACCTAAACCCTAAACCTGAACCACTGAACCACTGAACCACAGACCTGAACCACAGAACCCAGAACCCTGAACCACAGACCTGAACCAGACCTGAACCTGAACCTAGACCACAGACACGACCACTAAACCCTGAACCACCTAGACCTGAACCACGAACCACGAACCTAGACCACAGACACAGCCTGAACCCTAAACCCTAAACCCTAAACCTAAACCTAAACCTAAACCCTAAACCCTAAACCCTAAACCCTAAACCCTAAACCCTAAACCCTAAACCCTAAACCGAACCTAAACCTAAACCACCTAAACCAAACCCTAAACTAAACCCTAAACTCAAACCATGAACCCTAAACCACAAACCTGAACCACAGACCTAAACCTAAACCCTGAACCACTGAACCACAGACCCTGAACCCTGAACCACAGAACCCTAAACCCTGACACGGAACCAGAACCCTGAACCCTGAACCACAAACCCTAAACCTGAACCCTAAACCCTAAACCTAAAACCCTAAACTCTAAACCACTGAACCAGAACCGAGAAACCCAGAGCCACTAAACCCTAAACCCGAAACCCTAAACCCGAAACCCGAAACCCAAAACCCTAAACCTGAAACCCTAAACCCAAAACCTAAACCCGAAACCCGAAACTCGAAACCCTAAACCCGAAACCCTAAACCCTAAACTCGAAACTCGAAACCCTAAACCCTAAACCCTAAACCCGAAACCCGAAACCCGAAACCCTAAACCTTAAACCCTAAACTGTTGGGCCGGGATGCGGGTTAGAAAATCGAGTGAGGCTCAAAGGGTTGGAGTGTCGAGTTAGAGGCTGAATCGAGTAATGTTTGATAGGGGTTTCCGTAGGGTTTCAGGAAGTGAGGAATTAGGGTTTGTGATGGCGTCAGGTGATTCTTGTGAATCTGAGGAGCTGTTCCGGTGGCGGAATGTTTCCGGCAGATGTGTTTTCCGGGATATGGGGTATGGGCATACCCATCTACTGTTGCAATTCCACAAAAACCAATCACCTACCTACATGGCGAGCCAACAATTCGGTTTACTAATTAAGAAGTTGCATCTATGGTGGAACAACAAGATTTGAAGTACCCCGGAAAACACATCACCAAATATTTGACACCATGCTCTTCAAATGATTCGAACATTGGAATCGGGTAGGCTCAAAAAATGGAAAACTCTACAACCCTATCCGTGACACAATTCGATACACAGGCCCAATCCCGTGGCCAAACTGAGCCCACCATTTTGGCCCAAAATCGGTCAACCACCCAGCAACCTCACATACCCGACAGCCTAACTGTCCAACCTCGGACCATTGAAACCCGTGTAATGCATAGAATGTTTTGACCTAAGCACTATTTTAACCTAACCACTTCCGTCCAACTGTCACCAATTCCAAAAAAATCCCAAAGCTGCCTTATCCGACCAGAATTGAAAAGTTGTCATGTTAGATGAATTTAATGCTCTTATTACAAGTAAGACGTGGGAATTAGTACCACGTCCATCTAATGTCAACAACATTCGGTCTATGTGGGTTTTTTGTCATAGAAGAAATTCTGATGGTTCTTTTATGTGATACAAAGCTCGTCTTGTTGGTGATGGCAGGTCTCAGCAGGTTGGAGTGGATTGTGATGAAATATTCAGTCTGATAGTTAAGTCAGCAACTATCAGGACTATTCTCAGCCTGGCACTTTCCAAATATTGGTCAATTCATCTGTTGGATGTCAAAAATGCATTCTTATATGGCCACTTATAGGAAACAGTGTACATGCATCAACCGTTGGATTTCTGAGATTATACCCGGCCAGATCATGTTTGTATGTTGAAGAAATACTTATATGGTTTGAAACAAGCTCCTCGAGCATGGTATAACAGGTTTGCAGGATTTGTTTCTAAGTTAGGTTTCTCACACAGCAAGTCCGATCAGTCGTTGTTCATTTATCTGAGGGGCACTCACATGGCATATATACTTCTGTTTGTCGATGGATATATTTAATTGATATGCCTCTATTGCAGATCTTCCATCCATATTTCCAAACATATAGAGGCAGTGAAGCTTCTATTAGTGTAATATTTCTGCTTTTTCTTTTTTTGAGAATTATTATGAGGTGTTTCTTGTATGTAATAACAGTAAAATTTAATCCATTCTCTTCTTTTGTGTCAGGGAATGACATCAGGTTGGGTGGATGTGATGATGGGTTGGGTAGGGTCGACGATTTGGGTAGACCGATGTAGTGTGGGGTAGGCAATGTCGGGTATGGTATTGGTGGTGGGTTAGGGCTGTAGTAGTGGTGTGGTGGTGTAGTAGTGGTGGTTCGGGAACTGGGAGTTGTACGGGTCAGAGTTCCTATGACTGGTAGGGTTTCGGTGGAGAGATGGGTGACTAGGTTGTCAGTTACAGTGGTTGCTGGAGAAGGAGACACAGTTGGTGGTGATTGAGGGTTCCAGTGGGTGGTAGGGATGTTGACCAGTGGTGATATAGAGATGCTGAGCCGATTGTCGGTGGTGGTGACAATCGGCAATATCTGTGATGGAGACAGATGCGATTTAGGGGTGGTCATCGGGACGGTGATGGCTCAACCGAGAAGAGACTGGGCAGAGGCAGTGGGTACAGTAGCTGCTGCCGGAACAGTGACAGCGCAATCGAGAGCTAGGCAGAGAAGCGATGATGTGTTAGACTCGTCTAAAAATGTGTAATCTGAATTCTGAAATTTTTGAATACTTGTGAATGGGAAGATTGCTTCGTCAAACGTGACATGATATGAGATAATGATTTTGCGGGAAGACAAGTCGTAGCACAGATATTCCCTATAATTGGGCAGAAAACCTAAGAACACACAAGGGGTGGTGCGGGGTGCAAGTTTATGCGGGGTCGTGGAGGCAATATTTGGGTAGCATAGGCAGCTAAAAATTCATAAGTGCTCATAAGTTGGGATCCTACGGAATAGAATTTCGGTGGGTGTTATATTTTGGAGAGCCTGAATGGGCAAAATATTTAGAATATATTCGATCATTTTCATATCATAGACCCAAAAAAGAGGGAGGATGGAGGCACGAAATAGAATCGTATGAACTATATTATTGATAGTGCGAATGATTCGTTCTGCTTGCCATTTTGGGAGGAGGTGTAGGAACATGAGAACCGAAAAACCATTTCATTAGTAGAGTAAAAATTATGAAACACAGAATTATTGAACTTACGACTTTTATCACATTGAAGCAATTTTATGTCTTTTTCAAATTGTGTTTTGACATAAACACTGAATGCAAGAAACTTGACAAATACTTCATACTTTAATTTAAGCAGATAGACCCAGACAAAAGTGAGAAAATTCATCTAATAAGACGAGATAAAATTTATGACCCAGTGATCTAGTAATAAGAGATGTCCATAAATCTGCATGAACAATGTCAAAGGGAGAATACATAACACTTGAAGAAGACTTAAAACGGAAGGCGGACATGTTTGCCTAAAGGACAAGAAAGATAATGTTGGGCAAATTTTCCATTATGACAACGAATTAAATTATTGTTTCTAAGAAAATTAAAAACAGGGGCTTCTGGGTGTCCAAATCTATTGTGCCAGGTTGACGGAAAAATTGTTGCTAAAGCGGTGGGAAGAGCGACATGGGCAGTTAGAGATGTGGGAGTGTGACACTAGTATTGGACGTGGATAGGAAAGGATAGAGATCACCCTCACTATTGCATCTCGTAAGGAGTTTCCCGGTACGGAGGTCCGTTACGGAAAATCCAAACGGATCAAAATTAATTGATACAGAATTATCGGTGACAAATTTCCTAAAGGAGATTATGTTTTTGATAATGTTAGGAGCATATAAGACGTTATTCAAGGATAAATGGGAATGCGGTGGTGGGGTTAGTGTGTGGTCAAACCCTTGAATTAAAATGTGATAACCGTTTCCAATCATAATAGATTGTAGAGTATTTAAACTTCACAGTTGAGGAAGATTACCAGAATTATTGGTGAGGTGAGACGTGGCGCCCGTATCCATATACCACGCATTATCGGGTTGCCGAGGAGTCAATGTGATGAAAGTCGGGCCCAAATTGGATTGGGAGAGGCCTGGAGCAGACTGCTGGGCTCCAGGAAATATGGTCGGATTACTGTGGCCCATTGACTGGCCTGGGGCGGACTGGTAGGCTGCCTGAAATTGGGCCCAAAATTGGTTTCCAAAACTTGGGTTGTTAGGCTAACAGAGGTTGGGTCGCGGCTGTAGCCCCAACTGTTGTTGGGCCGTTGTTGTTGACTGCATGTCCCTGGATGTTGGGCAGTGCTATGTCGACGCTACCATGAATTGCTTTTCGAGCAAGACGTGAAACAAATTAGAGTACTATTTCTTTGATCTCTGGAACAGAAAAAGAAAAAAAAGAACATCCGAATGAAAAAAAAATCAGAATAAGAAATAAAACAGACTCTTGAAGATAATGAAATGATTAAGAGTTTAAAGATCTATATCTCCTAATTATAATTTTCTGCAATGGGATAGAGAATTTATAGAAAGTGAACACACCAATTCAAGAAATGATGTACCCTTTAAGATTGGATGGAACCTTTTTACAAGAATATGTGTATCCTTTAAAGACAGAGCAATTGAATGAAGCGGTCTTATTTTTCTATATTCAACCAAGAAAAACGCATTCACCTGGATTCGAATCCTAATACTATTATTAAATATTAAATAATAAGAAAATAATAATAATAAAAGGAATATACCAACACAAGATCTTCTAAATCTTGAGATGGAAATTTCTATACATTCTCTTCTGTTTGATTACTTGTTCTATTCTAAATCACTAAGAAAAAAAAGGAAAATAAAAACCTCCCGGTTCTATTTTTCAAAGGTGTGATTAAATTTTGAATCACTCCAAAAAAATTCCAACAGTAGCGGTCTAGAAAAACAAAAAGAAGAAATAGCAATAGTAGAGAGGGAGCTTAAGGAAATAGGAAGAGACTTATCTAAAATTGGAGCTTCTTTAATTGGAATATGAATAATTGAGAGGGAGATTTAAATAATGTGAATTGAAAGTATAATTACACTTAAAAGAAAAAAATTGAAGAATAAAATTAGGAAAAGAAATCGAATATACGTCTCTTTTCCACTATCTAATCAATAGGAAAAAAATATGTGTGTGTCTTCTAATGTTTATTAGGATGAAAATCATCCATTAACCATATAGGTATACATTTAAAGTGAAAACCCTTCTTAACATTTTGCCTTATTTTTTGAAAGAAACAAAAATAAAAAATGCAAATCATCTAAGTCCTAATTTTATATTTTAAAACGCATACAACCTTATGCTTTGATCCATATTTTGTATACATGCGCATGAAATATTTACTCTCTTTTATCTTGACAATATTTATAATAAATTTATTTCTAAATCAATGAACATTAGCGGAAAAATTCACTAGTCTACTTACAAATCTTAAAGATATAAGCTGTACTGAAATTTAGATTTTAAACTTGAGAAGTAACAATTATCTTTGCTTAGAGCTGAGACATCCATTTATGTTGGGTATTTTTGCTCTATGGTACTTTATAAAGCAGTACGGGAAGTATATAACTATTACAAGTATTCGAAAGGATAAACAAAGATTCAATAATTCAACTAGTAATCTGAAAATTACAATATAACCACAAAACTGAAATTACAATTTTGTTGAAGACGGAAAAATTGGAACTGCTTTTTCTTTGAGTCGAGTGTGGCACTCTGTCCTTAAGACAATATTGCCCCGTATGTATCCTTTATACGTCTGGACAATTTGTCTCCCAAGATAAAACAAGAATGGAACACTTGAGCAAAGGAAACTCAAGAGCTACCGTGAAGAATATTGAATAACGAAATGATGCACTGGAAGTTGTAGGAAGAAGAAAACTTTACCTTGTGTAAGCTTCAATTTTCGTGTATATTATATGTGTGTTCTTAGTGCTCAACAATGGTGTAAGGGGTGTTTATATAGGTGATGGAGGGCTGAAATCGCCTCCATAATAGCCAAATAATGGCCATTATGGAGGTAGTAAAGTCACCAACATAAATGGTGAAAGACCAACGGATTTGGCCATTATAAGAGGAGTAATTCAGCCAAAATAAATGGCTGAATTAAGTGCTTGGCGTTTCTGCTTTGATGTCCAAATTCGACGTTAAAACTTGAGGACCAAAGCTGTACATCTTGAAACTTCAGGGACCAAAGCGTACATCTGAAAGAATTCTGTCCGAATCGTACATCAGGAACTTACGGGATCAAACTGTATACGGAAAAGTTCTCTGGCCCAAAGATAATATCGAAGGCCCACACCGGAACTTCGGAATCGACGGCGGCGGCGCGCGTGTGGTCTTTCCTCGAACCGAAGCACATCTAGGTCCTCCCTCCTTTAAACACATGGGATACCCCTTGGGGTCCCAAACCCCAAACCAATTTCGAGTCTTATACACAACAATTCTTTCTTCATCTACCGATGAGGGAGAATTGAACACAACACCACACTTTCCATGCTTCAAACACCTCACTTCGTGGACCAATATCTCTTTCATTTCTCAATGAAATTTGACGATTCTTGGCCCTACGGTTATCTACGCACTTAGTAGATCATGCATGTGTGAAGAACCGAATTCTTCAATATACGTAACACTAGTGTTTAAGCCGTTAAAGTTGGTCGGTCTCAACTCCCGCCAAAGGCAAATTTCCAACAATCCCCTCTTGAAATAGATTTTGGCGCACTCACATGGTGTCTTTTTCATTTCCAGCAATATTTCAGCGGACCGATGTTGCATAAGTAGAGGTAGCCTCAGCTTTGAACCTTCCATAGTTGAATACCATCGGACTTACTTACTGCGCGGTGAACGTGATGTCTTGAACCGTCAGTGTTTAATGTAAGCCAAGTCAATGATACCAACACAACAAATTCCCTTACTCTCTTCTTCGTAATGTTTTATCCGTTTTGGCCATGGACAACGTCTTGGATTCTTAAGTGCGTTCATTTTGAGGCGGCCCGTCCTCGCACTTAAATAGGTGGTCTCCTACAAGGTATCCTGTTATACCCCACTTCACAAGTGTTAGGAACCATTAAAAGTTTCCCAAAAACCTAACCTCAACTGTTGAGGAGCATTACAGGTTTTGAAAACTTAACATTTACCCACACTGCAGATAGCACTTAAAGTCTATCGAGGGAACGGCTTTGGATTTGGTGTTTTTTTCATAAATCACTATCCGAAGTGCTCATGCTTCCACTGAAGCGATCAACTGAACCTTTACAGCTTAGTTTTTCCATTGAACCAAATTACTGGGATCTCCAGTTAGTAAGGTTGGGTTACCACTGTATTGGTCCGTATATTTTGGGTTTTAAGCCCATTCCCCTAGACAGGCAGAACACTTGATCTCCGGGTAGTCCCTTAGTTAGTAAACAAGGAAGTGACACCCATGATGATCAACTGTCATACGGTCTTATGTCTCCTGACAAATCCTGACAGATATGTCCAGACGCCGTCATCCGTGTCCTTCCTAAAGCCGATTGGCTAGCCATAGTGTATAACTGCTGAAGGCACGGGTTTCTCCCAATAAGGGACGTCCTCTAAGGAGTCGTGAAGTTACTCAACTTCTTTCATGCTTTGTATAAAGCGATAAACTCCGATTCCATCATGAATCGGCCGATGCAAGTTTGCTTAGGGGATTTTCCAAGACCCACCATACACATTTACTTGTGGCTTTGGTATTCTCCAGATCTGGTATCCGATTTGTATCACTGTGTTCTCCCAGAACCGCTGGACATCCAGAATACTATAATCCGAAGATAAGCGAATAATTCAGATATCGTCATATCCGACTTAACGCTTTCTATTGATCATGTATTAAGATCATCAGTGAAACTTAGTTCAACTGATCTGTTTGTAGGACGATACCAGGTCGGTTGTAGTGTGTACAATACATTGAACTACACGTGATCTGTGCGTATCGCTCCTTGTCTATGGGTGCATCATGATTCCAATCAGTTCTATGATTCATATCCATTGATGGCTTCAACGAGACTGTCAACTATCGACCAGTCCGTTAGATGTCTTTAGAAATCCAATTCCTAAGATGTCATCTGTGATATCCATATCTTTCATATCGAGACTTTGTTTCAATATGACTTTTACTTTCAGGTTGACTCTCCAACTGTTGGCTTTCTAACCAGTCAATGTTTACGTGGTCGATTCATTGTTTCGCTTTATCTGAAACTTTCAGGACCAAAATGTAAACATTTGAGGACCAAGATGAAAGTTCAGGAAGAAGCCCAACAGTCCAGAAAACCAACTCTGATTCTCTTCTTCCAACTCTCCGGTTGGGAAGGCTGTTTTAACATTCATGCCACGCAATACTGCAATGGCCCATGATGTTAAGCTACTCCCAGGGGAGCACATGTACAAGTAGCCGAGGCTTTGAACTCGTCAGTAGATCCATCTACTTTGTACTCACTTTTGAGTATTTTTTTTCACAACCCAAAGGTTCTTTTCCCGGAGGAAGATCAACCATTACGCAAGTATGGTTCTATATGATGGAATATATTTCTCTCTTTAGCTTCTTTCCAAAGCAGCGCTTTTGGAGATTTCAATTATTTGTTAATTGTCCATGGTTCGTTCTTAACCATACAAGCTAGAATGACTGGAACAAGTCTTTCTCCCCTCTTTGCTTCGTCTTGGTTCAACATCTAGAATCCCTGAGTTCTGCAGATCTAGAATATTAAGTTCCGGATAGCCAGCAACTTTCGAGTCCTGTAGATACGGAGCGTCTAGTTCCGGACAGTCAGGCCCTCGCGGGTTCTTGTTAACCTTGAGCAATTACTCCTTTTTCCTTTTCAAGGAAAGTTATCTTATAAGAATTCAGCATTCTTTGACGCCAAGAGGCGATAAGTACTACTGTTATTTACAGATCCAGTGGATATGCAATCTACAGTCTTAGGTAGAACTTGACCTGTTTCAGTAGTCCAACTTCTACCAAGCCACCACACATCACAACTTTTGTATGTGAGATCCTTTTCATGTCTCACACGGAGAGTTATCCTTATCCTTATGCGGAGTTCTATTGAGAATCGCATTAGCGGTAAGGATCGCCTTGCCCCACATAATTTAGGCGTACGGGTTTGCGCTTGGCTAACACCGTTAGACTGAGGTGAGTAATGAACAGTCGTTTAATGAACGCTGCTTCACATTCTCCCCCTCTATCGCTATGAATTTCGCAATCCATAGGCTTAGTTGATTTTCAACTTCTGCTTTGTAGCGCTTATCCGCTTCAACAACTTCATCTTTGCTTTTTAACAAACAAAGGATTCCATACGTTGTACCATCATCAATGAAGATCACAACGTACTTGTCTCCCCCCTCTATTTTGTATAAACTTCAAATCACCCAAGTAGGTGTGACTAAGTTCTAGAGGAGCGGTGCTTCTTTCGCTATTCCCTTGACGGAATTTGGAAAGGTGATTTTGCCTCTTCGCCTACCTCACATTCATTTTGAGGGTTTATGTCGAAAGGAGGCAACAATCTCAACATCGTTAGCTTTTGAATGACTTACTATTTAACGTGTCTTAATCTATGATGGCATAGATGCACGGATTACAAATATATCATTCATTTGGCTATAGACATATTGTACCATTCTTAGTTATTACAGACCTGTTGGACTAGTCTCAATCAACTTGACCAACAACGTCCCTTGAACCAAGTTAGGAACATGTATCACCTCTTTTTAGAGTGATCCATTCCTTGAAGTCCTATTGAGGACAACCTCTCCAGCCCCTTTGATTTTAGAGGTGGCGTTGCTTCATATGAACAGCCTCTTGCCCGTGGTTAGGGCGTAACCGGATCATATGTGATCTCGATACTCTGGCCCACTTCAGTTGCTTTGGCAGACTGAGTGTCCAATTTCTTTACTGCCTTTCTTTAGGCCTTCAGATCATTAAGACCTGGAAACGTTGGCCCACCACACTAGGTGTCCATTACTTTTCCTATGAAATGAATTCTGGCCCCACTCCAGTCGCCCGGAGGCTTTATATGACTGAGTGTCCAATATCATCATATCAAAGGAATTTTGGCCCACTCCATGCCGCCTTAGGCTTTGTATGACTGAGTGTCAATATCATCCTATGAAGGATCTTACGCCAAATAGTATGACGAGTTCTACGTCTTTAACTTTTAGACTCCTTCCGTTAAGATTGGTGCCCAGATAATTCTTGGCGCTTACTTAAGAGTGGTAACGATTTTATACGATTAGTGGATCTTTCTCCATCGTATGTGCGAACATACTTTACATACTTTAACAGTTGCACTTAAAAGAACGGATCTTTTTAAGTCGTTTACAATCCAATCTTTAAACGGGAAAGAAGATAAGATTAAACTTCTTATTTTAAAGCGTAAGGAATATAAATTATTTTCATATTCCTCCTTACTTTAATCCATTTTTAATCAGACATCATTTAATCTTTATTCTTGACAAGTAAGAAAATCTACTTATCCCAATTTCGGATTCTGGCTCACTTCAGTCACTTCATCAAACTGAGTGTCCAGTTCCTTCTTACCATTATTCGGATCTTTTGTCTGGGATAGATACAGGCCTTCTGCTGCAAGACAGAAGTACATCTTCAGTCTTCTCCTCTTGTCCCAGTTGACATCCCCAGGCTCTCGAGAGCGCTTGTTCCAACCATTCTTGGTAGCGGTGACACCATGAACACGTTCATCATCATCACTCTCTTCTACCAGAAAACCATTGCCATATCCAGATTTGGTCACACAACTTTTAACCGACATCTTTCGAACACTAATAGTAATACTATACAAATATTGTCTTAAGATGTTGGGTATTTTTGCTCTATGGTACTTTATAAAGCAGTACGGGAAGTATATAACTATTACAAGTATTCGAAAGGATAAACAAAGATTCAATAATTCAACTAGTAATCTGAAAATTACAATATAACCACAAAACTGAAATTACAATTTTGTTGAAGACGGAAAATTGGAAACTGTTTTTGCTGAGTCGAGTATGGCACTCTGTCCTTAAGACAATATTGCCCCGTATGTATCATTTATACGTCCTGGACAATTTGTCTCCCAAGATAAAACAGCAATGGAACACTTGAGCAAAGGAAACTCAAGAGCTACCGTGAAGAATATTGAATAACGAAATGATGCCTGGAAGTTGTAGGAAGAAGAAAACTTTCTGCTTGTGTAAGCTTCTGAATTTTCGTGTATATTATATGTGTGTTCTTAGTGCTCAACAATGGTGTAAGGGGGTGTTTATATAGGTGATGGAGGGGCTGAAAACTGCCTCCATAATAGCCAAATAATGGCCATTATGGAGGTAGTAAAGTCACCAACATAAATGGTGAAAGACCAACGGATTTGGCCATTATAGGAGGAGTAATTCAGCCAAAATAAATGGCTGAATTGAGTGCTTGGCGTTTACCTTTGACTGTCCAAATTCGGCGTTACGGAAACTTCAGGGACCAAACTGTACATCTTGAAACTTCAGGACCAAACTGTACATCTGAAAGAATTCTGGTCCGAATCGTACATCGTGAACTTCGGGATCAAACTGTACTTACGGCAAAGTTCTGCGGCCCAAAGATAATATCGAAGGCCCACGGCCGGAACTTCGGAGCAGGACGAGGCGGCGGCGGCGCGCGTGTGGTCTTTCCTCGAACCGAAGCACATCTAGGTCCTCCCTCCTTTAAACACATGGGATACCCCTTGGGGTCCCAAACCCCAAACCAATTTCGAGTCTTATATACACAACAATTCTTTCTTCCTCTACCGATGAGGGAGAATTGAACACAACACCACACTTTCCATGCTTCAAACACCTCACTTCGTGGACCAATATCTCTTTCATTTCTCAATGAAATTTGACGATTCTTGGCCCTACGGTTATCTACGTACTTAATAGATCATGCATGTGTGAAGAACCGAATTCTCCAACATACGTAACACTAGTGTTTAAGCCGTTAAAGTTGGTCGGTCTCAACTCCCGCCAAAGGCAAATTTCCAACAATTTATTACTGACAAATGGTACAAAAATGAAATAAAAATAAAATATGACACCAGTTCTAGAAAAATCAAAAGTTACAAAAGATACTAAAAATAATTATACTTAAAGAGCACCTAAAGCCTCGAATAGGGAAGGTGTCAATAACCAAAGGCCTCAAGAAACAACCAACTAATTACAAATTCTTTGAACAAACCATTCACACGAATTACAAATTCTTTGAACAAACCATTCACACCTTCGTGCACTTTTAAAACCTCTAAGCATATGTGCTCGTTCCCTAATTTCTTTTTGTATATGTGTGAAAACAAAACTGCTATTTATATTCTATTGCCTAAACATTTCTCCATTTTTAACTATCCAAACATGATAAATCAAAGCTCCTATGATTGCTGACATGGTGGCCTTTTCAAATTTCTGCCAAAAGGCAAGTCAAGTTTGGGATCCTTTCTTAAATTAGTTTTTCCCAAAAGGAATTCCCAAATCTGGATGTTGATGTGTCAATATTAGAATGTAAAATGGTGCTATTGCTGGGATGAAAATTAGTAAAGCTTTTTTGCAGTTAAAGAATGTGAAATAAATAGTCTCTTCTTTCCTTTTCAATGGAGTATGTTTAAAAAAATAGTGGCTTAATGAGTACATTACACACTTTTATTTGAAAATAATAAGGGAGGATTACTTGTTAGCAATTTTGAGAGGCAAGTGAAGCAATGATTATGAGAGATTCAAACTTTGGCTTTTTTACTAGCTTCAGGAAGAAAGAGCAGAGCAAAAGTCATATTTGTTTTTTTTTTTTTTTGATAATCCAGGTCTCCAGGCTTACGCCTGACTACGTCCTGGAGGTAATAGCACCGGTCCTTCAACACTATTACCAGGTAAATCGCGGGATGTGCTCCGGTGACCAGTTTTCTGGGAGCGTACAACTGATCAATGAGACAAGGTCAAATTCCCCAACATGCAGAGTTTCTTCGTGCTTGCGGGGAATCGAACCAACGCTGTCCCATGCCAGAGCGCCTTATAGCGCCCAGGCTTTGCCACTGGACTATGCCCCGGAGGACATATTTGTATTATTACTAGTATTTGTGCGAATCACGCAGTCCTAAAGAATCTATTTTATATATAAAATATTCTTCTTTCCCATGAGAATAAAAAAATGTTACATGAATCAAGATAATCTTAATCGTGCATATTTATAAGTTGGGAGAGATGTAAAAGTTTATAACTTACCTGAATATTATTTCATACATAAAATAATCGTATTCCCTTTCACATCTACATGAATCGAGATAACCTTAATCATGAATATTTATCGGCTCGAGGAGATATAAAGGTTTATAATTGATATAATTATTATAATGCGAATGAAATTCAATAAATAGAATAAATAAAATATGTTTAAGAGTATTATAAGTGTGTCATTCGAGTTCTTTAATATAATACACTAGTCAACTTGTCATAAAAAATAGTAAATTGATGATACCAATCCTGTTGTAAATTTAATCTGAATGTTAAACAATGTTGAATTTATAATATGATCTTTTCATAATTGTAAAGCATTAAGAATAAACAAAAAGTATTTATATGCAAAAGATTGACCAAGAATAGGGTTGTGCATGTTAACGGTTAAATCAATAACCCGAATTGATTATTGGGTTATTGGATTAATGATTCGGGTTAATGGATTATTGGTTCAGATATCGGTGGTGTCCTATGGTTATTGAGATATCGGTCCGGGTATCGGTTTGACCACTTTTATTTATGGGTGAACTGATAACCATTTATTTAACTATATTTATACCCTTTCATATGTAAAGTCATTTAAAGTTCTTTTCACTGTTTTACTCTTCTTCTATTTCTTTTGTATCCATTAAAAGTTTAAAACTGGTCAGGTTCTCCTACTTGATTTTCACAAATTGGTACCTTTAAGAGTTTTGTACTTCGATCATATGCTTTAGATTCTTGCCTCAACTGGATTGACTACTGTGTTGTGTAATGTAACTCAATGTCTCTTGGTTCATTTTTGGTCTAAGTTTATTTACGTCATTTCTATTCCAATTGGATAATTTTGTTCGAAGCTACTTTCAGTTTTAAAAATGGGTTCTTTGTTCTTGAAATTTTTTTGTGTGAAATCTTAATGGTTAAACCGATAACGATCAACAACCGATTAACCAATAACCCAGTAACTGATATCTTAATGGTTCTTTAACGGTTTAACATGTCTATAAACCGATAACCGATAAGTTTAACCAATAACTTTCAAACCCGAACTGAATCACCCGATACATAGCCCTAATCAAGAATCTACGTGGTTAAACTTAATTTTCTAAAAATCACCAAGTGTAATTAACCATCATAAAAAAATTGTTTTAGAAAAAAAAATTATAAAAAAAAAAAAGAATAACCGCGATGGAACCACAACAAAAAGCTTAAATAAAAATCTTTAAAAAGATTCAACCCTCTGACAATACATTTTTGTCACACTTCTATCTACCAATTCTTGAAAGTATAGTCAAGATGTCTTATAATTCAGTCTATAATGTTTTGTGGCTATCTAATTAAGGGATATATTATGTGACATTAGTATCATTTTCACATAAATAATTTTTTTTCATAAACAAAAAATTGAGAGCTAAAAGTCGTGCTTTTGCCCCCACACAGTAAAAGAGAGAGATAACAAAAATTTAAAAGAAAAAATCAAAACAGATATATTTGGTGTGCAAAATGAATAACACTTTTTTTACTTTCTTAGATTTAAACTGAGTAACCAACAAAGTAAGTACATGTGTTATATGAAAAATAAAACAATTGCAACTTAAACGTCTGATGCACTGTTGTTGGTAGTTGGCCAACGGATTTTGTTGTTGGACATGGAATCACAAAATTTAAAACAAAAAAGTTGTTGGACATGGAATCACAAAATTTAAAACAAAAAAAAGTAGGGAAAAGAGAAGAGTCCCGTTAAAACTTTCAAATTTAGTAGAGCATATGAACAATATTGTTAATTGTCTTGAGGCGAGTTTTGTGGGGACCTTCTCAAAAACATAAAAATTCATTTCAGATAAATTTTTTTGATAAGATAGACATTTTATTAAATGATACCAAGATGGTACAGGAAGAGAAACAAAAACAACAGAAAAAAAAATAAGAAACAGCCTACTACACTCTTCTTCCTGGCATATCCAAGAAAGTCATATACTCGTTCCAATTACCCATCAAGCTACTTTTACACCAAAAGTATAAATTTTGTAAACACCTATCCTTAACTCTAGAAATATTAGTTCTCTTCCTTTCAAAGCAAGCTTTGTTCCTTTCCAACCATATTGTCCATAAGATGCACAATGGAATGGTTCTCCATATGTGCTTTATCTCTTTTGGTATCGCCAGTTGCTGCCAACCTTCCAGCAAACCTTTCACATTCTGAGGCATCACCCAATTAATACCATGAAGATTTAAGAATAACACCCAACATTCTCTAGAAAATTTGCAATGGAAAAGATGATCAACTGTTTCCCGATCTTCTTGACATAGGAAGCATTAAAACCTCTTTTCTGCAAGTTATTTTGAGTTAAGCATGCCCCCAAGTTGCAACCCATCCAAAACATGCTACTTTAGTAGGAGCTTTTGTTTTCCATATCATCTTCCAAGGCCAAGAATTATCCCATTGACCCGGCTGCTTTAACAGCAAAATATACCAATTCTTAACTGAAAATTTCTTGTCATTACGTGCTAGCCAAATCAAGGTATCCAACTCTAATCGATATATACTGATACCAATTGTTGAAGCAGCTGACAAAAATCTTCTATCTCCCAATCATTCAAATTTCTCTGGCAACTTGGCTGCCAACCAGAGTTAGAATGAAATTCAGCAATATTATCATTCTTATTTGTAGAGCAGTTAAAAAGAGTAGAACGCTTATCTTTTAAACATTCATCACCAACCTACAAATCTGTCCAGAATCTAATTTTTTTTCCATTTCCTACCTCCAGTCTAGTAAAATGAAACATATAAAGCAATTTAAGAGTAATGAAACTAAGAGTAAGAATTGTTAACCGCCATTGATGAGCAAAGAGAAAAGAGAGCTTCGAGCAGATTTGGGAAATCAAAACTGATTTCATTTCTAGATATCTTCTTTGTTATATACACGGTGAAAAGAGAAACTAACTCCAGCTGTCAGCTGGTCTCACTAATTATCTAACTAACTACCCTAACAATCAATTGACAACTAAGCAACAACTAATCTAATATTACAAGTTGAGTAACTATGATTAACTGTTATGACTAACTATCCGGATTGTGCTGTGTACATATAATTACTCAATAATAATATCATGGACTACTTTTGCTAATAATCTCAACACCCCCCTCAAGTTGGAGGTGATGATTTCACAGACAACTTGCCAAGAACAGAATGATGTTTGGCTCCTGGTAATGCTTTAGTTAAAACATCTGCCAGTTGCTCATTTGTAGAGACATGATATAGATCAATGACCCTTGTGGTCAGGCCCTTCCCCGGACCCCGCGCATAGCTTGAGCTTAGTGCACTAGGCTGCCCTTTATGATATAGATCAATGAGTCTTTCTTGCAGCTTGTCCCTCACAAAATGACAATCAACTTCAATGTGCTTGGTCCTTTCATGAAATACAAGATTTCATGCAATGTGTACAACTGCTTGACTATCACAGAACACTAGAAAGGGTGTGGAACAAGGCACAGTCAACTCTGCAAGTAGTCTTTCAACACATACTAATTCTCCCATAACTTTTCTAATTGCTATGTATATTTCCTCTACTGATGATAGTGATATGGTAGTTTGCTTCTTAGATTTCCAACTAATAGGAGAATCACCAAGAAAAATAATATAGCCACTTACAGACCTCCTATAGTCAGGGCAAGCAGCCCAATCTGAATCACAATGTGTTGACGCCTTGAGACTTGGGTTATTGGATATGAAAAGGCCTAGAGATGGTTTAGCTTTCCAGTATCTCAGTACATGTAAAATAGTCAAGTAGTGAGGCTCTCTAGGTGTTTGCATGAATTGACTGAGATGTTGTAGACTAAAGTCAATATCTAATCTTGTGTTGGTGAGAAAGTTGAGTTTTCCCACTAGTTTCCTGTAGGATATGGGATCTGCCAACAGCTTTCCTTCTGCAAACTTCAATCTGATAGTGGAAGTTTGTGAATAATTTGCTCAAAGAATTTGACTGCCTGAATGATACCACAACTCCATCATTTCTGTATAGAATTTCCAGGCCTAGAAAATAACTCAGCTTTCCTAAATCCTTTATCTTGAACTTGTGGTGCAAAAACTATTTTAGTTGTTAGATTTCTGCTAGATCAGTCCCAGTAAGTATAACATCATCAACATACACTTCTACAAACACCATGGATTGTTGATTGGACTGTAAGTTGGGTAATTTGTAGGTATATTCCTGCAGTGCAAGTGTCGTGGGTTGTCTGGATGTTCTCCTAAGTTCAACATATGGATGTGTATGTGATGTTATTGGTTCATTATGGGAAGCTGGTGAAGGTAATGGTTCAAGTGATTGTATAAATATGTGCAGAAGAGTGTAATCAGACATAACTTCCATTTGGGAAGTACTAGTAGCATCAGTGGGGACGGTAAATGTGTTGTTAGGTGAGGTTGAGGAATAAGTTGTTGGTAGTGTGTGTGACAGGTCCGCACTAGTAAACATGTTGTCATGAGCAATAGAATTGGTATGCTTATTTGTATCCAAATGACATGAATTACTTGTGACAGACTTCAAGCTATTAATACAAGAATTCTTCATGTTCTAAACAGAAAGAAAAGTAGAATTAGTAGGTGACATTGAAAATAGGAATACATTCTCATGAAATACAACATCTCTTGAAATGTGTAATCTCTTGGTTGCTAAGCCTAGGACCTTGTATCCCTTAGTTCCAAAAGAGTAACCTACAAAAACATGAGGTGTTTCTCTAGGTTCAAACTTATCCTTATGGGTTTTAAGAGTTGTAGGAAAGCATAAACATCCAAAGGCTTTTAGATGGTTGTAGGTTCGCTTCTTTTGATATAACAGTTCATATGGGCATTTGTTTTTCAAGGTTGTGGAAGGCGATCTGTTAATGAGGTATGTGACTGTCAAGATGCAATCACTCCAGTATTTAAGGGGTAGTTTGGATTGGTATAAAAGTGCTCTTACATTCTCAAAAAGGTACTTATGTTTACTTTTAACAACACCATTTTGTTGTGGTGTATAGGCACATATTTTTTTATGGATGATTCCTTTGATTTGGAAAAAATAAGATGATTCATTGTCAACAAACTCCAATCCATTATCAGATCTAACACTTTATGGTAGTGGAGAACTGATTTTCTATGAGTGAAACAAAAGCTTTGATGGTCTGAAGTGCATTGCTTTTACAGTTTAGTAAGTGTGTCCAAGTGGATCTACTATATTCATCCACCATTGTGAGGAAATATCTGTGATTATCATGTGTGGTTGCATGGTATGGTCCCCATATGTCGACATGTAAAAGTTGAAAGGGCTTATTGGTGGTGCTAGTTTTCTAGGAAAAAAGTAAGCTGGCCTGCCTTGACATAGGGCATACAGTACATATGGATGGTTGTTTAGGTGCAAAACTGGTTGGGAGAGGTACAACAACAACAACATACCCAGTGAAATCCCACAACGTGGAGTCTGGGGAGGGTAGAGTGTACACAGACCTTACCTCTACCTTGGTTGGTAGAGCAGTTGTTTCCGAGAGACCCTCGGCTCAAGACAAATCACAAGCACAAGCAAAGCAAGAGAAATGGTCAGACTTGGGAGAGAGGTAATACCTTTCATTTTAACAAAAGGCACATGGCCTAGTCTTAGATGCCACAAGAGATCAACACTTTCATGAGATGCAGTAGATACACAAGAATTTGAAACAGGGCAAGTTTTAGTTTTATTAGATGAACATGAATCATTTACAATGTGAGGAGAAGATGAACAAGAATTGTGAACTTGCATATTACAATCAATAGAACTATTGTGATGTGTAGTATTAGACAATGAAAGAAAACCAGTGTTGATGGTAGACATCATATTGTAAGAGATGAGTACATTGGAGAATCTGAGTGCTTGTTGTGGCATTTTGAGCAAAGGTAGTATAAACCATCGTTGGTTATACCAATCTCCAGAAGCCTCTTCAGTGAAGGGCCTGTAAAATGCAGCAAATTTCACTGAAACTTATAATACTCTTGAGTTAAAGAGTAAGGCAATGAATAGATATGAGATCAAACTTGAAACTAGGCGCAAACAACACTCTATACAATGTCAATGCAGGACCTAATAATGTATCACCAATTTCTGTTACTTTGACTTTATATCCATTAGGCAATGTCACAAGAAAAGGGTAAGGTAAAATTTGGATATTTGTGAGTAAGAATTTGTTATAGGTCATGTGATGGGAAGCACCATAATTCAATATCCAGGAATCAGCATAAAATACGCTACACTTACAAGTCAGTTCTCATATCTCAGTTATAAAATAGTGACAAGCTATTATACCTGCAAAGTTGACGGCTTCACTAGTCATGTTATTGCTTGGTTTGTGTCCTGGAACTGTAACCTGAATGTTGTTCAGAAGATCAACCAGTTGATTGTATTGTTCCTCAGTCAAGTTTTGAATTCTTCTGTTGTTAAACTAATAGTTTGCCTATGTGTGTTGGTTGTTGATTTGATAACCAGCTTCATTGTGCCTCCCAACTGGTCCATGCTCATTAGTAGCTGAGCCCAAATTTCTTCCATTGGTAAATTTGAAATCTTGAGGGAAACCATGTAATCCATAGCATTTGTCCTCAGTATGGCCAGTTCTTTTGCAGGGATTACAAAATAAGTTGTTTCTGCTTTAGGAATGCCCTCCTCTAGAAGTTCCAGTTCCATAATTGTGTGCATTGTTGTATTTAGTGAATTGCTTATTGTTTGATCTGTTATAGTTGGTGTTTTGTCTTCCTGATGGATAATTGATCCTAAATGTGGCATTGGCTGACCCTTGTGAACTAAAAGAATTTGGTGCTCCATGTGAATTGAGTGAAGTGGATTCCATAGTCAACTGATTCTTAGGTCTCATTTCCCTCTGCTTCTCTTCTTGAATTAAAATGGAGAATGATTGTGCAATGTTAGCAGTGGGTTTATCATCAAGATGCTTTCCCTAACTGCAGTGTACACCTCATTGAGGCCCATGAGGAACTGAATTAACCTTCTATCTTGCTCAGCTTTGTGCATTCCAACTTTGGCTCCACAAGTGCATTGACAAGTACAACTTGTGTTTGCACTAAGAGTGCTCGATTCTTCCCAAAGTTTTTTTCATCTTTGTGTAGTAACTAGTGATATCCATACTTCCTTGGGACAAATAATTGATTTTTTTTATGTAAGTGGTATAATTTGACCACATTTGTTTGATCATTTATGTCTTCTAGCTCTTGCCAGAGCTCCTTAGCAATGTTTACGTATTGTAGATTGTCAGCTAGGTCACGCGATAGTGAATTTAGTGTCCATGATGTCACCATATCGTCATATCTCTCCCACATCTCAAGTGTGGGTGAATCATCAGCAGGTCGAGCACACTTTCCATTGATAAATCCCATTTTGTTCTTAACTGAGAGTGCCCTGAGTACACCTCTCCTCCATGATCGATAACCACTTCCATCAAAAACTGTTGGTAATAGAGTTTTTCCAGTGTTCTCACCAGGATGCACATACAAAGGATTCGGTGAGCCCAACGAACCTGGGGTTTCATTGTTAGTTTGATTTGCCTCTTCTACTCGATCTGTTTGGGTTGTTGGATCCATATTACACTAGTATCGAACAATTGATTGCTTAATCAAGGTAAATTCAAAATGAAATTGAGATATTGTTAACCACCATTGATGAGCAAAGAGGAGAGAGCTTGGAGCAAATTTGGGAAATCAAAACTGATTTCATTTCTGGATATCTTCTTTGTTATATACAAAGTGAAAAGAGAAACAAACTCCAGCTGTCAGTTGGTCCCACTAATTAACTAACTACCCTAACAACCAATTGACAACTAATAACAACTAATCTAATATTACAAGTTGACTAACTATAACTAACTGTTATGACTAACTACCCGAATTGTGTTGTGTACATATAATTACTCAATAATAATATCATGGACTGCTTTTGCTAATAATCTCAACAAAGAGACTCCAAAAGAAGCAGCCAGGAGAAAATAGTGTTGCTTGACGAAAGGATAAAAAGTTCACAGTGGCATATTTGAGCTTTTTCCCTTTAATAAATAAATAATTTAGCACATAACCGGTAACCCAACAACTCTTATTTTTAGAACTAAAACACTTCACCAAATGTTTGAATTTGACCAAACGCCTTCAATTCTCTAAAAGCGTTTGTAATGCCTTCCGTTCTAAAAAATAAGTGTTCTTTTCTTAAATAAATACTTTTGACCTTTCACAAGCTTGACCAAACATGCTATTTTTTTTGAAATTTAACCCTTCCTTTCATGGGAGCTTACATCATCCAAAAATACATTTCGATGTAACTATGTAGTAAACAGCGACATGCTTGAAAGCTTATGTTAACAATGAAGATTAGAGCGAGATTCTAAGCAGGTAGACAGAGGTAATTGGAAAAAAAATTTAAAAAAAACAATTAAGTATAACATAATTTCTTGAAACCACATTGAACCCCACATATAAATATGCACAGCTACATTCCTACTCAAGAGGTGACACTTGAGCAGAGGCACTGGAGCTCATCTTCACGAATCATCTTACATTCTTCACATTTCTGAACCTCTATCTGGCTAAACCTTTGAAGACTTTTGCTTCTCAAAGCATTGCGCCTCACAAGCTTACTCAGGATACATGCCATGGCAACCTTTGCTCCCAAGTTAGAGAGCCCTCTAGATATGCAGATTGCACCACCCAGGAGCATCAGCATATTTGGCACCACATTGTTTAGTGGCTCTTTTCTTTGTTCCCTTGCATTGCATTCACGTGACACTCCACAACAATAGTCACTACTTGTGCAGGTTTCTGGATTGATTAAGTTCCTTGTGTGGTCTAAGGTGTCCAATCCAAGTGGAACCTTCATTTGAAGACGGGGGATAGGGGTTAGGAAAGGAAAGATAAAAGAATCATGTCTAGCAGACACAAGCGTTTAGGGGTAGAAAACTGACACTACTTTTCCTCCAGATTACACATTCTTCTACTGGTATTGGAAGACTAATCTAATCCATGTATGCAGTAATAGCAGCACGCTATCTTGGTACTTGCTTATCATTTTATGAGGAAGGGAGACCATTGAAGTAAAAAGAGAGAAAATCGACTTTGAGAATAGTGGAAGTCCAATGAAGAACTTTAAAGAAGCATAGCTCTCACCTTTTGAATTAATGTGATGGCACTCAAACCTGAAGTCAATTGAGAATGGTCAAGGGCAGAGTACCGGCGAAGTGCATCATCCATTTTACAGACATAGCTCCATATGCCCTTTGCAAAGGCTAGTTTTGCCATTTCAACATTCAGACCAGCATCTTCTTGGTGTACCATCTGGATCTCACAGGCATTCCTACCAGAAACTGAAAGAAAATTCACAAGGAAACAACTTAGTCTGCACCACCCTAGATTCCTAAAAGTAGTAAAGAAAATCATTATATATACTTTCATTACTAGAAACCAGATAGAATTACGAATTTTACAGCAAAAGCATGCACAATGATTTTATAAATTAAACATTTTCTTGGTAAGTAAATTAAACGTTTTTTTCTTTTTATATCCAGTTTAGACTTGATACAAAGGAAAAGGCGTGACCACATCTTTCCTTAGCATGACCACATATCTTGTCAGTGATATGTTCCTCAGTCATGACTAAACTGGGATACTTACAACCCAGAAGCGTTCTGATCATGCTGCTTCATGTAGTATCACAAAGACCCCGAAAACATAAAGCCCTAAGATGAAACAGGCCAATTGAACATTTAAAGGGGAGATAGTTCACATGAAGTCTAAATTCACAAGATGAGTCATGATTCCAACTATGTATATTTTGTTTTTTTTAAACTGGTAACTGTGATTCCAACTATGTATATGCTGTCATGGGATGCTTCAATCAGTTTTTTCACACGAGGAGAAATAATAACAAGGAACAAATGAAAAACCTGCCTTTCTTGATTCTCCAACCAGATCTAAAGAGCCCAACCCTGACATACTTCTTCCTTCTTTGTGCTAAAGGATATTCACATTCCTACTAGCAGTAAAATGCCAAAATTTTAGCAGACATAAACTAAGATATGTAATAGGCAAAATTGAAACAAGAATAGATACAATTATGAGTTGTGACACGTGCATGAAGTCAAAATTCACAAGATGAGTCATGATTCCAACTATGTATATTTTGTTTTTCCTTTTGTCTCTTGTACTTTTTTTGGTTTATTGGGGGGGTCCAGACCCATCAGAAATTTTCTATATCAGGTAATTTAAAGGAACTCTTTCGGAAAGAATCTTCTTAACAAGTTCCAACTGCAATATTTATTTAACAGGAGACATTGCACCATCAAGAAAGATATCAAGAGAGAGTTGAGTTGGGAGAGTCAGTCAAACTTTATTAAGTACCTTGGTGAAACAGTAGAAGGATCCATCATTGCCTTCCCACACTCTCCAAGCTAATATGTACTCTCTTGGAGTCAATAGTGGAAACTTTTTTATCATGAGGCCAATTTCAGTTCCATTGCTTGTATCCACCTGCAACTGCCTATGCTCAATCAAGGTTTTATCCCAAATTTTCCGGAAATTATTGTCCATGTAAAAATCTCTTAGCATCACAACAGAGCAATTCTCAAATACAGTGACACTCAGATACTTGAGAGGCGCATCCTGCAGCAGAGAAGAGATGAAACCCGAGTATCATTACCTCATTACTGATACAGATAATAAAAAAAAATTCGATATATTAGACAGAAATAAGAATTAATAAATAAATACATTTAAAAATAAGAGAATCCAGACACTATGTATCACTTCGCGTAATACAAAGAGCACTAAACAGAAGGTGGAACCGTGACATCATTTATTGCACAGCAGTAGATACAAGTGCTCATGTATATGTAAATGCACGCACTCCCATGCTCATACAGGCTTGCAAGTGTTGTACTCTGTTCTTTGACCCCATTCACCTAATGGACACGCTACTGCTTCTTTTACAAGTTCAGTTTATTGATAGGTTCAGCCGTTAGGCATAAAATATGCTTACTATTCTGAATTCTGAGAAATAGGAAATTCAGCAAGTCTTTAAGAGATAAAAGCACGGAGACTGCTATAATAGTAAGAACACAGTACACAAAGTGAGAATCTGAGCAAGCACCTTGGGTTTACAACACCGTGCACAGTAGGAAAGACGATCTGTTCTCCGGTTAATGACATCTGCCCATTTCTCATCAGCTTGGAATTTCTTATTTATGTCGTCAATCAAATTCTTCAGATCCAGATCAGATATCACTGTAGTGATCCTGAGGAGATACAGGGATGTTAAAAAGAAGAGAATATTGAATGAGATATTATGGATTTTATTTTTGGATATGCTGGTGTATGTAGTCTTGATATGTATAAATCAAAGAAAGGAAATTCTCCATTTAGGATGCTTAGGAATTAACAAATACAGTCAGATTTGCCCGTTAAAACTTAAAAGCAACTGAAGACAAGGCTCACATAGGAGAAACATATCTATTACTAGAGCATGGATATTCTTCAAGTACTGCAATAGCGAGCCCAACATTTTGTTTACCAAGATCCGCTGCTTGTGAGTTGAAACCTATATCTATACTAGAGCACGGAAATTCCCCTCAGTACTGTAGCTTTCAGCTAATATGATTATGAACCTTTTATTGTTAATTAGTTGTCAAATAAAACAAAAATGATTCATTGTGACTTGTGAGGCGTTCTAATGGAGTTGCGTCAGCTATGGATGCAGACTAGGCTAAGGGACAGACTTCATGTCTTTCTATTTTATTCACTAACACCTTATAATTCAGCTGAATCTAACGAGGCTCATAGGAAACCTTTTTGGTATATGCACTATACCTGGCATATTTCTTATCTATACTATGAGGATCATAACTATTTTCCCAGAAATAGTTACCTTCAGCTTCTCACACTAAGATACCTCCAGAGTGTCACTAGATCATCCAAAGAATAAAGTGCACTAAATTATATGCTTTAATTAGATAAATCGACAAAAACGACAGGCTAAATACATGTGCATCGAATCGATAACTAGTGTATCATTTATTGAAAAGGAGATAAACTTGTGTATAAGAGGTGCACAACTCACAAGGAGCCATACCAATATGTTGCTCTTCAAGACGAGACATCTAATCATCTATTTCAAGTTCAAAGAGACTGGGTACACCTGACAATAAACAAAAAAAATAAAATGCTAATATTTAGTTGAAAGAAATCTTTATTTCCTCAAAGGATTATACGTTTTTTCTAAATAACATGGTATCCGGGCTTGACTAATTCCACGGGTTACCTGCAACCTCCCACCAACACAAGTGACGGGTAACTTTGTTCATCAAGGCTTGGGCTTGGACAGATGGGAAGAAATCACATAATGCTTTTGCCTCCTCTGAGGTTGGGAAGACATGGTTCTCAGCCCATTTCATTGACCATTAGGCCACCCTTGGGTGCTCAAAGGATCATATACTCAATCAAGATTGTCCACTTCACAACATGTGGGATGAATTTCCCAGACTTATACCTCTTCCTCGGACCTTTTCCTCTTTAATTCCACATCAGTTCCTTAACTATGCCCGTTATGATCTAGGTAATTTTCTAAGATTGAGCATGAAATTCCACGGTTTAGATACTATTTTGTAATGTAGCAACAACAGTTGCGTCTTCCCCAGTCTCCTTACAAGAAAGCACCAACTAATGTGTCGCGCACTCCTGAGATTTTCAGATGTCAAAATAGACATTCAAGTAGTCATTTAAGCAAAAAGCCAGTCTTCGCATTGCCACACATACCTTGATGGGGGTCCTCGTTTATTTTATGAGTTGTTGTTCTGCCAGATCGATAGCCCAAGATTTTGGTTTCTATCTCAATCCGATAAAGATGGAATCACTTCCTTCGACTCCTTTAAAAATCATCATTTGTTCTTGGCCTATTAGAACTAGAAGATGCTCTTGGCAGGGTCTTCATAGGCATAAAAGTAGCTAAGCTACTTCAATGGTGCCCCGGGTCTGATTATTAGCCTATGGTGAATTCCCAAAATCAAATTCTTTAAAAAATTTATCTGGTTTGCAATCAAACTTAAATTGTTCAAGAAATAGGTGTCATAGTTTTATCAGTAAAAATATAACGGAAGCGAAGTCTATTTGACCAAACACGTAGCAGGCATAGAGAGGACTACAGTGACTCGTTAGATCAGTCGAATAGCAACTCCCGGACCCGCCTTACTCACACCGGACAGCAGGAGCCCGGGAGGATCCATCCAGGAGAGCTTAGACCAGCCCTGCGATGTCTGGGATTCTATTTAAACCTGGCAGTTTAGATACCATTATGCAATGTAGCAACAAGAGTTGTCTCTTCCAATTCTCTTTACAAAGAAAACACCAATTAATGTGTCGCGTTATCCAGAGATTTTCAGATGTCAAAATAGCCGTTTAGACAAAAAACCAATCTTCGCATTGCCACACATACGGGATACCTTGATAGTGCTTTATTTTTTGAGTTGTTATGACAGATTGATAGCCCAAGAGTTTGAGTTTTATTTGAACTCGATACAAAGGACCGGATCGCTTCTTAGGGACCCATTTAGAAATGATACTAGAAGATGCTTGTTTATCCCAAAAAAGGTACAGTTGAATTTGTAAAACAATTAACAAGAAGTAAATAAATGAAAATAACAAACAAGAAGATTAGCCTGAAATGTTGTGATCCTGATTGAACTTATTCACCGAATTTGGTCCGATCCTTAGCTGATTTGCTTCAGGTCCGAGCCGATAATGAGAACAAAGAGCTGTGATTAATGTAAGTGAATTGTGCAAGTATGAATAATAAGAATGAGATGCCCTTCCAACATGAAGGTTGGGCTCCTTTTATAGCTATCAATACAAGGCATTTATGCCATTCCCTAATTAAATGCAATTAAATGAGAAAAACGGCCACTTAATGAAAAACGATACGCGTCGAGCTCCTCCGGTCCTCCATCCGATGTCACCTGGTTCGGTCGTTACCGGGCCTTTCTTTGATACCCGGACTCACCCCGGTTCAACTCGCATCCGGTGTTGAACATCATTGCCTCCTTCGATTTTCATATATAAACCATGTCACTTATCGTGCCGGTTTTCACCGTATACACATAGTCCCCACACTTCCCGGATCAAAGTTTATCGAAGTGATGGGAAGTGTAAATGATTCCTTCGGTGTCTTCTCTTGCAAGCTTCTTTTCAAATTACTCCGAAATAGGCGGGAAAACGAAATGCTTCCAATTCTCCAAAAATCTTACTCACGTCTTACCACTCTGCCACTTCGGACACGTGTTACTCTCTGATTGAACCGTCACTTCAGTTCGTGAACCGAAGTGCTTCGTGATGATGACAACGCCCCTATAAAACTTCCACTCTTTTCCTTTCACAATTTTTACTTTCTGCCAATTTTCCAAATCTTCAATCCTTCAAATCTTCTTATCTCCATACCTTCAAATATTCATATCTTCATAGTTTCAAACCTTCATAACTTCAAGCCTTCAAATCTTCATATCTTCATCACCATGACAAAATCTATCCGATCTTCTTCTATGCAATGTTTTCAGGCAACTTCTCCACCGCCGACTTCTGATGAAACCTCGGCGCCGGTGAGACCTCTGAAGTTCAGGCCGCCGACGACCCTAGAACATACGACATGCTTCCATCTACGTTTCATTTTGACAGCGAATTTGATGTTTCCACTGCCTCTTCGAAATCTGACCGGGGTGAAGCTAAAAGCTGGCCGACCTCCATTAAAGCCTCCAACCTTGACACAGTCCAAAATGATTATGGTTGAATAGATCTCTCCGGAATCATTATACCCGGCCCAAACAAAGATATTACTACCTTCAGATCTGGGTACTCCAATGTATATACCTATCCTTTCACCTTCAAGTTTGTCCCTCCAATCGACAACGTAATCCTCGAGATGTGCAGGACTTACACAAATTGGTCCATTTGTCTGAAGGGTCGTCACTTGCCTCTGATTCTTGGCCAATTTGATCAACGAACTTTTTATTTTGAATCATCTGATCCGTGTATACGCTCCAAGATTCTTCCGTGGCGGGATTGTTCAGATCTCTAAACGAGGCAAATTCCCCATCCTCTCCAGTATCGACTAGAATCGAAACCGAGGTTGGATGGAACGTTTTGTTGCGGTTCGTACCGCTGGAATTATCCCAGCTAGGTTCATGCATTTCACGGTGGAATATGCACCATAAGTATCTACGACTACTCCCTTCGCTTTTAGTTCCTTCAACACATTCTAAATTTCATGTTGTCACTTTTCCCAACTGTAAGTTGGACTCCAGCCCATGTCAAAAAACTTCACGATTGGGTCAAGAAAATCATAAGCACTTATCGGCATAAGAAACTGACATGGAAAGTGCTTCCCGAAAACCGACGGAAAGCCCAAAATGGTTAGCACCCTCCGAATTCCTTTTCCCCTATTAACTTTGTGCATATTTTCACTTCTCCTTTTTTCAAACATCCAAGTTTACGGAAGGGCACCTCGACCCCAAGGATCGACCCCTAAACTGCTCTAACTAACCCCAATCCGGTACTCGATCCACCGCATCAGTTCATCCTATCGCCAAGGTACCGAAGAAAAATAAAACCGCCAAATTCAAATCCACGAAGCCTCCGAAGTCCCCCTCGGTTGCTTCAAAGAGAAAAAGAACTCCGGAAGTGGGTGGACCTTCCGGCATCTCCCAAAATGATGTTTGGGTGAGAAAAACTACCACCACTCCGGTAGAGGATATTCCTACCGGCAATAAACCAAATATTGTTGCCGAAGCTGTTGTGCCAACATCTGGTGCCGCATCAACTACTACCAACACACCACCGGCCATTGAACCAATTCTCGTCATCATCGAGAATGACGATGAAGCCACGGATAAGGAGTCGTTGGCCAAGAAACAAAAAACTTCAACACCTTCTCCACCAACACAACCGGCCTAACCTTTTGGACAAGAATGTCACGGCCCAAATTACCCCCTAGACGTGATTGGCACCCAACACACATCATTGGCCAGGAGAACCAAATTTTCATATCTTAACCATTAATCTGCAACATTTAATAAATTAAATAAGAACCTAAATAATATAATAATTAATTACTGATAATTAGTATCTCATAATCTTCATATACAACCCTTGCCCAAATCCCACACTAGACCATGGAGCATCTAAGAGAGTTTCAAAAGACTCGAATGTGTAAATCCCGTAAGAAAAGACATCAATAAATAAATAATAAACTCATTTGGTAGCCTCCACGAATAATGCGGCGGCTCACCTCAACAAATGGAAGGACTCTAGCGAACTCGTCAACTACTAGCTTTGTCGTCACCAATAGTATCTGCATGGGCATTCAGTTAGACTAGCTTTGTCATGTTATAACAGTATGTAAGTGCATCATAACTCTTAATTGTGTCCATACATGTTCGATAGACTAGTATATAATAGTAGACTGCCTCACTTAGATCGAAACAACAAATGGTACATTGAAGTACTCAACTTCTCTGATTATCCTCATCTACATTATCATCTCATTAACATGTTGTTCATCTTCCTCAAGCTTGTGTTCTATCGAACACAACGAACGTTAACAAAATTGCGCGAACTGGTTATTTTTTACGTGGCAGTCATGTCATTTTTCCTTTACTCAAACTTTTATGATTCACTTATTTTCATGGTGTGTGATAGTTTTAATATTTCACATCTTTCCCTTCAACTAAATCATGCCACTGTACGCGGAGTTTAATACTCAATCTCTTACCGTGTTGGTTCATAAATTCTTATACACAAAGCGACTATCCTTCCGGTGAGTCTTTGTATCGCCTTCACATCTTCAAGTACGCCCAGAATTTCTTCAATAGCCTTGATCTTGTCCGAATTGATTTTGATCCCTCGATTAGATACCAAGAAACCCAGAAACTTGGCTGACCCAACTCCAAAAGCGCATTTCTCATGACTCAACTTCATATTGTACTTTCGGATTATGTCAAATGTTTCCTGCAACGCTTTAAATAGTCCTCTACTTTCAGGGATTTAACTAACATATCATCAATATAAACCTCCATTGTGTTACCTATTTGATCCTCGAACATGCGATTAACTAGGCGTTGATATGTTGCCCCAACATTTTTTAAATCAAATGGCATTACGTTATAGCAGTAAGTCCCGTACCTAGTTATAAAAGAGGTTTTCTCTTGATCTTCCGAATTCATCCTGATTTGGTTGTATCTAGAGTATGCGTCACGAAAACTCAGCATCGCATACCCCGCTGTAGCATCAATCATTCGATTGATATACGGCAAAGGAAAAGAATCTTTTGGGCATACTTTATTTAAATCATTAAAATCTATGCAAATTCCCAATTTATTGCCTTTTTTAGGTACGACCACTACATTTGCTAACAAATCCGGATACTCTACCTCCCGAATGGAACCTATGTTTGAAAGCTTTGTTACCTCCTCCTTGATGAACTTATGTTTGAAGTCGGCCATAGGCCTCCTCTTTTGCTTTACCATGGGAAAGCTCGGGTCCAAGCTCAATTTATGAGTCGTAATCTCAGGTGGAATACATGTCATGTCTAAGTGGAACCAGCAAAGCAATTGGCGTTAGCTTTAAGAAATTCAATTAATATAAGTCTGAGCTCCGGTGACCAGGTATACCTTTCTATCCTGTAGATGCACGAACAAGATGACTTGCTCCAGTTCTTCTATAGTTGACTTCGTAGCATCTGAATCGTTCGGCAGCACAAACGACCTCGGCATGCGATAATAATTCTCTTCTTCTTCGTAACTTAGTTTTTCTCCCTCTTCTTTCTTCGAACTCGGTGGGTTCGAACCTTGTGATTGCTATTTAACTTCTTTGCCTTTATTCGCATCATTTACCTCTTTTGGTGTTTGTATCGATTCCTCTACCACAAACATCTCCCTTGTTGTTAGTTGCTCTCCTCGAATTGTCTTAATTCCCTCCGGGGTTGGGAACTTTAACATCATGTGCAATGTCGAAGGTATGGCCCTCATGTCGTGTATCCAAAGCCTGCCAAATAGTGTGTTGTACCTCATTTCGCCGTCAATGACATAGAACTTTGATTGCCGAATTGTCCCGGCTGCACTGACGGGAAGAGTGATTTTCCCCTTCATAGTCTCGCTTGCCATGTTGAAACCGTTTAGAACTCGGGCTGCCAGTACAATTTGATTAATCAACCCCAATTACTCCACCACCTACCACCGGGTGATGTTGGCCGAGCTATCTGGGTCAATTAAAATACCTTTAATCTGAAATTTATTAAGAACATACCCAGTGAAATCTCACAACGTGAGATCTAGGGAGGGTAGAGTGTACGCAGACCTTACTCTACCTTGGTAGGTAGAGCGGTTGTTTCCGAGGATAAAGACAAAAATTACCAGTGATTCATTGTGAGATTGAATGATGTCCTCTGCGTCCTCATCATTGAGAGATATTGTTTCCTCCGGTATGTAATCTCTGGATCTTTTCTCCCGAAATATTAACATTTTTGTCTTCTTTACGGTCATGAAGGATCCCTTTGGAACATCCATCCCTACAATAATCATGTTTATGATATGCTGGGGTTCAACCGGATCCGCTTGCTTGTTTGATTCTTTATTTCTGTAGTTTCCCTTTGCTCGATCACTCAGAAATTCGCGTAGATGGTCATTTTTTAACAATCGGGCCACTTCATCCCTCAATTGGCGACAATGTTCCGTTCGATGACCATGAATTCCATGGTAGTCACAAATCAAGTTTAGATCTCTTTGAGTCGGGTCTATCCGAAGTGGTCTCGGACATCTTATCTCCTTAATGTGACCAATAGCCGAAACAAGTCCGGTCGCATCAACGACGAAATTATATTCTGAAAGCCTCGGACTTTCTGCACTATTAGAGGAAGATCCACCGGTATCATTTTTGAATAGCAAATCCCTACTGGTAGTCCCTCGATCATTACGCCTATCACCTCTATCCTACGGGAAGTTGCGATTTTTACGACCTCTACCCGATCTGAGGTTTGACCTCTTCGGTTGTTGTAGGGTTGATACCTATCTTTTGAAGATTTCGACTCTAACTCAACTACTCTCTTTGATTTATCGAAACTTTTGCTCCATCCTACTGACCCAAGGGGATCGAGCTGATCATCCTCCACCAAGATTTTGGACTCGTACCTATTATGTATATCTGCCCACGTTACCGCCAAAAATTCTAGCAAGTTCTCGTTTAATTTAAACGAGGCACTGAAGCTCCTACGATTCAACCCCTTGGTGAAAGCTTCAGCCGCCTATTCATCATGTACCGGAGGTAGGAGCATCCATTCTTTTTGAAACCTTGTGACGGACTTGCGCAGTATTTTTGTATCCTTCTGTGCAATTTTGAATATGTCTGCTTTTCTCGCCTGGACCTTTCGTGCTCGGCATGCGCCTTTATGAAAGCATCTGCAAGCATTTTAAACGAAATAATAAAAAGGCAACATAGAATACCATGTCATTGCTCCTTTGGATAGTGTTTCGCTAAATTTTTTCAGCAACACCGATTCAATCTCATCCGGGTGCATGTCGTTGCCCTTTACTGCATAGGTGTACGACGTCACGTGCTCCTAAGGATCTGTAGTCCCATCGTACTTCGGAAGATCCGGCATTTTGAACCTTTGTGGAATCAACTTCAGAGCCGCGCTCGATGGGAATGGCAACAGGATGTATCTCTTTGAGTCCGGTCCCTTCAAGATCGGAGGTGCTCCAAGAATCTGGTCTACCCATGAATTGTAGATTTCTACCTTTCTTTTCATTAGTATCCACCCGCTTGGTCAAAGCTTGGAGCAGCCACAAAACCTCCGAAGACTCATTGGTCCCCAATCCATTGCCATTTTCATCAACCCGGTCCTCTTCTCGGCCCGGATCATCATTATGGACAGGACGAGCCTCATCTGCCACTCCCTCTACTGCTTTTCTTCTACAGCTGGGTTATAGCCTCATGTTGCTCCTTCAACATGTTAAAGGTTCGGGACAAATTTATTTCACCATCCTCATCATCGTCCGGTGTTTTTTGACGTGAAATCACAGGATTGCTGCCATTCACCAGATCAGCGGGCAGAATGCCATTCACTGGATCAACGGGCTGAACACCGTTGTTATTGATGTTATTAGAACCATTTTCACCGTTGTTGTTGTCATCGTGGTTGCTAACATCAACTTGGATATCACTAGCCATTCTGTTTTCACAAAATCTCAGATGAAACAAGTGAAATCTGAATTTGAACAAATCACCACTATTATCCTTAGCCATGGTGGGCGCCAAACTATTTACTCCAAAAGAGATATAGTTGAATTTATAAGTGATTTTAAGGATACGTGGATTGTTTTGCAATAAAGAGTAATAAACAATTAACAAGTAAATAAATGAAAACAACAAGCAAGAAGATTAGCCTGAAATGTTGTGATCCTGATTGAACTTATTCACCGAATTTGGTCTGATCCTTAACTGATTTGCTTCTGGTCCGAGCCAATAATGAGAACAAAGAGGTGTGATTATTGTAAGTAAATTGTGCAAGTATGAATAATGAGAATGGAATTTCCTTCCTACATGAATGTTGGGCTCCTTTTGTAGCTATCAATACAAGGAATTTATGCCCGAGAATCATTCCCTAATTAAATGCAATTAAATGAGAAAAACGGCCACTTAACGAACAAAGAGTAACGGCTGACGCCGTATCCGGAATGGGTACGCGTCGAGCTCCTCCGATCCTCCATCCGATAATGGTTTGGTCATTACATGGCCTTACTTTGATACCCGGACTCACCCCGGTTCAACTCGCATCCGGTGCTGAACATCGTTGCCTCCTTCAATTTCCATATCTAAACCATGACACGTGTCATACCGGTTTTCACAGTATAGAATGCTCTACTGAATCCTGGTACTAGTAGGAACTTAAAACTTATGCGTAATATTTAGCAATGAACATTATAATTCCATGGTACAGGCTATTAGGTCTTTTCTTTTCTTTTTTTTTCAAACAATAAAAAGAAATTCTTTTAGTTTTTCTTGTACAATTGAGCACAAAGTTACAATCAGAAGAAGATACCTGACATCAGAAGGAGCAGAGAGAGAGGGATTGTTGGATTGGGTATGTGGATGCGCAGCAGGTCGTTCTCTAAATCCCAAGGCAAATCGAAGCAAATGACATGTCAGTATGATCACTATGACAGCCAGGGTATACGCGTAGTTATACGAAGTCAGCGACCATCCGTTTCCTCCTCCATCAATCTTTTCTCTCCAAAATTCGGACCAAATCATTTCTCTGTGCTTCTTATATGGAATTGATCACCCTATCAATTTCCGTCCTCCTTGCACCCAGCACTTCTACCAATTTCGCCCTCCCACAACTCCCTTCTATCTCCAAATATATATAAAATTAATAAATGAAAGAGAAAGTTCGGCCCCTACAAATTGGATAAACCTATCAGCAATTTGCATCTCCCTTTATTTTTTGGGATTTCTTATTTATTTTTATAAAAGCAAAACTAGATAAAACTATCTCTAGCTAAAATATATTTTTTTCCATCGAAAGCCTTTATCTATTCTTTTTATTTTTATATAGCACCATTCACAATTTGACTTGGAATATTCTTTTCCAAGGCAGATTATACAGCACAGAAATTAAAATTTTAGTTAAATAATGAGCTATAACATTGAACCATATAGGAATATAGACAAAAACATATGACGTAGCCTTCATATTTTTTTCAATATATCTACTACATCTTTTACACAGAGAAGATGTATTGTTTTCTCCATTCATTTTGTATTGTTAACTAAATCGGGAATTCATGGACACGAAGCAAAACACTCTTGATATCCATAACAACCAACCTAGTGCTTGCCTTCTTTGATTCAATTTGTAGTCATGCATCAACAAATAAATAAATTCCTCTTTGGACACTTTTAGTTTTAATGTTCATAATTCTCTTGGAAATTACCATTAGGAATCAACAAGCAATTTTATAATAATTTCATTATACTTAAATAAAGCATTTGCCGCTATATCTAGAGGGTCGGTTAACTATACTCCAAAGTTTTTACTAATAAATCACCAACAATATATGCTTGAATTGAATAGTTACTAAAGTCTCAAACTCTATTACTCATCAAGGGAGTTCAATCTTTATCAATTCAAGCTCCAAAAATAATATATGAAGTTCAAATGTGAAAATTTGGTTGAATTCTAAACTCCATAAACGATTTATAGATTTCATTGTCACGACTCAATTATCCTAACCATGATTGACACCCAATAATATTTGAGTTAAGCAAACCATAAACATAAAACTCAATGTCCGAACTCAAATCCATGTCAAATATAAATAAAGGATATGAATAAATTGTTGGATCCAAAGCATGTAGGGGAATAGTAAATAACTATTACAAGTGCTTCGAAAGGATAAACAATAAAGATTACAACAACAAGTCAATTTTTTAATCTTGAATTAGAACTTCAAATCTGGATCTTGTATTCAGAAATACAAGAACATGAACTGCTACACTTGTGGCTTGTAGAACTGCTGAGAATCCGAACGGTTAGAGTCCTTTGAGTTTCATGTTCACACCTGAAACACTTAGCAACCAATTAGTTAATCACAACACCACCGGCTGAGTCAAGAGATGACTCTCTGTCTTTAAGATAAGATTGCCCCCGTGTATAGGCTTTACGGAAGTGTAGACAATAGTCTCCCAAGATAAAACAACAAACGATCAAATGTGCAAAGCCTACACAAATGATCTCAGCGAAGAACACGAATAATTAAGATTGCTAAGAGAAAGATTGTTATCAGAAAAATCTGATCTCTTTGTGGAGTTGTTAACTTGTATGTATTATGTTCATCTATAGAATTGAGCCAAAGGCCTCAATTTATAGGTGTGCAAGATGTTCTTTCAAATGCCCCATAATGGCATTCAATTGACATGTAATGGATGGACTTTAATCTCCAAGTAATGCAACAACATAATGGTCCAAGTAATGTCCATTATTGGGTGGATTCAATGTCATTGAAACCACTTCAACAACCAAACTTTTGGGATTCCGTCGAGCAAACACTGCATGGGAAGCGCCGCGGCGCTGCAACATTAGCGTCGCGGCTCCCGAATGCCAAACAGGAAATTAGTGCCGCGGCCCTTTTTGACCCGTACCATCTTACACTTCGCTCAATCCTTCCTTTGTTTACCGACGTGGAACACTTGTTATTTATCCAATAACCGTCCATCATTCTATATTTCAAACATTTCACTTACGTACCAATATCTCTTTCATTAACGAAATTTACGATACTTGGCACTAAGATTGCACGTGTGTGGAAACGACGTTTCTGACGTGCGGGGCCCCAATTGTTCGAATCATAAATAATGGGATAAGCTTAATTCCACATTAGTAAATTTCCAACATAAATTAAATAAACTATGAATATCTGCTTACAATGCGTAAGCTAACTACACAATACATGATCAGGTAGTATTAATCAAAGTATCATCGAACAACCCAATAACCTAGTGACGAGCATAAAACAAAAATAATCAATTACAATTAGCATGTGCAATATATAAGTATAATCGACTTTAACTTTGCTCAAATGATCTTACTAATTGATAAAATTTTGACTAAATTGCTTTTTCTGTTTCTTTTAATTTTTGGGCCATTTTTTTTACTAAAGGCAACAATTTTTTTCGTTTATTTACTCGCGCCTATTTTCGTAACAGCAATTTAAAAAAAAAAAAAAACACCTGCCTTTTCAATAAGGACACCTAAATTTCGCACTCTCGTTGGCTACAAATACACAGGTTTTGCCTCAAATTGATACACAACTTTTTCCCCCTCGTCTTCTGCATTATTTTTTAAATAAAACAGTGAATGTTAAGTGTGATTTGCTTTGTTATTTGAATTCAATAAAGTGTCGCTAGTACATAATAGTTTACTCTGTTTTATAGTGGAAGGAATTAATCCAATACGTCAGGCAATCGGCACGAAGAATTGACCCATACTCGATGGGCGTTAAACCTTGAAGAAATAGATTTATGGATAAATGCAACAAATTGATATCAATACAAAAAACGGGCAGTAAACGAAATTAGTAATTCACACCTTGTGAGAAAATCTACAAATAGTAATGCTACGAGAGAATACACTTGACCCAAAAAAAGGCACATGATATTTGTTAGATTCCATGTTTACAGCTAAAGATACAGCTATAACTATCAACCAGCCGCATTTTGACTAGTCAGCAGTACTACTGTGGGGGGTATGAAGGCGGGTATGCAGATGCAGCAGCAGCATGAGTATAATCATAAGCGCTATGACCACTCTGCCCTCCATATGACCCAACATAACTCCGTGCTCCACTAACTCCAGCTTCTTGATGTGCATATCCATATTGTGGAGGAAGTGCAACCGGACTCTGGGTGTGAGTTCCACTATAAGCTCCAGCTTCTTGAAGTGCATATCCATATTGTGGAGCGACTGCAACAGGACTTTGGGTGTGAGTTCCGCTATAAGCTGGAGCATATGAGACCGTGCTAGGTGCCTCATATACAATCTGGCTGGTGTAGCTATGCGGTACTCCTGAATATCTAGCTGGTGGCACTTGATGTGATTGAGGAGGATTCCTTGAGCGGAAAGAAGAGGAAGCATTTGACAATCTTCCAGATTTAACAGGTCGGGAGGTGGATGGGTCTCTGCTCCTGCCAGTACCACTTCGACGACCCCGCTTTTTTGAAGGCTTGCTGCTCAAAGGAGCTGTGCCCTTTTTCTTTTCTGATTTGGCCTGCTCCAACTCTGTCACCCGTGTTTTAAGTCCTTCCAAAGAAAATTCTGCTTCAAGCTTGTGGTCTTCCACACATTTTATTATAGCCTTTGTGGCTTCCAGCTCTGAGCTGTTAGCTCTTTCCTGAGAAACAAGTCACCCTATCAGATACTGACACACAAATTAATAAAAATAGAGGGAGCATATGATTACATCAACAATAAAGAACAAATTCACAAAGTAGAAGCACCAATAATGCAGAATCTCATGAAAGGATTTACAGCAAAATATCTTTGGACAGTTAAAGGTAGTCCTTGAAGTATCTAGTCTTTCTATCTACACGCCATCTTCCTGTTAACGTTTTGATGACTTCTAAAGGTAACTACTAATTAGTGCCATTCTTTTAATCTTTACAGAGGACAGTGTGTAGATGTTGCAGAAATGGCTTCACTCATCTACCCTGGTGGAGTAAACACAATTAAATGCTTGTATATCACTTGGTTATCCAGTCAACTTTTTTTGGAAAAAAAACAACCAGAAAAGCTAACGAGGAGAAAAAGAGGGATGGACGGAAATATACATACCACGGCAGCTGAATTAAATTTTGCCTTCCTTGAAATATTATTAGCATTTCTGCGACAGTTCCTGAGATATGCCTTAAGAAGTGAGAGTGGAGGATATTGCTCTGCTAATCCAGACTCGGAAGCAAAATATACAGCCTCAATCTCTTTGCCGCTCCTCACCAGTTCTTCAATAATATCTTGTCAAGAAGAAAAGGCAATATAGTCAACTTCTATAGAAGTGAATAAAGAATGCAGCATTCTAAGAACCCAAATTTAACATTGGATTTTAGTTAGAATGTAGCATTATATCTTTTTTTTTATCAAGTAAAGTATTCCATTAATGTAGCATTATATCTTAAAGCAGCATTCTAAACTAAAGTCCAAAGTTTGCGTGCATATAAGGTTGTACTGGATATCAGATATTTCCATGACATTAATTCCACAAATAAATGGCAAATTAAGTAGTTCTTAAGAACCCACCTCCTATTTTGTTCCCAAATCCCAAGGCAACCGCAAGCTTAGGCATATCTTTCCTGCTAGCAAACTCCATCACCAGCTTCCTTAGAAATCCCTCTTCAAACCTTTCTTTTAGTGCAAATGCTATAACTAACTGCAAAAACATTGTTGCTTCAGCAGCGCCAACTCCACTATTCCTGTCCCCACCACCCAAAACTCCCTTCCATTTCTCCAACACTCTGGCTGCCCTATCTTTTAAACTCCTCCCAGCACCATAATCCCCTTCCACAACTGGAACCACACACTGAAATAATGTATCACATGCCCACCTCCTTTCTGCCATTCTTATCTTCCCCTCAACCTTCATCACCACAAACTCCTCTGCTGCATCCAATATCAACCTGAGAGAAACCCAGCAAAAACATAATAATAAGATGACCAAAATGCCCAACGCAGCATACAATCTGAGCATCAAATCTCTGCTTTGCTTTGACATGACATGGAAGCTCCGATTTTGACCAAACCAGCCTCTTCTCCGTGCCCCAAACCCCCACATGCAGAAAAAAATAAAAGAAAACAAACAAGAAAACCCTAAAAGTTATAATTGTGAAAGCCAAGTAAGGTGTCATTACAGTAAGGGGAAAATCTGTTAGGTGTTAGATTTCATCATTTTTCCAAAAAAATTATAAGTTTCAAGTCATAGGATATAGCGTCCGAGTTCCCAAAGACAGGAACTCATTTTCAAAAGAAATTGATAACTTCCATAGAATACGACTTTATTACTTTACCAAAAAAATTAATATTTTTAAGTCACAGGATATCGAGTGCAAGTTTCAAAGATAGGAACTTTTTTTTAAAACAAATGGATAACTTTGATAGACTACTCCAAAAACTGAGTCAAGCAAAAAAAAAAATCATTGTCTCCTTGAGGCATGCCCATATCTAGAAAGTCTGCTATAAACTTATATGTGCTAGGTTGGGGATGTGACCTCGTTCACATTGCCGGTCCCAAGCCCGGATAAAGGAGGAGGGTTGCCGAGGGTCAATAGGAAACCACCTCTCTACAAAGGTAGAGGTATGTCTGAGTACATCTTACTCTCCCCAAACCCCACTTGTGGGATTACACTGGGTTTGTTGTTGTTGTTATTGTGCTAGGTTGGGGATGGGCCATTGGGTTATGTTTTTATTTAATGGTTGAGTTGGATGTGTACGCTATAGAACCTCGAGGACAGAGGAAAGGACGTGTGAAGGTCCTACCCAATTAAGGAATGGTCTTTGTGGAGGTGTGTAGCTGAGAGTGGAATGCCAACAACTTGAAGTTTGGTCTGCCCTGTTTCTTCCTAACATGAGTGACAGGCCCAAGAGTCTATTCGATCAGGAAATATGGTTTGAAGCACGGTGAGCTTGTTACTCATTTACTCGTACTCCAAGATTTGGTTCATGATTCACGAGACATGTTATCATTATGTAAGTGGACTATAGTTTACTGCTTTATATATCATTTCTCTGCTTAGTTTGTCGTTAGATTGGAAAGTCTAAACCAAAATATGAACTTTGAAGTGCAGTTATTTGTAGTCTGATAGTCTCTTTGTACCGAAAGCAAGAAAAAATGCCACCTTCTAGAAGAAGGGTCGGTTGCCAGTTGCCAAAATATGACACTCTGCCTGAATGGTAAGTGCTGTATGGCTATCAAGACATCCCTGAACCTCAAAAAGAAAAATGCTAGCTTCTAGAGAAAAGGTTTCACTTTGAAGTTAACACTTTTTGGCCTAATAGGGTGCCTAAATATCTCCCACAATTTCCCATCGATGGGTCATTCTTCAATTATTACAGTGTTACCATGGCAGAGGCGGAGCCACAGTGCCAAGTACGGGTTTGGCCGAGCCCAATAGCTTTTGCTCATACCATGTATACCCCTTAAGAAACTCGTGTAGTATCTACAAATTATTAAGTTAGAACCCCATAACTTAATGGCGAAACCATGAACTTTCAAATCCTGGCTGGTTATCACCTAAAAACGATAGAACAAAACACGCACACATCTAACAAATGTAGAAAATGTATATAAATCTGTTTCCACAGGAGCAACTAAAAAACCTCATGGGGTCCACGGAGCTCTGGAGAGCAGGGGCAATCTCAGTCCTCGACACAGCAGACTCCTTACGCTTGGTGAGGAGGAATTTGACGAGGCCACTGGCATCCATTCTCGTACAGTAAATCCTCAACATTTGAGACAAGCTTAAATCATCGCCCAAACTCTGAGCATCAGCAGCAGCACCATTCTCAATCTCCGAAATGGCAGCATCCTTCTTCTCCGAGATGCCAGCTGTCATGCTCGATTCTCTTTCTGGGAGGGCATCCTCGCGATTCTGGAGCTTCAGGAGGGCATCATTGTTCTTTTCCTTGAACGCTTTGATTTGGGCGTCGAGGGTTTCCGATTTCTTGGAGAGGGTTTCGTCTATGTTGGTGAAGTGGGTGGTCAAAGTCTTGTGGAGGTCGGTAACGGTGGTCAGTAGGGTTTTCCGAGCGTCGAGCTTGTTGAAGAAGGCCTCTATCTGTTCTGCCGCCATGCCCCTTCACCAATATTCTCAAACAAAATGCACACTCACCTTTACTTTCAGCTTTTCTTCTCTATTCATTCATTGCTCGCATTTTATTGGAAGTGAATATTATTATGGAAATAAAAAAAGGGCACCTTTACTTTTGGTTTTGACATCGTCCCTTTTACTTTAGGATTCTTACGTGATTTAAAATTATAATTTGAAATCATATATTTTGAAGTTGAATTTTATTTATTTAAATATGTAATTTAAGTTTCTTAAGTGATATCTTTTTTCATTGACATAAAAAATTTACAAATTGTAAAAATCATCAAAACTTTCTTAATTCTTATGCAATCTTACCAAATGAGCAAGTCATAGTTCATAATAAAATTATTACACGGCTCGAAGGCCGTATGTATTAACCCATAATTTGATTTTGTATAGGTGGTCTAAATTATTTCATTTAATATTGAATTACTGATAAATAATCCCGTAAGGTTTGGATTTGTGGCTGACATTAACAAAAGGCCTACTTAACTCCATTGATCACTAGTTGGACCGGGTTGCACGTTCCACAACATATATTGGATCGGGTTGTACGTCGCAACAGGAACATGAACTTCTCGGGTCCCCCATGGGCCATGACTATCGAGGCGTGGAGATATTCCGTCCGGAGCGTGTGTGTATATATCTGATTGTGAACATGTCTTTCTTTCAATCTCTTACTTTATATATGTTATCTAACTATTGTCGGCATATGATACTTACCGGTACATAGTGTTTGTACTGATACTACCTTGCTGCATTCTTTTATGAGTGCAGAGTACGTGATAGGGTCCACTTACCCTAATCATGACTGATTTTTGAGGCTTTGCTGACAATCATATAGGGTGAGCACATGGATGGTTCCGCAACCCGGATGTCTCTCATTATCTACTTGTCTTATTTTGCTATTCCGAAATAATATTTTACTTTACAGACTATGTATTCGTGTTCAGACTTATAGTTATGGAGTAGTGGTCTTGTACAGCCTTAGAGCATATTCCTAGGGATTGTTGTATTACTTCCGCACTATTTTCTTATTTATCCTAGACTTATCATGTATATTTGATAGTTGGGTTCTATTTTATTGTTGATTGAGTTGTGATTTAAGGGACGAATTCGTCTACCGGGTGGAAAAAATGTAGGTACCCCGCGTTTCCCGATTTGAGTCGTGATATACAATATATTAACTTTTTCAAATAATTACAAATTCTATTTGATTCCACATGCTTTGTGATAATTATCTTTCATGCAAGAATCCCTCACAGAATCTCGTGTATCAATCGTTGAATGTTGTGATACTCTTGCTTCTTTAAGTTCATTGGCTAAATCTTTAATTGGACCTGATATTTTTCTTCGCGGTGAAACAAATTAGTCTGAATCATTTATTCGATTAGAAGGAGCAGTTGCTGCTTCATGCCCACCAATTATTGGAAAAGAGACCAGCATGTGATTCATGCCCACCACTTAAGGAAAAGAGACCAGCATGTGATTCATGCCCACCACTTAATATTTTTTAAAAAGAGTGATTTTATTATTTTATAAGAAAAAAAAATTAAGGTGTAAATTATGAAAAAAATAGGACAGGGTATGTTTAGGGGTGCAAAATGCAAGTGTATGAGGCTAGAATAATCATTGGGAAGAAAGATACTACTGTTCAAATCTATAGTCAGAGGAAAAAACCAAGTCAGTCCTTTCTGCATGTGTTGTTAATGGTGTGATTTGGGCGGTTATTTTGTAAAATTAGTACCATATCATTTTTTCAATAATTTTATTTTATATAATCAAAGTGAGACTTTTCAAAACCATCTCATCATCTCGATTTCTCTACGATTCGGTTAATTTTAGGTATTATTTTTGAAAAAAAAAAGTCATGTTAAAGTTACAAGTAGAAATTAGATCATACCATGCATACTTTTATAGGACTTTTGGCAAAAAAAATCTCTAGACAAGTTTATTGTTTAAAAAGTGATGAAACAAGAAAATATGAAATACGACAAGAATAACGATCCATTCCACTATTTTACGGTAGTGTGAAATAATATTAAGCAAAGATAAAAGAAATTAGATCACACTTGGGAGAAGAAATCAATGAAGAAGGGACTCAAGAATTAGGTTTATTAAGATTACGTATCCAATCAAAGAATTTGAATCATACGAGAGAAAAAATATCTAATATCTTGTAGTTTATAAGATCGTTAAAATACCTTGTAGCTTAGTGGTTACTACTCGAGATTCAAGAACTATCTAGTTTCAATAGGAGTAGCATAATAGGTTTTAGAGTTGGGACTCTGAGAGTTAATCACTTGTTACCGATTTGTAGTCATTATTTCGATTTATTTTTTTAAAATTAAAAAACCAACCTAATTATTCGGTTCGATTATAATTTTTTTTATAATAACCGTCGATTTTAGTTAATGAAACGTAATAATCGGTTCGGTACGGTTAGATCCGTTAACTAGATTTTTGAAAAAACATTTAAACCCTAGGTAAGTACTAAACTTGAAATTTGTAAAAGTGAATGTAAAATCCTAAAAACTAACAGAACGATGTAGGCTAGCTTTAAAAATGAAACTTATTTTGGCAGAGTTGAACCAATTAGCTCCGTCGCTTCTCGTCATCGGCCGGTCATACAGACTTGTTGACAAGAAGAGTAGTTCGAGGGCGAACATCTGCTGCTATTGATCCGAATCATTCTATTCAAGGAGGTAGGTTTGGCACATCTCTCTCTCTCTGTTCTATCTTATAATTCAATTTTCGTAATATTTGATGATTGCAAAAATCATGCTAGTTTTCTTTTTCAGTTGGATCGTAGAAAGGTGGGCTGGGTATTCATGTTCTCAATCGATATGTTGTTCTTCGTCCTCTCATCTTGATGATTGCAAAAGTCATCTTACTTTGTTATCAATATAAAAAGAGGAAAAATGTGAACCCAGGCAGTGAAGACTTAACCAAGAATCTCATTTTCTCAATCTATTTTCCTCTTCTTCTTCTCATCCCTCCCTTACGATTCTCCTCTATCTCTCTTTCTCTCCATCGCTTATCTTTATCAATCTTCCCTTCTTCTCATAAAGTCTCTGTAATTCACTGCCAAGTTCATTGGTGTAAAGGGTTACCACTGTGATTTAGTTTGGTTTAAAGTACTTTAGATCTCATTTCATTGAAATTCAATGTAATTCTACTTTGAGTTGAAACAATGGAAGACTCTTTTGCTTATGTAATAATCCCTGAGGTTACACATGTGGCTACTACCTCTGCTAATGATGATTATGAAATTGCAGAACTAATAACTCAAGCAATGAGAAAAGTTGGTAAGTAAGGAGTGAGTATATTTGCTATGAGAATACCTTGACTGATGAGTTGAAAGTGATGGGAGGTATGAGGCTTGGTTGTGCTTATAAATACTCTTATTTTACCATCAATGAGAAGACTAAAAAATGTGAATGGGACAACCATTGGATATTAAATATTGATGATAAGAGAACCATGCCCTTTGTTTATTGTTGGTGAAGATGTGAAAGTACTATATAGCTTGCTTAGAGATTATTTGGCCAAGATTCTAAAAACGTCTTATTTTGAGCACTTTATCAAAATAGCTTTTCAGACAAGTACTAGAGGCACTTTATGTTTGACAAGTTCATTTAGGAAGTGCTTTTTTAGTATTTGATACATAAATTGTGTTTGGCCAATCTTTTCAAAAAGTGTTTTTGAATCTCAAATTACTAAAAATATAATATTAAAGTTCGTTTTACTTATTTTTCTATTTAAATAAAGAAATGATTTTAATATTCCTTATGAAATACTTTAATTAAGTGTTTATTTTATTTAGTTAAATTTTTTATAATCGGAAGAGGAAAAGAGAGTTGTAATTATATTTGAGATGTATAGGTTAAATTAATGAGATAATTTGGAAAACATAAATTTCTGGTAAGTATATTTTGTCATGAAGAAATTAATATTTCGCTTCTCAAAAACATAAAAGATGCGTATGTTGCTCCTCAATTTTTTTTTATTTTTTCTTTGTTTTTTGCCAAACATCTTAAATCTTCGATGGTTTCGACTTCCTAGATAGAAGAAATGAGACTATTTTTCAACTTTTTTTGATCAAGTAAAAGTATTTTCATTCATAATCAATGGCCAAAGAATGAAGGTGGAGTACAATGATTTCCTTGTACAAAAAGATGATATTCATAGTTGCAACAACTATATGGGTATCAAGCTGCTGAGTCACACTATGAAAGTTTGAGAAAGGGTTGTGGAGATGAGGGTAAGTAGAGGTATGCCTATTTCCGATAACCAGTTTGAATTCATGCCGGGGTGTTCGACTACTGAAGCCATTCGTCTTATTAGGAGGTTGATGGAGCAGTAGAGGGAGAGGCAGAAAGACTTATATATGGTTTTCATCGATCTCGAGAAGGCATACGACAAAGTCCATAGGGAGGTTCTATGGAGATGTTTGGAGGTTAGAAGTGTACATGTGGCGTACACTAGGGCGATCAAGGATATGTATGATGGAGCCAAGACTAGGGTACAGACAGTAGGAGGAGACTCGGAGCACTTTTCAGTGATGATGGGGCTGCACCAGGGATCAATTCTTAGCCCATTCCTATTTGCCTTGGTGATGGACTGACTGACACGACAAATCCAAGGGGAGGTACCATGGTGTATGTTATTCGCAGACGACATAGTCTTGATTGATGAGACTCGCGGCGGAATGAACGCTAAGCTGGAGGTTTGGAGACAGACTCTGGAGTCTAAATGGTTCATGTTGAGTAGAACCAAGACATAATATTTGGAGTTTAGGTTCAACAATGGGAGCGACCCTGAGACAGGCGTGGAGGTGAGGCTTGGTACTCAAGTCATTCCAAAGAAAGGAAGCTTCAAGTATCTAGGGTCTATTATCCAAGGAAATGGAGAAATTGATGACGATGTCACACATCATATTGGGACAGGGTGGATGAAATGGAAGCTCGTATTTGGAGTCTTGTGCGACAAAAAGGTGCCACAAAAACTTAAGAGCAAGTTCTATAGGGTGGTGGTTAGACTGACTATGTTGTATGAGGCGGAGTGTTGGTCAATCAAGACTTCACACATATAAAATATGAAAGTTGCGGAGATGAGGATGTCGAGATAGATGTGTGGGCATACAAGGAGAGATATGATTAGAAATAATGATATCCGGTACAAAGTGGGAGTTCGGTGGAGGATAAGATGCGGGAAATGAGGTTGAGATGGTTCGGGTATGTGCAGTGAAGAGACACAGATGCCCCAGTGCGGAGGTGTGAGAGGTTGGCTTTGGACAAGTTCATGAGGGGTAGAGGTAGGCCGAAGAAGTATTGGGGAGAGGTGATTAGACGGGATATGACGCAGGTGCAATTTACTAAGGACATTACCTTAGATATGGGGTTGTGGATGACACATATTAGGGTAGTAGGTAGTCGAGCGTAGTCCTACTTACACTTACAAAATGATAGTTTTAGTATTATTACTTAAGCCCGATTAGTCTATCACACTTATAGGCGCAATATTACTTTATAGTCCCCTGTAGTTTGATTTCTGCTGCTATGTGTTCTTTAATATACTTTGTTTATCTTATTTAGTTGTCTTAGCTACTACTTTCTTTTGTTAGAATGCACTACCATGGCGTATTCGATTTTGTTATCAGCATGTTCATACTGCTTTAATTTCTTGTTTGAGTCTGACTGTTTTTCTTGCTCTGCTTTGCTTGTGATTATGATTTGTCTTGAGCCGATGGTCTCCCGTAAACAGCCGCTCTACCTACTAAGGTGGAGGTAAGGTCTGCTTACACTCTACCCTTCCCAGACCCCGCGTTATGAGATTTCAATGGGTATGTTGTTATTGTAATCGATGGCCAAGAAAACGATCGTATACAAGGGATATATCAAAAGGTAAAGAATCTACAAAATATATTTCTCTACAAATTTCGCCTTATTCTCTATACAAGAGGGAACTTTTTATTTATACCAAAAGCAAATTAGAAAGCGGAGGCTACTCCTCAACTGAGAAAAACTTGACTCTACTATTTTTCAACTTAACAAAATCACTATCGACTCCTTCAAATGCTCTGATGTTTTTCTCTCTCCAAATAATCCATTGTGGCTAATGGAACAACATCCCAAGCCCTTGGTCTTATCTTCTTCCTTCTAAAGATCTAACTATATAACGCCTCCTTTACTATACCCGGTATCACCTAAAGTAGATCAAACCACTTTAGGACTACTGAACACAATCGTGTAGTCACCTAGGAATGCAACAAAGATGATCAACATCTTTTCCCCACATCTACACATGTAGCACCAACTAACATAGATGATCCTCTTTCTCCTCAGATTCTCTACTGTCAGGAATGCGAAGAAACACAACTCTCTAGGTATCCTGGCAATCTATATAGACCGATCTGGAAACTCTGACTCCTTTCTCACTAACAAGCTCTGGTAAAAAAATTTCATAGTGAACTAGCCGTCACTATTTTTAGGCCACCTTCACAAGTCAAAAGTGTCATGTGGTGCATAAAATGTTTATCAAAATAAAAAAATATTTTATTCCTATTCCCACTATTTATATTATTGGTGTTGTATTAAATCCGACTATTAAAATAGACGGTACTAAATCACTTATTGAAACTATTTACGATTGTATATAAGTACTACCACCTCCAAGTCCCAAAAATCCAAATCACCCACCACCTATTGAACAAACTAAAGAAGAAGTGTTGTCTAGTGTAGAAGACCAATGCAAAAAAGTATATAGGTTTTACCAATAAGAAAGTGCTAGTAACCTACCGGTTTCCATACCATCTTCTTCTTCTTCTTCTTCAACACAGCCTCACAAAAGACATGTTGTTTCTATGGCTAGTATTGAAAGCCTCAGAAATAGAATGTGTGGTCGTACCTCTACTAACCAAATTATCGAGTTCGATATTTTTGTTTTGCAGGGTTCTGTATCGTACCAAGCAGTTCTCAATGAAGAAGGAAGTGAAGACCTGCTGGAAGGGGAATGAGAAGACCTTTCCGACACTTTCAATGATGGCCCGAGATGTTTTGAACATTCAAGCGTCATCAACGGCGTCTGAAAGCGTTTTTTCTGTCGGCAGATATCAAATAGGAGAGCACAGACACTCATTAGCCGGAGACAACTTGGAGATTGTAGTATTATTCAGAGATTGGATACGAGCGGAGCGGAGAAGGTGCGGTCAACCGGAGATCAACGAAGGAGAAGATGAATACTACAACGAAATCTTATCCGAATGTGGTGGAAGCGACGTGGAGCAATTTGACCAACAAATATCAACTCCAATCGAAGAACCACAGGAAATTATCAAGAAACTAGAACAAGTTTTTTTCAGAATGTAATTTTTTTAATTGCAGTTTTACTATGTAATTTGCAACTTTTGAACAACACCACAAAGTTGCAATTTTGACAATTGTATTTGTATTACAAAAAAATCATATGTCTATTAAATAATATAAGAGGCACAAAAACAGCATTGGATATTTTTATTACACTATCTTGTCTTGTTTAATCATTGAGTTTTTTTATATATGTATATGTTATTTTTTAAATTAAGTGCAAAAAAAAAAAACCACCCGGGATCCCGATCAATCCCGACCCGACCCGATTCCGACGGGATCGGGGCGGGACTTCGACAAATCCCGCCTGACCCGACTCGATCCCGCCCTTTCCCCGTCCAGTCCCGACCCGATCCCGCCGGTCCCGAGCCCGGCCCACTGGCCACCCCTACCTGAAGCTGCAAATTCCCCACGTCACATGTACGATGTTGATCCTGGCATTGGAATAGTTAATGCTCGGACATGTATAATTACTTAGAATCTAATTAATTAGTATAGTTGGGATGTTTGGAGTGTTATTTTTGGACTCACCTACTTCAACGATGGGGAAGTAATCAATCATATTTTGTTCCTTCGTCAAACAATAATTGGTATATTTGTAATTGGTAGGTATCTAGTATCTCACCTTGTTGGCTGGTATATTTGTAATTGGTAGGTATCTAGTATCTCACCTTGTTGGCTACCTGAACTTTCACCTTATTGGTGAGGGTTCGAATCCCCACATTGTAATCTTCTCCCCGTTTCCTCTTCCCCTATCCCCTATCCTCTATGTAATAAAAAAAGATTTTTTTAAAAAAAGTATATTTGTAATTGGTCTATTTGTAACTGCAGAAGCATGACCCAGAAATGAAAGAAAAAATAACTTTTATGATTGTACATCAATGTATACCTCTATATACACATACAACATTATGTGTGTATCATTAACCTACCTTTATCAAAAAAGGAAAAACGCTATGTGTGCATATAAGTATTTCTTAATACAAAGATGTGGGAATGAAGATAATAATATATTTTTCTAACCTTCTTCAGGAGTAAGAGAGGATCATCAATTGTAAGAGCAGTTAGTTTTTGAGGTTGAGTATCAACTTCCTTCGAAGACATTAATTGAATGATGGAAAAGTCTTCGCTTTTTTATTCAGCTCTTTTAGCTTGCAGTTGCAACAAAAATGATTGTTTTCTCTCCGACGACATTTGCACATATCTAAAATGGCATTCACATGTTTCTATCAACGAGTCATCATTCCTCGGTGTTTTGAGGTCTATGCAACCCGATGCCTTTGTTTGTTGACATTCTTGTTCCAAGCAATTATAATTTTGTCAAAGTAATAATTACAATTTGATTTAGTTCTTCTGAAACTTTGACATTAGATAGCTACATACCTCTATTTGTAGAATTACTGGAGATAAGATCAGTCCGTCAGATGTCTTAGAGATTTTTATCCATAAGATGACATCTGCGATACCCATATCCTTTATGTCGAAGCATTGTTTCAACATGTTATTAGTCGCTAGGATTATCCTAGGACTGCTTCATGTGATCAACATGTCATCTACATACATGCATATCATGATGAACAAGTCAGAGTTACCTTTCGTGTAGACACATTTGTCACACTTGTTAATGGAGAAACCCTTTGATAGTAGAGTACTATCAAACTTTTCGTGCCATTGCTTCGGGGCTTATTTCAGCCCGTACAGAGATTTGACAAGCCGACAGACTTTCTTCCCTTGCCCTGGAGCCACATACCCTTCGGGTTGGTCCATATAAATTTCTTCTTCCAAATCACCATTTAGGAAGGTTGTCTTGACATCCATTTGATGTATCTCAAGGTCACGCAAAGCTGCGATCGCAATGAATAATCGTATGGATGTTATCCGAGATACCAGGGAGTACGTGTCAAAGTAGTCAAGACCTTCTTTCTGCCGATAGCCCTTGACTACCAACCTGGCCTTGTACTTATTTATAGATCCATCGGTTTTATACTTCTATTTGAGTATCCACTTACAACCCAACGTTTTATTTCCCAGAGGAAGATCAATCAACTCCCAAGTATGATTATGTAGAATAAAGCCTATTTCACTCTCAATAGCTTCTTTCCAGAGCGGTGCCTCTGGAGTTGACAATGCTTCAGCAAATTTTCTTGGTTCATCATCAACCATATAAGCTACAAAGTCAGGACCGAATGATTTATCCTTCATGGCCCTTTTACTTCGCCTCAGTTCCATCTCTGGAGTCTCCAAGTTCTAAGAATTTGAAACACTAGATTTCGGATATTCAGCCACTTCGAGATCCACTAGATCTAAACCATCTAGATTCGGGCCGTCAGCGACTCCCGGTTCCTGAGAGCTTTGTTCATAACTTCATTTGTGAGAGGTTATGTCTTTTTCCTTTCTAGGAAAGGTACCTTCACAGAATTGAGCATTCCTTGATTCCATGATTGTACCCCGTAGATATTTGGAATATCTGACTTATGCACTAAGAAGCGATAAGCACTACTGTTATTTGCATATCCGATGAATATGCAATCTATAGTCTTAGGCCCAATCTTGACCTACTTTGGCTTGGGTACTTCAACCTTTGTCAGACAACCCCATACCTTTAAATATTTATAGGTGGGTTTCTTTCCCTTCCATGATTCATATGGAGTTTTGTCCTTACCCTTATGTGGAACTCTGTTAAGAATCGTATTAGCGGTAAGGACGGCTTCTCCCCACATATTTTGGGGAAGACCAGAATTGATTAGCAAGACATTCATCATTTTCTTCAATGTGCGGTTCTTACGTTCCGCCACACCATTCGATTGAGGTGAGTATGGAGCCGTCGTTTGATGAACAATGCCTTCTTGGGCACAATATTCCTCAAATGGCGCTACATATTCTCCCCCTCTATCACTACGAATGGATTTAATTTGCATGCTTAGTTGGTTTTCAACTTCTGCTTTGTAACGTCGGAACACTTCAAAGGCTTCATCCTTATTTTTCAAGTAAAGGTAACAATACCTTGTGCTATCATCAATGAATGTCACAAAGTACTTGTTCCCCCCTCTAGTTTATGCAAACTTCAAATCACATATATCTGTGTGAATAAGTTCTACATGAGCGGTATTCCTTTTGACGGATCAAAAAAGAAGCTTTGTGAGTTTTGCCTCTACGCACACCTCACACTTATATTGAGGGTTTACGTCGATACCCGACAACAACTCCAACTTTACCAACCTTTAGATGGATTTGTAGATAACGTGTCATAATCTATGATGCCATAAATTAGAAGACTCAAACAAATAAGAAGAAGCTTCAACTTTATTACTTGGAAGCATTACAGACATAGTGTTAACTTTGAAGAGACCTTCACAGACGAAGCCTCTCCCTACAAAAGTGTCATTCTTAGTAAGTACAAATTTATTGGATTCAAACACTAGCCTAAAACCAGCATTAACCAATAAAGGTCCTGAAATTAAATTTCTCCTAATCTCAGGAACATGCATCACTTCCTTCAGAGTGAGCTCCTTTCCAGAAGTCATTTTCAGGACCACCTTTCCTACCCCAGCACGTCAGACGAAGCGTTGTTGCCCATGAACATCTTCTTGTCGGTGACCGGTGTATACATGGAGAAGGCATTTCTGTTGGAACAGATGTGTCTGGTAGCACTTGTGTCCATCCACCACTGAATGAGATTCTCAACCAGGTTTGCTTCAAGCACCACTGCTGAGAACTCCTCAATCATGTCATCGAGGAGCGTGTCCTTGACGACGTTAGCATGCGCCTTGCCTTTAGCCTTGGCTTTCTCTTGTTGCTCAGTCTTGAGCTTGTGACATTCCTTGATCATATGACCATGTTTTCCACAGTGGTGACAGTTACTTCTGAACTTCTCCGCTGCTTGGGTCTTGCCATCGTTCTGGAACTTCTGCTTTTTGCTTGAGTTCCCTTTGGCCTCAGCCAGATTTGTTTTCCTCAGCATGTTGTTTACCCCTAGGCAATGCCTTCTTATTATCTTCCTGAATTTGGAGTTTGATAGTAAGCTCTTCAAAGATCATCTCCTTTGTCTTGAGCTTTAAGTAGCTCATAAACTCATTCCACGAAGGAGGTAACTTTTCAATCAGCGATGAACCAAAAACTGCTCATTTGGTTTCATTCCTTCCAAATCCAGGTGATGTAGAATCATTTGAAATTCCTGGACTTGGGACATCACTGTCTTACTATCCACAATTTGAAATTTCAGAAATTTCCCAACGATGAATTTCTTAGTACCTGCATCTTGTGCGTTGTACTTCTTTTGCAGTTTTTCCCATAGCTCTTTGGCAGTGCCAACGGTGCAATAGACCTTGTAGAGAGGGTCTGCCAAGCAGTTCAATAGGTAATTCTTACACATGAAATCACTATTATTCCATGCATCAAGAACCATCTTCATGCCATTAAGGACATGGATACCTAGGCCCCCTTCAGCCATTTCAGCAGGCGAAGGGTCCGTTTTATCTCCAGATTTTGGAGGATCTTCCGTTAGGAACCGGGCCATGCCCATAACAGTCAAGTAGAAAATCATCTTCTGCTGCCATCTCTTAAAGTTTGAGCCCATGAATTTTTCAAGGCGTTCATGGTGAAATGCGGAGGGTGGAGTAGTAAAGGCACTAGACGTGCCTTGGGCAACAGTGGGGAAGACAGATGAGTTGCCTTGAACAGTAGCGGCAACAGGAGGGATGTCAGAATTGTTGCCTTGAGTGGCAGCAGCAGCAGCGGAAGGTAGAGTGTTTCCAGTCATGTTACTAAGCAGTTACAACAAGTCAATCTTGTCTTAAATTTTTTGATTACAATGGTGCAGGAAACGAAAATAAGTAACTGTTAAGTATTACAACAATTGAAGTTTTAGTATGGTTGAACAAGAAACTGGAACAATTTGATATAATGGGTCGAGTGATGACACTCTGTCTTTAAGACAAGATTGCCCCGTATATATCCTTCTACGTTCTGGACAATAGTCTCCCAAGATAAAACAGCAACAACTCAAAAAATGAGCAAAGGAAACTCAAGTGTTACTTTGAAGAACTTTGAGTAAGAAATGATGCTGAAAAATAGTAGGAAGAATCTGATTTCGTTTGTATGTTCTGTGTGTCTCAACAATTGTGCAAAGGCTTCATTATATAGTTGAAGGAGGGGACTTACCAATTGCCCACATAATTGATGTTACTGGCCAAGTAATGACAATTATGGAGGTAGTAATTCAGCCAAAATAAATAACGAATTGATGTGCAACGGATTAGAGCTTTTAGGGAGAGTAATTCAGCCAAAATAAATGACTGAATTGATGTGCATAATAATGTTGGTTAACGTTCCAAAAACCAACAGCAAAAGCACAAGTTCTCTGCCCAATTTAACTTACCTGAAACTTCAGGGACAAACTGCAAATATGAAGTAATTTGGGTCCAAAAAGATAATATCAACCCATAGCTCGTGACCGGACGGGACGGGCGGCGGCGGTGCACGTGTGGGCTTAGCCTCGAACCAAAGCACATCTAGGTCCTCCCTCTTTCAAACACATGTGATACCCTTTGGGGTCCCAAACCCCAAGCTAATTTTGAGACTTATAAACTAAACAAATCTTTCTTCCCCCACCGATGAGGGAGGGTTGGTCTTTACCACATTTTTTCCATGCTTCAAACACTTCACTTCGTGGACCAATATCTCTTTCATTTCTCAACGAAATTTGACGATTCTTGGCCCTACGGTCATCTACTTACTTAGTAGATTATGCACGTGTGAAGAATCAAAGTCTCCAACATGCGGAACCCTAGTGTTTAAGTCGTTAAAGATGGTTGGACGCAACTCCCGCCAAAAACAAATTTCCAACATATATATATATATATATATATATATATATATATATATATACATATGAAATTATGCGCATATATAAGAATGTCTATGAAAAGGATGAAAACATTATACTTTCCTAATCTTCCTCAGAAGCTGACAAAGGATTAGTAATTGTAAGAGCACTTCATTTCTCAGGTTGGATGTCGACCTCTGAAAAAGATAGTGCATTACTTGAATCATGTAAGAGTCGTCTCTTTTTTTGTTCAGCTCTTTAACTCGCAACTGCAACAAAATATTGAACTTCACAAACCCAACGACAGAATTGAATTACTAAAAAGTGGTACTTTGTCCCTCCGATATCTTTTCAGTTTCTAATCCTACCGTGCATTTTCTTTCTTAAAGTGTCCATTTCCATTAGAGATCACTACTTAAGAACCTAACACAATACTGTTATATATGATTCATTAACTATGGCCCTGTTACATGGCTTTGCCACTTTAAAGAGTATTAGTATATCTACATTTTGTCATTCTTAGGTATGATATTAATTATGTTACCTGGGGCCAAGATTATGATAAAAAATAAACAAAGCGGAGTATTTACATGCTTTAAATGCATAGTAGTGAAAAAACATAAATAAAAAGATGAACGAAATTAAGCCATGGGAAAAGCGGGTAATTACAAGCAACCGTATGTATCAATTAATTCATCAGCCAAGTAGAGGTAGGCCATCTTGAACTATGGTTGACAGATTAAGCTGCGGACAGAAATACAACAATCTTTTACAGATTAAGGTAGGTAGCGAAGAAACATAATTCTATTACTTTTCATCAAAATAGCAATGGGGAAGGTGTGCTTATATAGATTAATAGCATACAAAGGAGAATCATTCAGAATCACAAGTATATGTACCTAGAGTTCCGGTGGATTTCTCTGCAACAAATATGTATTAGATGATCATTCGGCTTCAAATCCAACCGAATGTCCTGAAGATACCTCGGAAATTTTCTAGACGTATGAAGTTGATGCACACGTCTCTCCTGTAAGAGTGGAGTAATTTTCCTTGTAGATTTTTTTCATTAATCACAATATATATAGTTGTACAGAGGTTGATTCCTAATACAATAAGAATCAACTTACCTTAAATGGTTGATTCTTAATACAATAAGAATACTAAGTTACCTTAAATATACATCTATCATAATTACAAAATATACTGTGAATATTCAAAGAATATTCGCTAATATTCCCCCTCAGTCGGAGCGGGAGGAGGCCGAACACTAAGGCTGGATCGGAAGTCAGTGAAGAGTTGTCGCGGTAGTCCCTTTGTGAAAATATCTGCATACTGATAGGAGGAAGGTACGTGTAAAATTTTGACTTGACCAAGGGCAACCTTCTCACACACAAATTGAATGTTCATCTCTATATGCTTGGTCCGCTGATGTTGGACCGGATTGTGAGACATATAGATGTCACAGTAAATTATAGACGCCTTTTGCAGTGGACACTGGAGCTCCACGAGAAGATTTCGGAGTCAACAGATCTCAACAACGACATTAGCAACTCCGCGATACTCTGCTTCAGCACTCGAACGGGATAGCGTGGCCTGTCGCTTGGCGGACCATGAAATAAAATTATCCCCAAGAAATACACAGTAGCCGAAAGTGGAGCGACGTGTGTCCGGGCATCCTGCCCAATCTGCATCCGTGTAGGAGAGCAACTTGGTTGGGGCAGAGGGGTAGAGATGCAGTCCAAAGTCCAGTGTGCCCCTAACGTATCTGATAATACGTTTGAGGGCCACAAAATAGGACTCTCGACGGTCGTGCATAAACAGATACACATGCTGAACGGCATATGCAATATCGGGCCTAGTGAATGTAAAGTAATGAAGGGCACCTGCAAGGCTCCGATTGAGAGTGGGATCAGAAACTGGCGTACCCTCATTGGCACTAAGCTTGGATTTTGAGTCAACCGGAGTTGGCATAATTTTACAATTTGCCATCTTAGCCTGTGTACTATCTCCTCCGCATATTTGCGCTGACACAAAAATATAGTAGCTGCAGATCTAGTCACGGATATACCCAAGAAATAACTCAGCTTACCCAAGTCAATCATAGCAAATTCAGTTTTGAGTAGAGCAATGATTTCATTCTTCAACCCGTCAGAGGAGGCAGTAAGAACAATGTCACCCACATATAATAGCAAATAAGCAGTTTTGTTACCTCGATGGAAAGTGAAGAGCGAGTTATCACACTTGCTACATGTAAATCCAATTTGCATAATATACATGGCAAAACCATACAAGGACTTCCTGAGATGACATACAAACTGCAGAACTGTCGGATGAACAAAGCCAGGGGGCTGATGCATGTACACAGTTTCTTTCAAATCCCCAAAAAGAAACGCATTGTTGGGCAAGAAAAACATTATTGGGCAAGTTTCCCATTATTACATTGAATACGCTTAGTAATCATAAGAAAGGTAAAAACAGGGTCTTCAGGGTATCCGAGTCTGTTGTGCCAAGTTGAGGGAAAGATAGCTGCAAGGGATAGATGTGATTGCGGTCTAATAACAGAAGATTGATTGAAGGGGTAGAGGTCTCCCACACTATTGCAGCGCGTAAGAATTTCCCCCGAATTGAGATCCTTCACAGAAAAAACAAAAATGGTCAAATTCGACAGACACAGAATTAGTGCGAGTGAATTTTCTAACATAGATTAAGTTTTTAATGATGTTAGGGGTATATAGGACGTGATTTAGGGAGAAAGGCGGGTGGGGATGTGTGGTATGTGTGTTACCGTAACCTTCAATTGGAATGTGATGACCATTGCCGACAGTAATAAATTGAGGACACTTTAACTGAAGCAGTTGAGATAAGTTACCTGACGACCGGGTGAGGTGAGATGTGGCTCCGGTGTCTATGTACCAATTTTCGTCTGGCTGTTGAAGGTTCACGGTGTTGAAGGCCTGACACAAATCTGTGGGGGCCAGGCTGCTGCCCTGCGGGTGCTGAGCTGCTGCTACCAGATGGGCCTGCTACTACTGGTGGGCCTGCCGGTTGGTGGGGGCGGAACCCAAGAGGCATGGCTGCCAGCCTTGCTGGAATTGGGCCCCTAATGTCGGGTAGGGGTATGCAGGCGAGGCCCAGTTCCCGGTATTGGGCTAAGGGGGCTGCCCAGCCCACTGATAGTAGGCAGCAGGTGCTGGGTCTACCTGCTGCTGGGTCCGATTGCCTTTGCCGCTGCCCTTTCCTTTATTGTTGTTACCGCGACCTCTACTGCCACGCCCCCCGCCGCAGGACTGCTGCTGGTGATGGTCTTGCAGTGGTGGCTGGGTGGTGGTTGCCGCCGGTGGTGTCATGCCGTCAACGACTAATGCCTTGTGATTGTGCTCCTCTTGTTTAGCACAACGGGTCTCTTCCAACAAAAGTTGCGAACGTGCTTTATTGAAGCTTGGTAGGGGGTCGGCCTGTTGAATCATCGTTGCAAGTGTATCATATTCACCTTTCGGTAAACCCACAACTAGTTGAAGTACCATATTGGTCTCTGAAACAGATGTCCCCACGTTGAAAAGTTGGTCGGTTATGAGTTTCAGTTGTTTACAGTATTCAGACATGTTGTTAAAATTCTCGAGACGCGTATTGTTGAACTACTCTTCCAAATACACTGCTCGAATATTTTTATTATCCTGGAAAATTTCTTCTAATTGTACCCAAAATTCACGTGCCGTAACACATGTTTTCATGATAGTACACAACAAGTATTTAGAGATGGTGTCGTAGATCCATTGTTTGACGATGGCGTCAAGGCGACGCCAGGTCGAGTCTGCAACATCGGTTGGACAAGGAACAAAATCATCAATATGGTCAAGCACATTATACGCACATGCATGAATATAGAACAGTTCTTTCCACATGGAATATTGACATTCTTCTTGGTCAAGAATGATAGGGATAAAATTCTTGATGTTGGTAACGGCGAATGCCGGATGAAAAGAAGACGATGAACGTTGATTGGGGTTGTCAAGTGTGCCAATGGAAGAACCGGAATTGGTGGGGGAAGCAGGGCGAGACATGGCGGCAAGTTATTGCCGTCGGCCGAGAGGGAAAAAGAAAAGTTTGGGGAAGCGTCGGCCGAGAGGGAGAAAAAAGAAGAGTAAGGATTAGGGTTTGACTCTTGATACTATGTAAGAGTGGAGTAATTTTCCTTGGGGATTCCTTTCATTAATCACAATATATATAGTTGTACAGAGGTTGATTCCTAATACAATAAGAATCTTAACTTACCTTAAATGGTTGATTCTTAATACAATAAGAATCCTAAATTACATTAAATATACATCTATCATAATTACAAAATATACTGTGAATATTCGGAAAATATTCGTTAATATCTCCAATATATGTAGGCGTAGCTAATGGAACACGTGTTAGCTATTTGAACCTTTTTATTAAATGACCAATTTGCCCCTGTTCGTCCAAACTTTAGGGTACACTTTATGGTGCTTGTTGTACAAATGATTAGTGCTGTCATCGGACACCTTGTTGTTCGCTTATTAAATATAGTAATACTACATTGTAGGGTTAACTAAATCTCCCTATACCGTACACAGGTCTAGTTGGTAGGATTTTCAAATATCAAATTAATTGGGTTGGGTTTTTAAATTTATAAATCAAATCAACCGATTTTCTCAAATTTTTCAGTTTTCCCGGAGTTTTCGGATTTTTTCTATAAAGTCTTCATACAAAATATATAACTTGTGCTTCAAATATTTCTTTAGTACTAGTAAGATATAACAATCTGATTAAAGTGTTTCTTGAAAAAATAATACAAAATGTGAGATGAGTGATGACATTATACTAAAATATTTTAAAAATATATTATGAAATCGCATAAAACAAACATTATTAATTAATAAGTCATAATGAAAATAATCATAATCTAAAAGTACTAATTAGGTCATGCTAAAATAAATACGGCTAATAAGTATTAATTACATGACTAAATATTAACGAAAGAAATAAAATTAAGTTATGTATTTTCACGGTCTAAATCAATGCAAAACATAAGAATAGAAATTCAACATTATTGTCATTCCTAGAGTTAGCGTTAAGTATTAATTTAATTTTGATTTTGGTTTAAACTTTATTTGAGTTACTAATATCTCTGATCTATACAATTTATTGGACCATTCAAAATTCTAAATCTAAACTTGAAATAATATGTTAAAAGATAAAAATTATGATTTTTTTTAAAAATATTTATAAATTACATTACGAAATAAATATTTTATGCATAAAATATTTTTTTAAAAGTGTATACATGTAACGTCGGATTGGTTTGGTTCGGTTTGACTTTTTTTAGTTAAAACAAACCAAACCAATTATGGTCAATTTTTTTTTAAAAAAAATACCAAAGCAAGCCAAACCAAACCACTAATCATATATTTTTCTCTATTTGACTCGAATTATCAATTTCACGTGATTTATCGATTTTCTTTATACACCCCTAATGCTGTCATTATGAAGTGTGACCGATTAAGCCTTATTGTTATGTTAATTATGCATAAAACAAGTACGAAATGCTTCTTTCATTATGTAATTTTTATCACCTAAATATTGTTGATTAACTTAAGATGTACGTATATAATTTTCATTGTACATGTTAAGAACCTACGTACAAAGTATTTCAGTACTTATTTACTTCCTCTTTATCCGTGTAATGAAATATAATGATACTATGAAATAATAGAATTAGTTGGGGCTTTTACTTGGCAAATTTCATTCCAAAGTTGAGGAGAGAGAACACAAAGCTGAGAATATATTTTTTGTATTTAAAAAAAAAAAAGAGGATGGAAGTCATTGAAAAAAGGTCTAATGTAACAAAAAGCAAAAGAAAAGGCGTAAAAATCTATGGTTAGAGAGGTGTGCAGTGCTTATGCCTCAAATTGTGGTTTGTTGTTGTGGGCAGGCAAAGGAAGGAGGATGACGGAGGTGGACGATGCCGGCCGGGAAGCACCCATTACGTTTGCATGTTCATCATCATCATCATCAAGATATCTATGTCACTTGATCATTTTCCTTCTTCTTGTATCCGTATCGGCTCAACCTGGAGATGTGGTCGACGATGCTGATGATTTAAGTACAGATCATCTTCCCGATGCAAAGAGCTCTTCGGAGGCCCTCTTCAACTTTAAAAGCTCCCTTTCTACATCTTCACCTAAAGGACAACAGGTACTCGGCTCTTGGGCTCCATCCACAAGCCCCTGTACGGGGAACAATGCCAATTGGTTGGGCGTCATTTGCTTTGAAGGGGACGTGTGGGGCTTGCAACTCGAGAACTTGGACCTGTCCGGGGCAATCGATATAGATTCCCTGCTCCCCTTGCATTTCCTGCGCACCCTAAGCTTTATGAACAACAACTTCAAGGGGGCAATGCCTGATTGGAATAAACTTGGTGCCCTCAAGTCATTGTACTTGTCCAATAATAGCTTCTCCGGTCAGATCCCAGATGATGCCTTCAAGGGTATGTCTTATCTCAAGAAATTTTATTTATCCGACAATCAATTCACAGGCAACATTCCCACCTCCCTCGCTACCTTCTGTCCTAGGCTCTTCGAGTTGAGGCTCGAAAACAACAAATTCACTGGCTCTCTACCTGATTTCCCCCCGGACGTTCTCAAACTCCTCAACGTATCCAACAACCAACTCGAGGGTCCAATCCCTCCTTCTCTTTCTTTAATGGATCCAACAACATTCGCAGGTAAAGTAAATACCAATGTTTTTATGAACATTGAATAAAAACATTAACTAATTACTCCTTTTTCACTAATATAATTTAAGTGTAATTTTATCATTTAAATTAATTTACACTAGTCCACATTCAGTTTTTGGAGTTGATACAGAGAGCGTATGTAACGTGAATCTATTGTGTATATACGCAGGGAACAAAGGCATGTGTGGGAAGCCTTTGAAATCAACTTGCAGCTCCCCAAGTCCAGAAGCAAATACTACTAACAGTCTCAACTCTACGGTTAACGGCCAATCTGGTGATATAATTAAGAAGTCGCCCTCTGTCCTGAGTAGAGTGATGTTGATCGTTGCAGTTTGTTTGGTGGTCTTATGTCTCGCGATTGTGCTAATTCTTATTATTCGACAGCGCAGCCGTAACAGCAGCCAAGATAATCCACAACTCACCAGCCGGGCTGTTGAGTCAAATAATATTGATGCGGATCAAAACACTTTATCATCAGCTCCTGATGTGATAATGAGCGGCAATCCAACTTATCCAAGACATGATAACAATAACAGTAATAACATTAAGGCAGCAGAGGCACCAACAGCAGCAACAACGGTAGTGGGAAAGTTGTCCTTCGTTAGAGATGACAGGCCACGATTTGATCTACAGGACTTGCTAAGAGCATCAGCGGAGGTGCTTGGCAGTGGGAACCTGGGGTCCTCTTTCAAGGCACAACTTGTGGATGGCCAAGCCGTGGTGGTGAAGAGGTTTAAGCAAATGAACCATGTTGCTAAAGAAGACTTCCACGAGCACATGAGGAGGTTAGGCAGACTAAGCCACTCCAACCTACTCCCCCTTGTCGCCTATTATTATAGGAAAGAAGAGAAGTTGCTTGTTTATGACTACGCCTTCAATGGTAGCTTGGCCAGTCACCTTCACGGTATATTGCATGCAGACTTAACTGCTAGACATTTTAATTAATTATTATTGTTTCGATCCCCTATTTAATTAATCTGTATGCAATGTATATATAGGCAATCATTCTAGGCTGGACTGGTCAAGCCGCTTGAAAATCATAAAAGGAGTTGCAAAGGCCTTGGCCTACCTTCACAATGAGCTGCCAAGCCTAGCACTTCCACATGGTCACCTCAAGTCATCAAATGTTCTTCTGGACAAATATTATAATCCCTTGTTGATGGATTACACATTGGTGCCTCTGGTGAATCTTTCGCAAGTCCAACATCTTCTAGTGGCATACAAAGCCCCCGAGTATGCACAGCTAGGCCGCATCACGAGGAAGACTGATGTTTGGAGTCTTGGGATTCTAATACTAGAGACCCTCACAGGTAAACTCCCAACAAACTACCTCGCTCTGAGCACTGGCTATGGTACCGAATTGGCTAGCTGGGTCGACACCATCATTAAAGATAATGAATTGGCTTTTGACAAAGAGATGGACGTCACTACAAAGGATAGTCAAGGACAAATCCAAAAGCTCTTCAACATTGGAGTGGCTTGTTGTCAAGAAGATTTGGATACAAGGTGGGATATCAAGGAAGCTCTTGAAAGTATACAAGCTTTAAATGACAAGGACGACGCCGACGATCAAATTGTTGGAGTTTAACATCGACTGTCCACCTATATATAGTCATCTTCATTGTATACTTTATTAAATTACTGAAGGCGTAAATAGACATGCCCATCGATGTCTTTCAGTCCATAATTCGACACTACAATTTGATAGTATATATTTACATATCATGTTTGTACACATCTTCATTGTATACTTTATTAAATTAATGAAGACGTAAATAGACATGCCGATCAATGTCTTTCTGCTACAGTTTGGTAGTATATATTTACATCTAAAACTTTGTTTAGCTCTAAAATGTTCTGGTACGCATATATGGGTTATATGAGGTCGTTTGGTTTGATCGAGGATAAGAATAATATTTGATTTCGATGTAAAGTTATATCCTAAAGTTATGTACTATTATTACTCTTCTTCATTTTTCCCAGTGACATGTGTTCTATTTTATTATTAATGATCTAAATTAAATTAAGTAAACCAAGGGTCTTAACCATAATTAAAGTAATAGATACTTCCATATATTTCTCCCAAAATATTTGCTAACCCACCAATTGAATTAAGGATGCAATAATTAATACTCTATTAATAATAAATTATCCGGCATCAATTAACCCCTCCAACTTTTAAGCTTTTATATTTACGGTTTTTTTTTGCCAATTCTCGTTTTTTATCATTGAACTTGGATATTTTAAGCTAATCAATTTCGAAAACATCTAATTTTCAAGCTAAATGACCAAATACTAAAAAAAAGCAGTCCGGTGTACTAAGCTTCCGCTATGCTGTTCGGAGAAGGGCCGGACCACAAGGGTCTATTATTTACTGTCATAACTTGCATTTCTATAAAGACTATTTTTACGATTTGAACTCATTGATTACATGTGACATTTAAATACTAAAATGACACACCACTCTTTTATTTATTAATTAATTAATCAGACTATGAGGTCCTCTGGCCCAAATGTTGTCTAAACACGGGGAATGAAAGAAGCAAAAGAGAGAGTTGGGCGTGTAGTGCTAGACAATGATAAGACGAGTGGGAAGGGTTTAGAGATTAGGATGCAGAGGTCCTGCACAAAATGTCTTCAAATTGCCTTCAGAATTATTTGACGTTCGCCGTCGTCCCCAACTCAAATCCTCAACCTTTCCTTTTCCCTTGCCATTGCAATACCACCAATTTTATACAAGTATCTCATCTCCGCTGCCGCCGCAAGTTGAGTTTTGCGCCACTTGTTCCGCTTGCTGCTAGGTCTAACGGAACAGAAGACGTGGAAGAATGTGAAGAAGCTAGGGAGGCCGTTAGTTATTATCTTCAACAACTTGGGGTTTCTAACGAGGAATCCATGGAAATAGCCCTCAACTCACCTAAGTACGTCAGCATGTTGATAGATAGCGTCCGTGACCTGGATGAGTTTTCCTTATGGAATTCCTGGAGCACTAATGATGATGATGAAAAAACAGTATCTTTCAAGAGGAAGGTGTACCTCATGGCAAAGCAAAAAGGTGATAAGGGCATGCTTCCCTTCTTGGAGAGCCTTGGCCTCACCCTCTCTTCCGCAACCCACTTAGCTCGCTATATTTCCTCTAATTCTCTCTTTCAGACCCTACCCACCCTTATCAATAAGGTACTAATATTGTGCAACTCTTGAGTTAATTCTGTGATGCAAGTGCTGTATTTTAAAAAAAATCATATCTTGGTTCACAGTTACTTGGTCCATTTTAGTTCACTTGGTTTTGTATCTTTTGTTTAAACGGAATAGTACATGTAACACTAATTAGCCAAAGTTGCTGGATATGCTATCCAGCTTTGGTAGTGTTGGCTCATTCTATGACAATCTCATGAGCTCAGTGGGAGAATACTGATCATCTCTGCAGGTTACATTGAACATATCACAGGAGAATGAAAGATCTTGATTTTGTTTGGCTAGATAAGAAAGTAATATACTCGCTGGAATGCTTTACTAAGATTTCCTCTGGTTCAAAGAATAGGTTAACATATAGTTACTGATGAAGATCTTTGAATTGCCTATATAAAATCCATTCTTGCCATGGTTAAGGCAGCTCACGAATGGGAATAAAGCCGTCTCTTTCTTGAGATAAGAGGTTTGAACCCTTTTTAGTTCTTTCTTATCTGTCCTGATCCCTCTTCTACTTGTTCATAGGTTAAGTATGTGAAGAAAATATTCTTCGCAAACAGTGATGATGGAGGACTTATTGCTACAAATGCCCGGAAAATGATGATGCACTTGTCCATCAGTATCGATGAGGATGTCCAGCAGACCTTGTCATTTTTTGAGAAGGTCAGTTGCCTCCTTGAATCAGGATGATTAATGAAGCTTATTTACTGCGCCTGTCTTGACATTTGTAGTACTGATGTCCGTTCACTTCCATTGAGCTGCACCTATTCTAAAGTTTGTGGCACTAAAATCTATTACATCTATATCTAGATATACTCCCTCATATTCTCCTTTTATGGCTATTTTTCCTAAACGGCAAAGTCTTGACATCTACAAACCCTTGAAGTAACTTATGGTCAACCACTACTTTATATAGTAGCCTTTACATGACTGCTTCTCTACGATTCACCCAGTTCCAACTAATCTTAACATATTAGTCTAACATCCAGTCAATCTCTCACTCTCCACCATAGTCCACTTAAGTCAATTAAAACGAGTCTGTATAATACTTCCTGCTAGCAACTACATAATATTATTGTACTTTTTGTAGATTCAAGCAAGACGCGGAGGTCTACATTTGTTAGGTTCTCAAGATGCATCTTTCCGACATCTTATTGAATCATTTCCACGACTTCTGTTGCTACCCAAGGAGAGTCATATGAAGCATCTGATGGAATTTCTTGATGATATTGGAGTGGAGGAAGGATGTAAGAGACAAATTCTCCTTTTGTTTCCGCCTATTATTTTTTATGACATTGAACAGGATGTTAGACCAAGATTGCAGGCGATCCTTAAGGTATCGGCTTATTTATTAATATATGATCTTAATAGTTTTCCTTCCTTACATATCTCCAACTCGCTGTCAAGTTTGATGACTCATGGTTATCACATATATGTGATTGCAATATGTTCTATTGACTTCTGTTAATGTTACTAGTACGAGAGACAAAGGTCACTCTCTTTTCTTTTGGTACGTGTGGATGTTCTGCACCAAAGCCTGTTGGTAAGGATGTACTTATAGATGATTTTGAACAATTTTCACAGTTCTTTTGGGCCTCGGAAAGGATACAGTTTTCAGCTTTGAACTGATATGGCAAACATAATTTTTTGTAATTCTGCTGAGAACTGAATCATAGTTTTAGAGTTTAATAGAGATGTTAGTGTAGGCCTGAAATAGTTTACATACTACTTATCCAAAAAAAGGAGACTGAAATAGTTTACATACTTTCTAAGTCGAAAATTTATTTATTTGTGAATAAGTTGGACAATCTAGGAGCATTCATTTCTAGGATGGTGTGATTGTTGTTCATTCATTGCCAGGATGGTATAGAGGGCAAAGATTTTGGGAAGATGTTGCTGAAATATCCATGGATTCTTTCAAGGAGCATTCTGCAAAACTACGAGAACATTCTGATTTTCTTTGATGATGAAAAGGTTTTAATCCTGATTACATTATTTTGCACGAGTCCAAGTTTCTCATTTGAGCAGTTAGTTTTTGTTATGAAATATGTCTGGTTGAATCTAGTGGTTCTTATGTGTAAAATCATTGCAACTTTCTAGGAGTCCGTTCTTCCTCTGCATTTAATTGCCTTGAGTTGTGGTATCTAATTCAGTGGTGTATCCACTGTACACAAACAGTGGAACGGTGGGTTTGGTTTCTGCATCACTATATACCTTGTGTTCCAGTAAGTTAGAGAGTAATATAATTGTCGTTTTGCTATTATTTGTTTTGGGCAGGTGCCAAAAATTAGTGTAGCTCAGGCAATCAAAAGTTGCCCGCTCCTTTTGGGGTTGTCAGTTAACAAGCTGAAATTGGTGGTGGAACAGTTGCGTAACTTCGGCATTAGAAACCAGAAGTTGGGTAAGGTGATTGCTACAAGTCCTCAGCTACTACTACAGAAGCCTCAGGAATTCCATCAGGTGAGAGTCAAAATTATGGCGTTCGCCTATCAAAATACTAACTTAAGTACATATGTATGCAAGATTGTGCATTTGTGCTGATTGACATAGGAGCTTCAATATGAGATTTTGGAATTATTTGGTGATGGTAGTTGTACAACTGCATCAGCATCTTATTTTAGTAAATCTTCACAATACTAGGTTTGTGAAGATGTTTCTTCCCCTTTCAAAAAAAAACTTCACAATTCTTGCATTGAATAATAGATGATAACACAATTATTTGGTTCTAAAAGCTTCACATTCCTGATTGAAGCTCCAGTATAAATGTGATAGTGATCTTGGAAATGACTTCAAATTTATTAGGTTATGGAGTAGTAGACTGTAAGTTGGTCATTAGTTTAAACATGTCCACATGAGAAACTTCCCATATATGGAAAAAGGCCACATCAATTTGCTCCTTTTTGTTATTTCTGAAGTGTCCCTTTTTATATAGATGATTTTAGGGTCTTAGATTATAGGGGTATTGCTTGTCTATAAGTATCCCACTTCATAACAATACAATATATTTCTTTTGAAGCATAAGCATTTCAATAAAATATTTTTTACTTATTTTATTGATAATTGAAGAGTCTTTAAAGTTTAAACAGAGAATCTTTAGATTATAGGGCTATTGCTCGTCTTTGGGGTATCCCCACTTCATGTCAATTAAATATATTTCTTTTGAAACAAAAGCATTTCAATAAAAAGATGTTTACTTATAAGAAGAAGAAAAAGATATCATAATCTTTCCATGCCCGTAGAATAATCTGAAATTGGAAAAGATTACTAACCAAGGACCATGTGCAGCTTCATTACAACAGTCCCATCACTGTGGAAGTTACACTTAGGTACCTTCTAGTAGTAACTGATTAGTCGAGCTCACACCTTAATTGGAGTCAACTTGAAAATATGACCACTCAACCTTTATCAGATTTTTTGTTAAAATAACTATTTTTTATTAATTTTTTTGGTACATAACTATTTTTATTAATGAGGAAAGTTCTCGCATACAAGATGGATACAAAGGGTAGAGATGAAAATATGACTATACTAAGAACACCAATTCTTACCGCCTCCCTATCTTGGTAGGGGTAAGGTTTGCGTACACTCTACCCTCCCCGGACCCCACGTTGTGGGATTTCACTGGGTATGTTGTTGTTGTACTAAGAACACCCAATTCTCTGAACTAACTAGAATGTAATAGATAGAGAATCTCATAAAAAAACAAGATTTCCACATACAAGATGTGGGATAAAACTAAGCTTTTACTGATGTGCAGGTAAACCAGGTGTTGTGTGTTTTAACCTTGATACGTGGTGATTCTTTGCTTGCATTTTGACCAATTGTTTGAAGGTTTATCTGTATGACATAGCTGTAATAAATCTTTACTGAATCTCTTTGTCTTGGCTACACATATTGCTTGTTCTAGCTAGGTATTTCAGATAAGTGAGTATTTCAGATATATCCATTCTCTTCCTCTACATCTTGATTTTGGCATGCTTTCAGTTTTGCTTCACGGAGAGAGAGAGTGAAATTGCTTGTTAATATGTTGATAATCCTATGAGCGTAAGAGTTTATGATGATGCTTGGTCATCTTCTTTGCTGATTACAGAATAATTTTATGATGATGCTTGAGCATCTTCTTTGCTGATTACAGAATAATTTTATGATGATGCTTGAGCATCTTCTTTGCTGATTACAGAAGTTTTTTTTTTCTGGGCGAATGCGAGTAGTATAATTATCTCAGCACCTGTTATACAAAATTTTCGTTTTTCGTGGGAGTAATAATTCATTATCTCCAGGTAGTGTGCTTCTTAAGGGATCTAGGTCTGGATGACGATATTATTGGTAGGATACTTGGTCGCTGTCCTGAAATTTTTGCATCGAGCATCGAGAGAACTCTGAAGAGAAAACTCAATTTCCTAATGGGTATTGGAGTTTCCAGAAGTCATCTTCCCAAGATTATCACGAAATATCCTGAGTTTTTTGTATGTGACATCCACAGAGCTTTACGTCCAAGGTAAAACATCATATTCTCTGGTATATGCTTAAGCTCAATTAAATTGCACTCAAGGGTGTGACCTAGTAGTCAATGAAGTGGGAAGAGAACCATGAGTTCTCAAGTTTAAATCCCAGCGGAGACACAAAACACTAGGTGATTTCTTCCTGCCTAAACCTTGGTGGGCAGAATTATCCGGTACTTGTGCTCGTGCTGGTGGGAGGTAGTAGGTAACCAGTTGAATAGTCGAGGTGCGTACAAGCTGGCACGGGCACCATCGTCATAAAAAATGAAGTTATTTAAGATGGTGGTAACATATGCAACACTTGGACTGTCTGAAAATAGCTGATCTCTGTCATTTCCCAAGAGTTAAAATATGATCTTTGAGAACTGTTTTATCCTCCATATGAATACTTAAAAGGAATTTAAAAGGCAAGTTGTAGTAACTTTTGTAGTTTATGAATATTCAAATTTTTCTGTAGCTCATATCGCTGACCCAACTAGTTTGGGAGTTGAGATGTAGTTGATTGATCCATATGAATGTTTAAGTTCATTTTACAAAGAGAACTTATTGCAAGTCCAATTCAAATCCGGAAATGGGTCAAGTGTACCCTAGCAGAACAGTACTATCAATTTGGGACGAATGAAGAATTTCAATCTACTTTTACATTTTACGGTCCGTATAAAAAGACACTTATTAGATACTGAATATATTCTTTTACAGCTTTGCCCTTTTTTTATAAGGATCTTTGCCTGGTTTGCTAAGCACAAAAACAAATTCCCAGTGCAAGTATAGTACCTTGTGTTGTGACGATGCTTTTCTAATTTTCATTTTGAGCAGAATGACGTACTTGATGCATGTTGGACTTTCAAAGAGGGAAGTAGCACTAATGGTTTGTAGGTTCTCACCATTGCTCGGCTACAGCATAGACGAAGTTCTCAAGCCTAAGGTAGAATTTCTGATGAAGTCAATGCAAAAACCAATAAGTGATGTAGTTGCATACCCAAGATATTTCAGCTACTCGTTAGAGAAGAAGATAAAACCTAGATTCTGGGTGCTCAAGGGTAGAAACATGGAATGCAGCTTGAAAAGTATGTTGGGTAAAAATGATGAAGAATTTGTTGTGGAGTTTGGAGAGAGGAAGATGCTTGTTCCCCCGCTTTAATTCTGATTATTACTTTTGTTCGCCAGTGTTGTTTTAAGTACATGCACGAATGGGTAGATCACAAATGGCTGGTGGTGCATGTGCACAAGTTACTTGGTGATTTTTCTTGTGAAGAATGTCAGATCACATCATTTGTGGAGTTCCAATCTCACTAGACCTGCACCCGTGGTTTTGGGTTCCTGTTGTACAAGAAATTATTTTGGGTATTTTCTTTACAAAACAATTTCACAAATGCGTACATGAATCATAATACATTTAGTTGTTCTTACAATACTTCTTACAAGAGAAGTATAAAAGAGAACTAATCAAAACAGTTTAGTTGTTCTTTCAACCTTCGATTGGACGAGGGTGAAAAAACATAACCCAATGGAGCGTGAGGCCGGGAGATTATTCTCTGCGTTATAGTTTCACGCCACTATTTAAATTTGCCCTGCTTTATGAATTTGTGGAAAATTGACCTATTTAAGTTTAATGAAATAAATTTGGACTACAGTAACCTTAAAGGTGGATCACTGAATGAGTCTACAGTAAAGCGGATATGCGGATGGTTGCTGATCCAAGACCAGTTTGTCGAATGACTTTTAACTTTTTCTCATCAGTCAAGGTTCAAGTTTGGTTCTCTTGTGTCCTTGAAAGTTGATATCTTCATCTCTATGCTACTAAGATTATCATCTTATGTTCTAATTCTTTGAACCCTTCTTTCTTTTTCTCTATTATATTTTTCTTTAAAATCATCCTCTAATTTACATGTAGGCTCTTCTTATTGCACATTCGGGTTTCAAGTAACTTGCCTCGTAACATTGAGCCTCGTGTTCTAATTTTTCCTCCATAGTGCAGCTATGATCTCATTCATATTCTCAAACTATGTAGACCATATTCAGAATTGTTGAAATATGACATTCATGGTGTATCATTTAGCCTCTTCAATTGCTTGAGACAACTTTTTTTTTTAAGAAAGGATTAAAAGAAATATCTAGCACTAAATTTTTTGTCAGTTGATTGACTAAATTAATTAAGACAAAATTTACTAAATAAAATCATGCAATCCGTTTGTTTGTTTGTGATAATGTAATCATAACCGTATTGTTTGGATGCACAATTGTAGTTATACAATTAGGTTAATCTAAAAATAGAATTTAATTATCAAAAATTAAAATTTTATATTTGGCAATATGTGTCTTTATAAATTATATTAATTTAGGTATTTAAGATATATATATTGTTTCTTTAAAATATATTAATTAATAATCATATATTTATAACTAATAATGGATATATATTTTTAAATTTAATAATATTTTAATTTAATTAATTAAAAAAATAAAAGACACACATTTTGTAAGAACATCTTGACTGAATGTTTGACAAAAAGATTAATATTTATAAATATAACGTCATAGCATTATTCAAATGTTTGACAAAAAAATAACATATCAATTGTTAGTGAAAAATAAACAACATATAATGTAAAATAACAAGTCAATAGTACTACAACAAACAGATTGAAATAGAAAATATAACCTAAATTTAAAATACAAAAACGATTTACAATAATACTCTTATGTGAAATTCAAAATAACATAAAATTAGTTCCAACATATTTGTTAACGACTCATTCTTTCTAATATTAGGAGGTGTAGTTTCAAAATCTAGAATTATAACACAATTATGCGAATAAAGAAAATAAATAAATAAAAAATACGAGCAATTACATGGCATCACAAGAAGTAAATGTTGAGTAATGAGAAGAAAGGAAATGAAAGCTAAATAATATACAAAAAATATATTTTAAAAATAAAAATAATCTATAAAATAAAACTAAAAAGAAATTAAAATAATATAAATAAATAAAATTAAAGAAATAAAAATAAAAAGGAAATAAATTAAACAATAATCATGTAATTACACCCAATTTTCAACCCCTAGAGAATTGTAGAGTATAATTACTTTCTCCTAATTACATCCAATTCTCTATTAACCAAGTAATTACTTGATCAAACAAACATGTCAAATTGTGTAATTACATTAAGTTACAATCAAATCTAATTCCCTTATGGCTTTCCAAACAGGCTCTAAAATACTCATCTTATTTGATTTCGAGAAATTTACTAGCTTTCAAAACAAAAGTAGCATTTCCATGATTTGAATTTGAAGTAAAAAAACAGTCTTGGGGCGTTTGGACATGATTTGAAATTAGGATGATTTGAAGTTTTGTTAGGACATGAAATTTGGAACTCTTGAGTTGTATTTTTTCTCATAAACATAAAAACCTCACAAGTTGTGAAAATCATCAATACTCTCAAAGTAAAACATCATATTCCCGGGTATATGCTTAAGTTGTTCAATTAAACTGCACACAAGGGTGTGACCTAATAGTCAATAAAGTGGGAAGAGAACCATGAGTTCTCAAGTTTAAATTCCAGCGGAGACACAAAACACTAGGTGATTTTTTTCTGTCTGTCTAAACTTTGGTGGGCAGAATTATCTGATGCTTGTGTTTGTATTAGTGGGAGATAATAGATAACCGGTGGAATAGTCGAGATGCACACAAGCTATCACAGACACCATCTGTTGGGATTAAATGATAGATTGAATGGGAAATGGAGGGAGTTCCCTCTTGCTCTATAAAATAATCATTTGTCCCACATCGGTAGTGAAAAGAAAAGTGGGAGTTGTCCCACATCGGTAGTGGAAAGAAAAGTTCTTCTACTTATAAGTAGAATTACTCCTTCTTGTCAGTAAAAGGGTTGAGGGGGCAAGGACCCCTCGCGCCGTCGTCGTCGCTCGCTCGGCTCGGCTCGGCTTCGGCTTCGGCTTCGGCTTCGGATTCGGATTCGGATTCGGATTCGGATTCGGATTCGGATTCGGATTCGGATTCGGATTCGGATTCGGATTCGGATTCGGATTTGGATTTGGATTTGGATTTGGATTTGGTCAAATGATCTGATTGATTGATAATCTTTTTGGACCAAATTTTCTTTAATTTTTAATTATTTAATTAATTACTATTTAATTAAATTAATTAACTTATCAAATCCTACCCGTTAGTGACCCTGACCCGCGACCCGGCCGGATCCACTTCTGACCCGTGACCCGGTTTCTTTCCCACATTTAAATTTCCCACGATTTTAGTATTGTCGTAAGGGTTGCAAACCTTCAGAAACAGTACTTCCATGGCTATAAATTCATTTGATTCTTCAGAATTTTACTTACTAATTTTCTGAACTACAAAATCTTCTTCTTCTTCTGCACGAATCAATTTTGTGTGATATACTACTGTTGAGTGGTTCGCCGCTACCAGAGTTTGGAGTACTACTATTCTCGTAAGATAATCGTTCTATCCTAGGAGGGGATATTCCATCAGCCTCGAGTACTGTGAGGGGAATAATTTCCTTAAGGACACACTTTGAACTAAGTGGGCTCGATTATATTCTGAAAAGTTATTCTTATTTTTCAACACTGATTTTGTTTACTTTCAGTGTTTATTGTTTACTGGTTTTTTGGAGTACAGATTACTAACAATCTTAAGAAAATTATATTTTTAGATTAATCTGTATTTTGTTTTGGAGACTAAAACCTGTGTGGTTTTCTACTCCGTGTGAAATTTCATATTCTGACTTGAAGACATACAAACTTCGTTGGAATATTAAAGTTCATACTTGTACAACGATTTGAAGAACATAAAAACTTCATCGTTGTTGTATTCTGGTTTGGAGATTAAAACTTGTGCAGTTTTCTATTCCATATGAATATTAGTATTCTGACTCGAAGATATAAAAACTTCGTTGGAATACTAAAGTTTCATAATTATACTGCAATTTGAAGAAATAAAATCTTCATCGTTTAAGTCTGTAATTGAATTGCTATTCTGGTTTTATTAACTAAAACAGTTTGTCGATTTGACAGTGACAAACGAATAATGGCAATTGAGACTGGAACTACCTATGCAATTACTGCACCAGCGGTTATTCCTACAACCCGTACCGCTGTACCACCGGCTGAGAAACCTGCGAAGTTCACCGGTGCCAACTTTAAAGGATGACAGCAAAGAATGTTCTTTTGGCTTACCACCCTTGGTATGCAAAAGTTCACCAGTGAGGACCCTTATGTGCCTGCCGCCGACATGCATGACAACCAAAAGTTCATGGTTACTGAGGCTTGGAAACATGCTGATTTTTTGTGCAAAGGCTACATTTTGAGTGCCTTAGAAGATGACTTGTACAACGTCTACGGCAAGATAGAGACTTCCAAAGAACTATGGAGTGCACTTGAAAAGAAGTACAAAACTGAAGATGCTTGCTTGAAGAAGTTTGTGGTTGCCAAATTCCTAGACTACAAAATGGTGGATGGAAAAACCATTGGAACCCAAGTTCAAGAGCTTCAACTTATCTTCCATGACCTTATTGCTGAAGGTATGGTAGTAAATGAAGCGTTCCAAGTGGCTGCAATGATTGAGAAGTTGCCACCCTCATGGAAAGATTTCAAGAATTATCTTAAGCACAAAAGAAAAGAAATGAAGTTGGAAGATCTTGTGATTCGTCTCAAGATCGAGGAAGATAACAAAACCTCTGAGAAGAGGTACCGTAAGACTTCACCAATTGAAGGGGCAAACATCGTTGAAGATCTTTGCTCACGAAAAAGAACAAGAAAAGGAAGAGGCCTTCTGAAAAGGAGAAGGATTCCAACAAGAAAAAGTTCAAGGGCAACTGCTATAATTGTGGGAAAGCTGGCCACAAAGCCCCAGATTGTCGTCTCCCGAAAAATAACAAGGGAAAAGGACAAGCCAATATGGTGGAAAAAAATGATGATATGGATGATCTGTGTGCAATGCTATCGGAGTGCAATTTGGTTGGAAACCCAAAGGAGTGGTAGCTTGATTCTGGTGCCACTCGACATGTTTGCGCTACAAAAGAAACATTTGCAACCTATGCTCCCGCTGGACCCGAAGAGGTACTGTTTATGGAAATCTTTGCAATGACCAAGGTTGAAGGATATGGGAAGATACTTACAAGATGACTTCCCAAGGTCCTGACTCTCAACAATGTTATGCACGTTCCAACAATTCGGAAGAATTTAGTTTCAGCCGGACTACTCGTCAAAAACGGGTTTAAATGTGTGTTGGTTAGTGAGAAAAGTGTAATAAGTAAGAATGATTTGTTCATAGGAAAGGGCTACCTCACTGAGGGCCTTTTCAAACTCAATGTAATGGTTGTTGATGATTAATAAGAATTCACCGTCTTACTTATTGGAGTCAAATAATTTATGGCATGTTCGTTTAGGACATGTCAACTACAAAACCTTGCGAAAATTGATTAATTTAGAAGTATTGCCTAAATTCGAGTGTAATAAATCTAAATGTGAAATCTATGTCGAATCTAAGTTTGTTAAACATTCATATAAGTCTATTGATAGAAATTCAAATCCTTTAGACTTAATTCACACAGATATATGTGATATGAAGTCAATACCATCTCGCGGTGGGAAAAAGTATTTTATAACTTTTATTGACGATTGCACTCGATATTGTTATGTGTATTTGCTTAATAGTAAGGATGAAGCAATTGATGCATTTAAGCAATACAAAAACGAAGTGGAAAATTAATTGAATAAAAAGATAAAAATGATTAGAAGTGATAGGGGAGGAGAGTACGAATCTCCTTTTGCAGAGATATGTTTAGAATATGGAATTATTCATCAAGCTACTGCCCCTTACACACCACAATCAAATGGAATTGCGGAAAGGAAAGACCGAACATTAAAGAAAATGATGAATGCCTTACTAATAAGTTCCGGTTTACCGCAAAGCTTGTGGGGGAAGCTATCCTTACAGCTAACCGAATACTCAACAGGGTGCCCCACATCAAAACACAATCTATTCCATATGAACTATGGAAAGGAAGAAAACCCAACTTGAAATATTTCAAAGTGTGGGGGTGTTTAGCAAAGGTCCAAGTTCCTTTGCCCAAAAGGGTAAAAATCGAACCAAAAACTGTGGATTGTGTTTTTATTGGTTATGCTACAAACAGCAAAGCTTGTCGATTTTTGGTTCACAAATCGGACAATCCCAAAATTCAAGTAAATACGGTAATTGAATCAGCTAATGCTGAATTCTTTGAAAATATTTATCCGTATAAAACTGAACGTGAGTCGTCAAGTGAAAGATCTAAACGACCGCGGGAAGAACCAAAGGAAAATACACAAAGTAAAGCGGATGCAAGGCGTAACAAACGTCAAAGGACATCTACTTCCTTTGGACCAGATTTTGTGACATTCTTGCTTGAAAATGAGCCTCAAACATTTAAAGCAGCGATGTCTTCTTCTGATTCAACATTTTGGAAAGAGGCAGTCAATAGTGAGATTGAATCAATTTTGAACAACCATACATGGGAATTGATTGATCTTCCTCCTGGGAATAAACCTTTAGGATCAAAATGGATTTTTAAAAGGAAAATGAAAGTTGATGGCACTATTGATAAATATAAGGCAAGACTTGTGGTCAAAGGTTATAGACAAAAAGAAGGCCTTGATTACTTTGACACATACTCGCCGGTAACAAAAATAACATCTATTCGGGTGTTAGTAGCACTGGCGGCCGTATATGGTCTTGAAATCCATCAAATAGATGTCAAGACAGCTTTCTTAAATGGAGAATTGGAGGAAGAAATTTACATGGAACAACCTGAGGGCTTTGTGGTTCCTGGTAAAGAAAGGAAAGTGTGCAAACTTGTTAAGTCACTTTATGGACTTAAACAAGCACCCAAACAATGGCATGCGAAATTTGACCAAACAATGTTGGTAAATGGATTTAAGATTAATGAGTGTGACAAATGTGTTTACATTACAAATACTCCAAATCATGAAGTCATTGTTTGTTTATATATTGATGACATGTTGATAATGAGTAGAGATATTACCAATATAAATGCTACGAAGCGTATGCTGGCTAGCAAATTTGATATGAAAGACTTAGGAGTTGCTGATTTGATCTTAGGCATCAGAATTCATAATACTCCACAAGGTCTAGCATTATCGCAGTCTCATTATATTGAAAGAGTACTTGACAAGTTTAAGTATTTAAATTTCAATGTTGTAAAGACTCCAATTGATGTAAGTTTTGCACTTCAAAAGAATAAAGGTGAAAGTGACTCACAATTGGACTATGCACGAGTTTTGGGAAGTTTGATGTATATTATGAATTGTACACGACCAGATATAGCATGTGCTATAAGCAAGCTGAGTCGATTCACGAGTAATCCCAATCAAACTCATTGGATGGCAATGAAACGAGTCTTGGGGTATTTAAAACACACCCAAGACTATGCTTTGCATTATAACAAATATCCCGTCGTGATCGAAGGATATAGTGATGCAAATTGGATCACCGGGTCATTTGAAGTTAAATCCACGAGTGGTTATGTTTTCACAATTGGGGGTGGATCAGTGTCTTGGAAATCATCAAAACAGACATGCATCGCCCGCTCTACAATGGAATCTGAATTTATAGCTTTAGACAAGGCCGGTGAAGAAGCTGAATGGCTCCGGCATTTCTTAGAAGATATTCCATTCTGGCCCAAACCTTTGGCTCCTATATGTATACATTGTGACAATCAAGCAGCAATAGGTAGGGCAGGGAGCGTAATGTATAACGGAAATCTCGTCACATACGACGAAGACACAATACCGTTAGACAACTCCTCTCTAGTGGCGTTATCACGATTGACTATGTAAAGTCAAGAGATAACGTGGCGGATCCGCTTACAAAAGGCTTATCTAGAGAGGGAGTTAGTAGATCATCAATGGGAATGTGGTTAAGGCCGAGGACAAGTCATCATGGCGGTAACTCTACCTAGCAGACTGGAGATCCCAAGAGCTAGGTTCAAGGAGATCAAACAAAGTTGTGACTGACGGTTCAACATTGTCAAATAACTCAACCCATTTTCGGATGAAGACAATGTTTAGAAATAAGGATAAAACCTTATGGCTTGTTAATGAGTTAATAAAGCATTAATGTTCTTTAATGATTATCTAAATCTGGCAGTGTATGACCAGATAATGTGGATATAGGACCACATGTTTAGAAATCACCTATGTGAGTGTTAAGTGTAAGCCGCTTCAAAGGGGAATGACAAGAAAGACCCATTCTCTACACACTCATGAAACCAGGAGGTGTTCATGGTCAAACGAACACAACCGTGAGAACCATAAACGGTTGAGGGTTGATTGTGTGACTTATGTTGTCTAGGTATACAACAAAGTTCGACGGTTCAAAGATATCAAATCTACCGATTGATCGAGTATATCCGATATAAGTTCACTACGGAAAGTTCAAAGGGAAACCTACTTATCCAGATGCAGTCAATTCTCGCTTGTATATCACACTTGTCAGCGCATTCCTTTATCTTATAGCCATTCCCCATTCATGTGGGGGATTGTTGGGATTAAATGATAGATTGAATGGAAAATGGAGGGAGTTCCCTCTTGCTCTATAAAATAATCATTTGTCCCACATCGGTAGTGGAAAGAAAAGTGGGAGTTGTCCCACATCGGTAGTGGAAAGAAAAGTTCTTCTACTTATAAGTAGAATTACTCCTTCTTTTCTGTAAAAGGGTTGAGGGGGCAAGGATCCCTCGCGCCGTCGTCGTCGCTCGGCTCGGCTTCGGCTTCGGATTTGGATTTGGATTTGGATTTGGATTTGGTCAAATGATCTGATTGATTGATAATCTTTTTGGACCAAATTTTCTTTAATTTTTAATTATTTAATTAATTATTATTTAATTAAATTAATTAACTTATCCAATCCTACCCGTTAGTGACCCTGACCCGCGACTTCTTCTGCACGAATCAATTCTGTGTGATATACTACTGTTGAGTGGTTCGCCGCTACCAGAGTTTGGAGTACTACTATTCTGGTAAGATAATCGTTCTATCCTGGGAGGGGATATTCCATCAACCTCGAGTACTGTGAGGGGAATAATTTCCTTAAGGACACACTTTGAACTAAGTGGACTCGATTATATTCTGAAAAGTTATTCTTATTTTTCAACACTGATTTTGTTTACTTTCAGTGTTTATTGTTTACTGGTTTTTTGGAGTACAGATTACTAACACCATCATCATAAAAAATGAAATTGTTCACGATGGAGGTATTTGTGAAAACATATGTAACACTTAGACTATCTGAAAATAGCTGATATCTGTCATTTTCCAAGAGTTAAAATATGATTTTGAGAACTGTTTTATCCTCCATATGAATACTTAAAAGGAATTTAAAAGGCACGTTGTAGTAACTTTTGTAGTTTATGAATATTCAGATTTTTCTGTAGCTCATATCCCTGATCCTGACTAGTTTGGGAGTTGAGATGTAGTTGATTTATCCATATAAATGTCTAAGTTCATTTTACAAAGGGAACTTATTCCAAGTCCAATTCAAATCCGGAAATGGGTCAAGTGTACCCTAGCAGAACAGTACTATCAATTTGGGACGAATGAAAAATTTCAATCTAGTTTTACATTTTACGGTCCGTATAAAAAGACAGACAATTATTAGATAACATAGAAAATATATTATTTTACAGCTTTGCCTTCTTTTTGACAAGGACCTTTGCCAGGTTTGCTAAGCACAAAAACAAATTTCCAGTGCAAGTATAGTACATTGTGTTGTGACGACGCTTTTTAGTTTTCATTTTTAGCAGAATGGCGTACTTGATGCATGTTGGACTTTCAAAGAGGGAATTAGCAGTAATGGTTTGTATGTTCTCACCATTGCTCGGCTACAGTATAGACGAAATTCTCAAGCCTAAAATAGAATTTCTGATGAACTCAATGAGAAAATCAATAAGTGATATAGTTGCATATCCAAGATATTTCAGCTACTCGTTAAAGAAGAAGATACAATCTAGATTCTGGATGCTTAAGGGTAGAAACATGAATGCAGCTTGAAAAGTATGTTGGGTAAAAATGATGAAGATTTTTCTGTGGAGTTTGGAGGGAGGAAGATGTTTGCTCCCCCGCTTTAATTTTGATTGTTATTTTTTCTCGTCAGTGTTGTTTTAAGTACATGCACGAATGGATAGATCACAGATGGCTGGTGGTGCATGTGCACAAGTTACTTGGTGATTTTTCTTGTGAGTAATATCAAATCACATCATTTGTGGAGTTTCAATCTCACTAGGCCTGCACCCGTGGTTTTGGGTCCTGTTGTACAAGAAATCCTTTTAGGATATTTTTTTACAAAACAATTTTTACAAACACGTACATGCATCATGATAGTGAATCTTACGTGAGAAGTTTAAAAAAGAACTAATCAAAGAATTCCAATCAAAACAGTTCAGTTGTTCTTTCAACCTTCGATTGGACGAGGGTGAAAAAACATAACCCAATGGAGCGTTACGCCAAAAGATTATTCTTTGCTTTACGTTCTTAACCATTAAGCATATTTGAGCCAAAATGAGCACGTGATCTGCACAAAAGCCAATAATTTTCACGCTACTATTTAAATTTGCCTTGCTTTATGAATTTGTGGAAAATCAACCAATTTAGGTGAGGTTTAGATGGTTCGGGCACGTGCAAAGGAGAGACACAAATGCCCTAGTGCAAATGTGTGAGAGGTTGGCTATGGATGGGTTCAGGAGGGATAGAGGTAGGCCGAGTAAGTATTGGGAGAGGTGATTAGACGGGATATGACGCAGGTACAACTCATTGAAGACATGACCTTAGATAGGGGGTTATGGAGGACACATATTAGGGTATAAGGGTAGTAGGTAGTCCAGCGTAGTCCTACCTACGTTTCCAAACTGGTAGTTGCAGTATTATTAGTGTAGGCTCGTTTAGCCTATCATACTAGTAGGCACAATATTGCCTTTGTTAAATATACACGTGATATACACTTTTGTCAAGGTTTTGTAGATGTTCAAATCTGTGATATACACACCATGTATATCACTGTTTAGGGCAGATTTTAGGTAATATTTGGTGTAATATTTTAATGTAAATATTGTATTAATTAGTATTGTACACTTACCATAATTATAGAATTCTTGTACTACTAGAATATGGTTTTGAGAGTAGAATAGGAATAAGATTTCTATTATGGAAAATTGCAAATTGTATATATACTCTTTCATTAATGAAAATAATCAAGAGATTATTTATTTCATGGTATTAGAAGTCTAGGTTATAATTTTTTTTCTCCCCAAATTTTTGTCCAATTTTTTGCATCGGTTTTCGAGCACCCTTCTCTAGGTTTCTGTGCCCGACGATGTCTTCCCTCTTCCTAAATTTTCTTCCAAAATCCCTTCATCACGTCTTTGCGTTGCTATTATGACTAAGAACACGTTTCACCCTGACCTTACTGTTTCTAACATCAAGAATCACATCCATATCATTCTTGAAATAGAAAACGTCCAATACGCGATGTGTGCTAAACTGTTCAAAGTTCACGCTCGCTCGCATCAAGTCCTCCATAACATTATTCCCCCAGCTACGGGAATTCCTAAACCCGAGGATGATCCTCAATTATGGACGACTCTTGATGCTACCGTTCTTCAGTGGATTTACTCCACTATCTCTACTGACCTGTTGCAAATGATTATAGAACCCGACGCTACGGCGATGGCAGCTTGGAATAGAGTACGTGATATATTCCAAGATAATCAAAATTCTCATGATGTTACCCTTGAGCAGGAATTTTCCCACGTCAATATGGAGGATTTCCCCAACGTTTTAGCATACTCCAAAAGGTTGAAAGAATTGGCGGACCAACTCCGCAACATTGGTGCGCCCGTTACCAACGACCGTCTTGTCCAGCAGATAATTGCAGGACTATCTGAGGCCTATAATGGCGTCGGTACGCTTCTTCGTCAGAGTAGTCCTCTTCCGCAGTTTTATCAGGCTCGTTCTATGCTCACGCTCGAAGAAGCCGGATTGGCTAAGAAAGCGGCCACTAGGGCCCCGCCTATCGTCATGATGACCGAGTCCAATTTTCTCCCCCTGGTTCCAATAATTTCGATCAAAACCGCAACAACGGTGACGGTAAAAAGGGTCAAAATCGCAAAAATAATGGTAAAAATCATGGTGGAAACCGAGGTGGCAATAACGGGGGTGGCAATGGGCCTCGGGGCAGTGGGCCGCAAGCCAACTGGCCACAGCCTTGGGGCCCATGGTCGTGGGTCTGGGCCCAACAACCTCTATTTTCAACTGTATACAAACCCGCCAAACTGGGCCCAGTTTAATTACACGAGCAAGCCCAATTTTTCTGTCCCCACTAGCACCCGAGAGCCACTACTGGCCGAGGCAGCTTGCCGGCGTGCTTGGACCTCGACCCCACTAGGCCCACCATGCCGCGAGACCCACCCCTACCGACATTGAAGCCGCCATGCACACACTTGGATTAAATTCCCAGACACAAATTGGTACATGGACACCAAAGCCACTTCTCGCATGACGTTCGACCATGGTACTCTCTCGTCTTATTCCAATTTGAGCAGTAATCGTGGTATAATTCTTTGTAATGGCAAGTCAATTCCGATTCGTGGTTACGGTCATAAAACTTTGTCCCCCCCCCCCCATCCACATCCTGTCTTGAAAAATACCCTTCACGCCCCTAAATTAATTAAAAATTTGGTGTTTGTCCGTAAATTCACCACTGATAATTCTGTTTCTGTTGAATTTGATTCTTTTGATTTTTTTGTGAAGGATTTCAAGACGGAGACTCCTCTCATGAGATGTGATAGCTGGGGAGATCTTTATCCTATCACGCCTACCTCCGGTCTCTCGAGTCCAGCCTTGCCATAATATTTTGCAGCCCTTGCTCCTTCCTTGTGGCATGCTCGTCTAGGTCATCCGGGGTCATCTATTTTGTCTTCCTTAGATAAAAATGATCTTATTTCTTGTAAGGGTACGCGTAGTACTCCGATTTGTCAATCTTGTTCTTTAGGAAAAATTGTTAGATTGCCGTTTGTAGACTCTAATTCTCGTACTTTAATGTCATTTGATATTATTTATAGCGATTTATGGACATCTCGTGTTCTAAGTTCTTTAGGTCATCGTTATTATGTTCTATTTTTGGATGATTATTCTAATTTTTATGGACTTTTCCGATAGCGAAAAAATCTCACGTTTTTTCCACTTTCTTAAAATTTAGAGCATTCGTAAGAACACAATTCGAAGGAGAAATAAAAAATATTCAATGTGATAATGATAAAGAATACGATAATGGGGTGTTTCGGGCGTTTTGTGCTAATAATGGAATCAATTTTCATTTTTCTTGTCCTCATACGTCCTCACAAAATAGAAAAGCTGAACGTAAAATTCGTACAATTAATAACATTGTCCGAACTTTATTGATTCATTCTTCCGTGCCCCCTTCTTTTTGGCATCATGCTCTACAAATGACTACATATCTTCTTAACATTCTTCCTACCAAAGGTTTGGCATATTCGTCCCCCTCTTCAAATCTTATATAATAGGAATCCTTCGTATTCCCATCTTGGTCTTTGGGTGCTTATGTTATCTGTTATTTTCGTCCACCACAATTAACAAACTCCAGGCCCGTCCTACCCCTTGTGTGCTTTTGGGTTATCCATCTAATCATCGTGGCTACAAATGTTTTGATTTATCATCTAATAAAATCATCATTAGTCGTCATGTTATTTTTTATGAAACTCAATTTTCGTTTGCTAACGTGTGTAGTCCCGAGCTTAGTTCGTATAATTTTTTGGACAATGTCGTCTTTCTATATATTATCCACCATTTTTCGGACGTATCCCACACCCAAAATCTGCCAGCGGACCCACTTCCCGCTGGACCCACTGTTCCGCCTAACCCCACTGGTTCCCATAACGTTTCAGCCTCAGTTTTAGTAATTGGGCCTGGTACCCAGTCCAATACAGAAACTGGTCCAGTCCATGCTTCCTGCTAGCCAGTCCGTCACTTGTCCCGATATTTCCCAAAATTTACCCAATTCTCCCTCAAATCAAAGACCGGTCACTAGTAGTCAACATGGTATTTTTAAATCAAAAAGACATTTTAATTTAAATTATAATGTTCTTAAATCCCTTCTATCCCATAAATCCGTATCCGCCTTAAATGACCCGAATTGAAAATTAGCTATGACCGACAAATATGATGCTCTTATTGCGAATAAGACGTGGAAGTTGGTAAGGTCCTTCTAGTGTTAATATTATTCGGTCTCTGTGGATTTTTACTCATAAGGATAATTCTGACGGTTCTTTTGTAAGGCATAAGACTCGTCTTATAGGTGATGGTAAGACTCAGCAGGTTGGCGTGGATTGTGGTGAGACGTTTAGTTCGGTGGTCAAACCGGCTACCATTCACAATGTTCTCAGTCTGGCTCTTTTGAAGGCTTGGCCCATTCATCAGTTAGATGTGAAGAATGCCTTCCTACATTGTGATCTTAAGGAGACCGTTTACCTGCATCAACCCTTGGGTTTCTGTGACCCCAAATATCTTCATCATGTTTGTTTATTAAAGAAGTCCTTGTATGGGCTTAAGCAGGCCCCACGGGCTTGGTATAAGAGATTTGCAGACTATGTTTCATCTATTGGGTTTTCGCACAGCAGGTCTGATAATTCATTGTTCATCCATTGTCGTTGTTTTTCCCTGGCTTATATTTTATTAAATGTGAACGATATTATCTTGACTATTTCCACTGATGTTTTGCGCAAGTCTATTATGGTCATGCTCAGTTCTGAGTTTGCTATGAAAGACTTGGGGCCCTTGAGTTACTTTTTGGGGATTGCTGTTTCTCGTCATGCAGGTGGGTTGTTCTTATCCCAACGAAAGTATGCAGCTGAGATTATTGAGCGTGCTAGCATGTCCTCATGCAAGTCTACTTCCACTCCCGTCGATACTAAGCCCAAGCTGGGTGCTGCGACTGGCTCACCTTATGATGATCCGATCCTTTATCGCAGTCTTACAAGGGCTCTTTAATATCGTACTTTCACGAGACCAGATATTACGTACGCCGTACTTCAGGTGTCTTTATTTATGCATGATCCCAGGGTTGAACACATGAATGAGCTCAAACGCATTATTCGCTACATACATGGAACACTTGACTATGACTTACATTTATATCCGTCATCGACATCTACTCTTGTCTCGTATACAGATGCTGATTGGGGTGGTTGTCCAGATACCAGACGTTCCACGTCCGACTATTGTATGTTTTTTGGTAATAACTTGGTCTCATGGTATGCCAAGCGTCAGTCTATATTGTTACGTTCTAGTGCAGAAACCGAGTATCGAGGGGTGACCAATGTGGTCTCTGAATCATGTTGGTTACGTAATCTTCTGTTAGAGCTTCATTGTCATATTGCGATGGCTACCTTGGTTTATTGTGATAATGTTAGTGCCATCTACCTTTCTAGTAATCCTGTTCAACACCAGCGCACTAAACACATCGAGATGGATATCCACTTTGTTCGCGAAAAGGTAGCTCGTGGACAAGCACGTGTTTGTCATGTTCCTTTCAGGTATCAAATTGCAGATATCTTTACCAATGGTCTTCCCTCGGTCCTTTTTGAAGATTTTAGGGACAGTCTCAGCGTATGAAGACCGCCCGCTATGACTGCGGGTGTGTGTTAAATATACACTTAGTGTATATCACAATTTTGTCAAAGTTTTGTAGATGTTCAATCCATGATATACACACCGTGTATATCACGGTTTAGGGCAGATTTTAGGTAATATTTGGTGTAATATTTTAGTGTAAATATTGTATTAATCAGTATTGTACATTTATCATAATTATAAGATTCTTGTACTACTAGAATAGGGTTTTGGGAGTAGAATATGAATATGATTTCTATTATGGAAAATTGTAAATTGTATATATACTCTTTCATTAATGAAAATAATCAAGAGATTATTTCTTTCAGCCTTATAGTACATTGTCGTTTGATTTATGCTGCTATGTGTATTTTGTTTGTCTTATTTACTTGCATTAGTTATTGCTTCTTTTTGCTTCATTTTCTTTTTCAAAATTCGCTATCATGACTTAACTCACTTTGTTTGTCTTACTTTGCTTGTGCTTGTGCTTTGTCTTGAGCCGAGTGTCTCTCAGAAACAGCTGTTCTACCTATCAAGGTAGAGGTAAGGTCTGCGCACACTCTACCATCCACAGACTCCATATTGTGTGATTTCACTAGGTATGTTGTTGTTGTTGTAAGTTTAATGAAATAAATTTGGACTACAGTACACTTGAAGGTGGAACACTAAATGAGTCTACATTAAAGCGGATATGCGGATGATATTTGATCCCAAAATCAGTTTGTCGAGCGAAGTTGGAATGGAGTTTTATAGAATTGATTTCATGAATGAAGTTCGGAAGTTTAAATGGCTTTGACTTCTTCTCATCAGTCAAGGTTCAAATTTGTATCTCGTGTTCTTGAAAGTTGATATCTTCATATCTATGCTACTAAGATTATCATCTTATGTTCTAACTCTTTGAACCCCTTCTTTCTTTTTTTCTATCATAATTTTCTTTAAAATCATCCTCTAATTCACATGAAAGCTTTTCTTGTTGCACATTGGGATTTCAAGTAGCTTACCTCTTAATCATTTCGTCTCTTCGATTGCTTGAGACAACTTAAACAAAAGATTAGAAGAAATATGTAACACTAAATTTTTTGGCAGTTAATTGACTAAATTAATTAAGACAAAATTTACTAAGTAAATTCATGCAATCTGCTTTCGGTGAATTTTGTTGTTTTTCTACTTGTACCATCAACTCTACTAACTCATCTAAATTTATATATTGTTATAATTCTATTACGTTTGCTATTTCTCTATTTAAATCATTATTAAATCTAGTCACAGTGACCTCATCTTCATTACAATTAACTTGGATCTTAGGCAAAAGAACTTTGCTTCAGAGTTTGAAAATGTTGTAATCTCTTTGGAATGTGGCGTGCTCTAATCTCTTCTTCGTAACTCTATCTTGACCCAGGTGTCAATAAGTGACTCTCTTTGCAATTGTCTATCCATGCTAATATTTTTCACCTAATAGCAGCAAAGTTAAAAAATTTAGCAGTATCAAAACTATTAATATTTTTACCTTTAAAATAATTATGATAGTAAAAACTAACTTTAATATTTCTTATCATTCAAGGTACAAGTTTGAATTTTTTGTGTCTTTAAAAGGCGATATTATCGTCTTTATGATACTAAGTGATAGCTATCACATATTCGACGAATATTCTGTAATCAATATTGTCACTTATGCTTTTAACTTTTTATCCTCTTCTTTCTTTTTCTCTATCATAAATTTTCTAAAATCACTCTAATTCAAACACAGAGACATTTCTTGTTGCACATTGAGGTTTCGAGTAGCTTGCCACCTAACTTTGCGCCTCAGACGCTAACTTCCCTCCTTGGTGTAGCTATAATCTCATTCATCATTCGGAATTGTTGAAATATGGCATACCATGTGAAGTTATTTAGTCTCTTCAGTTGCTTCAAATACACCAACAACAACATATACATCGTAATCCCATAAGTGGGGTATGAGAGAATACAATGTACACAAATCTTACTTCTATCTTAGGAGGAGGTAAAAAGATTATTTTCGAAAACCCTCCGGCTCAAGAGAAAATATGACAAAAAAAGGTCAGACAAGAATTGAAGAAAGTAAAGAAGTCATAATAAAGAAACGTTAAATAAGCATTTGAAGAAGAGTAAGAAACAGTAACCGCAACATACTAATACGATAATTGAGGTACAAAATATAGTGGCTAACAGACCGTGACAAATACTTCAGTTGCTTCAAATGTCTTAAATAAAAGATTACAAGAAATATATATCACACAAAAGTTTGACAGTTGATTGACTAAACAAATTAAAGACAAAATTTACTAAAGGGTATGTTTGGAAAGCCACCCGGTAATTGAAATTGGTGTCATTACTAGGGTTGTTATTACTCAACCTAGTAATTATACAGTACAGTAATTACGCCGACCTGTTTGTTTGTCATAATGTAATTACGGTGTAATTATACATGTATTATTTGGTTGCACAAGTGTAGTTACATAGTTAGATTAATTTTAAAAATAAAATTTATTTATCAAAATTAAAAGTTAATATTTGAAAAATATGTGCCTTTATAACTATACTTTAAATTAGATATTTAAGATATATATTATTTCTTGAAAATATATTAATTAATAATCTTATATTTGTAATTAACATGTAAAAAATAATAGCGGATATGTATTTCTCAATTTAATAATATTTTACTTTAATTAATTATAAAAATTAAATCACATATTTATAAAAATAAGACATTGATAAAGATCAAATCACACATTTATAGAAATAAGAAATAAAAAAATACGAGTAATCATAGAATCACAAAAAGTAAAGGTTGGTAAATGAGAAGAAATGAAATGAAACATAAACAAGACATAGAAGATATTTTAAAAATAAAAATAATTTAAATTAAAAAATAAGATAAATTAAAATAATAGAAATAAAACATAAATGAAAAGGAAAAGAAATAAAATGCAAATAAAAGTAAAAGAAGTTAAAAGTGATCATGTAATTATACCCCATTCTCAACTCCCCTCACCGAGAATTAGAAAATGTAATTACTTCCTCTCAATTACACCTAATTCAATATCAGCAAATAATTACTTGATCAAACAAACAGATCAAATCATGTAATTATATCCAATTACACCTAAATCCAATTACCATATGTCCTTCCAAACTGACCCTAAATAAACTCATCCTATTTGAATGCCTGAAATATGAGAAATTTACTAGCTTTAAAGACAAAAGTAGCATTACCCTGATTTGAATTTGAAGTAAAACAAACGGAGTCTTAGTCTTGTTTGGACATGATTTGAAATTATAATATGAAAATTTGATGATTTAAAGTTAAAGTTTTATTTGGACATGCAATTTTAATTTATTAACTTATATTTTCTTTCATATACATAAAACCCCAGAAGTTGTGAAAACCAACTTGCATATCTTTTTAAAAAAATACAACTTCTATTAATCGAACTTTAATTTAATAAAAAAAAAATTGAACATGAGTTGTACGAGTAAATTTAGTTGGTAAAAATAAATTTTATTATAAATATACTACCAATTTGCATATTTTTTTTATATTTGATATAAATGATTGATAATTATATTTACCAACTTATGAAGTTTTTACAAAATATAAATTTATGAGTAAGTTTTACATTAAAAAAATTTAAAATTATGATTTAAGAATTTTAAATTATGTCTTTTTAGAGAATTTAAGATTTCAAATTATGATATGAAATTAAAGTTAAAAATTTATACAAATTTCATAAAAAAAGGTTGATTTAAAATTAAAATATGAAATAATCAAACGCCTACTTCGAAAAAAGATAGTTGACTTTTTGACCTCCCTCATTGCTTCAAAGTTCAAACAAGTAGCGGTCCCAGTCTAAAGATGAAGTGTAGGGAACAGCAGACCTTATCTCATGGCTCACTTAACTATTCTTCGGCCACCGCAAATGTTGTTTGCTCCTCCAACACTCGCTTTCCCTTATCATTTTCAGGCTCAGCACACCACCAAGTCCAATTATGGGGTTTTGAATTGTCTATGCTGTTTTACCGATTCAAATTCACGTCGTGGTTTCGGTCCGACTGACAAGGTATTTCTGCAGTGCATTAACATGATACTTATCTCTGACATCCTTTTGATTTTGTAACCATAATTTGGATCTATTGCTAAGGGCAAGAATTCTGCAACCGCCAGAAGGCAGGCCAAGGGCACTGTGCGTCCGCAAAGGTCTTCCTCTGTGGAACTTCTTGTTATAAATTCAATTTATAAATAAATGTTTTTAAACTCTCTTCCTTGTCTAAAGTTCTACACTTGAAGATCAAGCTGATATGTCTTGCTTTTTGGAAGAAGAATTTCTCCATTTGCTTAGTGTCGTCATATCTTATCTTCTTTTTTCATAAAATGTTGTCATATCTATTTGCATTAGTTCTATTGCAATCTCGTGAAAGAGAGGGAACAAATATCACTTCATTTGTTGCGTTCTTGGTTCACATTTCAAACACCTCTCGGGACAACTTGTAGGTGGTTGCAATATATTTTGTTACTTTGGGGATGATGTTTTTTGGATGATGTGGATTTACTGTATGAAAAAACGGGATAAAGGGAAAGAGAGAGCCGGGAGCCGGGAACACAATAAAAAGAATTTCCTCTCCCTGAAGGTCGAGCCTCCTTTTCAGTCGCCCTCTCACTTCGTTCAAGCTGAATTTCATTCACCCTCTCATGGGAATCTTCTTCTTTATAATACATACGAGACTACCAAAGCAAATTCAACTTCTTTCCCCGGAGCAGCAAGTGAAAGAGAAAATACCAGTTTATTCATCTGCACCGGGAAAGAGCTAAGCGCGGACATCACGGAGCTTGTTAGAGATTAATTGTGGATGCATTTTTGGTGTATTTGGTTAGAGCAAAATTGCAGATGCTTTGAAGGGATTTCAACTTCCTCGCTGGAGCAACATTTCTCATGTAAATAGCATAGTAGCAATTTTTGAATTTCTTTAGCTCCTTGCTTGTTCCTAGAAGTGAACATACAATGTACTGGAGCTAACTATCTCTTGTGCGAATTTGCATCTTCTTGGAATGCCTTTAATGAAATATCCTACTTCATCAAAAAAAGAAAAAGATTACAACAACAGCATACCTAGTGTAGTCCCACAAATGGGTCTGGGGAGCGTACACAAACCTCACCCCTACCTTTATGGGGTAGAGAGGCTGTTTCCGATAGTTAAAAAAAAGATTGGAACGGGAAAATTAGTGGCTGCCATGTTAAAATTGCTTCATGCAAAGAAATTTCCAAGTATGTGCAAGTTGGCAATGTAGGAATTTACAAGGATAATGTGATCTCTTGTTTCTTAGCTGGAGCTATGGACTTTTTCAGTGGTCTTACATTTTTTTTTAGAAAAATTCACATATATAACAGTATATAGGTGAAGACCTCACTTCAGAGGGGATATACAACGGTCATTTGAAGTGGGAGATATTGATATGATTTGAATGATACATGATATAAGGAAGAAGATTCACATTATTTTTCACTTCTCTCAACTCCTTCTAGTGCTTTAGAAATTGGTTGTATCTATTCTATTGAACTTGTAGGTGTTGTCTAGAACTGCATGTTGATCTAAATAGTGCTGGAAGTCAACTTAGTGCAATTATTATCTAAAGCTATTGTTTACTCTTGCAGGAATTCATCTACTCCACAGTCCGACGATCTCCTTAATCGTTAGTAAACCGCCCTACCTTTCATGTTGTGCAGTGTGTAGTTGGGTATCTTTTTGTTTGCACCTATGGTTTAGCGATTAATAATTTAGAGAAAATAGAAAAATTTGTTTGATCAGATGTATTAATTATTGGATGTCTCAAAATATTAGCATTAAAAGAATATTATACGTTGGAAACTTTCAAATCTAAAACAAGGCATTCTTCAACTCTTTCTGAAAAATTAAAAATAACACAAGGCATCTATTGAGACAGACCATGTATACCTTAGATTTATCATTTTAATTTCACGATCTATGCGACAAATGATACATGAAGTCTGATTCACATTATGAGAAACATTTCTCGCATAATTGATTTTCAACTTTCAATCGCGAATGAAAGATTTGATCTGATGGGATACAGATTAACACTCTAGCCCTGATAGGGGGTCTCTCAAGTTTCTTCTCCCAAAATAATTCTTTTATTACGTTATTTTACATGTGGTATGCTGTTTCTGGATAAGACAATGTGAGACTAGAGGATTAAGTGGTGAACGAAAATAAAACAACTGCACATATAGTAAGTGGTTGGTGTTGTCACAGAATATCTTGGGGGAGCTAGGCTTTGAAGATCTAAGTCCTATAAAGCTGACACATGAGAATCAGATTTTTATTTGCATTAGGTAAAATGCATTCTTTAATCTTTATGAGCATACAAAACATCTGGAAGTTTACCCTCACATTGGCTCGGGAGTGGTGATATACACCCAATAGCTTGCGGAGAAGTATTAACGACTACGAGTAGCTTAACCCTTGAAACCCTGAAAGTGCTTTAATAGTAAACTGGATCTATTTTAGATATTCACCTCTTGTTTTGCTAAACTTGTATATTCTACAATTTGACATTATGTAGTGTACCTATAATCCACTTGTGGTATCACACTGGGTATGTTGTTGTTGTTGTAGTGTACCTATAATGAGAATATGCAAATCAACAAACTCTTCTCTTTACTTACAATTATGTTATTTCGAAGTATTATTTTCTTAAAAACATAGTTTCGTCATTCGAATGCTAGGGAAAACTTACTTATTCTTATCATCTTTAATTTATTTGTGCTTAAAATTTAGTCTTATATGTTTCACTTGTTTTCGAGTCCTTGACCACCCTATAGTAAACTTCGAGGATGATTGAGCAAATGGATGATAGAAATGGGTGATGGCAATAGCTCTAAACACTTTGATGGGAGAAAAGAATAAAAGAAGATGGTTGAAGGTACAATGGATATTTGTCACGCCCCTAATATAGGGATCACGTGACCGTCACTCGACAACCCAAACCCACCAAACGAACCAACATAGATTACTAGAAGTATGTAAATAAACACATATGAGGATCTGAGCGTCTTTGTACCATCACATGACATCAAAAGGGGGCTCTGGACAGTCTCTTACTATCATGCACTACAATCAAAGAGAAGTTGTAAACATATTGTTGCACATAATGCCATGATATCAGCTCTTACATAAAGTCCCAAATTCTGCTAACGTCAACGCATATACATAACTACATAAGTACCCAAAGGATTAACCCACTAGCCTAATCATGAGCCATTAGATGACAAAAGAATACATGAGTTTCTAATTGCTTATGTTCTAATTGCCTCTTTGCACATTCTTCTGGATTGTAAAGTTGATACTTTTGGCTAAAATACTTATGCTTTGGAAGCTTATTTCCAATTCAAAATGTGTGATCAGGTACTTCTGTTATCATACTGAATGGTCTCTTAAGTTTTTTGTTTTTTCTGTTATCTCTTGTTTAAAGTGAGGTCTGAGTAACAGATCTTGTTGCATATACAATGTAAGGCTCATTTTCGTGCAGAAGCACCTCGTTTGAGCTCTACTAATGATGTCAGAAAGGCTAAAAGTGTGGGGTTAGATCTTCAGTTTGAGGAACGGTTGCAGGCAGTAAAAAGGTGCTACTACTATATAGAATGGTTTGTTTCCTGCTGCTTTTTATATTTATGCTTATCTGCAGTAGCTATTTTCCTTATAAAAAGAATTTTAGATACATGATTACACTAAGTTGCCAATTGTAATTTTCTTAACGAGTCCATTTTCTGTTCATATTGCATTGGAGTCCAAAATTTGATGACACATGAAAGCAGCTGAAAGAGATGATTTTTCATCACTGTACGTGGTGTACTCATTAGAATTCACAGCCATGCAAGTAGTCCTCATATCTATTGTTCATCATATCATCTTGTATGTGGATAGTCAGAAATGAGATTCAAATAGAGTCTCTCTCCCACCCATCCATACCCACCCGGAAAAAAGAGGAAGTAATACATACATAGACTAGGAGAGATTCTGACAGCAGTGTTGGTCAATTATCAGCTGGTAATGGCCATGATTTCTCAATGACCTTGTATGAAAAATAATTTTGGACCTATTTGATCATGCTTACTAGAGGCGTCACCAACATTTTGCATTCCAAAGAAGAGACTGAATGAATGATCACTAATAACAAGTGTCACGATCAATTATTGGACCTCTGATTGCAAGGCTAATTGTGTGCGGTTTCAACTTCTGAGTTTACGTTCTAGGCTACTTTGGGATATTTTAGTTCTTGGATAAAGTAAGCTGCTTCGACATTGTAGGCATGTTATGCTGAGTCAATTATTGATGTCTAATTTCTTACTTCTTGGACTTCTTGTTTCCATCTTTGTGGGTTGTGTGGCTAATTTGTTGATGACATTATCCTTTTTTCTCTTTTCTTCTTCATCGATTAATATATGTTTCATTGACTAGCATTTTCACTAATTAGTAGGTCGGCAATTCAGCAGAAAAAGGCAGAGGAAGAGAAAGCGTATGGAGCAATTGACTATGATGCTCCGGTTGAGTCCACAAGTACTACAATCGGACTGGGCACCAAGGTAGTACTATAGTGGAGCTGACACATTCCCATATTGATCCAATTGAATTCTGTTTTTCATATGGCCACTAATAGATTTAGCCGAATTTAATAGATTGGAGTTGGAGCAGCTGTTACTGTATTTGGACTCGTATTTGCACTTGGTGACTTTCTTCCTTCTGGAAGGTAGATTCTGGTGCTGCCAACTATGCTGGCTATTTGTTATCAAATAGATCTCATCATTTGCGTCCTGGTTTTCTTTTCTACTCAATCCAGAGGTTACAAAGTTTCATGATTTGTTTGTTGCTTATTTCTTTTCATTTTTATTCTTTTTGTTTTTAATGTAATCCTAATGAGGCAATTGGTCCAGTGTTAGTCCCACTGACGAGATTGCCCGGACTGATAAGAGAATTGCTGAAGACGAGAGAGCTAACCTCCTGGTAAATTGTTTTCTGTCACACTGAATTTTTTTTTTTCTAGTGTGCAACTACAAGGAAGGAAAGACATACATTTGATTTCAGTTGAAAGTTGCTGCAGAAAGAGGAGGCATGATCAGTGAAGCACCTATTGCCAATCCGTGTCATCTCTTTATCTAATGGGCTTTCATCTGTAGTTTTAATTCCTAGTCAGTAGGCCGGCCCAATTTTTCTCTGATATGAAAGTATGAAACAAGTCCATATGGAGTTAAAACAATATTTAGGATATAAAATTGTGCCATTTTCTAGCAATTTCTACATATCGAAGCTCTTTAGAATAAGAACTGTTAGCAATATGTTAAATTCACTCAACAGCATTAAGTATATTATTGAAATGTCATCAGATTTGATGCTTTTGCAGAAGACTCTTCAGCAATTTGAGGCAACACTGGCGTCATCACCAGAGGATCCCATCTCCCTTGAAGTGAGTTATCGTATATGTAGTAATTTAAGATGTCTTTGTTTGTAATCATATGCTTACAGTTTCAGAATTTGTCTATTCTCTCATCAAGATATAGCATACCTGCTTTAGTTTAGCCTCCTTGAGTTGCACATACTTATGCTTCTGGTCTAGAAGTTAATCTTATGGCATATGCAGGGGAAACCGTTTTGCAAGTTAAACATTTCTCACCCATCATTACCGTTGTTCTCTTTACTTTATGATTGAGTTACGATATGAATAGCAAGTATGTTATCTTTTATCAGAGACTTTGGAACCTTTAGGTTAGTCCCCTTCACTTGTAGACTTTGTGGTTCATTGCGTCCAATTGTTTCTGCCAGGTTAGTTGATGAGCATCAACTCATTTGTTCTCTAATGAGGCATTCTGCTTGAATCGAACAGACAATGACCCAGTTCGGCAACACTAAAAATTTGACAACTTTTTTCCTGTGTGCAACTACTATACTGGCCCTAACCGTCTTATTCCTCGCCTATCGTGAAAACTTTGGTGCCCCTTGTCCGCAACAGCCGTGTGCATCATAGATTCAACGATGTCTTGTCCCAGTCACCCTTGCCAAATGATGACAGTTGGGTGGATATTTAGGTGAAAGAGGCATCAAAATTCTTTTTTTCTTCTTTTTTTTTGATAACCGTGGTGTCGCGACAGCTTGCACGCACCTTGACTAATCCACGAGATACCTGTCACCTCCCACCAGCAACAGGTACCAGGTAAATCTATCCACTAAGGCTAGGGACGGATGGGAAGAAATCACCTAGTGTTTTTGTCTCTGCTGGAATTGCAACCTGAGATCTCATGGTTCTCAACCCACTTCACTGACCACTAGGCCACACCCTTGGGTGCAGAGGCATCAAATTTCTATAAGTTCTTATTCCGGAAAAAACTGAGTTTAACATCTCACTCTCCTCTTTCCCTTTATTCCAACAACAATCAAGTGGATTGGGTCATGCTGGATCTGTTAAGGTCTCCGGAATTGTTTGCTGAAAAGGTGCGGCAGACCTTGAGGTTCACAATATAGGAGTCCCTTACAAGCTTGAGTGTCATATTGTAGATTATATGGGTTATGTCAATTTGGTTTCCTGAAGTCCAGAAGTTTAATTATTAGCTATCTTGTGGAAGTCGAAAAGGGAGATTCTCTATGGGGGCTGATGGAGATAACAGTGAAATTCGGACTACAAGGCTGATAATTCTAAAAATTGTGGGTATTTCTTCATAGTATTGACTTTGGATAAATTCCTCAGGAAAAATTGTTCTTTTGTGCTTCTTAGGAGATGAATGAAAATAAATGCTCATAGTGCCCTGTATCAATCATAAGGATTTTCCTTTATAATTTTATGCAAGAATTCTTGTTTGACAATTTCTTTTTTGATGTCATACAGTAAAAAGAACCACCTACTTTTAATTTTCACTCTGCAACTATGCAAGTTTTCTTAAATGGTTTGCAGGGAGCTGCTGTGACCTTAGCAGAACTGGGGGAGTACAATCGAGCCTCTTCCCTTCTTGAGGACTTGATTAAGGTTTTCTTTTGGCTGATGTATTTTTTTGTTTATCAAGAGATTGTTCTATGTCCATATGAATGTCACGAAATCACCTGTTTGCAAATGCAGAAAAAACCAAGTGACCCTGATGTTTACCGTTTGCTTGGAGAAGTCAAATATGAACTGAAGGATTATGAAGGAAGTGCTTCTGCTTTTAGGATGTCTGCCAAGGTCAGTAGCTTATATGCTGGCTAATATGCCTATCTGGATACTTTGTTACTTTAAATGGTTATCATTGTTTATGGTGTGTACTCTTTTGAAACCTCATATTCTTCATTCTTTTGTAACTTGCTTGTGTGGATGAATGCTAACGTGAAAATAGTTTAGCAAGGAATCTAAGAATGTACAAACCCTGAAAGTTCTGTGATTTATACATATCAGTTTTGTCATGTTAGTTGACCATATCAATCCCACAAACAAAATGTTTATTAGACATTCTGTACCTCTTCTCTTTAGACAAGATTTTCGCAGCACTTGCACAAACTTGAATAACCTGTTAGGATGCTCCTACAGGTGTCCGGAGCAATTGATTTTGAAGTTCTACGTGGCCTTACAAATGCACTGATTGCTGCGAAGAAGCCAGATGAGGTTGGTTGGTCAATCTGCTGTTTCCTCTTTTTTTAATTGTCTCATTGCCTGCACTACAAGACAAGAAATGATTCTCAATTTCGGTGTTCCAGTTAATCACTTTTTTGACAGCTTAAGAGTTTGTGAGATCTGATAAATATATGAAAATGTCGTCTTTGTTGGAACTGAAGCAGAAAAAGGTATCCATATTGACCATCGTAACCACAGTTCATAAGTAGAAAAGTGAGTCCCAGGAGTATGGACAAGTGAATATTATGCACTGAGGTTGAGTAAACACTGTCAAAATGTGTTAAGCTCATTTGTGTTCAAGATACTTTGTGAATATGTGCCTAAATTCATTATACTTGAATAATGAAAATCTTATAAAATATTCTGTAGAATATCTTAGGAAATTCTCTATTTAATTATAAAGTATTTGCTTACCTTATTAGCTCAATGTACCATATTATACGTAGTCTAGGACTATATAAGGAGCACCTCTTGTCTATGCTACTCAAGTCAATGAGATCCTAGCAGGCAGAGATTCTAGGTTCAAGTCTCACCGTCATCCATTTTCAAAAAAATTCCACGTGTTTGGCTGATGAAAAAGAAACAGGCCTCCATGGAAAGATGTTTTGAAGATAAGATATGATTAAATAAATAAAGGTATGTTCTCTCTAATAATTTGTCTTTAGATGAGATGGTCACATACTTCGATATTCACGTGGTATCAGAGCCTCTACCATCTTGGTAGAGGCTCAAATAGCTTGCGCTTCTAGCAGATAGTACCGGCCAATATATGTCGCTCACTGGGCCAAAGTTTTCTTCTTTTGTTCTTCCTTTTTAGGCCCGACATTGCTCTCTCCGGCAATTGGTGCCCCGACTCTTTGGTCAACCATTCAAGCGTTGTCCATCTCTCCAACAATTGGTGCTGCTACATTTTATACGTTGGCTCCGCTCCCTCCTCTAAACCTTGAATTTCTTGTAATTGTTCTATGAATTCAAGTCACGTTTTCATACATACTGAAGACTCCAATATAACAAGCACATGTTGCATATTGTTAATCAAGTCAATCAGATGCTTTTCTATTTTCACGACAAATGTCGATAGTCGACAGCAGCTCCGCTCCAAGTGTATAGAGTTATAAGTATTGAATTGTGTGACCATCTCATCTAAAAGTTTAAGTTGTTTGGGAGAGCATGTTTCTATTACTTAGTTATATCTTCAAGAACCCCCCCCCCCCCACACACACACTTGTGGGCCTGTTTCATTTTCATCAGCCAAACATGTGGAAATTCTTTTTGATAATGGGTGTCGGTGAGACTTAAACCGAGGATCTCTGTCTGCTCTAGTACCATTTTGAATTGTGTCACCATCTCATCTAAAAGCTTAAGTTATTAGAAAATATATTTTTATTTAATTATATCTTCAACAATATGTCTGCTTTCTCAATTTTTTTTAACAAACTCAAAGTATTGCGATTGAATTATCTGGGACAAGGTGGGAGTGGCCTCGGTGGAAGACAAGATGCGGGAAGTGAGGCTGAGATGGTTCGGGTATGTGCAGAGGAGATGCATGGAGGCCCTAGTGCGGAGGTGTAAGAGGTTGTCTATGGATGGTTTCAGGAGAGGTAGAGGTAGGACGAAGAAGTACCGGGGAGAAGTGATTAGACAGGATATCGCGCAATTGCAGATTACTGAGGACATGACCTCAGATAGGAGGTTGTGGGAAATAGAGCGTTGTCTCGCGTATCCGTTCATACTAGTAGGGTAGTATTTTCTTTATAGTTGGTCGTCCTTTGATTTCTATTACTGTCTACGGGCTTTTATGCTTCGATTATCGTATTTGTTTGCTACAGTTACTGATACTTTTCTTCATAATGCTTTTCTATAGGATTTTTTCATGACTTCTTTACTTTTGTCAATTCTTATCTAACCTTCTTTGTCATGCATTCTTTTGAGCCGATGTCTTTTGAAAACAATCTCTCTACCTCCAAGGTAGGGGTAAGGTCTGCATACAATATGGATTCCAAGGGTGCCGAGAAAGATGCGCTTTTTCACTTGGCTAGCTACTAGAGGGGTGATTTTGAGAGCAGAAAATCTTAGAAAACGGAAGGTTGTCTGCGTCAGTTGGTGTTACATGTGCAAGGAGACGGGCGAGTATGTGGATCATCTTCTCTTACATTGTGGGCTAACCATGAGGATATGGTGGGATATGTTTAGGTGGTTTGGCACTCTTTGGACAATGCCAAAAACGGTGAAAGATTTAATGTTCAGTTGGAAGAGCGGGAGAAGGAAGAGTAGACGAAGGGCTTGGAACATGGTTCCACTTGCATTAATGTGGTAGAGAGCGAAACAAGAGAGCTTTTGAAGGTCTAGAGTCAAGTTTCTCTCAATTGAGGAGTAGTCTCTGTTCTCTTATTTTCTTTTGGTGTGAACAAAAAGTTCCTAGTTGTATAGATGATTAGGGGGAGTTTGTAGAGAACCATATCCTTGTGTAGAGTCTTTACCTTTTGGTATACCCCTTGTATACGGCTAGTTTGGCCATGTTTATGAATGAAAATACTTTTACTACACTCTACCCTCCCAGACCCGACTTGTGGTATTACACTGGGTATGTTTTTTTTGAAGTAATGGAGTGGAAAAGTTTTGATAATCATTAAGGGTCATGGGGATTCTGTTTGGTTAAATAAGCAATCATATTTAGTAGATGCCATATCCTGTCATATATACCATATTGGTACAATGATTTATTTTGAAATTACTAAAAAAGGACAGCCCGGTGCACTAAGCTCCCGCTATGCGCGGGGCCAAGGAAGGTCCAATGATTTATTTTGAAATCACTAAGAACCTTTTTCTAATAAGGTAATAAATTCCATTAAAAGAGGGCAAAAAGATGCATGTATACAAGAGGTATACCAAAAGGTAGACAACCTTACAAAAGACATGGTTTTCTATGAAAGACACCCAATCTTGTATACATAAAGGAACCTCATGAGTGCACCAGAAGTAAATAAAGGAACCTCATGAGTGCACCAGAAGTAAATAAGTGGAAAAGATGCTACTCCTCAAGTGAACAAGATCCTTCTCTACACCATCAAAAGCTCCCATGTTCCTCTCTCCAAACAATTAACATGAGTGCTAGAGCGTCAACAGACCATGCCCTTCATCTTCATTTCTGTCTTCTGAAAGCCCAACTAAACATAGTTTCTTTCACGGTGCCCGAGATCACCCACTCAAGACCAAATGACTTCAATTATTCCCACCACAAATAAGACGTTGTCCTACAATGTAATAAGAGGTGATTCACATCTTCCCCTGAGTCTTTACACAAGAAGCACCAACGAACATAAGTAATCTTTCTCTTCCTCGAATTCTTCGCCGTCAAAATCACCCATCTCACAGATAACCAAGTGAAAAACACGCTTTTCTCTGTACCTAGGGATCCGTAATGAAATATGTGGTAAGATTGGCTCCTCCCTAACCAGAAGCTTCTCATATAGGATTTAACAGGAAACAGAACGTCTTCCTTCGTCCCCCATCTCCGGACCTCATGACTATTCTGTGAAATTTTTTGATTGCGAAGAAAATCAAGCAAAAGCTGAGTTCTTCCACCTCCCAGTCTTGCATGTTCCTCCTAAACCTCAAATCGAACTAAACTTCTCCTTGTAGACTCCACAAACGCTGGATTGGCATCTCCTTTTGGCATGAAATTTTGTACAGATGTGGACATGTGATCTCAAAGTCGTCTTCCCACACCACCTAACCTATGTCCCCAAAAACTCACCTTACCGCCATCAGCCACCTAGAAATGTTAAGAACCTTGCGAGCATTCATCCACGCCGGCAAAGTCCAAACATGGTTGATATATCTGCAATGCTGGTATCCCTTGCATTGGTTCATAGTTAGACAACTTCATGACATAAAAGTTGATAACACCATTGTGCCAGACGATCTTCTTGTATCGAGTCACTATCATTCAGTCATGTCGCAGATTGCAAAGCACCCTTCTGCAGGCATGATAAGAAAATGGCCATTTATCATGTTTGTTGCTATAATGACATATTTAAATCTGAATTCCTTTAATGTTCATTTCAATATGTGGACTTGATATGGGTATCAAACTTTTTTAGGCTGTTCAAATGCTTTTGGCATCACGCAAAAGTCTGAAAGAAGAAAAAACTATTGGTAGCAATGATGGAACCAAGAACAGTGCAGTGAAATCAAAGTCAGAGGTAGACCCAATTCAAGTAAGTTTCTATTTCATAGCATTTCAGTTCTGATAATCCCTCAGTCAAGATTTGTTTGGCACAATTATTATTTGGAGTGTAAACAATTTTTTCAAACATTTATTAAATATTTGTAACTTTAAATAGTTGTAAGTAGTAGTAATTCTTATTTAGTTTAAACATGTAAATTTTATCTCAAAATATAAATTTGCTTTGAAACTTAGATGAGTTGACACTTTTACAAATAGGTGTTAGGCTGTATCATTTTCTTTTTGAGAAACTGGTACTGTTTTATTCCTCAGCATATCCTTAATGCTGGAGACCTTCCAAAAAAAAAAGAGAAAGGTAAAAGGAAAGCTAGTTACAGAGCTCCTAGAAATTCTACAAGTTGATTTACATCTTCTACACATTGTTCTTTACCCAACAAATAAAAAGATACAATACAATACCATTTCGCTTTCTGAATAGAACTGGACCTATCTTCAAAACATCTGTCATTCCCTTCCTTCCATACAGACCACCAAATGCAGGAAGGGATAATCCTCCACCACTTCTTCTGGCTCTTACTTCCCCCCTTGTCACCCAACAACTCAGTAAATCTGAGGTGTGTTCTGGCATGATCTATTTAACCTTCGTGAGCCTAAAAATGATTGCTCAAATCTGAGCTGTGAATCTACAATGGAGAAACAGATGACTGTTTGTTTCCCCTGTTTCACTGCACATGCAGCATCTAGAGACTACAGGTTGTCCCCTTCTGGTAGCCTGTAAAACTTTCTTCATTTATAAAAGGATTACCACATGGATCCGAACAATACACATTTGTGCACCAATATCACGTCTGCCCGATGCATTCAAGCAGATGTTACAGAATGAAAGGAACATCAAAGATTAAAAAGAGGAGTATAACTCTAGTTTCTGAATAGAACTGGACCTATCTTCAAAACATCTTTCATTCCCTTCCTTCCATACAGACCACCAAATGCAGGAAGGAATAATCCTCCACCACTTCTTCCGGCTCTTACTTCCCTCCTTGTCACCCAACAACTCAGTAAATCTGAAGTGTGTTCTGGCATGGTCCATTTGACCTTCGTGAGCCTAAAAATGATTGCCCAAATCTGAGCTGTGAATCTACAATGGAGAAACAGATGACTGTTTGTTTCCCCTGTTTCACTGCACAAGCAGCATCTAGAGACTACAGGTTGTCCCCTTCTGGTAGCCTGTAAAACTTTCTTCATTTATAAAAGGATTACCACATGGATTCGAACAATACACATTTGTGCACCAATATCACGTCTGCCCGATGCATTCGAGCAGATGTTAGAGAATGAAAGGAACATCAAAGATTAAAAAGAGGAGTATAACTCTAGTTTGAAGAATATGTCAATGGAGAAGAAGTTCCTACCTTTAGATGACTAGCCTTACCAGAATATCATGTGCAAAGCTGTTAACAATTTCTGCAGTTCTTTCACTTTGTTCAATTGTAAAGCTGTTCAAATGTGTTAGGTACTGTTGGGTAATATGAGCCAATGTGCATAAATGAGAATTAACTTCTTCGCACAAGATATACTAAGTTGTCTCTTTTTTCCCTTTATGCGTAGCACAAGCAGATATAGATGGGAACTTTATCTGGAATCCTTATAGAAGTACAAAATAAGTTACCAATCACGCTCTCTTATGTCATCTCGTTCTGTAAATGTTAGATGTAATTTTGAAAATCCTACTCAAGAAATGAGATAGTTTAAATCATTTTCAATATGAAACTTTTCTCTTATTGTTAACTTCTATACAAATCTTTATCCTCCAAAGCATTCTGAGCTAGTCTCCTAATGGAAAATTGTTTTTTCTGTTTCGACAAAACTACTCTTCATATTTAATTTGGTTAAGAAAAAGAAATAAACAACCGATTTCTGTAATGGTTACCCGCTTTCGTGGGAAATTGTTCAAGGTATCTTTCACTCGTTTAAGGGACCAGTGTCAAAGGCAAGGATTGTTGCACTCTCTTTGCTTGAAGGAATGCACTCATTCCGCTGTTACCTTTTATTCTTTTTCTCCTCCTTTTTCAGGTCGACCTGCTTCTTGGAAAAGCATACTCAGAATGGGGTCATGTCAGCGATGCTGTGTCTGTGTATAATCAACTCATTTCTACCTATCCTGACGACTTTAGGGGTTACTTAGCAAAGGTTCTTTCCATCTGGTCCTTACATATTTTACCACGATGGTTATTTGCATTTTTTCACTTTAAGTTGGCGTGCTAAGTGGATTGCAAATTTTAGAAATCATTGTGGCGATCCAAAATTTGTGTTTTGTGCAATTATTAGTTACACACTTTGGTAATATTGTTTACTTGACAATAAGTTTAATTACGAAATAAATATTAGAGTTCCTAATCTTGTAAAGCTTAGTTTTAATGTGGAGATTGTAGAGATAAGATTCAAAGAATAGTGTGAATATCAAAGTAGTGTAAACGAATAATGATCAATAAATAGCAGAATATCTTACAGGATGGGAAAATGTTTCATGACATGATTATTTTTTGAATTTTAGTGTTTTTATTTGTAGGTTTAAGATATTCTTCATCTCGATTTTTGCAGGGTATTATTTTGAAAGAGAACGGAAATGTTGGTGATGCTGAGAGAATGTTTATACAAGTGAGTATTATATAAATAGCTTTTTGAATAGTCTCAGGCCCCCTTCCGACAAGCATACACCAAGATAAACGCTTCCTTCCATCTTCGTCTTTGTAAGACACAATGATCAATGTATTATGCTTCTCCTTTGGCATGAGGTCCTTGGCTTGAGAATACTAGGTAGTTAAAGCCAACTGGGGCCTTGTGTCAACTCTCCCTTACTAAGTTATTATTGTTGGTCATTAGTTATGGTACAATTATTACTTCCCAAAAATGATAAATGGTTATCCTTTCTTATTGTAAAGCATTTTAGTTTTGTGTTCTCATAGGCAACATCCTTAGTGCTCTTTTCTCTTGGATTGACATCGATGAAACTTTCTGGTCATATTTAACTACAGTAGCTAACTTAAAAGTTGAAAAAATGAATTGTAAGGAGCTACTTCTCTCTAGAACCTAAGAAACTAATCTTTTTTTTGGATAAGATAAATATTTTTATCAACAATTGGAGAAAACCCCGTATACAAGCCGTATACCAAGAGAAGAGAGCCTACACCAAAATATGGTTCTCAACAAAAGAGATTCAATCCTCTGTACAAATTGGGACCTCGTAAGTACACACTAGAGACAAAAAACTACTCTGCAGTTTTAAAATATCAAGCTCCAATCCTTCAAATGCCCTCCTATTCCTCTCTTTCCAAAAGACCCATATGATTGCCAAGGGGGCAACACTCCAAGCCCTCGGGCTTTTCTTCCCTCGTCTATGAGTCCAACTTTCAAAGCTTCCTTCATTGTACCTGGCATGACCCATTGCATTCCAAACAATTGAGAGCCGCCTTCCATAACCGGCTAGCCACCTTACAATGCAAAAGAACATCTACACTTTCACATGCACTTTTACACATAAAACACCAACTAACATAGGTGATTCTCTTCTTTCTCAGGTTCTCCGCTGTTAAGATCAAACCCCTTTCCGCCAACCATAGAAAGAAACAAACATTCCTTGGTCCTTTAGGGATGCAAATGGAGCTATGGGAAAGAACATTCCTCTCTCACTAGCAACCTCTTCTAATAAGAGTTAACAGTGAATAAGCCATCTCTGCTCTCTCGCTATCTCTCCAAACCTCTGATAGGTTGTTTGGTGTGTCTAGCCCATATAAAAGCTCTATCAAATTGTGGAACTCTTCTAGCTCCCACTTCTAAAGGTTTCGTATGAATCTTAGATTCCAGTGAATAACACCCTCATGTGATCTACAAATTTTTGGACTATCATCTCTTTGATGAGAAACGCGATATAAATTAGGAAAGGCTTCTTTCAACTCGATCTCCATGTACCACTTATGTGCCCAAAAACTGATGTCGCTTCCGTCCCCAACCTTAAAATATATATGTCCAAAAAAATCTACCCATCCGTTCATGATACTCCTCCACAGTCCACACCTAAACAGAGTTACAATGTTTCTAGTCCTCCATCCACCATCCATTGTGCCATACTTTTCTGCTACCACCCGTACCAGAAAGCATTCACCTTCACCCCGAATCTCTAGATCCACTTTCCTAACAGAGTTTTATTGAACATCTTGAGATCTTTGACTCCAAGACCTCCCATTCATTTGGAGATGTGACAACTCTTGAATTCACAAGATGGAACTTACTAATGCCTTCCGCAGAGTCCCAAAGGAAGGTACGTTGGAGTCTTTCTAACTTTGCAGTCACTTCGCTTAGGGCCTTTAGAAGTGACATAAAATATGTAGGAATGCTAGAAATGGTGCTTTTGGTCAAAACTTCCTTACCCCCTTTCGACACGTACCTCGTTTGCCATCCCGCTAAACGCTCCTCTACGCTCTCAATCACCGGATTCCACGTTGCGAGATCCTTGATAGAAGGCCCTAGAGTTAGTTTGAGATATGTAGTGGGTAGAGTGCCCACCTTGCAATTCACCTTGCTATCTCCTCAATATTATCTACTACTACCACTGGTGTGATCTCACATTTTCTTAGATGGATCTTAAGGCCTGACACAACCTAGAACTAGATGAGAAACTGTCTCAAATGATCTATCTGAGCCACTTTTGCATCACAGAACACCAAAATATCATTTGCAAATAAAGAACTATCACATTGCTATGTCCTCTAAAAGAGGCATCAAAACCCTTCAAAAGATCTCCACTGACCGCCCTATCCATCATTTTATTCAAAGATTCCATAGCCAAAATGAATAAAATATGAGATAAAGGATCCCGTTGTCTCAAACCCCTCGAGCTCCCAAAGAAGTCACAAGGACTTCCATTTATCAAAACAGAGAATCTGGCGGTAGAAATGCAAAATTTGATCCATTTCTTCCACTTCTTCCCGATCCAGGAAATCTCAATTGACATGATCGTAAGCTTTCACGAGATCCAACTTACAAAGAATGCCCGGTTCACCTTTCTTCTTTCTAGAGTCAACCACCTAATTTTCCACCAAAGTTGCATCTAGTATTTGTCTTCCTTCCATAAAAGTATTCTAAGAAGAGAACACTGTCTCATCTAGAACCTTCTAAGTCTATTGGAAAGCACCTTAGATATAATTGTAAATACTTCCTAACGGACTAATAGGTCTAAAATCCTTTATACTTGTCGCACCTTCCTTCTTAGGCACAAATGGTAATAAAAGAAGCATTCAAACTTTTCTCAAACTCTCTAGTTTCTTGGAACTCTACAATAGTCTCCATTAACTCACCTTTGACTATCCTCCAACACTATCAACACTATTGGAAAAAAGCTAAGTGAAACCGTCTGGTACCAGAGCCTTGTCACCCGCATAACTCTTAATCGCTTCCCACATCCCTTCTTCTCCTATAGCCCTTTGCAACCACTCCCTCATCCCCTCCCCTATCTGGCTGAATACTAGCCCCCCAATTTTGGTCTCCACCCGACCTCTTCCTTAAAGCAATGTTCATAGAACTCAACAATGGCCCCTTTCACACCATATTCCCCCTCATACACCTCTCTGTTCACATCTATGGATTCTATGAAGTTCCTCTTATTTGCTACCGCCACCTTATGAAATTTTTTTGTATTAGAATCCCCCCTTCAACCACAACGCCCTCGATTTTTGTCTCCGGCTAGTCTCTTGAGCAACAGCTAAAGCGGCAATCTACCTCTTCACCTCCTCCTTCCTAATTCTCTCCCTCTCTTCTAACCCCCTCGCCCCTTCCGCATGCTCTAACTCCCCCACCTCATTTATTAACTCCCTCATTTTAATCTGTTCCATTTCCTTATACCTCCTTTTAGCATTTTCAACTTGCAAGCAAGTTGTACCAAACCAAATCTTACAAGGATGATCTAACTTTACTAGCCTTAACAAAGATGGAAAATGTGAAAGACTAGTTGATAGGAAAGAACCCAAATTCAGGGTTTGCGAGATCATGTCTTGAGAAGAAAGGAGTTCCTCAAGACTTGTCTGATGGGAGATTTGAGCAGAGGAGGACTTCAACGGAGACTGGTACCAAACCAAATCTTACAAGGACGCTCTAACTTTACTAGCCTTAACAAAGATAGAAAGTGTGAAAGACTAGTTGATGGGAAAGAACCCAAATTCAGGGTTTGCGAGATCATGTCTTGAGAAGAAAGGAGTTCCTCAAGACTTGTCTGATGGGAGATTTGAGTAGAGGAGGACTTCAACGGAGACTGTTACTTTGTCGGTTGTCAATGCGTGGGGGGTGATGCGGGACTGGAAGTTTCAGTCATGGGAGAGCTGACATTTATGTTTCACTTGTTTACTTAGATGAAAACTTGAAGGGTTTTGGAGGAAGGAATAAGGTGGATAGGGAGGATTATCTATGGCTTGAAAGGTGGGTTGAGTACACAAGTTGTGTTTATTGAAGGAGAAGGGTAGGTGTAATCATTGTAAACATAGTTGGCTTGCCAACTCACTTTTGGTGTTATGAGTTGTTTTGAATAGTGGGAAAAGCTTGTGAGGGTTTCATTGATGTGGAGTGTAAATAAGGGTAAGGTCGGTCTTCAAGGAGGAAGGAAAGGTGTCGATGTTGATAGTGGTGGAGAGGGATATGAGTTTCTGGGTCTTGCTAACACCAGAATTTAGCCCTAAAGCTCTGTCAGGGGATGAGACGAGGGGAAAAAGGTGGAGGGAAGAGAAGGGGTGTCGGGCGGAGGAGAGAAGGGGTGTTAACTGGGGCTTTGTGGGAGGGAAGAGAAGGGGTGTCGGGTGGAGGAGAAAAGGGGTGGTAAGTGGGGCTTTCTATCGGAAAAATTGGTGTCCAGTTCCATAACGGCTAGATGAGGATCAAAGATTGATATTTTCAAAATTGGGGCTGGAGGGTTGAGAAGAAGGGTGAAAAAAGACAATCTTACCCATTGATATTATACCTAAGGTGCAGACTCTCCACTAGTAGTTTAATATGTTTGGCTACTACTGCTTTTTTCCATGCCGATAATCTTGTCCAGCTTTTGCCTCAGCTTTCTCAAGCTTGAGTCTACTTCCCAAGAAACTCCTCAACACTTACTACTCCCTAAGTAGTTTGCAGGCTGGGACTTAAATGTTTGTATGCCAAAAAGAACAAAATGACTATTTCCAGTATTTTGAAGTAAACCAGCATAGCATACATCTTTATGTCAAACTACAAATTGTTGGCTGGCACTAGAAGGTAATGAATATGGTTACAGTAAAAACATGGATATGCTATGACATTCTTTTTGGGGGCAACTAATAAGAAAAGTATGACACATAAATCCGGAAAGGAGTCTACATATGCGGAAAAAAAGGTGATTGTGTCTGAGTACTCCACGCAGAACATTCTCACTCAACTAGTAAAGTTAGAAGAAATTCAAGAGCAGAGAATTTTGACAGAGGAAGAAATAACCAAAAGATTGGCCTTAACGATGGAGTTTGAAGATATTGCGAAGCATGAAGAGACTGCACACTATGTCTGAAACAAGAAGACAGAAACACCAACTTCTTCCATAAGACAGCCAATGCACATAGGACAGTCAATACCATTGACAAATTAATAGGAGGAAAAACTAACAGAACCAGTTGTCAGCAAGAAAGAAATAGTCTCCTACTATGAAATTCTTTATTCAGAGACAGAGGAATGGAAGCCAGACTTCATCATCAGGGATTTCCCCATGATTAGCACTGAGCACGACATGATGTTGATGGCTCCCCTTGAGCCACAGGAGATTATGGGCTGTGTCAAATCATGTGCAGGAGACAAAGCTCAAGGACCAGATGATTACACCATGGATTTTTTCGGTCAATGGTGGGTAGTTATCAGTTCTAATATACTGACTACAGTACAAAACTTTCATGCTGAAGGTTTCTTTTAGAAAAGCTTCAATGCTACATTTGTTGCTTTAATCCCTAAGAAAGTGGGAGCCATTGAATCAACTGACTTCAGACCAATCAGCTTGATTGGGAGTGTTTACAAGATAAAGATTGAAGAAAGTGGTCCACAAGTTGGTGGATTGTCAGCAGATGGCATTCATCAAGGGAAGGCAGATCATGGATGCTATCATGATAGCAAATGAAGATGTTGATGGGAGACAGAAGCAACATGCCAGAAATCCTTGTTAAATATTCAAAAAGCTTTTGATTATCTAAACTGAAACTACCTTCTTGAACTTTTGAAGAAATTGGGATTTGGCCCTAGGTGGATAAGGTGGATCAAACAATGTATTAGCACTATCAAATTCTCAATCCTAGTGAACAGAACCCCCACCACTAGTTTCTTATCCTCCAGCAGAGGCTTGAGACAGGGAGAGTCCCTATCTCCTTTCCTTTTCATTCTAGCCATGAAAGGTATGAGCAATATGATTCTGACTGCTAAAACAAATGGGTGGATAAGAGGTTTCAAGGCAAATCCAAACTCACTGGACAGCTTAGAAATCACTCATTTACAATATGCAGATGACACTTTGGGGTCTTCTATGAGGCTTCCAAAGATCAAGTTCTAATCTTGAGAGTGATTTTCATCCTTTTCGAAGCCATTTCAGGACTGCACATCAACTGGAGTAAGAGTTTTATAAACCCTATCAATGAGGTGGATGAGATTCAAGCAATGCCTGACATTTTGGGAGGTGGGATAGGAACTCTTCCTACTAATTATCTGGGCATGCCCCTGGAGGCAAAAAGAAAATCTAAAGGAATATGGAATGGGGTACTAGAAAGTGTGAAAGAAGGCTGTCTAACTGGAAGAGTCAATAAATTTCTATGGGCGGTAGATTGACTCTGATTAACAATGTGCTTGATGCATTACCAACATACATGATGCCAATATTTCCTGCTCCTGTTAATGTGATTGACAAGATAGATGCTACAAGGAGAAATTTCTTTTGGCAAGGTAATGAAGATAAGAAGAAATTTCACCTAGCTAAATGGGAAGTTTTGACAAAAAGCAAGAAAGAAGGGGGAATAGGTGTCAAAAATATGAAGATTCACAATAGAAGCTTGATACACCACAGATGATAGTCAGCTCCAGAAATAAATCATTAAAGCTAGATATAGTGAAGAAGGCAACTTCGACAACAAAGGAAGTGACCACACCTTAGGTTAAAAATCGATAATGGTTGAAAATAGCCCAGTGCGTTGAAAATAAGCACGGGTTAAAATGGGCTGAAAGTGGGTTTGAAAATGGTTCTTTAGATAAACTCACAGATCCCGTAAGACCAATCACACTCTTGATATCACTGTTGGTTTTTTAAAAGATGATGCAGCAAAAATGATTAAAAGTATTGATTGAAATTGTCTCTCAATATTTTATCAAGGATAGAGGGGCTTTAAATAGCCAATTTAACAACATAAAATCTGCAGAATAATTCAAAAGCCTAAAAAAAACTCAACAACCTAATCTTTGATTAAAAATTTAAATTCAAATAAAGTAGACTCATCCTACAACTAATCTACTTATTATTCTAAAAAGAAAATTAATGCAGTAACTGAAAGCAGTTTTTAACAGTGGTAAAGCATGCAGCTCAGCCTGGATGCTATGCTGGATAAACAATCTTATATTTGAGCAGAATGTCGGGCTTATATCTTGGAAGGGTGAATTATGAAATCTGGTAAGGATAAACTAGCAAAGGGACTAACCACGTTATCAAGCAAAATACTTATCACTACGATCTTGTTACCATATCTGAAAATCACATACTTCGTATTTTGATTTTTCCAATATAAATTTTAGTTATTGACATGGCATTTCTAGGTTCCTAAACGTCATTGTCATGATAGTCCTCAATGTTTCTACCTATGTTGTTCAAATTCTCCAAAATTGCATGTCGGATCTTCCAAAAATGCATTTTTAGGATCCGACACGAGTTCAGCGTTTTTGGTGACAAGATATTCAACATCCAAGTTATACTACAAGTTTATTTGATCTTTTGTGGTATCGACTTGCTTGCCTAATTGGTATTAGTGACAAAATTCAAACTTGTTGAAATTTTATCTCTTAATCTAAAATGCCAGATAAGGCTGCGTACAACAGACCCTTGTGGTCCGGCCCTTCCCCGTACCCCGCTCATAACGGGAGCTTAGTGCACCGGGCTGCCTTTTTTTAATCTAAAAAGAGTTGAGGGTCAAAAATACACCTCAAGTATCACTTATTTTAAGTTTCCTACCTGAACTATCGGATGTGAGAGTTTACCTAAACTATCACGAACTAGTTTGCAAAACACATCTCAACTATCAATTGTTCACTTTTCCTACTTCAACTATCAGGTAGGAAAAGTGAACAATTGATAGTTGAGTTGTGTTTTGCAAACTAATTGGTGATAGTTTAGGTAAGAAACTCTCACACATGATAGTTCAGGTAGGAAATTAAAAAAAGTGATACTTGAGGTGTGTTTTTGATCCTTATCTCCTCTAAAAATTATGCAGCTGCAATTTCCTTTTGAATTTTTTAAGAATTTCCTATCAAAACCTAGATCTATATCATTTATCTTCTAACATGGCGGTTGATGTCACAGGCAAGATTCTTTGCGCCAGAGAACGCTAAGGTGCTTGTTGATAAGTATGCGAAATGATTACCCTTGGATAGTCCTTTGATATCCTGTGCTGTTAGACCATTGAGATGGCTCAAACAGTAGCTTGAATTATCCAACATCAGAGAAAGGTTAAATAGGCCAAGAATTTGTGAATTGTGAGATTCTTCGGCAACTGATGGATGGCAGTTTTCAACATCTGCTTCAGCACTAATTTCGGGGTGCTACTGGATTTGCATATCCAAGATATACTACTTGTGTGCACATAGGATAATGTGGCACGTTGGTTGAAAAGCTCTGTTTGACATTCCGTGTACACTGAGGTTGGGACTACCTTTTTTTCCAGTTTTCTTATTACTCAGCTGTTTTTTTTTATGTTATACGCAAGGTCAGCACTCAGCAGACCGCTTAGATGATACATGAAGTTAATGTTATTGACCCAGTACTAACTGGGCAAATTTGGTGGCAACCAGCCAAAATCCTATATCTACTATTCTGTTTCAATGTCAGCCAATTGGGAATTGCCATTGGTAGCCTGAGACCACAACAATGCAATTTAATTCTTTTATTGTCCAAAAGAGCGCTATCTGATGATTTTGAGAATGGATAGTTGATGTGATCAGATTGTATCTATAATCTGACCAATTATGTACTCTCTTAGCACGCATTTATGCAGGTCAAAAATACGTGCTTGCTGTGCGTGTATCGAAAGTTAATGGTCTTGCGGATGGGTAAGCCATGTGATCCTCTAGTACTGGTATTCATTTAATAATCAACCTACCTGGAGTTGGACCCAAAAAAAAAAATGAGTTAGTGCTTACTCACCAACCCCCTCAGCCTCATCTTGCCCTCCTCCAATGCCTTAATTACCTTGATCGTTTACTAGTTATGCGGCATGACTTAGATTATAATGTAGGAATCGTTTGTGCAATAATTAAATAATGCAAGTATTGTTAAGCAGTTGAAACATAATGTAGAGATTGTTAAGTGGTGAATAGTAATACAGTGAACATTATGCAGAGTCTACATATTTAAGGGTAATTTTGTTTTAAGATACTTTTATTTATGTTTTATTTCATATTCAGTTACGTGTAAAGTAACACGTATTCGCATAAATTATATTTGGTATTGCCAACCAAACACCGCATGTGTTAGGGGGATCTTCGGATTATCTTTTTTCTTATGTGTAACCGATTAAACATTGTATTTTATATGTGAAATTTTCTGATGGAGTGATTTTGCTAATGTGGTCAATCATACAGACCCCAAGGGAATTGTGATGTGATGGGCAAAAGAGGAGCCCGAATGCCGTGAAAGTGAAATAACCAAAACGAAAGTAGAAAGCAAAAGAGTATAAATATTGTCAGCATATATGAGTTATAAAGCAGTATAGTATCTTACAGTAAAAGATAAAGATTGTGTGTATGTATTTATCGGAATATGAACAGGTGTCGAAGACTAGTAGACAAATAATCCCTGACTTTGGCTTGTTTTATCAGAGGAACGTCAATTTTTTTAATTGGAGGTTTCTATTATGCCCCAAAACTAGAATAGGATGTCATCATGTCAATCTCTTTCCCTCTTAATTAAGATGAAGCTCGATCTGGATGTCAATTTCCTGCTTTCTATATATCCCTATGAATAACTTGATGAAATAAATTGAATGGGCGAGGCCTGTTAATTTAAGATACGGATGAAAAGAAAATATTCCCGTATATGAGTAACTTGAGAGAACAGACGAAGAAGAAAAGGAGTGGATGATGCTTTATAAAACAAAAGAAAACATGTCTGATTGGCAAGAAATGTACTACATGCATGCTGAGAGGTACGTAACTTGAGATGAAGATGGTGAAGGAATAACACTAAAAACTCTTCCGCTTTCTCATTTGTAGTAAAATAGATGAATTGCCATGCATGGGCCGGCAAAATAAGGGGGAAATGAATAAGAAAAAGCAGTACGATATTGATGATCGATCATTAACGTAACTATATATAGAATTGCTAGGTGGTCAACTGCACAATTGAGGAGACATTATGTGTTGGTGATTTTCTGGAGAGCAGCAGCCGACGTTGTGAATGATATTATTATTATCATCAGCTGGTGGTTGTTGTTGTTTCTTGATAGAAGTAGAAGTAGAAGTAGAAGTAGAAGATGGGGGGTGCATGATTTTGAGAATGTTCTCAAAGAGGGAGACTTCACAAGGAATCTTGAGGACTCCCTGTTGTTGGAAACCAAACTCTTCTTCAGCTTCTCTCAAGAGGACTTGAAATGATTGGTGGGTCAAGTAGTCCATTGGGATGACGAATCTCTTCATCAGCTCTTCTTTATCCTCCTTGCCAACGCACACTGCAAGGCACCCTTTCGGGACTGCCCCATCATCCGATCTGTCCTTGTCCTTTTCCGAAAATGAAAGGGTTTTCTTTAGGAACTTATTGATGCTACTACTGTTGTTGGTACTAGACGTATTATTTGCAACCAAAGGACCACTATTGAGTTGAAGGTGGGTAGAGGAGGGGGATGCAGCTGCGATCTTCTTCCATTTCTTGAGAAGCTGCTGAAGCCTTACTATTTGTCTGATCTTATTAGAAGAGCTTCCAGACCTAAGAAGCTTCTTTGATGGATCCATGAGTATATCTAGTTCGAGTTGGCCCAGGGTAGCTAGCAGCTCCATGACCTACATGCATATATAGCAACCCTAATACGTTTGATTAATAAATGATTATGAATTATTCGATTATGCGGATGACCTGTTGCCTATAGGTACGGTACCTTCATCATTATTACTAGCAATCCCCAATAATTTAATCTCTACGTAAGAGTAGTCTCTCGGTCTTTGGTGCCTAACCACCGTCAATATCAAATAAAGGGAATGGTTAGGTTACTAACCCATAGCCCTTTAATTGCTAGGATAGGATGCCCTCTCTTCCGTACATGTTACAGCTCTTCTCCTTTTTCACAATGAATTATTATACAGAGAATGAAGGATATAATATATTACTAAAACAGTTGCATCCTAACTGTCATTCTGTCACATCAATTCATCACAGCTACAAAACAATGCGTCTCTTACGCTGGCTTTCCACATTCTAATATACTGATGTATTCTAATTAAATAATAATACAAGTAACTGGCTTCTCTTTATGAAAATAAAAGAGCAGACACAATTTGTTTGCAACTGGCCACTCCTAATGAAAATAAAACAGGCCAATGACGACCTCTATGGCATCATAATTTCTTGTGGCATGTGGTTAGTCCCTATTTCTTCGCTACCAATCCCATCCTGCTAGTTTTTAAAATTGAATTACCTGACTCTTTCTTTTTTACTCCGTATTCAATTTTAGTGGGTTTCCTTTTACTTGATTTTCCCTATTCTTCTAAATTGTTTTTAACTACTATCAAGTTTGTATTATGGATTTGTGTATCCACTCATCTAATTATTGTTCGATCTTCACCTCATATATAAGAACTGAAGCAAATCAACGAATATTAAATCTTGAGAAAATTATTGGGAGAAATTAAAGCCATCGGGATAAGGAAACCACGGCCTCGATCATTAAATTAAATGATTGGTTAGGCTTAGCCACATGATAATCTTTGAGAAAGTCAAAAGGTGCAATGATAGCAATAATGATTATATGTGTACGTAGCTAATTAATTGGGATGAACGTGCAGATTAATATGCAGCAGCGTTAGACGTGGGAGCATATTATGCTGCACTAACACCAAAGCAATTCCAAGTTGACGCAAATAACGTGATTCATTCTTGGGGAACTACTTAATTATATTATTATTAGTATTCCTCTTCCTCTCATGACTCCAATTGCCATGTGTAAGTGGCCAAGAGAATGAATGAATGAGATTTCAACAGAAAATCTATCATACATCCCATTTAACTACGTACCGCAATAACCCCCTATACCATTCTCAGATAATTGATCCCCTATCAAAAGAAATTCGATAAGACTTTCTTCGTTGGTCAGATATATGCTTTATTTTCGTTGGGAATACTCAAGAATCTAATTCACTCTCTTCATAACGCAGTTGCATTTTTAAGCCTCATTACATCAATCTAGTTGACCTTTCACACATTTGTCCAACAGTGTTTTGCTATTTATTAGTCCTTTTAGTTATGAGATGGATATATATGGCATGTTTCAGTATCATGCCCTTTTTGCAATTCAACTTATAGGCACCATCTTTTCTATTAACGTGTACCTATGTGTTTAAAATCCTAATTTTATCCCACCACCATAATTATAATATATCTCATATATTTTGTATAGAATTATGGTAAGTAAATGATTCATTATTGTACTAGGTTTATACAACACATTGTACACTATATATATTTGTATTAATGAGAAAGCCTCCCCAAGGGAGATTAATACTATTCTACATGGTATCAAAGCTTAGCCACGATGATTCAGCAGGCTGACCCTCTTCCTAGTTTCAACAAAGCCCGCTCGCAATTATTATTGGAGGAAACCCGTCGTGCAAAGCAAGACGAGCACAACCAGAAGGCGTTAGCGGTTGAAACGTTTGCACAAAATCACGCTGCCGCCGGCCAGCAGCCTCTGCCGGACAACAGCCAGCCGCGGCAGAACCGCGGTGGCAGGGGTGGCAGGGGGCGCGGCAGTGGGCGAGGCGGCAAGGGCCGCGGTAAAGGAAAGGGCCAGCAGCCACAACAGCCCACTCAGTTTCCGTCATGGACCGGCCAATGCCCAGCACCCAGACCCCGCAGTGGGCCTCAGTCCCATGCTACCCTTCAACCCACTTTCCGTTCCAGCAGCAAGGGGTGCTGGGCCCAGCTCCAGGCTCTTGACCAGCCCAATATTAGCAACACCAGGCCCACGTCGCACATGCCTAGTTCCCCCAGCAGCCCACAACTCAGATGCCCATTGATTTGGGTCAGGAATTCAGTAGTATGAATTTACACCGATGAAAATTGGTACATGGACTCCGGAGCCTCATCTCACCTCACCTGGTCTGCAGGTAATCTTTCCAAATTGTTTCGTTTAAAGTCTCCTCAATTTATTACAGTTGAAAATGGTCACCTCATTCCAATTCAGGGTTATGGTCACACCTACATTACGACACCTCACCCACCCTTCTCCCTAAATAACATCCTCTATGCACCAAACATCATAAAAAATTTAATCTCCATTAGGAAATTTACTCGTCATAATTCCGTGTCTGTTGATTTTGATCCATTTGATTTTACTGTGAAGAATCTACGTACGGGAACTCCTCTTACGAGATGTAATAGCACAAGGGATCTATATCCGTTCACACCCTCATCGACTGCCAATTCTCCTTCACACTCCGTCCTAGCTGCTCTGTCTCCGTCAATCTGGCACAATAGGCTTGGACACCTAGAAGCCCCTGTTTTTAATTTCCTTAGAAACAATAATTTTATTCATTGTAATGGGAAACTTGCCCAAAACTGCAATTCTTGTCAATTAGGCAAACATGTTCATCTTCCTTATTCATATGTTAGCGTTACGTTTGCTCCATTTGATATTGTTCATGCTGATTTATGGACGTCCCCCATTACCAGTTCCCTGGGTCATAAATATTATCTCGTACTATTGGATGACTACTCCCACTTTATTTGGATTTACCCACTAAAATTCAAGTCCGAAGTCTTTGCCAAATTTTTAGAATTTTGCACCCTTATCAAAACGCAATTTGAACGAGCCATAAAATCTTTCCAATGTGACAATGGTCGTGAATTTAACAATTTCGCGTTTCAAAATTTTGCAAAAATAATGGCATGATCTTTCATTTTTCGTGTCCTCACACGTCCCCTCAAAATGGTAAAGTCGAGCGTATCATCCGTACAATTAATAACATGGCCCGCACTTTCCTGTTTCATATCTCTCTCCCTCCCCTTTTTTGGGTATATGCAGTCAAAATGGTAGAATACATCCTTAATATTTTACCCACTAGTACCCTGTATAACATGACTCCAACTGAAATCTTACACCGTCGGATTCCCTCTTATCATCACCTTCGGATATTCGATTGTCTATGTTATCCTAATCTCAATTCCACTGCACCTCACAAATTAGCCCCTCGCACCACTCCGTGTGTCTTCTTAGGATTTCCATCGAACCATAGAGGTTATTTGTGCTATGCTATGGCCACTCGTCAAATTCACGTCTCTCGTCACGTCACCTTTGATGAGACCACATTACCATTTTTGAATATCCAAAAGTTTCGAAAATCGAATCACAATTTTTTAGACGAGTCAGACATGTCTCCCGTCATTCTTAGGGAACGGTGTCAACCACACATCACCACCCAGTCACCTGTGCCAAACACCGCCGGTCAGTCCCGGTCGCCCACCACCACACACCAGAACTACCAGTCGACGTCACTGCCACTTGTGCCGGCTCAATCACCGGCTTCGCCGCTTGTCACCACCTCCTACAATCGGCCATCCATTTCCACCAGTCCACCGGACATCGTCCCTGCACCTGTACCGTCGCTATAGTCTCTCCATTCTGCCACGATCGACTCATCCACCAGCAACCAATCAACCAAACCCAATACCGGACTCACTCCACCACCGACGTCGTACCCCACTGTACCGTCAACCACCAGTCCCAGTACACCGACAACAATACCTACCACCACCATCGCCCCACCCCATTCGATGCCCAACCTATCACCCATCACTGGTCCTACCCTACCCAGTTCACCAAACAAATCGACCCACCCCCAGGAAACCCAACACGCTCACACCGTCTGGAAACCCGTGCCCAACACGGGATTTTTCAAACCCAAAGTCCAATTTAACATGTCCGCCCACACAATTTCCCCTATTCCCAAAAGCCCAAAATTAGTCAAACTGGACCCAAATTGGAATGCGGCCATGTGTGATGAGTTTAATGCTTTAACGAAATAACATACTTGAGACTTGGTTCCTAGACCAGAGGGAGTGAATGTGGTCCGGTGCATGTGGCTTTCTCGTCACAAGTTCAGGGATAGTTGTGACTTAGAGAGATAAAAGGCCAGACTGGTGGCTAATGACACTAATCAACAGGCATGTATTGATTGTGGTGAGACATTCAGTCCGGTGGTCAAATCGACCACTATCCGCACAGTTCTGAGTATTGTTATGGGTAAGCATTGGCCCATTCATCAGCTTGATGTGAAAAATGCATTTCTATACGGGGATCTGAAATAAACCGTCTATATGCATCAGCCACCTGGATTTGTCCACCCCGTCGCTCCTCTGTATGTCTACCGCCTTCGTAACTCACTATATGGGTTGAAATAGGCCCCTCGAGCATGGTATGATCGCTTTGCACAGTACATTATGCGAATTGAGTTCATCTATAGCAAGTGCAATAATTCTCTCTTTATTTTCCATCAAGGTAGCAACATTGCTTATTTGTTGTTATATGTGGATGCTATTGTGCTCATTGGATCCTCTGATGTGTTAAAGATTGAGATTATTGCACTCCTTAAAACTGAATTTGCTATGACTGACTTAGGGAAGTTGAGCTATTTTTTGGGCATATCAGTGACTCGGTCCGCAGGTTCTATGTTCCTGTGTCAGCGCAAGTATGCAAAGGAGATAGTGTACAAGGCTAAAATGGCAAACTGCAAAATCATGTCCACTCCGATTGATTCTAAGTCAAAGCTTAGTGCTGCTGATGGTAACCCAGTGTCCGATCCCACTCTGTACAGAAGTCTTGCAGGTGCACTCCAGTACCTTGCCTTCACTAGGCCTGACATCGCTTATGTTATTCAGCAGATATGCTTCTTTATGCATGCCCCCAGGGAGCCTCATTACATTGCCCTTAAACGCATCATTCGATACGTTAAGGGCACCCTTGATTATGGCTTACATCTATACCCCTCAGCACCGGTCAAATTATTAGCCTACACGGATGTTGATTAGGCAGGCTGTCCGGACACACGCCGTTCCACCTCAGGCTACTGCGTGTTTTTAGGGGATAATCTCATTTCCTGGTCTGCCAAGGGGCAAGCCACATTATCCCGTTCGAGTATAGAAACAGAGTATAAAGTAGTTGCAAATGTTGTTGTCCGGCCTCCTCCCGCTTAGACTGAGGGGGTGTATTAATGTGTACCTATGTGTTTAGAATCCTAATTCTATCCCACCACCATAATTAGAATATATCCCATATATTTTGTATAGAATTATGGTAAGTAGATGATTCATTATTGTACTAGGGTTATACTACACATTGTACACTATATATATTTATATTAATGAGAAAGTCTCCCCAAGGGACATTAATACTATTCTACATTTTCCTCAAACGTTTCGTCGTTGTACCAATACCACAACTCTTTATTCCAACAAATTATCTGTTATCAGAGGCGGAGCCAAAATTTGAGGTTCGTGGGTTCGGAATTTTAAGAAAGGACAATAATCTCAAGCTAATATATAATAATCATCAAACTAACGAAAGAATACTGATACTCAATATGTATTTAAAAAAGTAACACATCACTTAAACACTTGAACGTGACTTTTATTTTTTCTAATTTTCAATTTTATGTTTTGATTTTGTTTTTAAATTTTTTTTTGTATATATTGCTGGGCAGAAAGTACAGGAAGAAAATAATTATGTTTTCTTAGCAAAAATGGAATGAGAGACAATTGGTGACACGAGGGATTTCTCTACCCACTTCCCTACCGCTGAACCATCAAATTGACTTTGTATTTGGGTTCGAACAGTAATATTTATATATATTTACTGAAATTTCTAATGCAAATACCGAGTTTGCACAAAAGCTATTGGATTCGCCTGAACCACCGTGCTACACTATAGCTCCGCCCCTGCCCGTTACGCTTTATCCCATAGTATGTAAACACCTTTTTCTTCTTTCGTTTCCTATTAATAAGATAGACCGACGGAGGGCCATCAAAAATAGAGTCGAGATTACCTAAATGAGAATCTTATATTAAGAACATGTTTTAGGACCTCGAAACGCAAAAACGTGACGTTAGTTATAGCGAAGCAATGAGTATCAATCACCAGAGCGTTTGTGATGAACCCGCCAAGTTTCGAGCCAATGAAAGCCTGTCGACCGAATTCTGAAAAATTCATGTGCTAATACATACTGAAAACTTTGATAATCATGAATTCGCATTTCAGACCCTAAAATGCCAAAAAAATCAATGTTAATCATAGCAAAGCAATGATTATCAGTCACCAGGCTATTCGTAACAGACCAGTCAAGTTTAGGGCCAATCGGAGCACATGCCTGAATTTCAGAAAATCCATGTGCTAATACACACTGAAAAAATCAAATAATCACGAATTCGCAGACCTCGAAACGTCAAAAAGATAGACGTTAGTCATGGCAAAGAAATGAGTATCGTTCACCAGCCAGGCCGCTCGTGATGGACCCCCCCAAGTTTCATGCCAATCGGAGCACATAACTGAATTTTAGAAAATTTATGTGCTAATACACATTGAAAACTCCAATAATAATGAACTCGTGTTTTAGGACCCCGAAGCATCAAAATGATAGACATTCATATAGCTCACCAAGCCGTTTGTGATGGACCCGCCAAGTTTCGGGCCTATCGGAGCCCGTCGATTGAATTCCAAAAAATCAATATGCTTAACACACCAAAAATTTTGAAAATCATGAATTCACATTTCAGACCCCAAAAGCAAAAAAATGACGTCAGTCATAGCGAAGCAATGTGTATCGCTCACCAGGCCATTCGTGATGAACCTACCAAGTTTCACCCCAATCGGAACACGTGATTGAGTTTTAGAAAATTCATGTGCTAATATACATTAAAAACTCAAATAATCATAAACACACATTTATGACCAGAAACGTCAAAAAGTTAGACGTTAGTCATTTCGTTCACCAAGATGTTTGTGATGGACCCGCCAAGTTTCGTGCCAATAATCATGACTTCATATTCTAGGACCCTGAAACGTAAAAAAGATAGACGTTAGTCAAGGCGAAGAAATGAGTATCGTTCACCAGGTCATTTGTGATGTTCCCGCCAAGCTTCTGGCTAATCTGAGTCCGTCGATCGAATTTCAAAAAATTCATGTGCTAATACACACCAAAAACTTCGATAATCATGAAATCACATTTCAGACCCCAAAACGCCAAAAAGTGACATTAGTCGTAGCGAATCAATGAGTATCGGTCATCGGGTCGTTCGTAATGAACCCACCAAGTTTTGGGTCAATCATAGCACATGACTGAATTTCAGAAAACCCATGTGCTAATACACACTGAAAACTCCAATAACCATGAATTATCATTTTAGGACCCCGAATGTAAAAAAGATAGACGTTAGTCATAGCGAAGAAATGGTATACCAGGTCGTTCGGGATGGACCTGCCAAATTTTGTGTCAATCAGAGCACGTGATTAAATTTTAGAAAATCTGTGTTGATACACATTGAAAACTATAATAATCATGAATCCACGTTTTAGGACCCTAAAATGTCAAAATATAGACGTTAATCATGGTGAAAAATGAGTATCGTTCACCAGGTTGTTTGTGATGGACCTGCTAAGTTTCGAGCACATTAAAGTTCGTCGATCGAATTTCAAAATTCATGTTAGCAATACACACCAAGAACTTTGATAATCATGTATTCGCATTTCAGACCCCAAAATGCCAAAAAACAACGTTAGTCATAGCGAAGCAATGAGTATTGATCACCGAACCGTTCGTGACGAACTGCCAAGTTTTGGGCAATCGGAACACGTGATTGAATTTCAAAAAATTCATGTGCTAATACGCACTGAAAACTCCAATAATCATGAATTCGCATTTTAGGATCCTGAAACGTCAAAAAGATAGATGTTAGTCATGGAAAAGAAATGGGTATCGTTCACCAGGTCGCAAATTTTGTGCCAATCTGTGCATGTGACTGAATTTCAGAAAATCTATGTGCTGATATACATTGAAAACTCCAATAATCATGAATTCGCGTTTTAGGACCCCAAAATGTCAAAAAGATAGACGTTAGTCATGACGAAGAAATTGGTATCATTAACCAAATTGTTTGTGATGGACCCGCCAAGTTACGGGTCAATTAGAGCACGTAATTGAATTTCAAAAAATTCATGTGCTAATACACACTGAAAACTGCAACAATCATGAATTCACGTTTTAGGACCCTGACATATCAAAAAGATATACATTAGTCATGACGAAGAAATGAGTATTGTTCACTAGACCATTCGTGATGGACTCGCTAAGTTTGAGGGCAATCGGAACCGTCGATCGAATTCCAAAACATTCATGCGTAAATATATACACCAAAAACTTCGACAATCACGAATTCACATTTCAGACCTCAAAATGCCAAAAAATGATGCTAGTTATGGATAAGCAATGAGTATCGGTCACCAATCCGTTTGTGGTGGACCCGTTAAGTTTCGAGTCAATCGAAGCACGTGACTGAATTTCAAAAATTTGTGTGCATTAACACACTGAAAACTCCAATAATCATGAATTCACGTTTTAGGACTCTGAAATATAAAAAGATAGACATTAGTCATGGCGAAGAAATGGATATTGTTCACCAGGTCGTTCAAGTTTCGTGCTAACCGAAGCATGTGGCTGAATTTCAGAAAATCTATGTTAATACATACTAAAAATCCAATAAAAATGAATTCACGTTTTAGGACCCCAAAATGTCAAAAAGATAAGACATTAGTAATGGAGAAGAAATGAGTATCGTTCACCAAGCCGTTTGTGATGGCCCGCTAAGTTTCGGGCCAATTAGAGCAAATAACCGAATTTCAGAAAATTCATGTGCACACTGAAAACTCCAATAATCATGAGTTTGCATTTTAGGACCACGAAACATCAAAAAGATAGACATTAGTCATGGTAAAGAATGTGTATTGTTCACCAGGGCGTTCGTGATGGACACACTAAGTTTCGCGCCAATCAGAGCACGTGACTAATTTCAGAAAATCTATGTGCTATACACATTGAAAACTCCAATAATCATGGATTCACGTTTTAGGACCCCGAAACGTCAAAAAGATAGACGCTAGTCATGGCGAAGAAATGAGTATCATTCACCGGGTCGTTTCTGATGGACCCACCAAGATTTAGGTCAATCGGAGCCCGTTGATCGAATTCCAAAAAAATCATGTGCATTATTAACACACCAAAAACTTCAATAATCATGAATTTGCATTTCAGACCCTGAAACGCCAAAAAAGCTACATTAGTCATAATGAATCAATGAGTACTGGTCACCAGGTTGTTCGTGATGGCCCGCTAAGTATCGGGCTAATCGGAGCACATGACTAAATTTCAGAAAATTCATGTGCTAATACACACTGAAAAACTCCAATGATCATGAATTCGCATTTTAGGACAACAAAACACTAAAAAATAGACGTTAGTCTTGGCGAAGAAATTGGTATATGTCACACCCCGAATCATTGCCTAGACATAACACGACATTCGGTGTCTGGTTGCATGTAGCGAATCAACTGACTGGCTAAATCAACATGTGATACCAAAACATACTGAAAGAGGACTTAAGCTAATACATGTTGATGTATTAAATAATAAGGCCCCGAGAGACTTGGGCTCATTAACTCAACTAATACCAGAGATCCTAGCTTGTTGATGCGTCGTGTAAATCTTTACCTGCATCACGAGATGCAGCCCCCGGTCTAAGGGACGTTAGTACATTTGAATTGTACTAGTATGTAAAGCCATTGAAAGAAAGAACTGTAAGCTAGATGCCCGAGAAAGGGCAGTCTAAATAAATAAACAGGTAATAGATATTGAAATTGTAATTGATAACTGAAATGAACAAGAGAAGTGGAATTATGAGTACTTTCCTATTATGTATCTGAAAAATATGTTTAACTGTAATTATATATGGGGTCTTGGCCCAATGATAGAATACAAAGTGGCTCTTACACATAACAAGGTAGACCATCTGTAAGACCCACTACAACAATACTATCTGATGGCACGTACGTGTAGCAAAACAGATCGTCCGTACGACTCACAATATGCAAGTCGGACTATGCGTACACATGAACCGTCCATAGTCAGTCCTTATCTTACCTATGTGTATCATAGTTTGTCCATAGGCTAACCTTCATTATCCACCTACGAGTTCATAGATTGTCCGTATGGAACAAACTGCGTCAGTCTATGGCTTTGGCCAGGTATATGTATACATGAGACTGTGCTCTTGGGTAGGGTTGAGCGGGTCCGGATACCCTAACATTTTTTAACTATCCGGATCCTATCCGGTAAAAGATCGATTCCTAAATTTACTACCCGAAACCTACCCGTAGCAATCATTACCTGGAACCTATCCGGACCCTCCGGGTAGGTTCCCGGGTACCCTGTAAATAAAAAAACACAGATTAAGCAATAATTTTTTAGCCTATGAGAATCAAAAAGAGTTCTAAAATAATTTCATCTAGAAGTTTTTTAGCATGCAATCGGAGTTTTTAGTACCCTTGTAAGAAGTTTTAGAAAACTTATTCATTGTAGAAAAGCTAATTCTGAAACCAAAACCTAAAATTGCAAACCAAATTAGACACTCAATTAATTGAACGTGTTGATTTTAAAATAAATTTGAAAATATCTGAATTAAACTTATTTTCGTGTTCATAAGCTCTGCGATACAAAAAAAAACTTTATTATACTAGTAAATCCCTAAATTTCATCTTCACAACTACAAAAATATACACAAATTTTAAAAATAGATTTACATTTCAAATCAAAAAGTAATACAAATTGAAGATGAGTATTGCCTGAAATAGAACAGAAGCATAGGATATTAAAAAGAAATTGAAGAGTTAGACATGATCCCATATGCATTTTAGGAACGACGTGAACACAACCAAGGGAGAGAAATAGGCAAAGATGAAGCTTCAACGACGACAATGATGAAAGTACATGAGAGAAAGCTTCAACAACGACAACGATGAAGCTCGGTGGTGTAGCTAAAACACCATTGTTATTGAGAGAGTTTTGGGTGTTTTCTCTTATGGCACAAAGAACATTCTAGAATAAAGGGATGAAAAAGCTGAAATATTTGTGTCTTTGGGGTGGGGAAAATCAATGTGCAGGCGTGCAACAAATAATTTTGGAGAAAGTTAAAAGTGGTCCAAATGTTTCTCAAAAAAGTAAAAACATTTAATATTTTATAGGTTCCGGGTATCGGTTCCGGGTCCGGGTACCCTGTCTCTATTTGCCAGAATCGGACCCGACATTGATCGGTTCCTAATTTTACTACCCGAACCCTACCCGATATTATAATATATCTACCCGGAACCTACCTGTTAGTGTCGGTTCCGGTCGAGTATCTGGGTACCCTGTACCCGTGCTCACCCCTACTCTTGGGCAATCACATATGTTCAGTATTCATTAATTATTATTAAGGAGTTGAGATTAATAGAATAAAGAACATCACTAAACTGAGAAATGCATTTATGAACTAATAGTAAGACCTGAAGCCTTGACTGTTTCTAAACGTGCTGAGTTTCTAGATTGAGACTCATGGATATCAAACACGAGTCTATATCGATTACGTTCTGAGTTCACAATGTTCGAAATGCCAATCATGAGCGAATTACTAAACTAGAGAATACAAGTTTTGCAATTATTCAGGAAACTAAGACATAAATATGTTGTGAGACAATTCGTAATAGTCAATAAAAAGCGTGGAGTACAGAGAATCATCAACATTTCCAAACATAGAGTGTTAGACTCATATACCTATATGGGAGGTCAGGAGGAAAGAAAAACGCTCTTGAGGTTTTTTTTTTACGAGGTTGGACGAGTTGATGAATGTTTTTTCGAGTTAAGTGTTGAATTTACAAAATGGGCATTTTGGACCCTGTCACTCGCTGGGTGAGTGCTATGGCATGTCCTTGTCTCGCCCTGGCACTCGCTGGGCAAGTGTTATGGCCTGTCTTTGACTCGTTATGGCACTCACTTGGCGAGTGCCCCTGCTAATTTCACACTTAGTAAAAATCTTACGGTTATCGATGGTATCGACAACGTCTCAGTAAAATGGCCATAACTCCAAGCACAAAGCTCTGTTTGGGTTGGGCGGTCTACCGTTGGTATTTCAAAGGAATACACTGTTCATGTTTTATGTTTTCTCAAATTCCCAATGGATTTTCACAAAACTGAACTGGAAGTCAGACTTGTCGAATTTGGTCGATTTCTATCGAACCTTATGCACCTCACTATTCGTCTTGATTTCAAACCAACTGTTTCAACCCAAAATCAACCCTATGTGACTTCGTATGGTTAAAATGTCATAATAATACTCACTTAACACCTTTACACCTAGCCAGGATTTACGAGTGTTACATGATCATTCACCAGGTCGTTTGTGATGGACCCACTACATTTCGTACTAATTGGAGCACATGACTGAATTTCAGAAAATATATGTTCTAATACACATTGAAAGTCCAATAATCATGAATTCGGGTTTTAGGACCCCGTAACGTAAAACATGATAGACGTTAGTCATGTCGATGAAATGTGTATCGTTCACCAAGCCTTTTGTGATGGGCCTACCAAGTTTCGGGCCAGTCAGAGCCCATCAATCAAATTCCGAAAAATTCATTTTCTAATACACACCAAAAACTTCGATGATTATGAATTTACATTTCAGACTCCCGAAATGCCAAAAAAGCCACATTAGTCAAAGCGAAGCAAGGAGTATCGATCACCAGGTCGTTCGTGATGGGCCCGCCATGTTTTGGACCAATCGGAGCACGTGACTAAATTTCTGAAAATTCATGTGCTAATACACATTGAAAAGTCCATAATCATGAATTCGCATTTTAGGACCCTGAAACATCAAAAAAGATAGACATTAGTCATGGCGACTAATGAGTATCGTTCACCATACCGTTTGTGATAGATATACCATGTTTCGGGCAAATCGGAGCACGTGACAGAATTTTAGAAAATCCATGTGCTAATGCACACTGAAAACTCCAATAATCATGAATTTGCATTTCAGGACCTCGAACCGTCAAAAAGGCGACGTTAGTCATGACAGAAAAAAAAGGTTTGGTTTTCAAAGTCTCGGATTAGAAATCATGCTTGGGTAAGCATTTATGTTTCTTATAAAAAGGTATCCAGCGTTAAAAAATGGGACATCATATGTAATATTTTAAAAGAATGTGTATTTTGATTATTAATTCTTTAAAGTGGATCTTTCAAGAAAATAATAGACAATTCAGCCCATTCATGTACCAAAGGATTTGTAACAAGCAACCGGAGTAATTTGCGGGCATCGACCTTCTGATTCACAGTTCTATATGAACTTCATCTGCAGAGAAACAATCATAGCCACCAGAGGCTAGTTTCATGGTACACAACCTGCCTCAAGAGCAAAATATCATGAAATGGAAGCACATCCATGCTGATCATTTTTGAACAATTTTCCAACATCAAACTTCCCATTGTTAAAGATTTCTTATGGAGCACTTTACCTTGTTGCAACAAAAAGAAAAAGGAACTCCTATATCTCCACTGAATGGGAACTCTGAAGAAAGAAACTATTCCACCCTGCACACCTCAAAATGTGTCAACCGACCCATCTGGAACCAGCAGACCTCTCGCTCTTAATGACCTTGATGAATATGACTACATACAAAGAAGTTGCAGCTAGCTCTGTAAATGTAAAATGTTTTCATATGTAGACAGCACCAAGGACAATATTGTTGCAGACACTAACAACATTCATCTGCCTACTTTTTGAAAATTCAGACCAAGATTATACATAGTGAGTCAAAGCAAGAACGGGCAACCAAACAGTCCAACTGTACCAAAAAATTGGGCCTATGCATAGGTATAATTGTTGAATTTTGAAAAGTCAGAATGCTAGTGGATGATTAGGTTTAAGAGATGCTTTTGAATGTTGAGTATCCACAGAGGCATTATCAACAAATGCTACCATACTTGGAAAGACACAGATAGTATCACAACGAGGCTAAATTGAAGTGCATCCTCCATCTATAGAAATAGAGTTCCCAGCTTAACTATAAAAAAGAAAATACCGAAAGTAACATACTAACTTCAACATAACAAACAAAAAGAGGCACCATGTTGATAACGTTCTAGATGTTTCCAAAAGCCTTGAACCTCAACTAGAAGAACAATTGTGATGGAGTAAGTACAAAAAGACGCATCGGTAGTTACGAAAAGCAAAAGATAGTAAATTTTTTGGAGTGTAACAGAGTTCAGATAGAAGCTAAGAAGGTTGCTACCAACGCCTCAGGTAAAATTCTAGATGACATGTGCCAAAAGTTAGGGACATGGGACAGGGAGAAAGAAACATAGAGCTAGCACGAATGATAGGGAAAGACAATTCCCCATGTTTTGCCAGAGAACAACGAGATGAGAGAGAGGCTAAGGTGCTATTTATGATAAATTGCACCACTCAAATCTTAGAGGTTAAGTTTAAAGATCTGCAAACATCCATGGAAGATAAACACTTTAAGCAGTGGTTGCAGCAGTATAGCTTACACCACACTATTCAACGACATATATTACGCAATGGAAATTTTCCAAACAAGTAGAGAGAGAGTACATTAATTATGATATAAGAACAACAAAGATATTCAAAGTTGAGCAAACAATCATGTTACCAAACTTGTAAAGTCACATGAAGAAATTTTCAGAAAGAGTGATAGAGCATAGACTTTGTAGCACTACAAGGATTATAGTGAACCAATTCAGATTTATGCTTGGTAGAAATATAACAGGAATTAAGAAGATCAATAAAAATTTGTAATGTATCCGTTTGATATTCATTGACCTACAGAAAACATATGATCGAGCACAAGAAAGAGTCTTTTGGTGTGTGTTGGAAAAGAAAGGACTCGTCCGTCATAGCAAATTTACATCAACGCCAAAAATATCTCTACCTCACAAAGGTAGGGGTAAGGTCTGTGGGATTACACTGGGTATGTTGTTGTACATCAAAGTGACTTTCTCTTTCTTTGTTTATTGCAGCTCTAACCGTCTTTTTCCCGATGACGGGCCTCATCCCATTTTCTGGCCACCAATTTCGGCACTACCACACCGTCGGAGACCAGGTATCTCTTTATTTCCCTTCGACTATTTCTCCCCCCCCTCCCTCCCCCACACCACTCTTCTGCAAACTGCTCATCTCGCTGGTTGGAGCCACCCTAGAACTCTGGCTACCCTCTCGCGTCAACCCACTTCGCCGATGACTTGCTCCAATCAAATCTGACCGGAATAACCCACCCCGACGACCTAGGTTCGTCCCCCCTTCATCTACATCGTCTACCAGTAGCAGTCAAAAAGGGATTCACTGCACCATAGACACCAGCGGCAGGCTCGTCATCCCCCCACCAGGTTCTACCTTTCCTATTTGGATATTTTATTCTGAATTCATCTTGTTGGTTCTTTATTATTCATACAGTTCCAGCATTTGGTTTAACCATCATTTTGAAGAATCTCGAAGTAGTTTTGGGGAATCTAGAATAAGAGTCTTGAATCGGGTATCTTTGGTTCTGGAGTTTTTTAGACCGTTTGTTGTTTAGTGTTAGTTTAGACCATGATTAATATTCTTTTAAGCTATTGCCCTTTCCATAACTTTGCTAATTTGTTTGTCTTGGAATTGTTAATGTTTTTTTGTTGTTGTTTTGTAATAGATATTTGTTTGATTTTTGCCTTCCAGCTTCAAGTCTTGTTCTCTTAATTCTAGACTCTACGCTTGTCTTAGTGTAAACCCTTGATTAGTTTATATTTGCTTAATTGGCCCTGGTGAACGATGGTAGAGTAGAGTCGTGTTCTCGGTCGGGGACGGGCCGAGGGTTAGGGGTGGTAAGGGGGTTAAGGGAGCTACTAGGCTGAGAGCAGGGTCTTGGAATATAGGGACTTTAACGGGGAAGTCTATAGAGCTAGTGAAGATTTAAAAGGAGGATTAATATAACTTGTGTCTAGAAAACCAAATGGGTAGGAACTAAGACGAGGGATGTGACGGGTATAAGTTGTGGTACTCAAAACGCTCGAGGAATAGGAATGGAGTAGGCAACTTTGGTGGGCATCGAGGGGATTGATGGTGGAATAAAGAAGTCCAAGAGAAAGTGGAAGCAAAGAAGGTGGTGTATGCGAAGTTGGTGGAGAGTAAGGACGGGGAGGAAAAGCGGACGAATAGGGAAAGATATAAGATGGCTAAGGAGGCAAAGTTAGCGGTTACGGCGGAAAGAAAGGCAACTTTTGAACGCTTGTATTTAGAATTAGAGGACAATGCCAGGGATAAAAAGTTCAGGCTAGCCTAGGCGAGAGAGAAGAGGGCCCGAGACCTAAACTAAGTTAAGTGCATCAAGGACGAGGACGACAAAGTACGAGTGGACGGGCACTCATTAGACGGAGATGGCAGTCATACTTTCATAAACTTTTGAACAAAGAAATGGACAAAGACATTGTGTTGGGATATTTGGAGCTCTCCGAGAGGCGTTGCTATTTTGGATATTTTAGATGTATAAAGGATGAGGAGGTTAGGTGCTACTCGTAGCATGCGCAACATAAGAGTGATTGGGCCAGACGGGATCTCGGTAGAATTTTGGGAAGCCCAGGCAGTATAGGTTTGGAGTGGCTGACTGAGTTGTTTAATGGGGCTTTTAAGACAGCCAAAAATGCCTAAGGAATGAAGATGAAGTACTATGATTCCGTTGTACATGAACAAGGGTGACATTCAGAATTGCAACAATATGGGTGTCAAGTTGCTAAGCCACATTATGACAGTTTGGGAGAGGATGGTGGAGATAAGGTTGATGAGGGGCATGTTTATTTTCGTGAATCAATTTAAATTCATGTTGGGGCGTTCAACTACAGAAGTCATTCACCTTGTAATGAGGCTGGTGGCGTAGTATAGGGAAAGAAAGAGGGACTTACACATGGTGTTCAACCTAGAAAAGGTATACAATAAAGTCCCGATGGAGGTTCTATGGAGGAGACTCGGAGTACTTCTCGATTGTGATGGGGTTACACCAGGGATCAGCTCTTAGCACATTCTTATCTACCTTGGTGATGGATGAATTAACAAGGGAAATCCAAGGTGAGGTGTAATGGGTATATTTTGCAACTGACGAAGTTTTGACTGACGAGACTTGCGGTGGAGTTGACGCTAAGCTAGAGGTTCATAGACAAACTCTGAAGTCTAAAAGGGTCAGATTGAGTAGGACCAAAGCGGAATACTTGGAGTGCAAATTCAGTGACGAAACGCACGAAGCTGGAGTGGAACTGAGGCTTGATACCCAGGCCATCCAAAAAAGAGTAAGTTTCAAGTATCTTTGATATATTATCCGAGGTAATTGGGAGATTGACGATGATGTCACGCATCGTACTGCTGCAAGGCGGATGAAATGAAGGCTCACATCTGAAGTATTGTATGATACGAAGGTTCCACCAAAATTTAAAGGCAAGTTCTACATAGTGATGGTTAGACCAACTATGATGTATGAGGCGGAGTGTTTGTCAATCAAGAACCAAATGAGGATGTTGAGATGGATATGTGGGATTACTAGGAGAAATAAGATAAGAAATGAAAGGGAATGTCAGTAGAGGACAAGATGCGAAAAGCAAGGCTGAGATGGTTCGGGCATGTGAAGAGGAAATGTATGAATGCCCAGTGCGAAGGTGTGAGAGGTTCACTATAGATGGTTTCATGAGAGGTAAAGGAACACCGAAGAAGTATTTAGGATATATGATTATTAGATAGGATATGGCGCAAATTCAGCTTACCGAGGACATGACTTTAGATGGGAGGCTAGGGAGGACACAGATTAAGGTAGAAGCTAGTAGGTAGTTGAGTCTAGTCTCATTTATCCCTCGATTTCTATTACTATCTGTTGTTTCTTGTGCTTCAATTATCGTATAATTTTGTTGTAGTTACTGTTCCTTTTTTCATAATGCTTTGTCATGCTATCTTTAATATTTTATCGTGGCTTCTTCACTTTTGTTATTCTTTTCCCGAACTACTTCTGAAATACTTTTCCTTAAGTCGAGGGTCCATCGGAACAACCTCTCTACCTCTCAAGGTAGGGGTAAGATTTGCGTACACCCTACCCAGGTCCCACTTGTGGGGTTACACTGGTATGTAATTGTTGTTGGATAAGCTAACCAATGTATAGACGATAAGATCTTATACTACAAGGTAGTTGCAGATAATACAAAGTTAATTGATGAAACCAGCTACGAACTCGAGCAAAACTTGAACTATGGAGAAGCATGCCAAAGAATAAAATTTTATGATTAGTAGAGTAATAATTTTCTCGAAAATAGCCGATCTACTTACCAAGGTAGAAGGGTAAGGTCTGCGTACACTCTACCCTCCCCAGACCCCACGTTGTGGGATTTAACTGGGTATGTTGTAGTAGAGTAATAATTTTGAAGTGAAACCCTAGTGTAACTAGTAAAGCTGTTGACATGTGACCTAGAGGTCATGGGTTCAAGCCGTGGAAACACCTTTTGCAGAAATGTGAGGTAAGACTGCGTACAATAGACTCTTGTGGTCCGGCCCTTCCCTCCCGCGCATAGCGGGATCTTAGTGCAACGGGCTGCCTTTTTCTTTAGAGTAATAATTTTAGGAACTCCATGTGTTTTGAAAAGAAGCACAGATTATTACAGAGGATTATAAGTTGGATTGTCCCTTGTTGTTTCATTCTTGGTGTAAACTGGAATATCCTAACGAGGCAGAAACATATTAGAGTACATAGAGTCTGTCTAAGTTAAGCAGAGGGTCACACTTTTGGTTTTTTGCTCACGTGTAAAGAATTTACAGCACTCTCTGTGTTATTTTGTGAATACAATCATTACCTTTTTCAAGAAAGAAATTTTTGGATTAGTAGAAGTAAGACATTATATGAAATGGGTCCAAACATAAACGAATTTGACAATATATATATATAGTTGGCCATACTAGCTTGGTATTTGGTGTAATTGTTGTTGTTAGTAAAAGAAACTAAAATGTTACTCCTCCATCTTAGGCTGAATGCCCGTTACTCTTTCAAGAATCCAACTTAATTAGTTATAAATTAAAAAATGAGAAGTTCAAAAATCTCGCATTTCTCATATAGTTAATGATGAACATCTAAGATTATTTTCAAAATTTAACTTCATCGCCTAATGATTTCACGTTGTCAGATAATCACATTAACCATTGATAGTGCAAAGAGGACATTTATTATGGGATAGAATGAGAAAAATGTAACTTCTGATCATCTCCCGAACTTGATCAATAACTTAAAGACTTAACCTTATTTTGCTTAGGTGGTCTAATTGGAGGGCCTCCAACATTTGGTGAACTCGTCCGTTTGGCAGGCAAAGATCTTAGTGAAGACCTAGACTTGTTCGAAGATATTAGGGCTGAAGAAAGAAGAGCATCGACAGCATCACGTTGTTGCTTCCTCTCTGACATTATATGATCAAGTTTTTTAACCTTATTACAAGCTCCAATCCCATCTTCCCCATCCTTCTGCATAAGAGTTGTCTTAGTAGGCTCCTTCCAACCTCTCGTATTCCGCAGTTTATCATCGTGTTCCAAAGGTTCTTGAAATCTTTCAGATGCAACAGATATAGAATGTTTATGGTTGTCACTCCCTGACTTTTTTGAATGCCCCAAGCTACTCTCTAAGCTGTCACATTGTTTTCCGCGATGCCCACGGACTTTCCTCTCTTTGTTGTGCTTCTTAATGATCTTTTCACAACTTTAACTTGATTTTCCCGGATTAAAATATGCACATCCTTGGTATTTCTGCCATCATAATTATCGAGATCCTTTTTCAACAAACGACTACTTTCACCTTTAGATTTTTGTTCCCCCTCAACATTTTTTCCAGATAGATCAGCACGTATTGGAGTGTCAATTGGAGCTCCAAAGCTAGTGTCTTTTCTTTTCCTTTCTGTCACATGCTTTAAATTCTTCTTTTGTCTATCAGCATGCTCACATGTGGCTTCAACCCCTTTAACATGCTTCAACTTTCTTGAACAATTTTCTGGTTGCTCTAAAGTTAAATGTTTCTCCAGATCATATGATTTAAAAGTAGCATTATATGGTCTTTTAAGTGAAATCACTAACTCTCTTTCTTTTGCATCCTTCACTAGAGCTGCCCAGTTTTGGTTCGTCTGCAATGTCCTTGCATTCCCCATGATCCACAAAGAAAGTTTTGCCCTAGTCAAAGCAACATTCATCCACCTTACATCAGCCACAAAACCAATACGGCTAGAATTAACCTGTGTTGCATTCGAGCATGCCTCAATTGCCCTCACTGTGGAGAGTATAACTATATCAATTTCTCGACCTTGAAAACCAACGACTAATATATATAGTTCTAAACACTCAAGGAGTTATACAGATTTATTTCTACGTCTAAGTGGCCTCTTTGGACCTGCGATTTTTCTTTCATCGAAGGAATGATTTGCAAAGCTATTCAAAACAGTTATCCAGTCAGGTGTAAAGTATTTAAAATCATTGTTAAATCTTGATCAAAAAAATTTATAATCAATGTTAAGTCTTAACTGCAAAAACATTTGAAGACACAAATTATTGGAGGCTAAAGTAAAAGAAGAACAGGTACACTGACAACCCAAGGAATCGCATCGAATCTAGTATGAGCTTCTTAGCAATTGAAGCTAAAGGAACCTAGGACACAAGTACTCTTATGACACTAATACTTAATTACCTTGCACTTGTCTATTGTCAAAACATGTTTGCTCGACCAAAAATGACGACATGATTTGTTCTTGATAAAGTAATAAATATCATTTAGAAGGGCAAAGCTTGCCTGTATAGATGAAGTATATAAAAATAATAGAAAACCTTACAAGAAGACATGATTTCTATAATAACACCCAATCATCTACATGTAGGAATCCTATGGGTGCACCAAAAAGAAACAAGGGAAAATAGGCTATTCCCACAATATACTTGAATTAGCTAGAGTTACAAACCACATATTATAGCCGCACGCAAAGTCTAATAGAAACAGTACCTCAATTTACTCAAGCGTCCAACCAGTCGCAAGCCTATAGAACGAGCTCTTCGGCCTTTATGGAAAAGTAATGCATAAACTCCCTAACATATAAAAATGGAACATTCAAATTAAGATGACTATAACAAAATCAATTGAAGCACAATATTAAGTAGAAACAGCAAGCATAGAAAGGCAGGTCAAACCGGATACTGCTTGTGTCCACCCAAGGTCAGTTCATGAGTTTTATCGATTGCGTCAATGAATGTCTCAAATTCACTTGCCAAATAAGAATCATCTAACAAAATCGGGAACATCAAAACCTGCAACTCGAAAAAGAGAGCTCTATCTCATCATAGAAACAAAAATAACAAATAATCACAAATCAAGATGGAAGTGAAGAAAATGAGAAAGGAAAAGATGGAATTAGGATCAAATCAGTTAAATAAACTAGAATTGAATTTCTTCTGATAAATCAGGATACTCATGGTCATTCACTTCATCTAGAAGCAGAATATCAATGTTTCATTAAACTGTTCAGAGCTAGAGTTGATTTTCATGTATTCATCGCCTGCGTGGCTTATCAAGTCAACCTAAGATGCCACTTGCAATGCAACCCTTCATGAAAAGTGCATACTGTAACCAGAGTGCATCCACACTGGCCATGTCATTCTCAATGGTATTTGCATACTGATGCACATTAGAGATTATTTTCTTTTAACACACATTTAGAGATGATTAAGCTGGATTACCGGACAGTTCAATCCATCTTGTTTAGCAAAAAGACAGATATTATCAGGCACTCACTTATACAGAAACTTTGTGTGTGTGGGGGGGGGGGGGGGGGGACAGTTTTCATTTCCCATTTCAAAGAAAACCCTTCTTCCTCCACTTAGACTTATCCCCGATTAGATCAATGACAAGAATTTAAACTTAACACTTCATGTTTTTAGGGATTCTACGTCCATGTTGTTTGATTACCTTGTTAGTCTTCATTTAGTTGTTCGGTTATTTTCTGATTGTTGCTATTTCATTGGGTTTTGGATTCCCCTGTTGTAGTTTTCTTAGATTTAAGTAGCTATCCATTAGGGAAAGCCTGTACTTTTGCTAGCAGGTTTCAGCTGGCTGATGGTAAGAAGTTTACTAGATCTCCTAGCTATTTCCTTCAGATATTCATGACTTATCATTGAGTGTGAGCAGTTTTAAAATGAATATATATTTGAAATTTTTATGTGATTGCTCCCTCCCTTTCTCTGCTTCTTCCACCCTGGGTCTCTCTTCTTAATTTTGGCTGCAGCAAACTCCTAGCTATTTCCTTCAAATATTCATGACTTATCATTGAGTGTGAGCAGTTTTAAAATGAATATATATTTGAAATTTTTATGTGATTGCTCCCTCCCTTTCTCTGCTTCTTCCACCCTGGGTCTCTCTTAATTTTGGCTGCAGCAAACTCAGTCACCTCTTCCTCTACTCTTTTCCCTCTCTTTCCCCCTGGTTATATATTTTCTTCTTTCTCCTTCCTATTTTTGACAATTCTCTGCTACTGCAACAGCTTTCTAGAGAGCAATCTAAGGTCTAAACTTGCCCTTTTATTAGAATTAAAATTAAGGATGCTGAATCAACTGAATACAATATTTTTCCTGCTACACCTTTTGGATAAAAGGAAAGACACATTCAGAAGCATGTGTATATCTAATGCAAATAATGAACCACTAAGTATTGGTGCTTGATATGAAGGAGGGAGAAATGTGAAATGGAAACACCTCAAACATGACGCTAACAATTTCTCCACTGCCATGCACTATGTCGTACTCTCCACATCTTATTCTGTTATTAATCTCTTTAAGATGTTGAGTGATTCTTTGTCCATCAAGAGTGAGCAAGACCTCAAGAAGAGGACCAATGGAAGTTGGCTCATATTCAGTACTATAAAGCTCTTGTGCTTGATGGTATTGACATATACATTGAGTGCAGTGGCGCATTTCCCTAGATGTTATGTCCAGAAGGAGCTTTAGAGGAGAATCACAGCGATCATCCTTAAAATAATTATAGAAAGTCTCGAGAAGAGGTCCCCTGAGGTCCCAGGAACCACACCAAATATGATATTCTTGGGGCAAAGTGATCAAGTAGTTGAATGCATCTGAAAACCTGCATACAAGGGCGAAATGGGAAAATATAATTTTGATCAGTAAACATGAAGAAGAAGCAAGGTGGCGGAAACGATGTCGCTTGAGAAGGTCTACATATGCAATGTCGTCTTCTTCGATGCCCCTCCATCGGTCCAAAAGCTCTCTCCTTGTCACCACTTTCTTCGACATTCTTCAATTGTTAGGGTTGCAGTGCATAGGCGTAAAGGCAATGCATCACAATTTTTTCCCAATAAATAGAACTGAACATGGGTGGATCTAGCAGGTAAATAATGGGTTTTGGGGTCAAATTAGTTAGAAATAAGAAAAATTTAAAAAGTCAAGAGGAGTCAAAATTACTTTCATTTTCTTTTCCAAACTAATCAACTTATCCGCGTAAAATAAACAAAAATGATAAATTTATAATACTAATCTTGTTGTAAATTTAATCTAAATATTAAATAATGTTGAATTTATAATATGATCTTTTCATAATTCTGAAACATTAAAAATAAATAAAAAGAACTTATATGCAAAAGATTGACCAAGAAACTACGTTGTTAAACTTAATTTTCTAAAAACTACTAAGTATAATAAAATCATCATAAGATTTTTTTATTTTAGAAAAAATAAATAAAAATAAAAAGAATAACTGCAATGGAATCACAACAAAAAGTTTAAATAAAAATCTTTAAAATAATTCACCTCTAACAAAATATTTTTATCACACTTCTATACAAATTCTTGAAAATATAATCAAACTGCCTTGTAATTCAGCCTGTAATATTTTGTGGCTATCTCACTAAGGAATATATTATGTGACCTTAATATAATTTTCACATAAATAATTTATTTTCAACCCACATTAAGGAATATATTATGTGCATGGTCTCAAACTTCATACACATATATTTGAAATTTTCAACCCACCATTTGAAGTTGGAGAATGCAAAGCCTATTTCAAACCCCAAGATATCTTAAGTTCGATAAAGAAATACATCTATTAAATATATTATAGTATCATACTACTATATTGCTTAAGATTTTAAAGATTACTTCAAAAAATGAAAACTATAAAAGAACTTGTTTAACTTCTGAAATAATAATCTGAAGAAGCTACACTTTTATAAATTTGCTAAATTTTTTGATAACCGCGCGAAGTGCGAAAAAGTGCACTAGTAGTTGTAGTATACCAAACTACTCCAACTTATATTACAATAAGCCAAAAAAGACTTTGATGAATCGGTGAATTGGTATGTGTACAACGTGACTTATATGGACTATTGAACTGTCTATGATAGATTTATCTAGTGTCAACTTGATAGTTATCTCTGTTACGTATCTTCCGTCATTGTCGACCTATGATGTCTATGGGGTACGTTGTGTACTCATGTCTATGGAATTATAATTTGCATCTTTTCTGATGCAAATTATAATTCAAACATTCTTGATTTAAAGTTTGGATTGAAACTCTTGTTTTGCTTATGTATTGAACGATTTTATTCTTAATGAAGTGAGTTAATGTTGTTTTAATTATTCTTGTTCTTTAATATTTCTTAAAGGATTAGCTAACCCTAGGATTCACCCATTTACTTCGGTTTAAACTAGAAAAAGGCAAATTCAGGGTTGGAAAAGATTAATTAACAAGAATTTGGGGCGCTAACCCTCATCTAATGGAATTGACCAGGGGATAGACGACACCATTTGTAGTCATATTCGAGTGTTCTTAATACTCCTAGATGCTTCAGGGATATTCAATTAGATAATCTAGTTAGTCTTCGGAAGAGTAGTTTCCTTTGTATTCATGTTTGTGACCATTTATCATTTTACTTGTTTTGTAGGTTAGATTTACATTTCCACATTAGTTATAATTTTCTCTCAAAAAACAACCCTTTAATTATTTGACTTAGCGTAGTTAGTGAATATTCCTATTTTGCTTGACCGCCTACATATTGTTCTATGTGAGATCGATCCCGACTCATAGTTGGATAAATTATACTGCATACGACTGTGTACACTTTTAATGAATAGAATGAATTTGAACGTTATCATGTACAAGTGAAGAAATCACAAAATGTGGACGAGACTGATGAAGAAAGCTGGCGCGAGGCGCCCAAGTTTAAGGGTCCCGCGTCGCGCATGCTTCAGCTGAAGCAATGGGCAAATATTTGTGCAACTAAAACTATATAAGAAAACGTAACATACACTACAGATATGTTATAAATAGATATTATGCCAGTTACACAAAATATAGAAGAAATTTAACTAAATTCACATTGTTAGCATGTTTAACTATTGAATACAACTATATATTACGTCCATGTAATAATATTCATTTTTATCATTTAGATAATTACATTTATTTTAATAAAATTATTGACTCAATACACGTGCAATGCAGTTATGCTTAATAGTAGTTACGTTCACCGATTTGTAAAAATGGCTATTTACGCAACAAAAATTATTGGACCAAAGTGGAAATGAGCCTGCCTTATTTGGCATGGGATAGCGAAAATATCAAATGAAAACCCTAGTAATATCGGCAAATGCTAAAAAACACGTTTTCATGTTTTGTTTTTCACTGTCACCGGCGTATGCTTGAATGTGGCACAAGTGACAGCTCAACTCACTAATATATAACCCTTTTTCCATGGCTGTGGAATCCCAATCGCACAAGAAGAGTTACCGTCTGGTGTCATGAAGGAGTTCCACCTTTCTCCTACCATGGACCCTCCATTTAACCTTCAACTCAAGTTCCCTGACGTGGGCCCAGCCTTTAACGTAAGCACACCATTCTCTCTTATGATTGTCTGATTGGAGGGGTAATGCATTTATGTATGCAGGATTTTATGAGGACTAGAGAAGTTGGTGAATTTCTCAGTGGGGCTTTGGCTGGAGCCATGACCAAGGCCGTTCTAGCTCCTCTTGAAACCATCAGGTTGGCCGACATGTTTGCATTCAAATATAATTACTCTACTAATATGTTTATCATCTTAAACGACATGTTATTTATAAAATAATAAATCTTATTACCAAAGGGCATAAGTACTACACATAATTGATAGCTGCAGGGAAACACAATGCATTTAGAGGTTCCGGATCCTCAACAACACATGATTTCATACAGTTGTAAGATTGACCATGAAAAAGTTTGTTACTAATTGGTTTCCATTAAAAAGGAAATATCTATTCTGTCTTCTGGGTTATAACTTAATGAAGCTCCTCGTATAGGATATGAAATTAGACTCGGAGGAATTTTTATTTGCTTTTAATTGGCTCATTAGGTCATCTTATCTGATTTTGGTATTTAAAACATGCAGGACAAGAATGGTAGTCGGTGTTGGGTCCAGAAAAATTGGTACAAGTTTTGTTCAGGTTATTGAACAGCAGGGTTGGCAAGGGCTGTGGGCTGGTAACGCAATTAACATGCTACGGATAATTCCTACACAGGCAATTGAACTCGGGACATTTGAGTGTGTCAAGCGAGCAATGACTTCGGCACAAGAGAAATGGAGGGATACTGGTTGCCCCAAGCTACAGATTGGTAATGCTAGCATGAGTTTTTCTCTCTCATGGCTATCGCCAGTTGCTGTTGCTGGTGCTGCTGCTGGAGTTGTAAGCACACTTGCATGTCATCCGCTTGAAGTGCTGAAGGTATTTTGACTAGAGATTTGTTCAGTGGGAAAAAATAGATTTGCTTTTCAGAATGTTGATGACTATCTTCATGTTTCTATGATTAAGTTACTGTGCTTGTGGCAAGGGAAAATAATCTTACTTTTTGGTGCTGATTCAACATGCTTCACAGGATCGGTTGACTGTGAATCCCGAGGTCTACCCCAGTTTACGCATTGCTGTTCATAAGATTTACAAGGAGGGTGGAATTGGAGGCTTATATGCTGGACTTGGGCCAACATTAATTGGCATGCTCCCATATAGCACTTGTTACTATTTCATGTACGAGACAATTAAGAAATCGTATTGCCAAGCACAGAAGAAAGAATCTCTAAGCCGTTCGGAGATGCTTCTAATTGGAGCTTTCTCAGGTAAGAATATTGAGTCAAACATACTAACTCTCTTTGGTTCAGATTTGCTTGAATTTTATAGTGATCTGCCATTTTGTGGTAAAGAAGACTGACCTGAAATTGACAACTCCGGGACATTTAGATCACTGCTTAAAAAACACCCTTACTCCTAGCCCAAGTCCTTGCTTCCTGGAAGATATTGTGTATCATGATTAACACAAAAGCTGGAAGTGTTGACTTGGAATTTAGCATTACAGGTGCCTGTTGAACTGCTCCAGTGGCAGTTCAAGATTATAGTAGAGTCGGTCCATTGGATTTCGTTAGCACAGATTACACCTCAAAATCAGATAATCATAATGAGAAAGGCTAACAAAGCTGGCTGAATTTTTTCTATTAATTTGCTGATGCAGCACATTTCTACTATCTAAGGTCCATAAAGTATGCCGGCACCGTGATGCTTGAGTTGATAATTCTTTTATCTCAATTACTGGATTTAGCTTTTTAAGATCCTTCTTATGTATCATGCTGGTTGGGCAGGTCAAAAGAACAACACCAAACAAACATGTGATGTTGCTGTTAGAATACTAGAAGAAAAAAAGGAAAGACTGAAACAAGCCTGTGATGCTTTTCTCCTTCGGTGCACGAGGTCAAAAGAACAATACCAGGACAAAAATGTAACATTGCTGCAGAGAGGAGAAAGGAAATTCATCGTACAGATCTCGGACAAAGAAGGAGCATCGTACATTTAAGTATTTTTTTAATCAATCATTCTGGCGGGGAGTGTCTATAAGATTATAACATAGGTGCTAGCAAGGAGAATAAGAAGGGTTAGGATTGAACTTATGCACAAAATTCTTGTGCAGGTGCAAGACAAATGTTGGATGCAAGTGTAATTGCAAATGAGCAATTGGTTCTAATGTTGCTGAGCAATTGATTGAAGTGTAATTATAATAATGTTACTGAATCATGTATCCTCTCTTATGATGAAACGGTCCAGAGAGCAGGGATACAATGGGATCTTTATGAAATAATCGAACAAGAAATAATTTGCTATAAAAAAACCTAGGAGCATTTGACTAAAACAAGGGGATAACAACATGATGTTCTCTCCTTAAATGTTAAATGCGCACCCTCGATATAATCACATTGATATTGGTCAGGACATAACAAAAGTAAATCAGAAAATTCCTATAGGATGGTGCCAATAGAGATAAAGAGTGCCTTGTTATTGGAGGGGGTTTCTCTTTCAATGGAGGAAGATGATACTAAATAAGGTGACACATAATAAATCTTCATATATTTGATTTCCTAAAATTATGGATGCCATCCTAATTGCCAATGAAGCAGTGGATTCTAGAATTAAACAAGGCAAGCCAGGAGTTTTGTACAAGTTGGACATTGAGAAGGCATATGATCATGTTAACTGAGTATTTTTGCTGAAAGTACTTTCTTGTATGGGTTTTGGAAGGAAATGGATTAAGTGGATGAAATATTGTATTTCTACTGTCAGGTTCTCAGTCCTTATCAATGGAAAGGGTTTTTTCCAGCACATAGAGGGTTAAGGCAAGGTGACCCTCTATCTCCTATCTTGTTCATTTTAGCCATGGAGGGTCTGAATAATATGATCAAAGTAGCAAGAACCAACAACTGGTTCAGAGGTTTTGATATTGCCACAAGCTCTAACACAAATGCCAACATGGAAATCACACATTTACAGTATGCAGATGACACCTTAATTTTATGTGATGTTGATGTAGATCAACTAAAGATTTTGAGAACTATTTTGGTACTGTTTGAAGGAATTTATGGTTTACATGTTAATTGGAGAAAAAGTCATGTATCCTATCAATGAAGTGAATAACATGGAAGAGTTGTCCAGGATTATGGGTGGAGAAGTAGGGTAATTGCCAACTACTTATTTGGGAATGCCTCTGTGTGCCAAATCAAAGTCAATGAACATTTGGAATTCAGTGATTGAAAAATGTGGGAAGAAATTGTCTAGGTGGAAGTCACAATATATATCATTAGGGGCAGAGTCACTCTCATTAACTCTGTACTGGATGCACTTCCAACCTATATGATGTCCATCTTCCCCATTTCAGAAGGGGTTATCCAAAGACTTGATAAAATCAGAAGGGATTTTCTTTGGAAAGGTAATCAAGACAAGAAGGTATTCCATCTAGTTAAATGGTGTGATGTGCTATTGGGAAAAAAGCAGGGTGGTTTAGGAATCAGGGATTTAAAGTTGCACAGTAAAGCCTTAAGACTTAAATGGCCATGGAGGTATTCACAAACACCTCAATCTTACCGAGGAAGAATCATCAAAATAAAATACGGGGAAGATAACAAGTGGATGACCAAGGAGGTGAACACCCCTATGGAGTCCGTTTGTGGAAATCCATAAGAAACTTTTGGACTTTCCTGAGGATCCACTCCACTATTAAAGTGAACAATGGTGAAAACACTTCTTTCTGGAAAGACAAATGGTTGGGTAACATTCCCCTAAAGGAGTTCTTTCCCAGCATTCATGAGCTGACAATACATCAACACAAGAAAGTAGCAGAGATCTGGTATGCTCAAGGGTGGGACATTCAATTTAAAAAAAACTTCAATGATTGAAAATTAACACATTGACAGAATTCTTCAAGAATCTAGAGGAATTTAAAGGCATAGAGGAAGGAGCAGACAAACTATGGTGGCAAGAAGACAATAAAGACATTTACAAAGTGAGATCAGCTTACAATTTTTTGATCCATGGGATTCAGCAAGTGCAAACTTGGCCCTGGAAGCACATATGGAAAGTGAAGGTGCCTCACAAAGTTGCATGCTTGGTTGTTGGCAAGGGAAGTTGTTTTGACTCCAGAAAACCTTAAGAAAAGGAAGTTCTCTATATGTTCCAGATGCTATTTATGTGGTGAAGAGGTTGAGACAGTCAATCATCTATTTTTACACTGTAGGATTATAGCTCAGCTATGGAGGATCTTTATTAATCTAAGAGGCATTGTCTGGGTGATGCAAAAAAGGATAACCCATTTACTTTATAGCTGGGAGGAGGCATGAGTAGGAGCCTTAGACAGAGACAGATGGAGGATTGTCCCGGCCTGCATTTGGTGGACAATATGGAAGGAGAGAAACACTAGGTGTTTTGAAGACAACAATAGTGAGGTTCAGAAGATTAAATTGAATTGCATTAAACTTTTTTGTTTTTGGTGTAAACAGATCTACCTTGAGGATACCGAGTCCATAATAGAAATCGTAGGTTCTTATTAGAATTTCTCTTCATGGATCAGTTCCTCTGCTATGATGTAAATATGGTTTTCAGTACAACCTATGTACTGTTTTAGTCAAATACATACAACAATTATTTTCTAAAAAAAAATAAAGTAGAAATTTTGGACTTTGCGAGGCAAGTCAAAGGACTTCATCATTGTTAATCTCAAGCTCTTATATGTTAGTATAATTTTTTATTCTCTGAGGTAAAGTATTGTGCACTTTTAAAGTTCCTTTAACTGCAAACAGGGATGTGGTTCTATTTGGGAATATCTGTTGTTGTTCATTATGGCATGCCTTTTTTAACCTTGATGAGTCTCTTATCTGCCTTTGGCGTGCTACCCTACTGTAGACAGATTATAAGATTAATGCGACCTAAAGAGTTTAATGTTATGCTTGATCAGGTTTAACAGCTAGCACTATTAGTTATCCGTTGGAGGTGGCGAGAAAGCGGATAATGGTGGGTGCTTTGCAAGGTAAGTGTCCACCTAACATGGTCGCAGCACTTTCAGAAGTCATTAGGGAGGAGGGTTTGTTAGGCCTTTATAGAGGCTGGGGTGCGAGTTGCCTAAAAGTAATGCCATCATCAGGCATTACATGGACGTTCTATGAAGCTTGGAAAGACATATTGCTTGCTGATAGATGCCACGTGTGACAGCAGACATAGTAGCACAGGAAATGAAATCTTACTTCCACCGTTTGATGCATACAATGATTTGACTATAGTTACGCGCTCAAGCTGCAAGCTGGTGTTGGTAAGATGGGTTAGCTGGTGGTGTCTGTGATCATGAGATTTTTTGTAGATGCGCATCCAAGAAATTTTGCTTCCCATCTTCTCCACTCTTCCGTGCGCACAGAGAATTTTCTTTAACATTTCTGTAGACGACAGAACATTCATTTATGATTACTGCAAGAATTACAAGCTTTTGCCTTTGGAATGTCTTCAAGTACTCATTTCTCAGTGGTCATTGTTGTGGTACTACTTGGTGTGACTAGATTAAACTCTTTAAGCATAGCATGGCAAAGGCAATGAAGTTTTTAGAAGCAAATGGGCCAGGTTTCTTCCATTCTCCTACATGTTAGATGTGGGATAAGGGGGGCTTTTGATTTCGGTGCACTTGGTTGATGCTCTGGAGTGCACATGTTCTTTTATATTTTTCTTTTCTGTTTTTTTCCCATTGCAGCCTCTGGTATGCTCATAGGCTTAGGGGAAGGCAGATACCTTCCAATTTCAGGTTGTCTTCAAATGTTCATTTGGTTGATGCTCTAATCGCACACTTAAGTTGTGTAATGGTGATTGTGAGAGAGCTCAGTGAACTTGACAGTCTGTTCGCTCTCCCTTTCCCTTTAATCTTTATTCACAGTTTACTTTTGCTGAGCCTGGAACACCATGTTCATGTTTGAGAAATAGAACAAAGTAGTTCACTCACTAAGCAATGATAAATTAATGAGACGGAGAACATCACATTAGGATGATTTTCTTTCTCAAAGGAATTCTCAAGGAGCGTGTATGAACGACTTTCTTTCATTTTTTACCGTCTAAAAAGAACGCTAGAAAAAAGCATTTTCAAATATAAAATAAGCATAAAGAATTTATTGGACTTATTCTTTTCCCCTTTTTAAGTACGTTTTTTGTCTATTTTAAGTTGCAAAGCTAAAAGAGTTTACATTAATCTCAAGTCTTCGCAACAAAGCTAAAGAAATATTTCATTCTTTAATATTCTGAAAAATTAAACTAAAACATTTCATTTGAAATAGAAAAGCCATTTAAAAAACAACAAACAACAACATACCTAGTGTAATTTCACAAGTGGGGTATGGAGAGGTAGGATGCACGCAGACCTAACTTCTACCTTCGTAGGGCAGAGAGATTATTTTCGAAAGACGCTCGGCTCGAAAGGAAAGAAAATAAAATAAAATAAAGGGAACGGAATATAACGTAGACACAAAAAAAATGGATAGTAAAATAGCAAGATGCAAATCGAAAGCACAATAGATAATGATACACATCGAAGAATAAACAACTACGAAGTTACTAAATACTACGACTACTAAGGATATGCTTAGAGGGGGCTTACTTCTCCTACCTAAAATGCGGCATCACTCGACTACATACTATCCTTCTACCCTAATTCTCGGTCTTCACACTTTTCTATCTAGGGTCACACCTTCTTACTGACGCATCCTCACACTTCCTCTTCACATGGCCAAACTATCTTAGTCTCGCTTCTCTCATTTTGTCCGCAATAGAGGCCACTCTCACCTTGCCCCGAATAGTTTCATTCCTAATCATATATTTCCTAATATGCCCACACATCCATATCCTCATCTCTGCTACATTCATCTTTTGAACGTAGGTGTTCTTGACTGGCCAGCACTCTGTTCCATACAACAAAGCTGATCTAACCACCACTCTGTAAAACTTACCTTTAAGCCTTGGCGACACATTCTTATCACACAAAACCCCATAAGCGAGCCTCCATTTCAACTATCCTGCTCCAAATATAATAGGACCTGTGAGATAGTGACCCACATGTTTCTCATTCAATTTTGAGTATGTGAAGCAAATCTAAGTCATTTTTCAGAGAACAAACACTTCTGATGAGTCGACCTTAACTTAGAGTCTGGAGTAGACAATATTGTACTCTCATTCACATTCTAACCTCTTAGGTAAGTCTTTAGTTTCTTCTCCGACGAGTGCACAATAATCATTAATTTTCCAGCAACTTAAGTATTACATCAACAAAAAATGGTAACAAAACTCAGTCACACTGTTTCTTTGAGTTTTAGCGAGAAAAGGATTTTAGAAGAAAAATATAATTTTAAGAGACTAATTTATCTATATATTTTGCCTTTTCAATTTTACTGATACTAATTAACTCAACTAATTTGGATACCAATAGTTCTTTTGTTCTTAAAGCTCTAATAGATATTTGGTTAAAGATCGAAGAAATCTCTCTCAACCATTCCAACCACGAGACTACACCCCTCTGGTGGTAAATGGGTTAGATTGTCAATTCTTCCAAGTCCGGCGTTTAAATGGAACTTTTTTGAGTCATAATACTAAAAGGGGTTGTGAGCTACACAATAAATCAAAACGGGTTTAATGTGAAGCACTCCGCAATTTACCCCTAATGGTAACGGCATCCTTTGCCGTCCGTCAATGTTGTTATTTTTTTAAAAAAATTTACTTTGCAAAATGTGGAGCGGTCCACGATTTGCAAAAGAAAAAAAAATTCCTTTTGCAAATCCGAAACTAACAATTTTATGTGAAATAATTTGTGAACATAGAAGTCAAATAAATTTTACACGAAAATATAAGTCAAATAAATTTTACACGTTATGTGAATAGTAAATGTTAGATTAAATACGCAATTAAATTCCACAAAACGTAATATATATTTAGTAAGGACAACAACATATTCGTAGAAGATTACATAAGGAAACAACCTACAATTTAGGAAAAAAACATAGTAACGAACAAGCATGTTCTTATTTTCATCGCTGCCCACGCGGACTCAGTAGTTGTTGTTGCTCGTTCGTTACTATATTTTTTCCTAATTATTGTAGGTTGTTGTTTTCTTATGTAATCTTTTACGAATATGTTGTTGTTCTTATTGTAATAAATATATATTGCGTTATGTGAAATTTAATTGCGTATTTAATCTAACATTAACTATTTACATAACATGTAAAATTTATTTGACTTATATTTTCGTGTAAAATTTATTTGAGTTCTATGTTCACATAAAATTGTTAGTTTCGAATTTGTGAAAGAAATATTTTTCAATATAAACAATGCCTTATGCAACCTAGTAAAAAAAATATTCTTTTGCAAAGCGTGGAGAGGCCCACGATTTGCAAAAGGAAATTTGCAATCTTGACCAATTCACATTTTGCAATTAACTTTTTTTAAAAAAGAAAATTACCGTGACAAAACGTGGAGCGATACACGATATGCAAAGTAATTTTTTTTTCATTAACAGTAAGGGTAAAACGTAGAGTGTTCCATGCTAAATCCGTTTTGATTTATTATTTAACCCACGACCCCTTTTAGCATTATGACTTGAAAAAGATGTCATTTAGGCTCCGGACTCCAATTCTTCCTGTTATCTATCCCAAAGTAAGTATCGTAGCTAACCCTATTTGATTTTTTCTTAGTTTTTCAGTTTTGGTCTTCTTCATCCTATAACTCACAAATGAGACTAACATGACTAGGTTGGAAAAACTAAAGGAGTGTTCGTATGTTTTTTCTGGTACTACATAAAAGGGGTCTGCTCTAACAAAGAAAGGATAATTGTCCTCTAACTTGCAACATGACGTACTCCACATTCATTTGAGTTGCCTTTGGGTTTGAGAGAATGACATCAGAACTCTGATTCCCCAGCAACCACCCTTTCCCAGAGAATAAAAAAGAAAAATGTCCTTGTGGCATGGAATAGTCATAGCTGTTTCCCTGAATTGCTTTTGAGCATATTTCGTATAAAGCCACATCCAAAGCAAGCAAATCTTCTCAACTAATTTAACATGCACTAAATATTTCTCCCAGAATACATGCTTGATTATTCAACATATCTACATTCTTGGATACAGTTGGCAAATAAAACAACAGACTATCTTCATGCCTGGAGAATCAATGAGCTTAAGCAGTAACCACGGGTGACCCCTACTAAGGGGCAGACGGGCACTCTCGTACTTCTGCTTACTGGACAATCAACAGTCTGGGTGCTGCAAATAATTCTACCGTCCATCAAAACTGACAATCTTTGTTCACAATCTAGGGTACAGAGGTTCCAATATCTGCATGACAAATGTTAGAATGTGCAAACATGTATGGATAGATCAAAGCACTAAAATCCCCTAAAACATGTCAAATAATCAGACACAACAGCAGCAACAAATAATAACTTGCAGTTGCACAAATAAAGCGGAGCACTTAACCTCTACACACCTTCATCAGACAGCTGCTCGGAGAGCTGTTCAAATCGAGCCACTATGTGTTTCCCGTAGGTGTATTTCTTCAAAGCATGAAGATGAACTCTAACTCGGCTTAGCAGAATTTCTCGGTGGTTATCATTGCTAATATCGAGAATCTTTTGGACCACATAATTCGCAAATTGGTCCTTCATCATCGTCTACAATGAGAGCCAAAATTGCCCAGTGAGTAAGTCAATTTCGGCAAGAACTCATTTGTCATTGTTTCGAAAAAATAAGCACTTCACATTCACCATATAGGAAAGTGAGTAAAATGATAATAGTTCTACACAAAATGCTAGACATACAGTTGAGGCCCTTCCTACCAGTTAGTTTTAAGGTAAACAAAATCCATCCCAGCTAAGGTCATGAAGTCAATACAAGGCTACTGCAGAAGCTTTATTTGGACTGGTTCTAATGAAATATCTAGGAAGTCACTTGTGTCATGGAGCAGAAAGTGTATGCCAAAGGCAGCAGGTGGGCTCAATCTAACCAACTTAAAGCTCTGGAACAAGGCTGTAGTTACAAAAACTTGTTGGGAACTGTCAAAGAAGAAGGATACTCTGTGGATTAAATGGGTTCATGCGTATTATATAAAGGACCAGCAACTCCTGGAGATGCCTATACTCCAACAGCCTTGTTGGATGTTGAAAAAGATCATCATGTCTAGAGATCACCTGAGAAACTTCCATCATCATCCTACTGGGAAGAAAAGCATGATCAGGTATGGATATTTACAAATGCTAGGAGTACTGCCAAAGTTGCCATGGAAAAGTCTAATGTGCTTGAACTTAGCAAGACCAAAAGCTATTTTTATAATGTGGTTACATCAGCAAGATAGACTTCACACCACTAACAGGTTGAGGAAATGGGGACTCCAAGTGGATCCTAAATGCGTGCTATGTAAAACAGCTGATGAGGATAGGAACCATTTGTTTGCGGAATGTGTCTACACTAGAGGATTGTGGATGAGAGTAATGCACTGGCTTCAAATTAATTGTCCTTTTCTTCCTACTTGGGATCAACTCCAAGAATGGATACTTCATTATACAAAAGGGAGGACAGCACAAGCACGAGTATCAAGATGGTTTTACAGAATTTATTCACTCTATTTGGATTGAGAGAAATACAAGAATCTTTGAGAAACATGAGAGGAAACATGATGCATTAGCTAGAGAAATAGCCTGCACTTGTAATTTCAGAGCTGATGCATCCTTAGCCTACTGTTACAGAAACGCTACTTTCCACTCATCTGAGATTTTATGATTGTTAAGCACTTCTAGCTTTTGGTTTCTTAGCCCATATGTATAGGAGCAATTTTGACAGAAAATAGCAGACTGAGCATGCTTGCTAGGTTTGTAATTATTTTACTTTGGTGATTAATACAATTTTGATAGTTACAAAAAAAAGGGTGAGACTACTAGAGTCTAAAGCTTCTATCAGCGTAGGTAGTTGTATAGTTCAAAATCTTTTCCAAACTACTTTCAGTTAGCAATTAGCTTCACTATTGTAAACACCTCTTTCCAGGGTGGATAAGATCATAGTTGTGTTCTATATCAATTGAAAGAATAGAAAAAACATCATTTATGTGTCTTAATGCTAGACAGGAAGCTTTACCAACCCCCATATTAACCTCGCTACTCCAGGATAAAGTAAACCCGTATTCAAAAGCTTGTTGATCATACTTATCCCCCCAAAAAGAGGCATACTAGACCATGTTAAAACAGCGCATGCACAAAAACAATCCAGGAAAGCATCCTAATTCATCTCCCTTGCATAGACTATTCACAGATGTGCATGCATGCAATGAGAAAAATAATCAGCAAGCGAAGATTGGTGATGCAGAAGAGAGAGGAAGGGGGGGAGGGGGGACACAACTACTACAAATAGGCAGAGCAAGAGAGAGTGAAACCCATAAATAATGAGATGGTGGACAAGCTAAGAGTTGTGACTGTGTAACTCATCCCACAACATACAGACAGGTGTGCAGGGCTAGTATAGCACTCTGCTTCATAGCTGGACCTTCAAATAAATCATTTCCTTTTAAAAACAAAAACAAGTATTGCAACAATTGATCTATACGATCCTCAACGTATTGAGAAAAGGTCTTTCCCCTTTTTAACTAACAATTTATCTGAGTTGTCCTTTTCATTCATTCCCGCTTCTTCTTTGGCTTACAACTCCTTAATTTGGCTTTTTTCTTTTTTTGACAAGGTATCTGTTTCACTATTTCTCCTAAAAGGTTCTCGCAACGTCTAAACTGGAAAAGTTATCTTGAAGTGAAACGGAATGAGAAAAAGATTGAAAGCTGATGAGTCTAGAGAAAGAGATAGAATATAATTCCAAAGAGAAAATCGCTGATATACGAGTCCAATCATCATTTTTCAAAAACTACCATCTGATGGTGGAATTCTAGGTTTTATATCTCACTGAAACCCGCTTGAGAAAATAATCAGCACAACTACACAGCGAATGGTGGTGTTTCAATTCTTTGCCAAATGACCATCAGTGATTGAACGAGTAATGAGAAGTTGGTTAATTCAGTTTAGGCACATGGCCTTCCTATCGTCCTTTACAAAGAGGTTTTCACAGAAATCGCTATGTGAAATAGTTGATTACTGCATTGCATAAATGAAAAGGAAAAGGTAAAGAATAGTAAATAAGATGATTCAGATCATCTTACCAGTAAACTGTCATTTCCCTCCGACTCTGCAAGAATCTCCTCAATCAAGAGCTCTCTCTCAGCAGAATCACCATATTCCAGACACTTCTCAACAAAGTTTGAGGCATATTTGTGTTGGCTTAATTGTACAACATTTCCAGTCAACTTTCCAATAATTCGACTTCTTTCATGTGGTCTTCCCCTCTCCAGAACAAGCTGCAGCCACAGATTTAGTTTCACATAACAATTGCACATGCATTAAATTCTTATGATAATACTACCTGCGCCCCTCAGTCCATCACTGTCCAAAAAATAAACTGTTTCCATTTTCCTGTTAAGCACACCATTCAGAGTCATTTAGTTTTGCACTCTTTCTTTCCTTTTTTTTATGTGTGGGTGGGGTGGGGTGGGGGGTTTCAGTGCATGTAGACAGCAATAGCAGTAGAGGCACCCAAGAAAACCAAAGGGAAGTTTCTCAATCTGTTCATCTAGTGCACAACCTTATCTAATGGAAGGTATAATTTTATATCTTAGTTATAATAGAATGACATCGATGTTGAAGGAAAGGAATTTACAGAACACTTTAAAATAAGCCAGTAATGCCCCCAGTTACAGGAAGCTAATTAACCTTTCTTCTGGTTTGCGCAATAGGTGCTTTTTGTTAGGGTTGGAATAGAAGAAGTTGCATATAGCAATCCAGAAGTCACGGAACTTGACGATAGGAAAGAAAGTTATCGGATATCTCCTGGGAAAAAGATACAAACCTGGGTGACATAGTTCCCATACTGATCTTGAGCAAGAGCATAAGCAGATTCCAAGATTTCATGCACTATACACTGACTTTGAGAGTTTTCTGAACAATGTTCCAATACTCTCTTTGAAAAATTCATATGAAATGAGATGGAGTCAGTTGAAATATAAAATAAACTAACTATATCTCATAATACAACATAGTTTAGTATTACCTGGATTACACGGCAACCATAAGGATGAGTAGACAATATAGCCACTTGGCCTTGGAATGAGGAGATAATAAAGCTAATTTTTTCAGTAGGTATGCATTCAATGCATTTTTGGATTACATGGTTCCCATTTTGATCCCGTACGCACCTCATTACATGCCCATTGAGTTCATGGACAAGTTCTGTTTTCTGATCAAGATCGATAACTTCCAGGGCCTAGAAAGAACATCAACAGCAAGACAATTAAGAGACATGGCATCCTTTTTTTTTTTTGGAGGGGGGGGGGGGGGGGACAAGAGAGGCATCTTTATGTGTACAACTCACTTAATCGATTGGATGAAAAAGGAAAAAGAAACTCCTATACTGAAGCACACCAAAAATTAGCAGAATAAATGTGCACTTCTCCGATATTATAATGAAATAGCTGTATGGCCTCACAGTGTGCTTAGCACAGTTGTCGACCATGGTTTATAACCTATAAAAAGGACCTTACAATCTGCTTTCATTATTAAATGCAGGCTGAATCAGCTCTACCCTTTAAGAGATCCAACAACAACAACAACATACCCAGTGAAATCCCATAACGTGGGGTCTGGGGAGGGTAGAGTGTACGCAGACCTTACCTCTACCTTGGTAGGTAGAGCGGTTTTAAGAGATCCAGTTGATTAGCAATATTAGTAGGCGCTTGGACAACATTTGAGTAAATTGAAAAAAAGTGTTACTGAAGGTGAAAAACATTTGTGGAAGTTGAAGTTGTGTTTGGACATGAACTTTATTTGAAAGAAATTGAATATTTATAAGCACAAACCAATATTTTGTTTCAAGTGCCCCTTTCAAACCAACATTTTGTTTGAAGCTCAAATACTAAATTTCAGTATTTACAACAACTTATGGCCAAATACTGAAATAGTATTTATGACCAAATAGGTAAGTGAATCTAGAGAGCCAAGAATTGGTCGGAGAAGCCCATCAATCAAAGTATGGATCATCAAAACCCTAATGAAGTGCAAATGGTAAAAACCAAAAATATGACAGATTAACAGTTTTTAGCACGATATTAACAATTTAAAACTTTACCACTACTGATGATGATGATGATGATGATGATGATGTTGCTTAGAGAGCATGAACATCAGGAAATTCTTTAAAATTGAACAGCTATTCACTAAGTCATATCAAGGATCCTGTATCGAGAAAGTCTTCAAATTTCAGCAACTATTTCACTAGTCCCTATCTTTTTACTTTTAAATTGGGGTCACTATTTCAATAAAGTCTTTTAAAAGTATATTAGCAACCAAAAAGCCTGCCCCAGGGCACTACTTCTTACATGAACGATATGTTTCACTTTTTTGTTGAGCAAATATTGTTTCCCACAGCTATGCAAGCATGATCAGATTCAACTCTAGAAGGATTGAGCAAGACTGACATGTACATGGGGAAACCATTGATGACTGTGCACATACGTAAATGTGACTCCCGCTCTTATGCTCTTATAACTTTATGCAGCAACTTTTTTTAACAAGATAATAATTTTATTGATTGGGGAAAACCCCATATACAAGTTGTTCGTCATGCAAAAATAACAAACTCCATATGATTCCAATCATAAAAATATAATTGTATACTTGAGATAAGGATATACCTTTTGAATAACACGACAGCCATACATTTGCAAACTTAAAGGCAGTATCTGTCCTGTTAATTGACATGCCAACATCTTTCTTTGCTCATGACTTCCATGCTCAAAGAACTGGACACATAATTCATATACGCAATAGTTTAACATGCTGGAAGTTAAAGGCTCAAGGGTTTAAAAAACTTAAAATGTCCTGAAGAGACGTGAAAGTACAGAGAACCAGAATGGCTACCTTTTGAATGACATAGTTCCCAAAAACATCTGTTATTAGCTTTGAAGCATGTGGAAGAATTTCTTTAAAAACAGATGCCTTCTCTTCAACACTACAATTTTCCAATTTTTGCTGTATAAATCGACTCCCATGCTGATCAACACTGAGGTTAAAGAAACATCAAATTCACTTCAAACCTTTGGTATTATACAGAAACTTTACTGCAGAAGATACTTTTTTTTTTATCAAGAAATGCAGAAGATACATAGTTGGTACAGATATACTACCTGAATTCAACCACGCGACCTGCAATATCAGAGAGGTTAATTCTTCGAGCATTGCTTTGTTTCAGTTCTTCGAGAAATGAATGTCTTTTAGAGTCATTCAAGCTACCAGAACCCCTATGTGCAGGCCATCCAGAATACAATCCATTATTTCTACCTGAACCAGGGGCAGAATTAACTTCGTTCCTTCTTCCCACGGGGGATCCTGGAAGTACAGGACTACCAAGAGGCGACACTGGAAACTGTTGCGCGAATCCCAGGCCCGATGGACTTCCAAAATAATTATTACCAGGAATTATCATTTTTCCAGGACTTGGTAAGTTCAGACTTCCAATTGGTGGACGATGAAAATTTTGTTCAGCAATATAGGAAGGGAGATTTGGCTCCTTCTGCGAGGCATAAGCATCAACTTCAAGTCCAACCGAACCAGGTGATGGAAACCGCATATACTGACCAGGAGCAGTGTGTGAATCATCAACAGGATGATGAAAGTACTGCATATGAAAAGGATCCGGGAAAGAAGGATGCACCATTAATCCATGATGCCCATAAAACTTGGTTAAATGCTGCAGATCACCCATTTGTGGAATGTTTTCCCTTGGTGTAAAACCTTGAGCACTGATGCTTCGTCCAGAACCAGCATTAATATGCATAGATAGAGCAGAATGAGATGGATATCCAGATAAAAATGGAGGAAGAGAAGGCGAACCCAAAGCATATCCCCCTATATTGTATTGAGGGGCATATCCACCAGATGGACTCAAGTTAGAATAGTACGGGTTACCGGAAACCATATAGGCTGCAGCAGTTGCATAAAAAGGAGGTGTGAGGCCAGAACTTTGAGGAGCTGCTTGTACCTCAGCTGAGGAGAACCAGCTATGACCATAACCTTTTGCTAGGCTACTCTGTAGTGCATTAGTCCCAAGAGTATTTACTTGAACTTGTGGGCCATTAACTTGGTAAGTCGTGCTTCGCTGGGAGTGATACTGCTGCTGCTGTTGCTGTTCTACTCTGTTCCTGCTGTGAAAATATTGTTCATCCTTGTTCTTACTACCCTCTGGAGCTGGAACGTTCTTTGAAATACCTGATGCTATCTCATCACTGACTAAGAGCTCATTCACCAGATGCACATCATTAGCTGGTATTTCACTCTTCTGAGGGGAATTAGACCTCCCAAAACTGTCAACACAAGATTCTTTTTCAAGTGCAATGTCCAAGGACTGATCGGAGGCAGCTATATCATGGTCACCTGAGACATCCGCACAAGCATCTGCACCTTGTTTATTTGAAATATCAAGGGAGAGACCGTCCAGCATAGGAGATTGAATATCAGAATCAGTTGATTCCTCCACAGCAACATGACCAGAGGGCCGAGATTGATTGTAAACTGGTGATGGAGTGCGAGGGAAGTCCTCCTGTGATCAATTAGTCAACAGTATAAGCAGCATGGAACAAGAAAAGATAGCACTCCAGAACTCTAAATGATACTATCTTCTCATTCATTAGGACAATGTACCCACATGTCATGGCAACATGCCTAGTATTTCAGGCTTAACTAAGTAGAGATTGGTGTACCAATGTAGATCACCAGGAAGCCAATACAATATTCATGAGCTGAAGGCCCCGCAATGGGCACATGCAAAGAGAAACTTGGAAAAAGAAAACAATAAACATAATGGAAGAGAAATTCTTAAACTTCAATACCTGGATTAGGTCAACCAAACTTTTATGTTGGCCTGCAAAGGAGGCCATGTGCAGTCCTGAAGCACGACTTTGGGCCAGATCGTCTGAAGTACTTTGTGGTAAATTTTCATCTTCAGGCTCCTCATCATGAGTTGAGAGAGAACTTCTAGTCACATGCAAGGATCCATCCCCACTATTGTCAGAAGAATTTAACTGGCAGCTATCACCCAGATCTGCAAAATGGTGTGCCGGGTTCCTGTTCTCCCTTGAAATAATAGGAGGAGGAAGCCTAGGATTCAAGTTGACATTAGAGTTGTAGTATGCAAAATAGGAGGGATCAGCACGCATCTGCTCTTCAGACAGCCAGTTCTGCATGGCACTGTCAAAGCTTGACAAACTCAACTTCCGGCCAGAGCTTTGATCATAGACAAGGTTACCAAAGGCAGAAAAAGAGCTCTCCATACTTGGAGGCGCACTACCACTACGATTTGGAACCTTATTTCTATTATGCCCATGAATATTATGATCTTTAAGAAGCAATCCCAGTTCATCAGCTGCCACTTCATTCATAGAGGATGCAAAAGAGACCCACTTATCTGTTCTACTGTCTTGGAGTATTCTCATAGGGCTCTCAGTTTCCATGTTGAGCAAACATATTTTAACAACAAATCAACTAAGCCAAAGGCGGAGACATTTTCATCAAGAGTTGACTCTAGAAACAAAAGATACTGAGCTGGGATGACTAAATATAATCTGTAGCAACTGCAATGGAAGATTCAGATCATAAAATATTTTTGTCAAAGAAAAAAGAATAGGGATGAACCTATTGAACAACATCAAAGTAGTTGTATTGATGATTAAATTGAACCAGCCATAGTTAACCTTGATTAACTTTGTCTTATCCGGAAAAATAAAAATGAAGACTTGGCGAATTAAAAAACAGCAAAAACCTTTTAAACCCTAGCAGAGGACAAGTGAAGGAGTGTGATATGATATGATATGATATGATGATCAAGAGTTTGTTTGTTTGTTTGTTTAAATTACATATGTCACTTGTATGGGCTTTCAAATTTCATCTCTTTCTATCTTTTAGTACCAATTTGTCCGAAAAATACTTAAATGTATTTATCACACACATTACCTGAAAACTTATTTCATGCACATCGGGAACCATAACGACAGCAAACATACGGACCTTCATTTTTCTATGATCAGACGAATGGATGCATAATCCTTGCTTTTTATACTTTTTTTAATAAAATAGAAAATTACCAGAAACACCAAGGACTCAGAATTTAAATTAATTTAATATGTAGATATATTTATAAAATATGAGTTAAGACTATTGAGTTCCATCGAATTTATTAAATATTTATGCTGCCTAAGAGACAATTACCATCAAAATGTATTTAATTTCTTATTTCTAGATATTTTATTAAATTATTCTAAATATCAATAATAATTTTTTTGAACCAAATAATATAGTCGAATGATGCTAGATTTTTTTTCTCTGTCCACTTTCTTTCATTCAATTTGATCTAATACAAAAAGATAAATTATGATGCAATTTGACGTCCCGAACCATGGCATGGACGGAACACGGCACTCGATGTCTGGCTGCATATGATCGAGCGAACCACATGGCTTGTTTGTCAATATGGCATCAAAACAAACACTAAATATGATACTGAAAACATGTAAATCAAAGTGTGAAAAGTAGTTTGAAATAGTCATAGAGGAAATAATCTGAAAATATGTCTGAAAATCAATATTGACATGACATGCTACTGAACTAGTATATGAAATCCTGAACATGAGTCTGTAAAACTGTCTACCAGGACAAGACCATGACATACATGTACTAATAATGCATAACCATAAAGTACTAGACTAGCACCCCGAATAAGATGGGGCTCACCGAAATAGTTGGTACTGAAGTTGTCCTACTGAGTAGATTCGCCTTCCTGAAACTAAGCACCTGCACCGATTGGTCGTGTTACTGAGGCAGATGTGACAGATGCAGCCCAGGCTTCAGCAGTTGACAGTTGAGGTGAGTTATGGCTAACCCTTTTGGTTTCTAGATAGACGGTTGGTCGTGTAGGGCCGATATCATTATGTTATGTTGTTTTGTGGCCCTTTGTGGCATTGTATATATATTATGGTTGTTTGACAGGTTTTGGATAGTCTTGTTTACAGAGAAAACTCTGCTGATTTTTTTAAAATCCTGAGAGTCAGAATTTTCTCCAACATTCGAAGACAAATATTCTTAAGGGAGAAGGATGTTACACCCTGTATTTTCGCGCTCGTATGCGTCGTAAGTAAAGTAACGTAAATCACAGTGAGGCTAAGATCCCATATTTGGATGACAATAAGTTTAAACAAGTGTTACAAAAGTTTCGTAAGATTTCAGGGTCAAATGAATCAAACAAATTAAGTTCGACGTAAGCTCGGAGAACATGATTATCTTTGAGGTTACACATGTTTGAACTTAACAAGTGATTAGTAAGTGTTGGAAGGGTTAGAGGTTAAACGAGTCGAAGAGAATATGTTTCGTCAAAAATACAGATCGTATTTATTTTCACAGATGAACAGTGTCATGAATAGTGAACAATGAAATTCGAGAATTTTCTTTACTAAAAGTGAAGAGTGAACTTTGCGAATTTTCTTTAAAGCAGAATCGAGAGCTCGTTTCAACTCAGTTTTTTCCCAAAAATCAGTTCCCAAAACACTCCCAAATACTCCCAATAAGTTCCCTTATGATCCTAAACAAAAATCAAAGACAAATATGCAAATTCGACATAGAGAATCCCGTGGTGTTGATTTTAGAGAATTTTTAAAAGTGGAGCAAACTTGATCTTGAAGGAGTTCTTGTGGTTTGATGTGAGTTTTATATTCATCTTCTTATCCTTCAGATTATATAAGTGTTAGAAGAGTGAATTTGATGAAAATCATGCCGAACAATTCTTAACAATCTTGAAACTAAGCTATGTTGTTGTTGGGCTGTTTTATTTAATTTAGGAGTATAATATGAAGTTGTTGAGATGCTGATGAGGTTGAGGATATGGAGGAGAGTTGGTATGATTTGTAGTGTTGAAAATTCACGTAAATTTGAATATAAAATAGTGTATAATTTTTATGAACATAAGTTGCTCGATAAAATGCCTAAATGAGTTTTCTTATTATTTTTATTAGATATAAGGGTGAAAAAATAGATGAATACACTTGTCATCATGCTATAGATATTGTTAAGTCAAAGTAATAAATTCATAAGGGGTGACAAGGATTGTATGGGTTCCAATCTGAGCTTGCCACTCGTCGTGACAAGTTGATGATTTATTAATGGTATATTGTACCTTATTGTTGATGTTGATGTTGTTCTTGTTATGCTGCTCCGGTTGTTATTGATGATGTGTGGATTTGGAGGAAGTCAGTTATAGGGGAGATGCTGCCCGAATTTATATAGACAAGTTACTAACTTGGAGATTCAAACTAAGTTCCTCCTTGGCATTATTCATAGACCTTGTTGTATTAATGTATAATGAGTTATAGTTGTGATGACAAAATTGGAAATACGGGAGCGGCGTCGTGAATAGTGAATAATGAATAGTAAATCATGAATAGTCTACATTTCTTTACCCTAGACTCTGTTCTTCAAGGAGACCCATGTGCATTTCTTTTGTTCTGTGCTCGCTACGCCCTTGTGCCTTTAGTTGAAGTATAGGTCGTCTATTCAATCTATCTTGATGTGGACAAGCCATTTGACACGCTTTGGACAACTGAATTGGCGCGGACTCTGTGATTTTGAAATAGCGTATGTAATCGAGATGTTAATTCGATCCTGAAATCCCACTCTTTCGAAAGGGATGGTGTTCCAGATTTCTAGTACCAACTAATTCACTTGGGCGAGATCTAGAAATATACATGCCAGTTGAGATGGGCTATGATTGCATCACGATGCCTAAGGACACGATCTAATAGATCGTTGTACCGAGTAGTTAGATCATAATCTCTTACCATGAAAATGGTTGCATGCGCGGCAACACCAACTATGAGAAATCCACCAATCCACATGTAGCCTTCTGGACCCCTGAAAAAAAAAGTTGAAATCAAAAAGAAATAAGAGAAATTGGTCCATCTTACTTTCTTATTCTAGGACTAGAAGATCCTCTATCTATTAGCATACCTATTTGACTTAAGAGGGTAGGGTTCGCTCCTATGACAAGTGTAGCTTGTTGACTGCCACATACCGGCTTTCCTCAGTCGTTGACAATAGCGAGGCTACCACTTTGTGGAAAATCGTTAGGTATGAATATGTTAGATACCTGTGACTCGATTTGTGAAATAGTATCTCTCCCCCAAAAAGCATATTTTTTGTTACCGACGCACAAAGAAAATATTTTGTTGCGAATGAACAAGATATTGAGGAATTGTCCATACGTAAGATGCGGTTGTTCCACATTATAGGTCTTACCTCACCCTTCTAATTAGACGTCAAGTGCTCAAACTTTGTACAACCAACTTCCGTGGAAAAGATTCCATATTCTATGCCAATAGAATGTTCCAACCACTGTTGGATGTGATTCCAGTCGATCCAAGGCTCTTTCAATCTCGGACCGATCCCCTGGCTCTTCTTCGGGTGGGATCAAAGAAACTAGCGGGCTGATCACTAAATAGATACAAGAATTTTGTCGTTCAGTCGAAGGGGACAGGTTAGCAGCTTCAGGATAACCCGAGCAATGAAAGAGAAGTAGGGTTCAGGGATCTACGATCGACTGTGCCCGTTGTTGGCTTTGCAGATGCTTTCAAACTCTGTAGCTGTCTTCCTCGCTTTGTCTTCGGCTTTCAGAGTTGTGAACTAACCTCTTCTTTTTATAACTACTTTCTTCTTGTTCGATCAGTGTAGTCTAGGGCAGTAGATTCGGTATCTAAATGAATTTGTCACGCTTCCTTCGCCTCAGCTTCGCGGATGGAAGGAGGGCGAGAGCGTAGAACGCACGTTCTGCTCCTATTTCAAATGTTTTTCTTGCTATTTATCTGGTCTCAACCTCTTCCAGTCTTAAGTTGCTCAGTTGAACGTTGTTTTCGAGCTGGGCAGAAGGAAAAGAGGCTCCTAGCTAAAGGTAGCTTGTCTCGCCCAGGAGGTGAGAATAGTTGAGAACAAAGTGGTGAACAGGTGCGTAACGCGTGGGAATCTGCCGAACAGTTCGGGCCAAATCCTGAAGAAAGCTAAAAAGCGTTGTTTGATGAGCCTATGTAGTATTAGGTAGTTGGTCAGGTAAAGGTTGACCAAGACAATGATGCTTAGCTGGTCTTTTCGTATGATCAACAATCTTTTTCTCAACAATGTCTTTGTCATTTGATCCAATAGCGTTCTTTTAGATAGGAACAAATTTGATAAATGCTGATAACTCTCGGATAGACTTGCATCTTGTTCGCCCACTCTTCATTCAGGGTGATTCGAACGAGGGGAGGATCTTCACAAGATTGAATGGCCAATTCTCCTTCGAACCCTCGATTCGATTATTTTCCAAGAATGTTGAGTCGGGTATGTAAGTCATGTATCTGGGAGGAAGAACCATTGTTCATGTAATGAGGGCTATTATGTCTAAGGATCTTCCATTGTCGTATCATTTATGGGAAGCTGGGTACCGAGTGTATACTCGACACACGACGCCTCCTAGGAGACACTGGAATTGGCATTTTCGTTTGCAATTGACCGATGACTTCACCCCAGCTCTTGAGTATGTAACCTGGCTAAGAAAAGAAGCACTAGCTAATCTTTCAGCTTATTGAAGAGATACCCGTTCGTGCACCTTACCTAAGGTTCACTCACTAGAGAGATGGCTCCAGGTGTGCCCCTGAGATAGTATCCCTTCCCTCTCTTGATAGCGAATCTTGATTGACTGACACTAGGAACCGATTCGGAGAAAGAAGAAGCATGACATGAGATAGGCGGCGGAGAAATTTCCGATAGCGAATTACTTAACTCGATGGATGGAGGGAGTGCGGTTAAGGTAACGACTTCGGGCATGGCTCCCTGGACAGGCGGTGGAAACTATCAAGCTGGAGTACGGTAGGGGCAGGTGGGAAGGGTCGGGGGCCGCCCGCCCTTAGAATCAAATTCTAAACCGCGTGGTGCTGCTGGATGCTTCTGATCAATAGAACACGAAGAGGAGTCAGCCAAAAAGAAAGACCACCAAAAGTAACGACCACCAAGATAGGCATAGTAATTCGATCTTTTGATCACCCAATTTTTGAAAACCACTTTTGGGGGCGGGTCGTAATGATATCATCTACGTCCGTATCGCTCCTCGTGTAATGTTTGATTTCTACAGTTTATGAGAGAGATGGCGGTATAAATGTATAGGTCACTAAATGACTGTTTGGTTTACCTACTATAATTCTAAACTCAGTGGTGCGAGACTTAAAAAGATAGGGACAACACATGGGGTTGGGAAAGGAAGGTAACTCAGAATGGTCAGTGGCTATGCAAGTCCCTCATCGCCACCCCCAACTCCCCGATCCCCACTTTCTGTGAGTGTCGGGCCTGGACATCACCGCTACTATTTCTCTTCATCTCCTTCTCCTTCTCCACCATTCTCACCACCCTCTTCCCCTCATGCAGACATCCTCCACCCCACGGCCTCTCGGTCCTCATTTTCCCTAGATCACCAACTCCACCCTCATCATAAGCTCCATTCCACATGGTCATCCTGCCTTTTAGACTTGTAAGCAAGCTCCTACCTATGGATTTGGTGTTTGTCATGTGTCTTTCCTCTGAAAGCTAAAATTACTCCTCTTTCTGCCTTTTTAAACTTCTTGTTGTTTTGTCTGTCCCCCTTGGATTATGGGAAATACGCAGGTTGAAATGGTTCCTTCAGAGATGTTGCACTTTTTTTTCAACCAGAAAAAGATGTCAAAGGATCACATGCCGCAAGACAAACTCCACTAGAGAAAAGGCAAAGCCAGGCAGACCTTGCAGGAGGCGGTGCTCAAATGGTTTCATAAGATCCCTGATCCTCAGTAATTATTTCACTAAACACCCTATGTTACTGACAAGTACCTTGGAATTTAACTTCTAATTTAGGTTTTAAGTAATCTGTAAAAAAGACGTGGAGTAGCAAATAAATGCTGATGGCATGGTCTTCTGATTTACATTTAGTACTGAATAATGTACAAGGCATGTAATTTTACAATCTTCTTTTAACAAATGTAATATTTTAATAAAAAAGTCGTGCAAGAATCTGGCCTTTGCATACTGTATCAAGATCAAACAATGCTCGGAAATGCTGGGGTTATACATATCCCTTTCCTTCTAATTTGAAGACACTTCATTGTTGGCCTTGTGGTCTTTGTTGCTGAAAGGAAGGGTGGGTCTGAGGTGTGTTCTGAAGAGGCATCATACCCTGCTGCAGATTCTGTGTATTTTGCGACATGTTTCCAAATGTGCCATGCTGCTGCTGTTGTTGGATTGACATCATACCAGGATTGTTTCCTCCCATATTGAACACTGCAGAGAAAACACCATCTCTGTTTATGAACAAATGTTTTGCAACTAGAAACAAGCTGCACTCTTATTTGGTTTACAACATCTCTTTCGGGCTAAAAAAAGGAAAAATCCTTATGAACAGAACTATATGAAAGATGAGTAAAGGAGGTGTTTTTACTTTGATCACTCAGGTTTGCAGCAGCAAGATTCCGAGTTCCACCAGACATTCCAAACTGAAAGCAGTCATATGAAGCCATAAAGCAATTGGCAACATAATATAAAAGAAACGTGGAAAATTAGGTTATTCCCATGCAAGGCCTTTCAGAAAGCAGAATTTTCATATTGAAAGTACAAATGTCCTTGAATGTGTGATAGACTGATAGCACACAGCTATAGCTTCACACAAGTTGAATGCAATGAAAAGATTATACTTGGCTCACATAAGTTGGGAGCACAACAAAGCTATAGCCTCCCATCAATTTAAACCAAATTCACAGTCAAGACAGATCTCAAAACAGAAAATATTTGAGGTGTATAATGCCAATAAAATAGAAAATTCCAACCAACACTCCCACAGAAAACAAATGGACTTCCTCAATTTGAAGCTAAATAAAGACATCAAGATCGCTCTCTCCACTCTAGAGATGGCATTCAGTTCACAAACAATAACAACAACAACAACATACCCAATGTAATCCCGCAAGTGGGGTCTGGGGAGGTTAGGATGTACGCAGACCTCACATCTACCTTTGCGGGGTAGAGGGGCTGTTTCCAATAGCTCGGCTCAAAAGAATGGCATTCAGTTCACCTCGTAGTGAACTATACTCATTGACCTAATAATAACTCCAGCATGCATGACAACAGCAATAGGAAATACATTTTGACACACCTGCTGCATTCGTGGCAGAAGAGTTTGTGATGGCATCATTGCTGACATATTTGAGATCTGCCATACAGAATAAGTTTAACATAGTATTTGAAGCAGACTGGATATTTGAAATTTTAAGGTCAAGAAAAGAATGCCAGACAAATTTATTATGTTGCGTACTTTCAGCATATTTTAATGGTAGAACAAGTCATAAAGAAATAGCGTGTAAATAAAACTTATAATAAAGCAATAACCATCTAATAATCAAAAGATATAATGAAGAATGACACAGAACAGACCAATTTTAAAACCAGATGAGCATTGTACAAGCATGTATGCTGAGGTAGTTATATCTATGTCATAGGGGAGGACTACATACATGTCTCGCCTAGTGATCTATAACCTCATAGCATGTGCTATACCTCATTGAGTACCTTTAGAGGAAAAAAACTAGTTGACATACTATGAATTGGAAGTTGGAACCAAATACAGATGAAAACTTTCTAAAACTTCTGGTTCAATACATAGAATGCAACAAATATTTAGTTAGAACCATCAGTTTCAATGATTCCCGAAATCTTCAGTATGTGAAATACCAGTTCAATGCATGTGATAAACAACTTGAATTCTTCAGTTCTGACTTGCCACAGTAAAAAACAAGAACAATCCCAAATTATAGAGGCAGAAAACAGCAGAACCGGTGATTTTAAACTTAAAATTATCTGACAAAACAACTAAGTCTTTACGGACAGGTTGCCTGATGAAGAAGGAAATAAAATAAAAACTGGAATATGTGACTCACCATCTGACAGTTAGGTGTGCTTTGGGCAGAATTGAATAGTGCAGTATTCATAGAACTAGAAAACTGGTTTAGATGTCGATTCAGCTGATTTCCTTGGTTGAGCTGACTTTGACCCATACCGTGATGAATGGCACCAGATGATAGCTGCCTACCTTGAAACTGCTGTGCTCCCAGTGGCTGAGAGAACTGCATCTGAGGCTGACCATGCAGCTAATAAACAGGTTCATTGGTTACCATTTGATAAAGCAAGTTCATTAGTTATTACATACTCTTCAATGTAATGAATTACTGAAACTAATATATTATTACCAAATAGATAATGATTATATTCACGTTTGAAAAAGTCGTTCATGGTAAGCATATTGGAAGTGCAGAAAACCAATTATTTTTTTAATAATTGTAACATCGTATTAATGTCAGCATAAAGGCTGAGCAGCCATATTTACAATTCAAAAAACAAAGAGTATTCCTGTCGTGTCTTACAAGGTATCAATCATGTCTAAGTAATAATTATGCGCCATCTACAAAGCTTTCTTTACACCAAAAGGCAGCTCAAAGAACGGGGAATTTTCAGTGAAAGAATGCTACAAGATTGGTTGTTCTGGAAATGGATTGCTTGAGAAGTGGCCTTGGAAGCATGTTCGGAGAACTAGGCAGCCTCTAAAAGTACGTTGTTCACCTGGACAGCTTTAAAAGGTGCCTGGGGATTCTTGGATTCTGTTAAAGAATGGTGGTCCAGTTATGCGGTGGTTGGCAGTCCTGATTACATATTGGTTGAGGAGGAGGAGCTGGTCATGTCCAACAACTTGGAGGCTTCAACTGCTATATTTCTGGCCCTTCTGATCTTTGGATTTGAAGCTCCAAAGTTGAGGTAAGGATTCAGGACTTGCAGGAATAGATATGCAGTTGGGAATTCTGTGAATAAGAATCTCTATTTATGCTTTAGTTATTCAGAGTTAATGGTGCTATCTGTATGATTTGTGCCCTCCTTCCCTCTCCGTGGTTTAATCAAAGTTGTCCATTCACCCTGTCAGAAAGCTTTCTCTTTCTGGGACTTGAGACCACCGGAATATTCCTTTTTCTCTCTCTTCTTTCTTCTTTCTTTATTGACAATGAGCCACCTTTCAAAATAAACCTGTTTTTAGCATTTTCCTCCAGGGGAAACCTTCTCCTCCATGATGGAGGAGAGGATTTTTTTCATTGCCGGAGGTAAATCTTTTGAGATTTATTGATGTTAGCGAGGATAGCATCAGATGGTTTCTGTTCCATGAACGAAGCAGGAGATCCATTGGCAAGATAAGTATCGATGAGAACAACTTGAGATGGGTATGTGGAGCTCTTAAAGAGACTTCTCAGGGGAAACGAAATCGCTGCCGGAGATGGGGGAGGAAGATAGAGGCTTATATCTTCAGAGTTCACCAGAACTTCAACAACTACGGCAGATTTGTACGCATCAAATCAATTTTGGGTGATAGGAAATCTGCTGTGATCATCCCAGAAGCTGTACACAACGGAGGGTGGTGCGACATTGCTGACAAAATACTGAGATTCCTTTGGAGACCTCAACAGCCAACATCAAGATGGGATCTCCACTCTTCATGGTCCTTTTTGATGCTGCTAAGACAGAGCAATGGCCCTCTCTGGAGTCAAAAGGAAAAGCAGTTGAAAAGCCCACATCTGAGATGGTAGCGAACACAACAAACTTTCTTGATAAATGCTTATTAGGAAGGTTCAACGATCCTTTCAACTCATACCCTAATCCGGAAGTTATCTAGAAGTGGTTTATCAATAGATGGAAAGTGACCGCTGGTCTGAAGGTCGCCCCGATGTTGCACAATCTCTTCCTCTTTGAGATGCCTTCCCGACAAGAGGCTGCTAGGGTTAAGGTGGGCGAGTGGTTCTGGAGTGGAAGGAGACTAACTCTTGAATGGTGGTCGCCGACAATTGAGAAGGATTCGTCGGAACTAAACCTGGAACATAGATGGATCAAAGTGTTCCGTATTCCACTTCAAGCCTGGTCGGAATCCTTCTTCAAACTCATCGGGGACTCATGCGGAGGCTTTGTTGATTCCGGTGAAGACACCAAAAAAAGAAACCATATGCAGTGGGCCAGAATGTGTGTACGCCGGAGTTACGTAGAGCTTCCACACAAGATGGAGCTGAAGGTGGAGAACATGGGCTACGAAGTCGTGGCCATTTCAGATGACCATACCCGTTCATGGGTCGCCGGCGGTGAGAAGTTTTGCAGCGGCAAAGTTACTGACAAAAGAGCCAAATGGAAAAAGAAGGCGGTAACTACGAGGTCTGACCTAGTCAATGGCGGACCTCTGGACAATCACGTACAAAGGAACTTTAATTCAAAATTGCCAACTGAACATTGGGTGGGGCCCCAAATCAAACAGCCAGTCAATTGGACCCAAAATTACAATAAGGTTGGGCCTTCTAATGCTGATTCGTTTTATTACAACAAGAAAGAGTGGAAGGCCAGGGACCAAGACCCATGTATCATTAAACATTATGCGATTCCATAGGCCCCATGTTTAGACCCCCTCTCTATCGAGCTTCATGCACTGGAACTTAAGCGTATGTTGACAGACCAGGAAGAAGAAGTTTTCCCAAGTTCTTGTGACGCAGACGATGAAGTCGATCAAAGATTGGAGGCTGATTTTCCAGCAATTATGCCTCAAATCAGGGATCTTGCTCTTGGTTCTGAATCTGATCATTCTTCTCAGCCATGCACTGACCTTCTTTCTTTGCCATGGTACGATGAAGGCTCATTAAATCAAAATATTATCCATACTCCTGTCATCTCCACTTCCAACTGGACAAAGCTGGTAAGGGTTAAGGCCTGCAAGGCATTTGGGGTCAATGCGAATGGGTTTGAGCACGATTTGTTAGATATGATACTAAGAATGGAGCAAAGGAGACAGTATTTTCTACAACAAAAGGAAGCTGCAGAAGGGCAGCCCAAAACTAAAAAGAAGAAAGGGGTGACAGAATTAAAGAAATTGGTCACCGATTTAAATTCCCTGCAATGACTTACGTCCTTTTTGAGCCGAGGGTCTATCAAAAACAGTCTCTCTACCCCGCAAAGGTAGAGGTAAGGTCTGCGTACATCTTACCCTTCCCAGACCCCACTTGTGGGATTACACTGGATATGTTGATTGTTGTTGTTGGTCACTGATTTAAATCATTACAAGGGTGAAGGCAGGTCAAGGGGGAGGTATCACAAATCCAATTCCAGATGAAAATTAAAATCCTACTGGAATGTCAAGGGATTGAAGAAGAGGAGGGAAACCATCAAGTCTTTATTAAAAAAAATGGAGGGCAGACATTGTTTGTTTACAAGAAACAAAAATTGAAGACTGGTCTCAGCAATTAGTAGGGTCTATTTGGGGGAACAGATGGGCAGATTTGCAAGCAAAGGGGGGGGGGGGTAATTGTTTTATGGGATAGGAGATTTTGGAAGAGTGTAAATATTCAACAGGGAACCTACTCTGTTTCAGTTATTCTTCAAAGCTTGCAAGAACAATTTAGATGGTGTTTCTCGGGGGTTTATGGTCCACACAACTATAGCTAGAGAAGATTTATGGCATGAATTGGCAGTAGTAATGGGGCTTGGCGATGGTAATTGGGTGATAGCGGGTGATTTTAATGTTTGCAGATGTCCATGAAAAATTCAATTGCCAAAAAAGAACCAGGACGATGAGATCTTTCTCAGCTATCATCTTAGACTTGAACCTGCTGGATTTGCCCCTTCATGGTGCCATTACACATGGTCCAGGAATTTAGAGCAGATTCAAGCTTCTACAATTGACAGATTCTTAATTTCACCGGAATGGAATGATAGCTTCAAGGCTATCAAACAAGTGGCCCTTCCCAGAGTAGAGTTAGATCATAAACCTTTAATGCTTGAATGTGGGGATTGAGATTCTAATTCCTCATACTTTAAATTTGAAAACATGTGGTTGAAGACAGGGATTCTTGGATTCTGTTAAAGAATGGTGGTCCAGTTATGCGGTGGTTGGCAGTCCTGATTACATAGTGGTGCAGAAATTAAGGAATTTAAAGGACATCTCCTGTTGGAACAGGGAAGTTTTTGGCAAGCTGGAGAATCAAAAAAGCAAAGTTCTTGAAGATCTCACAATGCTGGAACAATCTTTAGAGTTCAAATTTCAAACTCCGGCAGAAAAGAATCAATTTTTCAACCTACAAACACAGTTTCAGCAGCTGGCTAAGATTGAGGAGACCTCTTGGAGACAGAAGTCTAGATGCTTGTGGCTCAAAGACGGAGACAGGAATACAAAGTATTTTCAAAAGATGGCTAATGCTCACAGAAGACAAAACTGCATTGACAGACTTCAAGTTGAGGGACATGTTACAGAAGATGAGGAGACCAAAAGGGAGATTCTGGACTTCTGCCAACAGCTATACACAGAGAATGAGCCTTGGAGACCAACAGCCAGCTTTGCAAATCTTTCTAGAATTTCAGAAGTGGATAGAATCTGGTTGGAAAGAGAATTTGAAGAAGAGGAAATATGTGCTACTATCAAAATGTGTGCGGCAGACAAAGCCCCAGGGCCTGATGGATTCACTATGGCTTTCTTTCAACAGGCTTGGGAAATAATTAAAAAGGAGGTCAGTGAGGCTATGAATCACTTTCATCATAACTGCCACATGGTTAAATCTGTTGATGCTTCTTTCATTTCTTTGATCCCTAAAAAGAAGGGAGCAATTGAGCTCAAGGATTTCAGACCAATTAGCTTAATAAGCAGTGTCTACAAGATTGCCTCGAAGCTTTTGGCAGAAAGGCTTAAAACTGTTATCGAGAAGCTGGTCTCTGGAAATCAGAATGCATTTGTAAAGGGAAGGCAAATCACTGATGCAGTACTGATAGCTAATGAAGCAGTGCATTGGAGAATCAAGAGTGGAGAACCAGGAGTCTTGTTCAAATTGGACATTGAAAAAGCATTTGACAAGGTGAGCTTGTCCTATTTGATCAAGATTCTAAGACTCATGGGTTTTGGTGAGAGGTGGCTAAGGTGGATTAAGTTTTGTATCTCAACAGTCAAGTATTCAGTTTTGGTGAATAAGGGGCCAGTAGGATTCTTTTCTCCTCAAAGAGGCATCAGGCAAGGTGACCTAATTTCACCTTTCCTTTTCATTCTGGCCATGGAAGGGCTTAGTAAAATGCTTCAAAAGGCCAGACAACTTCACTGGATTGAAGACTTCAAAATAGGAAGGAATGCTCCACAAGCTACAGTCTCCCATTTGCTATATGCATATGACACTCTAGACATCTGTGGTGTTGAGAGATCCCAAATGATCCACTTAAACCTAACTTTGTTTATTTTTGAAGCTATTTCAGGATTACACATGAACATGCAGAAGAGTACTATGTTCCCTGTGAATGATGTTGTCAACTTGGAGGAACTGGCCGGCCTTATGGGCTGCAATATTGGATCCTTTCCTTCAAACTATCTAGGTCTTCCTTTGGGTGCTAAATTCAATTCCCCATAGACATCTGGAATGAGATCATTGAAAAATTTGAGAAGAGGTTGGCTACTTGGCAAATGCAGTACCTTTCCTTTGGGGGAAGGTTGACTCTGATTAACAGTGTCCTGGATAGTATTCCTACATACTATATGTCCCTCTTTAAAATTCCCAACAAGGTTCTGGAACAGATTGACAAGCTAAGAAGGGACTTTCTTTGGGAAGGCAACAATAAAGAGGATCACAAGTTTCACTTGATTAAATGGGAAAAAGTAACTCAACCAAAAACCCAGGGTGGTCTAGTGATCAAGGATCTCAAAGCACACAACAAGAGCATGATGATGAAATGGTTATGGAGATACTGCTTGGAGGATGCTGGGTTATGGAAGGAGGTTATCAAATCAAAACATGGTGAACTGGATCACTGGTCCACAAAACTCTCAAGGGAACCATATGGAGTAGGGCTGTGGAAAGGCATAAGGAAATTTTGGAGCACTTTTTCTCAGAATATTCATTTTGAAGCAGGGAATGGCACTATCATCAGGTTTTGGAAGGACAAGTGGACAGGAAACTCCACTATGCAGGAAGCATTTCCCACCATTTTCAACCTAGCCCAGGACCCGAATGCTGTCATTGCAACTTACAAAGAAGGGGCTAACTGGAATATCATGCTTAGAAGAGATTTGTATGACTGGGAATTCTCTGAGTTGCTAAACCTCCTCTCTAGTCTACAGCAAGGCTTCCTTAACCCATTGGCAGCAGACAGACTTAAATGGGGAACACAAGGTGGTGGCATATATTTTGTAAAGTTGGCGTACCAACTACTGTGCTCCAACAATCCCTTGCTTGACAACTGGCGTTGGAAACTTATATGGAAAACTAAACTGCCCCCCAAGGTCATTTGTTTCACCTGGACAGTTCTGTATGAGGCTTGCCTTACTTTGAATAATTTGATGGAAAGGAAAATTGAGCTACCCAACAGATGTTATATGTGTAAAAAAGAAGCTGAAAATCCTGGCCATCTTTTTCTACACTGTGAAGTTGCCTCTGATTTGTGGAGCATGTTTATGTGCATTTCTGGACTCAAATGGGTCATGCCTCAATCAGTAAGAGAATCATATATGTCCTGGTGTTTGTGGAGAGTTGATAAATCCATCAAGAATATCTGGAAAATGATACCTGCTTGCATTTTTTGGAGTATTTGGTTGGAGAGGAATAGAAGATGTTTTGATGGGGTCTCAACTCCCATATGCTCTTAAAGGACTAAATGTATTGCTAGTTCATTTAGTTGGTCCAGTTTGACCTCAGTAAATAGTCCAGATCAGTTGCTGGACTTCACTAGCTCTGGCTTAGTCAGTTTTTGTATAGAAGCCAGGAATATTTTTTGTAAGCTTCAATGACATCTTGTAACTACTGCATCTTCTTGATGCTTTTTTCTCTACTGAAATGAAATCACTTCATCAAAAAATAAAAGGTGCCTGCCTGACCCAAGATAATCTGAGAAAGAGAGGCATCATCCTTATCAACAGATGTCAAGTGACTGCTGCTGTTTGGCATTTCTTTTTCTTAATGTTTGGTCTCAAATGGGTTATGCCTTTCTCCATTAAAGATGCCTTTGAAAGCTGGATATTATGGAGAGTTGACAAATCCATCAAAAGGATCTGGAGTATGACCCCAGCAGCCATTTTCTGGTGCATTTGGAAGGAGAGAAACCATAGATGTTTTGATGGAATCTCAACTTCTACCAGTTCTTTGAAGGGCATATGCTTAGTTAGTCTGTTCAGTTGGCATTTTCACACCCCTGTAAACAGTATTGATAACTTTTTGGATTTTGTTAGCTCCTTGACTCTTATTTAACAGAGTTTCCAAGGTAGCATAGGTTTTGGATTGTTTTACAGGTTTTTGCTTATTACTCTAGCTTCATGTAACTATGATCTGAAGCTTGTAGATCTCTCTTTACTTGCATCTGCTTGATGCTTTTCTAATGCAATTTACTTATTTTACCAAACCAAAAATGAAACCAAGATAATAGAAAGAAAAAAAAAATTGTCCCCCTTTTTTCTTTAAAGATTAAAAAGTCTTTTACTCTTTGGAAGATACGTGTAATCCTGGAGTAAACAATTATCTAGGTAAGAAAATAAACTAACAGTTCCCCTTGAAAAGAATTTGAATTAGATATTTATGCATGTTGTATATCCAAATAGCCAGTGTTACCAAGTAATCTGAGCTTCTTCCTCTCCATGAATTATGCAATGCACTTTTTGCTCTTCAATGAATCGGAAAATGGTCCCAATTCTCTTTTTTAGTTTTTTTATTAGTAAATGGACCTAATTTCTTTGGTAAATGGAGAAAGTAGTTTGCGGACTTAGGTTAGGTTCTGCAATAGGTTTTATTTCCTTTTCTGTTATAGACATACAAACATATCCGCGTCTGTGTATAAAGCACTATATGTCAAGATAATACATGTTTCTGGTATATTTGCAACTACATCTGTATTCATGCATAATACAGGTTTCATATCTAGGCTGTAAAGGGTTACTGGAGCTATTTTGTAGAATGTCAAGTGAACTAACTCCAGAACGGCATATAAACGACCATAACCATGATATGCGTGACAAAAGGCAGGATTCTCCTATGATCTCCTTGTTCCTTTCAAAAGAAAAGGCAAACAGGTCTGTTACAGTCCAAAGCAGTTGAGGGCTCCAGACTAATAGAGAGAAATGAGATATGATTCCTCTTGGAGAAGTTGGGAATCCTGTAGGTTGATCAGGTACTTGGCTGTAAAACTAGTAACCGGTCCTCACATTCTAGGGTTCACCAATAAGACATATCAAAGCAATGCTAATGTGTGAAATTCATACAAAGTATCCAATTTATGAATCTATTTTCTTTGTTATCTTTTTGTTAGTCTTTGACCGTAAAAAAAGCACAAAAATAGGCTAAGAATTCACTTCGGATGAAAGAAACCTAGAATGTTGTTTCCCGATATCTCAGTTGGTCAAATTCAAAGTCAATTGTCTCCTTTAGATAAATGATCGAAAGAACCACTTTCAGTAATGAATATTATTTGGATTTTGAGACCGAAATACTCCTTTCCTGTCGAAACAGTCAATATTTCGGAAAAATTCACTGATTACCCATAGTCAGGAATGAAGTATTTGAGGAGAAGACATTGCAAAGATAAAAGAATATCAGTGGACAACATACCCGTCAAAAGGTGGCAAATTAGTTCTTTTTCTTTCCAACTTAATAACTTTCAAACTTATCTACTTTCCAAAGGTGCCTACTTATTATGTGTTCTCATTAGAATTGCATGCATCTACGGCAAAAAGTATTGAGCAGCTGCAGAGGGACATTCTATGGGACGGAAGGAAGGTGAAATTTTACATTTGTTGGGACAAACTGACATCTCATCTATAGGATGGTGGCCCTGGGTGAGGGATTTAAAAGTGTTCAATAGAGCATTATAGGGCAAATGGATTGGAGGTTTAGAGTTGATAAAGATTGCATCGGAGCATGGTGAGAGATTACATATGGAAGGCAAAGGGGAATGACAAGTCACCAGTCCTTATTAAAAGAGCATCTTGGAGGGGGAAATCGCACAACTGGGAGGACTTTTCCCCATTTGTTTAAGTCAACATGGGATGTGGCCGAGAGAAGTCTTTTCTGGACCTTTCAAATGAATCATAATGACTCGGAGGTGGATGAGGTAAACAACTTTTTTCTGCAACTTCTGTAATTTTGCAACACGAGAGAGGTGTTTCCCAGTGGAAGGTGATTCATAAGGCTCTCCTACCGTTAAATCCATTTATGGGTTGTCATAAAAGAGTCAAGGGAGTCCCTAATACAGCTATTTGAGCAGTAAAGGCCAAAAAAAGTGGCATTTTTTGTGAGGAAAGCTGCCTGGGATTCAATTCTCACAGCTGACAATTGGAGGAAACAAAAGAAGATATAGGTGTGCCTCTCCTTTATGTGCAAAGGGGAATGGTGAAGAGGAAGCCCAATTATTGATACACAACAGTTTTGCGGATAAATTATGGGGGCTGCTGTTTATAGGCATCTAAAATGTTAAAGACAAACTTGGAATTCTTGAAATCTTAGATAAGGCAACAAAAATAGAAAATGAGTGGCAGAAGGCATCCCTCATGCAATATACTGGATCTGGAAAGATACAACAGACAATTGAGCAGATGAAAATCTGATGCTACATAAAATTCATTTTGTTATCTTTTCTGTATTTTCAGCACACAGTAACTCACTGATTTTTATAGATGACTGATGGGATAACAGAAGCAAATTCTATGTACAGTGGTCTCTTGTACACATCTAGTAATCGCGGTTATCGCCTTATTTTGTTAGTAAAACTAACTTATTTGAAAAAAAACAACAAGCATATAGGATATTGCAGAATAAGCACAGTATAATTCGTGCAAATTCACAAAGAAATACCTTAAACCAGTCAAGATGGTTGAACAAATTGTACCTGTCCCAGTCCAGGCATTGATGCTTGCCTAAGCTGTTGTTGGGCAAGAAGTTGCTGCTGATGCTGAGGTAACTGCATCATTTTCTGCCTCTGCTGGAGCTGATGCTGCTGCAACTGCTGCTGCTGCTGCTGTTGTTGCTGCTGCTGCTGCTGCTGCTGATGAGTCTGTTGCTGAGGAGATGGTGTATTCATCATGTTAGCACTCGACCTAGGTGAGTTGACATGTTGCAAGGGGGATGCTGTTGTAGCATCAAAGGAAGTGGTCCCAGAAGGAGAAGCCGCAGCCCGAAGTGCTCCAGAAGCCTACTCCAAGAGAAATACCTAGATATTAGAACTGAAGAACTTCAAAGGAGATATGGACTCAATACATGTAACTTGGGAACATTGATTAGATGTTGTGTTTAAGTTAGGGAGAAAGAAAGGAAAAAGGATATGATTAGTTTACTTCCTGCAGGTTAATCACCAATTGTTTCCCTAATGCTGATTAGCACAATGAATAGAAGTAAGGAGATTTGCATCTCATTTTCGATCTATTACATAAGTATTTAATAGCAAACACGGAGACATGTCTACTTAATCTCCCTTCCTCCATTAAATTCAAACAAATGAGGGAAATAATCTTACCACCTCTTTCACCCCAACCAAGAAAAGAACAGGTGTTAACACTTGCACGAGAAGTTAATAGGTGGACCAAACATGTAAATAAACAATGAACAACTGGCAGTAGTTGATGTTAACTAGAATCAGGTATGTGTATTTGGTGTAACATATAATGTGTATATGATTTTTAAATACTATAACGGACCTTGTAAACTCCTTCAGTAACTAATGGATCTAAACCCATTCTAAGATGTACAGGCTTTTGGTATCCATTTGGTGCTATGAAACATACTTAAGAACAAAACCAGGATGGTCGACCTAAAAAGGGGTCCGCAAACCTAGAGTGAACTGGGAATGAAAAGGCATGCAAAAAAATTACATCCCCTCCTCGGGAACAGACAAAAGTAGAACCGTACAGAAAACAAAAAAATAGCCCAGTGCACTAAGCTCCCACTGACCTGTAACAGAGCTCCCTGACTATTAACATTGCTCGATGAAAAAGGAGGAGTATTCTTCAGATAAGCCCCTACTTGAACACAGCATCAGTTTCTATAGACAAATGTTCATGAAATAAAGTGGAGACAGCAGGACAACAATAGATGATAGACTACCAGATGAATCAGTGAAAGACTGGGGACCATCAGCCACTGCAAGCACATCTACCAAATGACCAGGAAGTGCAGAAGTAATATGTCTTTGGTCACCAGGTACACGTAACCCTGCATACCAGTTTCATGAAATCCGTGAGCATACATGAAACGAAACAAGTCATAAACCAGTGTACCTACAAACACCACAAAAGAGATGCTACACACACACTAGACACATTTTCAGGTGTATTGTACATAAATGTTGTGAAGAATAGCATCAGCACATAGAAGCATCTGACTTGCAATTTTCACCCTCCATATACTATATCAATTTGTCATCAGAAAATATGAGCAATTTTCTGATCAACAAGGCACTCAATGGATCCTTCTCTCTTTCTTTTAGTTTACGTAGAATAAGCATCAACATAGGCACCATTGGGGTCCAAGCCTCCAAGGATCTTAAGCCTCAATGTCTCATGCGTGCAAAAAGTTTAACAAACGCTGGGAAGAAGAAACAATCTTAGTAGGAAAAAGACTCAGAACACAAAATTACCACCTTCACCGTGATTTACTGCAGTGCGAAGTAAATTTTCTTGTTCCTGAATTTTTGCTGCTTGTGCCTTGTCAATAGTTGGAAGCAGTGTCGGCCCATGTCTGGTTCCAAAGTAGGCTTTGCGGGTATCAGCTATGACCTTCTCAGCACTTTCACATGCTGCTCCAATCATATCAATTCTAACCTGTGAGTTACAGGAATCTTAGAATGCCACACAGATAGAGAAACAGAAGAAATAGCATCTGCAGAGCTTTCCACCTTCAACTTCTCAATTTGGGATGCTACCGATAGGTTCTGCATGCTGTGTAATAATTGCTCCCTTTTGGCATTATCTTCGACTTCCATCTCCGGCAGCAGCTTTGATGACAGCATAACAGGTAGAACTGCATCGAAAAGTATTTGCAACTAACAACTGACAGAAAGTATCTTTCGGATTCTCTGTCAACACAAATATACCCAACAGCCCAAAAACTATATGCTTCTTTCTTTCTCTAACCTTTTCGGAAATTTGGCGAATTTGATGCTCAAACAATACCACAAGTAATTTGGGATTGGACGTGGTTGATTGAATGACCAAATATGCTCAAAGAATTTCACCACATGAAAATAAAATTGATAGCAATAGTACCTGACAGTCGTGCTATCTAGTTATGCACACATGTATATGATATCAACCTATTCACATCAAGTCAGCAAGAAGTAAAACCGTCACATCAAGAGCTACTTAACAGTCAAACTAAATATGTGTATAACTTAGGCAGCATCCAAGAGAAGAGAATTATTAAGATAACAACCATCTCGGTGATTCACTTTTCTATAGACTACCTATATACTTGCTTATATGCAAATGACAAATATCAGTGGTTCGCATGTATGATTAAGAAAGCATAATGAAAGTCCAATTTTACAAATTCACCAAGTGTGACTGAAGAAGTCCATACTTGCAGCATTCTCAGCATTTACATTCTTGGGGTGTACAACGAAAGCCTTGGAAACCTTCTTAATATCTTCAACAATGTTATAAAGCTCGAGATTCACCATAGAAAACTGCCCCAGAATATCTTGCCTGGAAAAAAGATTTATTAGAACTAAAGGTTAACATACATGAGGAATGAGTTGGAAAACCATGCCTGAGTTTTATATTCTTCCTAAAGATATACCATCTTTTTTTTGGTAATTCTTAAGGATATATCATCAAGTATCAACTGTAAAATATTTCATCTCAATAACCAACGATCCAAATTAGTTAAGCGGTGTCTATAGAAAAATAAAGAGTGAAAGTGGAAGATCAGATTTCTTGTGAAAAAAGGCTTTATTTATGCTGTGTAAAATTCAGACTCCATTTTCCAAATAATATGGAAAACAAAAATCAGCAGTAAAATAAAATATACCAAAAAGGAAATCCATATCAAATGTGTAAGCCTATCTTCTTATACATCACTCCTTTCTACTAACCGATGTGCAAGTATATCTTGTTTGTTTTCTGGATAATGGTGCCACCCGAAGCAACTTGAGGCACGTCCACTAATCTATGTCCAACCTAAAACATGCACCAGTAACTATGCCCGCTAAGGCTTGGTTTCCAGGGTTGTTTGGCTGCATTTCTCCTTTTCAGCCATTCTATAATTCGCTGTGTAAGACAGACCCCACTGTGTGGGACTACACTGGGTATGTTGTTGTTGTTGTATATGTCCATGATTTTGACATTCACGTAGAAGACAGACCTACATATATTTGGAATGTCTACATTTAGTCAGCATAATGTCGTCTAGCCTCACTCACCTTCTTTTGGGGGGCTAATCCATCTTTTCTCTAATTCACACCCTAGTTTGGTGAATAAACATAATATCATCTTCAAATACTTCCCTCCGGATCAAAAGAGTGCTTAGCCTTTATTTTTTGGATCAAAAAGAGTATTCGCTTACCAAATCAAGAAAAAATTAACCTTGCTTTTTGCAGTTTTCCCCTTAATTCCAATACCTATTTAATTAGAGGCATTTTAGTCAAATGTCTATTTTTGTCTCGGAGTTGGTGTTTTGGTAAGGGGTGCACTCTTTTTTATACGGAGGGATTAACATGCTTCATGAATCTTATCGTGTATATATTAGTTAACCTCATCCATAACTAGGGTAAACAACTACCAACTCCAAGCAGATCATACTAGTGTTCTCACACATTTAGAATAGAAGAATTAATTAGAAGGAAGAGAACCATTTGGGGACTGCATTGGTGCGAGCGATGGCGTCGAAGTCTTCGAGGATGCGAGAAATAGCCTTGAATAAACTAACGGCTCGAGTTTTAACGGATTCAAGGTTCAGCTGCTGTTGAACAGCGGGGTTAAGACCCTCCACCACCCTGGGCGGCTGTTGTTGTTGTTGATCTTGAGCTCCCACTACTCCTTCCATGGCCGCCAACACTGAACCTCACTCCTTCCTTATTCCATCGTGCCCGTCGTGTATGCGCTAAACTGTTGTTGCAATTTTGATTAGGCGGAAATCAGATTACCCTTTTCTTTTATCTCAACTGGGCAGAATAACTCATCAATGCATAAAAGGTTCAACACTTTGCCAAAAGACAAATATTGACCCTTAAAACTTTGCACACTTAAATTATTTTAACGATTTATTACACTAATTTATATACGTAAAAATGAATTCTTTTACCTCTTCAGACACCCAAATCCAAATTTAATAAATTATATGGATGACACTCACCATCTGATAACGTCACATGTTAAATAGAGAATAATCCCACCCAACTTGATTCATTTCACCCATATCCAAACTTTTAACCTCATCCATCCGATAAATTTCACCCATACCCAATCTTTTAAACCCATCCACCCGTAAAAAAAAAACTAACATCGAAGATTCTTATCGACACCACCTGAAAATTCTTGAATATTTATCAAAAGTAATACCATCTGCTAAATATTAATTAAATTTCATGGTATTTTCGAGTTCATCTTTCATATTACACTTAGAATCGAAGTTAATTTCAGTAATTAAGTTGTTAGATTACACTTATTTCATCAATGAGTTAAATATCGATATTTTCGTCAAAGTTTGAAAGATAATTTTAAAAGTTACCTCTATTTTATCGTCTCCATTACTAAAAAGGCCAGCCTCATGTCTCATTTTACTTCTGCGTAGTGCGATTAATACTAGAGTTTTTTTCAACTTTAATTTTTTTGAATATATTAAAATAAGTTGTTCGAAGGGGAGTAACTGGTAAAATTATTGTCACGTGATCACTCTTGCAGAAATGTAAGTTAAAGTTGCGTACAATACATCCTTGTAGTCTGGCCCTTCTCCGAACCCCGCACATAGCGGAAGCTTAGTGCATTGGGCTACCTTTTTTTTTTAAGTTGTAGTGTGTTAACACAAGTACTTGTGACATGTTTTGTTGTTGTGGCTTGAATATGCGAGTAGAACTATGGTTAAAATGTTGTCGTTGATTTGGTTGTTGTCAAGAGAGTAACTTTACGTTTAAAATTGAAGAATTTCTACTGTTTTCAGGCAGTAAAATGTCTGATAAACTGATTACTTTGAGATTTTACCATGTTGGCGTTTTAAAGAAAGGTAAAAAAAACTCTATATTGGTGGAGAAGTTACTGATTCTTAGATGTTAGATTTAGATAAGTTCTCCTATTTTGAATTGAGGGATTGTGTGAAAGAATTAGGGTATGATCCTGGGAGATGTTTAGTTTATGTGAGATTGTCTAATAATGTGCCACTGGTAGAAATTAAATCAAATAGGGACACAATGAAAACTGTTGGATGGGGATATTTTGTCATGTTATATGCATTACATGATTGAAGACCCTTTAGTGGCCCCACCACTATTAGAATATGTAAGCCATGTGGAGGGGGAAAAGAAAAGTGGTGATCCAAAGTGTTTGGCCCAGTGGTCAATACATTAGGGTATTGCTGTCTGAGGTTCCGTGTTCGAGTCCTCTGATCAGCGAGAGTGGAACTGTGTTCCCCAAAAAAATCCCTCCATACGCGTAGGGCCAAGCGGTGTATACTAATCCGTAGGGTCAGGCCGGAGGTGGGGTTTTCTGGGGTATGGGGCCATAATGCGGTGGGACCAGTCACTTTAAAAAGTTTACCCTACCTTAGTTTTATCCAAAGTGTTTGGCCCAGTGGCCAATACATTAGGGTATTGTTGTCTGAGGTTCCGTGTTCGAGTCCTCTGATCAGCGAGAGTGGAACTGTGTTCCCCAAAAAAATCCCTCCATACGCGTAGGGCCAAGCGGTGTATACTAATCCGTAGGGCCAGGCCGGAGGTGGGATTTTCTGGGGTATGGGGCCGTAATGCGGTGGGACCAGTCACTTTAAAAAGTTTACCCTACCATAGTTTTGTCCGCTTGGGCAACTCAATTGGTTTCAAGGGGGATATTTGGAATAAGAGACCAAGGATCGAATCCCGTCAGCGGCAGTGTGGGGGTTTCTTCTTGAAATAAAGGAGGGCCCCTTGTGCGCAGCGTGATACTGGTCTAACCTTTGAAATCAATTGAGTCACCATGATTTACCTCCTTCACAGACCTATCGGACCGGGGTGTGGGGGCTCCTGGGGTGGGAGATTCCACCTTTTGGAATAAGAAAAGTGGTGTATCATTTGATAAAGGGACACATTCGGGATGGTGATGAAACACATAGTGCACCTTTTGATGAAGACATGGATTCATTTTGACCCAATTTCACATTTTCAGAGTACTGCTCCTCTATCTCCTCCTTCTGTCCAAAGTACTACTCTTTTATCTCCTACTCCTGTCCAAAGTACTAATCCTCCAACTCCTCTTTTTATCCAAACTACTACTGCTCCAAGCCCTCATCATGCTCAAACTACAACTGTCCCAAGCACTTTTAATGTCCAAACTACTGTTCATGTAGAGTCTAATGTTGCTGAATCATCACAAACTAAGACTATTCTTGATGAAATTGAATCTGATAGAGATGTAGAAGAATTATTTGAGAAAGGGATAGTAGACAGGAAGAGTGATGTAGATGAAGAGCTAAGAGGTTTTAGAGAGCTAGAAAGAGAAGGAAGAGAGGTGAAAGACCTCTTGTTCCTGAGCACGTTAAGTTAGGAACAGGAATAAGAGGGGGAAATGTGGGATTTGATGAATCTGAAGGTGGAAATAGAGACTCTATGGAGGGTAAGTTAGGTGGTGATGAGCCTTATTATCCTTCAGATGAGGCTGTTAATTTTGAAACTGATTCAGATGACAAAATTGTCAAGAAAATAGTGTGGAAAACTGATCTCCAGTTTGAATGTGTTGATGATTTTAGAAAAAATTGTTACCAAGTATGCAATTGATGAACATGTTGCTATTGAAAAGCACGTTAATGAACTTGCAAGGGTAAAAATTAGGTGTACAGAGGGTTGTCCGTAACTTCTATTTGCTAGTTTTGACTCTAGGACTAACAATTTTGTGGTAAAGAACTACAAACCAATTCACAAATGTGACATGACTAATAGGAACAAACTTTGCAATTTCAAATTCTTGACCAATCACTACAATGAGAGGATAAATGAACAATCAAGCATAAGAATTTGAGTTTCATCATCTTATTAAGAAAGAGATGGATCTATATGTTGGGAGGACTGTGTGTAGGAGAGCAAGAAACAAAGTGATACAAGAAATGATGGGTGACCATGTTAAGGAGTTTGAGAGAATACTAGATTGTAAGGATGAGATACTAAGGCTAAATCCATGTAGTACATGTGTAGTGAATCTTAGTGAAGAGACATTTGAAGGTAGAAAAATGTTTAGAGGCTTCTACATATGTTTTGATGCTATGAAGAAGTCCTATTTGGCTGATTGTAGGAAATGCATTTGGATGGTTGTTTTATTAAGGGGGTTTCTAAAGGTCAGTTACTAGTTGATGTTTGTAAAGATGGTAACAATCAGATGATGCCATTGGCCCAGGCAATAGTTGAGGTTAAAAACAAGAGCAATTGGACATGATTCATTAAAATTTTAAGGGAAGATCTTCAGCTAGGAGATGGGACATGTATGGCAGTCATGACAGACATGCAAAAGATAATTAAATAAGTGGTTTTTTTCAAATCATGTTCACTTCATTTAATTTTTACTAACAATCTTTTTTTTTTTTTTCATAGGGTTTGAACAGTGCCATAAAAGAGTTGTTGCCTAATGTTGAATATAGAATGTGTGGTAGGCATGTCTTAGCAAACTAGTCCAAAAAAAATAGCGGACTTGGGAGAAGGAATTGCTTTTGGGGGTGTGCAAGGTCTACATTTAAGGGAGAATTGAGGAGGAGCTTTGACTTCATGAAAACATTGGGAGAGAAGTGTCTTATTAGGTTGTTGTACTACAACCCACAAAGATGAAGCAAGCTCTACTTCTCCTATACCACAAAATGTGATAGTGTAGACAACAACATGGTTGAGTGTTTCAATTCTTGGACATTAGCTGCAAGGCACAAGAGTATGATTTCAATGCTTGAAGAGATAAGAATGAAAATAATGAAGATAATAGGACATATGAGAGAGTTTTGCAACACTTGAATTTCTGATGTTTCTGCAATGGCAATGAAAATTCTGGGAGATAACACTAAAAAGTCAATGAAATGCATCATTGAATGGAATTCTAATACAAGGTATGAGGTGTTTTAAGGAAAATATAGGCATATTGTGGATCTGCCTAGACAAACACGTACCGGCAGAGCATGGATGTTGAAGGGCATACCATGTCCTTATGCAATTGCAGCACTTCACCATAAGAAATTAAACCCAGTAGACTACATTTCTCGTTGGAATACTAGAAAAACTTACATGAAGACATACAACTATTTCATTCAATCAGTTTTGAATATGAAGATGTGGCCACCATCAATAAATCCTCCTGTCATACCACCTGAAGTTAATAAGTTGCCAGACAGGCCCAAGAAGGTTATGAAGAAAGAAGCAATTGAAAATAAGAAATCTGAAAAACTATCCAAGAGGGAGGTTGAGATGACATGCAGCAAGTGTCATACCAAAGGTCACAATAAGAGACAATATCTTAAGGAGCCTACTGCTGCAGTCCCAAGTTCAAGTGCAGCTGCTGCTGCAGTGCCAAATACAATGAATGATGCTGTTGCTGCTGTCCCAAAACCAAAAAGTTCTACTGCTCTAAGTGGAAGAGGAAGGGGTAGATCAAAGAATTTAAAAAGAAGGTAATGTAGTTTCACCTATTTCATGTGTATGTTATAAATTAGTAGTTGCTAATGTTTTGTGTTCTTGTTGGAAATTAGCCTTTGGCGGGAGTTGCGACCGACCAACTTTAACGGCTTAAACACTAGTGTTACGTATGTTGGAGAATCCGGTTCTTCACACATGCATGATGTACTAAGTACGTAGATAACCGTAGGGCCAAGAATCGTCAAATTTCATTGAGAAATGAAAGAGATATTGGTTCACGAAGTGAGGTGTTTGAAGCATGGAAAGTGTGGTGTTGTGTTCAATTCTCCCTCATCGGTAGAGGAAGAAATAATTGTTGTGTATATAAGACTCGAAATGTGTTTGGGGTTTGGGACCCCAAGGGGTATCCCATGTGTTTAAAGGAGGGAGGACCTAGATGTGCTTCGGTTCGAGGAAAGACCACACGCGCGCCGCCGCCGCCCGCCCGTCCGGTTCCGGGTTCACGGGCCTTCTGATATTATCTTTTTGGGCCAGAAAACTTTGTCAGAAGTACAGTTTGATCCCAGAAGTTTCAGATGTGCAGTTTGGACCAGAATTCTTTCAGATGTGCAGTTTGATCCCTGAAGTTTCAAGATGTACAGTTTGGTCCCTGAAGTTTCAAGATGTACAGTTTGGTCCCTGAAGTTTTCAGAAAGTCAGAATTTCGACGGTCCAGAACAGAAACGTCCAGCACTCAATTCAGCCATTTATTTTGGCTGAATTACACCTCCAATAATGGCCAATCCGTTGGCAATTTTCTCCATTTATTTGGTGGCTTTACTACCTCCATAATGGTCATTATTTGGCCAATAATGGCTGTTATGGAGGCAGTCAAACAGTCCCTCTTCCTCCTATATAAACACCCCTTACACCATTGTTGAGGCACACTTGATATACACGAAAATACACAAAGCAGAAAGCAAGCAGTTTCTTCCTAATCTTCCAAGCATCATTTCGTTATTCAATATTCTTCACGGTAGCTTTTGAGTTTCCTTTGCTCAATAGTTCCATTGCTGTTTTATCTTGGGAGACGAATTGTCCAGGACGTATAAAGGATACATACGGGGCAATATTGTCTTAAGGACAGAGTGCCACACTCGACTCAGCAAAAACAACTTTCCAGTTTTCTTGATCAACAAAATAAGTAATTTCAGTTTGTTGTTATATTGTAATTTTCAGTTTTAGAGTTGAATTGTAATTTCAATTCTTACATAAGCAGTTACTTGTAATTTTCGTTTCCTGCAAATCCTTTGTAATATCCCACAGTTCTTTTGTATAATGTTGCTAGTAGCAGACCAAGAATGGTTGGAATGGGAGTCCTGCACACACAAAGTGGACAAACTATCATTAATGTGAATATCTTCTCACTCTTATTTCATTTTTTATAATTTTGATATACTAACAGTCACCGTTCATTTACCAGTTTGGACTGCCTAGTGAAAGATTTAGAACTATCAAGTCTTCTGTTGTGGTAATTGCAGATATTGGACATACGACAACATGTGGTGTGAAATGAAAAGGAACACCAGCTATGCAGCTTCAACAAATGAGGGGAGAAAAGCAGATTCAAACAAGGGCAAGAGCTGCATAATTGAGTCAAGGAAGCTCCACTGCTCAGTCCTTCATCTGATGCAATGACTAATTGCATTGAAATTGTTCTAGTTCTATGCAGTGTGTTTTGTAAACTTTGATTTTAGTTGGTGTTACTGTTATGTACCATTTTGGCAATTGTGACTCATTCTAAACATTAAATTTTACAGTTGTGACTGTATTTAACTTTAATTTTTGGGCAGTTGTGACTACATTTAACATTAGTAGTGATTTAGCATTTGTAAATCAATTATCTTTTGATTTAATGGTTATGCAGCTATGACTGCACTTTCATGTATGTGGTTGACATTAATGTTCAGGCTACACTTCTAGTCTGATTTCTGCAACTTTTTTGTGCAGTTTATATACACTCTTTTGTGCAGTTTGTATACGCCAAATACAGTTCAATTGGTAACAAACTACTAAGAAAATACATATAGCAAAAGACCCAACACTATCAATTCATTACACAAACTAAGGTTCATTGCCAACATTACCAATTCATTACACAAACTAAGGGCTCATTACCAACCTTATACACAAAAATAAGGGTTCATTACTACACCACGAACAAGTTCTACCAAATACTAACCTAGGAGTTACCTTACAAAATGGAAAGACAACTACACTAAGAGCTTAGGACAACTTTATTGAAATACCTCTAATGTACATATTTTGAAACACAAAACTTACAATCAAAACATAAATACACAATAGAGCAATCAAAAGTATTTTCTCTCTTTTCTTAGACTTAGCCAACTTGGTCCTCCACCTCTTCTCCTTCTCTTTCATCTTCCTGATGTCTTCTCCAAAATTATCCATTTGAATCTCTATGTTGTTCATATCAATTTTACTTTCCACATAATTAGTTGATCTACTAGGCTTGTGATAACCTTTTTCGGAAGCTTCAAATGATGCTTCAAGTTCACCAATTCTTTCCACCAGTTTAGGAATCACAAATTTTGATAGTCGATCAATCTCATCATCCTTCCAAAGATAAAAATCACATGATCTAGCACCTTACAATTAATCAAATATAGAAAAAATAAGACGACTTACTAGAAAAGTTCAATTCATGATGAAAATTCACTTACACCATAGTATGGACAACTCCAATATCTTCTACCAGGGTTCCTTGGGGTCTAAGTGATCATCAAAGGCCGTAAAAGTCCATGATTTCATCGCACTTCCGTCAACTCATGATCGTCTTCTTTACAAATCTTACTCAACCCAAATCTAGCCATTATGGAACCTTCATTACCAGAAAAAACAACCAAACGATTATTTGCAAATCAATTGGAGCTCTTTATGAAACATTTAAAATAAAACATAACCAAAATTGGAGAAAAACACAGTGAAAATTTACAGTGAAATAATTCAATTCGGAAAGGAGAAAAGAGAGGAACTAATCAAACATGACAAATAAAATTGGATTTAATTACCTTAGCTTCAAAAGAACTGAGCTTGAGCTTCGATTTGTGGATTTAAAGTTTGTATTGATGGAGAAATTTCTTAAAAGAAAGTCTGCGATGGTCTTCTAAATCAAATGCTCAAAAGAGATCTTCAAATGTTGAAATTGACTTCGACAATCTCACGGCAGACCCTGTAAAGCGACCAACAATATGGAGCAACGAAGTGCACAAACCTATTGAGAACGAAATTTTGTATGAGATCAGTAACGAAGCCGTTATGCAGATGTTTCAGACTATGAAATCTCGTCGAGAAAAATTGTGATTATATTTTCATTATTCTTGAACGATATGTATTTATGTTATTTAGAATTTAAATTATTACCTACTTTTTAAAATTTGTATAATATAATATTAGTCCCTCGGAACAAACTGGCTCGCTTCGTCCCTGAAACAACATGTATGTTGTATTTTAAAATCATCCTTAATTTTTCTATTAATGACTTAATGTAACCACACTTCATAAATAAGACTTATATGGCAAATCACGTTACAAAAAAATGTGAATGTAATGTAATCCTTTACAGAAATGGCATTTCTCCAATACTACTTAATATATCAATTTATTTATGTTATTTTTCTATATTGAAGTATACCAACAATGTATTCAACGAAGACATACGATTACGATAGTGACGTGTATCTGGAAAAATCTCGTGGTGTCCTGTGGTTTGCGAGTTCCCAATCTCGTCCGGCGGCAAGCATCTCCAGATCAGCAACTACTCCTGAACATCCATCAGGTTAGTCTACATAACCCAGTTTTGGTCTTTGGTTCGGCTTCATTTTATTTCTTACCTTAAAGTAAACTGCTTAACACATAGGAGTCAATTTCTGATGGCTATTAGCGGAATCATCTTTCACATTTTCCCTTGTCATTTCATACTCTCATCATTTAAATTGGCCTGCTATGAATCATTTATCTCACCTGCTACCATCATCTGGAGTGTGCTTAGACTGCTCGCCTCAGCTTTGTTTCTTTCTGTATTTTCTGCAGAGCCTTGTACAATAAATTAAAAAATTGCCATCTAAGATCTGTACATCCTCATAAGGTGAATAAATAAATTCCCAATGCATATACAGTAAATTCCCAATTTGTCTCTTCCTTAATTGATATATATTTTCTTGCAAGTAAAGAATGAAATCCGTTGGCACAATATAATGTCTGTCACAAGATATCTATACAAAGTCATCTCATCATATAGGCTGGCCTTGCATATGAAGTTTTGATTCTACATAGGAAACACTCGGGTGGTCAAAAAGTTTGAAGAGGAGTTAAATTCTTGCTGAAAATGTATGTGTTCTTATCAGATGCAGTGTGAGAGATTTTCCTTCATCATCACAAGGATCTTTATATTAAGCTTATAAATTATATATAGTCAAAATTCATGCAGCTGCAGAGGTAATTTGTATCGTAATGGTTTTGTAATGCTTACTTCAATGGTGACAATGTATATTAAGAGAACAGATCATCTCACAAAAATATAATGCCCATAAAGCATTTCCAGCAATAACTAGATGGTATTTTAATGCAGCAGAGATGAGGATCTTCAGATGGATGTGTGGGCATACTAGGAAAGATATGATTAGGAACGAAGCTATTCAGGGCAAGGTGGGAGTGACCTCTGTTGCGGACAAAATGAGAGAAGAGAGACTGAGATGGTTTGGGCATGTGAAAAGGAGGTGTGAGGATGCGCCGGTAGTAAGGTGTGAGAGGTTGGCTATCGCAGGAGTTAGGAGAGGCAGCGGTAGGCCGACGAAGAACTGGGGAGGTGATTAGACATGACATGACACATCTTCAGCTTACTGAAGACATGACCCTAGATAGGAAAGTGTGGAGGTCGAGGATTAGGATAGAAGGGTAGTATGTAGTCGAGTGATGTCGCATTGTAGGTACGAGAGGTAGGGGCGAACCCCCCCTACACATATCCTTAGTAGCAGTAGTATTTAGTAATTGTGTAGCTGTCTATTCTTCGATGTGTATCACTATATATTGCACTTTTGATTTGTCTCTTGCTATTTTACTATCCCATTTTTTTGTGTCTGCGTCGAATTTCGTTTCTTTTCTTTACTTTACTTTCGAGCCGAGGATCTTTCGGAAACAACCTCTCTGCCCTACAAAGGTAGAGGTAAGGTCTGCGTACATCCTACCCTCCCCAGACCCCACTTGTAGGATTACACTGGGTATGTTGTTGTTGTTGTTTAACTAGATGGTTTTTTAGCAGCAATTGTAGCATCCACATGTAAAGAGTGTTGTTGGTGTTGTACATATTATGTGATCAGCTGCTGTGCCCGAGCAGTCGAACCTAGGCAGTTGCATTTTAAGTGGGCTTCAAATTCCTGATCTTCTCAGTTATTTTACTGTTTGCAGTTTTCCCCGTCTCTATTGAAATGGTCTGTAGGGACAATTGCCCCAGTGATGAGATTTACAGCTTAATCTGGAGTCAAGGTTTTTCGCAATGCGAATAGGGTCAAATGACAGTCTGGTAGTGGATAGTTCAGAAACAGAGCCCATCTTATCTCAGATTGCTATTGTTGAGGAATCTGGGTACACTTCACCTTCAACTGAAATTACTGCGAGCGAGGATTGTTTGGAGACTGCCGGAGTCAACGGAATTCAATCTTTGTCACATACAGAATTGTCTCAATGCCGCATATGCTTGGACAGTGAAGGTGTTGATTATGCACTTAGTTTTTGTGTAGACCATTCAGGAAGATAATGATGAGTATTTGTTTTTTTAAGCGACATGATTGTAATTACACATATCCTCAGAATTATTGTTTGTTACTGTACTTACAGCTGGAATTTGGTGATTGATTTTCAGGAGAAGATCTGATTGCACCCTGCCATTGTAAAGGAACTCAAAAGTATGTCCATAGATCATGTCTCGATAACTGGAGATCAACTAAGGTGAATTAAATTTTAAATGTTATCGACAAATGGTCATTGTCATGTCGTAGAAGTAGCCAAAAAATTAGATTCTGTTGGAGAACTTAAATTTTATTCTCATCAAACTCAGACTGCTCTATAATTTTTTTACATATAAAAGATCACCAAGCAATGCATAGAACAGTTTACATTGGAAGACAGACTATCTGGAAAGCACATCCGAAGTTATCCATTATGAATAACTAGTATGTCATAAAATACTTAATGCTCATAGCGTATCCGCAGTCTACATTTAGCTATGTAGCCCTTGAACTTAAACAAGGTACTTTATGTTCGTTAGCCCTTATGTCATTGAAGGAAGCGATAAAAGTATGCTCTTATTTTTATTTTGTGGTTGCTATACTTTATTTCTTTTTCCTTTTCTCTTGTCTTATAAATTATCCCCTCTTATTCAGGATCCCCTCCATGTATCTGTGGAGATAGTTAGAATTTGAAACTATTCTTTATTGAACTACTGTGAGTCTGGGGTGAAATTCTGCCAACTATTCAAGAATCAAAATTGATGTGCAGCGTGATTTTATCTCCATTATTATCATGAAGATATATTTTTTTAGTCATGTTGTTTCTCATTGCAGTTGTTTAGGCTCAATATTATTAGTAATCGATGGAATCTAAAGGGTTCAAGCTGAGTAGGACCAATACAGAATACTTGGAGTGCAAGTTCTATAACGGGAGCAACCTTGAGACAAGCGTGGAGTGAGGCTTGATACTCAGGTCATTTCAAAGAAAGGAAGTTTCAAGTACCTCAGGTCTATTATCCAAGGGGATGGAGAGATTGATGACGATGTCACACATCGTATTGGGGCAGGGTGGATGAAATGGAGGCTCGCATCTGGAGTCTTATGCGACAAAAAGGTGTCACCAAAACTTAAAGGCAAGTTCTATAGGGCGGTGGTTAGACCTACTATGTTGCATGGGCGGAGTGTTGGTCAGTCAAGACTTCGCACATCCAAAAGATGAAAGTTGCGAAGACGAGAATGCTGAGATTAATGTGCGGGCATACAAGGAGGGATATGATTAGAAATGATGATATCGGGAAAGTATGAGTGACCTCGGTGGAGGATAAGATGCGGGAAGCGAGGTTGAGATGGTTTGGGCATGTGTAGAGGAGAGACACAAATGCCCCAGTGCGGAGGTGTGAGAGGTTGGCTATGGACGGGTTCAGGAGAGGTAGAGGTAGGCCGAAGAAGTATTGGGGAGAGGTGATTAGACGGGATATGGCGCAGGTACAACTTACTGAGGCCATGACCTTAGATAGGGGGTTGTGGAGGACACATATTAGGGTAGTAGGTAGTCGAGCGTAGTGCTACTTACGCTTGCAAACTGGTAGTTGTAGTGTTTTTTATTGTAGGTTTGCTTAGCCTATCATACTAATAGACGCATTGTTGCTTTATAGTCCCCTGTAGTTTGATTTCTGTTGCTATGCGTCCTTTAGTGTACTTTGTTTAGCTTATTTACTTGCGCTAGTTACTGCTTACTTTTTCGGAATGCTCTATCATGGCTTATTCGCTTTTGATACCAGCATTTTCATACTGCTTTAATTTATTTTTTTGACCGGGTTTGACCGTTTCTCTTGCTTTGATGTTGCTGTTGCTTTGCTTGTGCTCTGTCTTGAGCCGAGGGTCTCTCGGAAACAGCCGATCTACCTACCAAGGTAGAGGTAAGGTCTGCGTACACTCTACCCTCCCCAGACCCCAAGTTGTGGTATTTCACTGGGTATGTTGTTGTTGTTGATGGACATCTCATTAGTTCATTGAGTTTGGCTTTTTCGCATTAACAGCCGTTCTTTAAAGGAAAAGGGATAATATACTTTGAAATTTTCATAAATGGTTATACTTTGTATAAGATATGCTATCATCTTCTTGGTTTTGTAATGTTGTTAATGTGTTTGTGGCTCCATTTTCTAGGAGGGGTTTGCTTTTGCTCACTGTACCGAATGCAGGGCAAAGTTCATATTACGGGCAAATGTCCCACCTGATCGTTGGTGGTTGAGGTTAAAATTCCAATTCCTTGTGGCAAGAGATCATGCATTCATTTTTCTCATTGTCCAGTTGGTATGGACATAATTCCTTTTTAGCCAGATCTTTCATTCTGTCTTATGTTCCTACCAATATTGTAGTTAAAAGGTTGTGTATATTAGCTATAGTTTATGTATACAGAAGTTGCATATAGCCGTTCTTTTCGTTTATGCTCTTCTCGCTTTGTATTTATTTACCACATGTTTAAAACCTTAATTCACTAGTCCAAAGGTAGATTTGCAATGTTGACAGGATATGTTTCTCCTGGACTGCCATCACTAACCAATTATGCTTGTGATGGTGGTTTTAACATAATGAATAAGAAGATATTGAGGGCCTTCAACAAGAGTCCCCATAAGTTTCTCAAAGTAAAAGAGCTCCACACTCACTGCCAAGCACAAGATTATCTCGAATGTTTTCACTTTTTTTACTTGAAATGGAGCTTTGGAAGTGTTAATGACTTAATTAGGGCTGTGAAGCCTAGAGCCAATTCATTGATATTCTTATTTAAATTTGGTTACTGAAGATTCTCAGACTGGTCGGTTTCATTAATGAAAAGAAAAGTGGAGGCCTGACATCTACTAGCAATGTTTTTTGCCCGACAAATTAAGGGTAATGCCATGTACTAGCATTTTGTTTGGTTTATTCTTTATAATGGTTTTGAATCAGGCTAAGGTACGAGCAAGAGTATCTTCTTTGGGGGTCTATCACCATAGCCTTTTCCCTTAGCTATTATGCTATGTTAATGAAGTTTCATTTAAAAGGGCCTGGGGATTCATTTCATGGAGAAAGAATGAGCGCAAGATTCTAAAGATTCATCACCAGCAATCACTCAATTATGCTTCAATCCAAATTAGCTAGGATCAGTTATATGATTTCTTTGTATCCATCATACTTATAAGATTCATTATAGTTAGACTATTTTTTTGTGGTTATCAACTTACTGCAGTCCTCCTTTTATCCAGGCTTGATATTGGATATGTTTTGCTGAATAGGTGAAGTTTGTTTAATATATAAGTAGGCATAAAAGGTTAAAGGCCTTTAAATCTTCTTTCATTTATTTTTCCTTTTTCTGGTTTCTCTCATCTGTTCAATATTTCAAGCCTCTCCAATGTAGGTAGCTAAAACATAGCTGAATAGGTAAATACGTTATGTAATACTAGGTCACTTGGCCCTCCAAGTCCTATGAAGTTCATTTCTACATAGCTGTCCAAGTTTGTTTATAAATATAGTCCCTTTTATCCAGTGGCGGAGCCAAGATATTCACTAAGGGAATTCAAAATATAAATTAGTAAACACACGAAGAAGCCAAGGGGAGTCATCGTATATAAATAAAAATAAGTTGACTTTGTATGGATTCGGATGAACCTCCTTTGCACACACACACCCCTCCTTGCTTGCGCCCCTGCACTTATCACATTTTATTGTTAGAGATAGACTATGCCTTTCCTTTTCAGAGATATTCCATAAGGTTAGACCTCTTGGTTGGGCAAAAACGATCGTACAATTCTTTCATCTTTATCATGGACCAGGCATGTACTCCTTCTGCCTCTCTACCCCACAAAGGTAGGGGTAAGGTCTGCGTACATCCAACTTTTCCCAGACCCCACTTGTGGGATTACACTGGGTATGTTGTTGTTGTTGTTGTAGGCATGTACTACTAGTCTTTCATATTATAGCGTGCATTGAGCATAGAATGTACAAAATGTAGGGAGTAAAGCTAAACTTAGGGCCCAATGAGATACATACAATTCTTGAAGTTTTTGTCGGTGTGATTGCAACTTATTGATCTTGTAATGATATAATTGTTTCCATGCATATTTGTTTCCATTAACTGTCCCTGCTGATTGTTGAATGAATGATTATCACAGATTATAGCATTCTTAGGTATACTTGTGTACAAATTCTACGGAGATGAACTAAAGGAAATGTTTGGCTACCGAGAGCATCCATATGGCTTTTATACCATGGCAGGTGATCCATCAGATTAACCTTCTTTAGAACTTGTGAACCATTTAATGCTATGCTTGTGGGTTTGCAAATAACATTTTGGTTACATCATCGTTTTGTCAAAAGTTATCATAATATATGCAGTTTTAATCATTGACCTTTACAAAAGTTATAGATGTATAGTCCTTGTTAATGTGAAGATTTATGTGCCATCAAACAACTTCTTAGATTCGTCTTAGGTAGTGCTTGGTTTAGAAACCGTTTGGTTATGGGAGATGAAACATTCGGAGCAACCAGTTGTAAAGGGATGAGGAACAAGGTGAAGAGAGAATTCCAAGATCAGGAATCTTGATTTTTTAAATTGCAACCAGACAATATTTTGGCGTAAAAAAGGATTTTAGTTGTCAGCATCTTTTTTGGAATAAAATATGTTTTGTAGATTGTATGGTTCTCATATTCTTTCTTATTCACTAGAGTTGAATCTATGGGAAGTTTTACAGTAAAATTACTGTTCTATGATTGGATGCACTGCCTCCGGTATCTTTAAGTTATCATAAGCAATCAAGATATAATGCTCTCTGATTAACTGTCAAAAAAAGAAAGATACAATGCTCTCTGATTTTTCTGAATCATACGAGGTTTAGTTGGTTGAATGGGATTTTTATCAAGAAGCGAAGACTGACAAAGGAAAATGTGTGCATTGTCTGATGAATCTACTGCAGCGATTCTAGTGAAGTTTAGTGGATGAAATGTGATCCTGTGCATTAGTTGTGCCTTCAAAATTATCTGTAAGCCTTTACCCCCCTTACTAACTTACCGACTATTATGTCTTCTTTGACTGCAGTTTTGGCAATCGTACTGGTGGGTGTGCTTTATGGTTTCTTCATAGCAATAATTTGTGGACAGAGAATTAGTGAACGGCATCATCACGTCCTTGCCAAAAAAGAACTCACAAAGGTGTTGCATCTACTGCTAAGACACAGACATGCTGATGATGCATTGCCTTTGGCAATATTTTGTTTGTGCCCTGTCCCTTTCATCTTTAATCAGAGGGGACGGGATGATCTGGTACTGAAATATTGAAAATTTGAATCTGAGCAGTATCAGGCCCTTTTATTGGGAATATGACTCACCTTTCATAAGAGACTTCTTTTCGTGCACACTGGATTCTATCTGTGATATTTTAGTTCCGCCTCTTCAGTCTAGCCTTTCATGTATGCTAGTTCTCCCTGATTTATCAAGAAACATTAAGGGGTTGTTTGGCTTAAGGCCTAGTTAATTATGATGCCTGGATTATTTATACGGTGAATGACAGTGCAAGGATTTAATGGAATGAATAATAATGCAGGAATAGTTATGCGATGAATAATGATACATGGATCGTTATGTAGTTAGATACTCATATCCGTGTATTGCTTATACATGTATTCATATCCTTCATTCTATATAATAGATTCTTGTATAAGTTAAACCGAAATTTGTAATATATGATTTGGTTTCTGGTTTGAAACTCTGCATCCTGCATAGCTCATATAACTTTTGTACTAATGCAACATTTGGTTTCCGGTATTAAATGCCGTATAGATTTTGTATCGGAAACCAAACGTTGTATAAGTGATATGGAATTTTATATGGAGATCAAATTTTCATATATTTCAAAACCAAAGGATCCCTACATGTTTAATTTGATTACACTTCTATTGTTGTATTGACAGGAATACGTGGTAGAAGATCGGGAAAGGTTAACTAAAGATGTCCCAGAACTTGATCCTAGCCACGTTACAGAGCTAAGAATACTGGGGCTCTATTGAGATTCATGGCGATCTAGGTTGGTACTCTAGCTACAATGACATCCGATATTTATATGTTGAAATTACACATTAAATTTTGGTCATATTGACATGCTTGGTTGCATGAAATTATGCTGTTCCACCCCTTCATGTATCCACAGTTTTATCAAGAACGGGGACTACAAAGCTAATCTGAAAAATAAAAATTCTGAAGTGATAACAGAAAAGCTTTTTTTAATTATGAGTATTAATGTTTCAGCTCAAATTGTTTAAAGAATGTGAAGTGTGAGTATTTTAAGTCATATATATAGATTAGAGAATATATATGCATCGGACTGTCCTTTTTTTATATATAAATTAGAGAATATATAGTTCCATAGAAGTTTTAAGTGATTTGGAATCCCAAAATAGCAAATGTTATATTTGAATTAAGTGTGGTATGCATTTCACAAATTCGAGGGAGAAAATACATAAAGTCCCCTCAAACTAGTCCTCTTCTTTCGAAAAGACACTTAAACTTTTCAAAGGTCTATAACCCCTGAACAACTTCAAAGTAGTATATATACACCCTTTTTCGGAATGAAATCATCACTTGCCGTGTGTGAAATTGATTTCTATCTTTTTTATTTCTTATTTTTCCTATTTGATTCATTTTCTTTCTTTTTCTGTTCTTTTTCTTCCTTTCTTCTTCTCCTCAACTTCTGCAAAGATCCTATCATATAGCCAATCCCATCACCTCCACTGCACAGCCACTAATTCTGCCACACCACAACCAAATAGTTGTCAAACCACCACCAATTAATATTTGAAAATCAAAACCACCAAATAATCGAAATCTACAAATTAAAATCAATGCCGAATCAAAATCTGAAATTTAAATCACCGCCTCAACTTCTTATCCCCAAATCGGCTCTCTTAATCTCACCACTTCCAATCTCCATTTTTAGAAAGAAAAATAAACACTTAACCAATTGTTTTTTAAAAAAAAGGAATAAGAAGAAAACAATAACAGTGCTTTTCCAAAAAAAATCAAACAAATAATTGATTCAACAGAAAAAATAAAAATGAAGAACAATGATGGGTGTGGTAGAAATCTTGTGCAGAAGATAGAGAAAGACACAGATCGGAAAAGAGATGAGGAAAAAGACGTTGAAAAGTAAAATAAAATGGTATTTGTAATAAACGAAATGTAGAAATAAAATTAAAAGTTTACTTTTTACTCATCTTACTCTCTCTCCACGTGGTAATAAATTCACTTTGAACAAGAATAAGGAGTTAATAGAACCTTTGCAAAGTTTTTGAAAAAAGAGGACTAGGTCGAGGGGGACTTTAGGTATTTTCTCAATTTTGAGACTAATATATTCTAAGGTTACATATTTATGAGACAACAGATGACATACATAAATTCATAATTGCTACCAAATTTTGTAAGTTTGCATGTCAGGTGTTATTGTTTTCCCATGATTTGATATATTATGCATCATAGAACATATTCACGGCAGAAAAATGCCTAATAGCACATCATTTTTTTAGCTCTGTTTTATGTAATTTTTTCTTATACTTGTATTTCGGTGCTATTTGAATAGTTTTGTTTTTTGTATCCAATGCAGCAATTACCTCACTCTCACTGGATTGTGTATAGCTATAGTTTAAGCGGGAAAATATGTATGACTCCAGCCATCTTATGGATGTGCTGCCAAAAGATCTTGAAGCCGAATGTACTAACCCAGACGGAATTTTTCGGAGGGTGCAGATTCTCTTTTTATAGTTTATAAACACTCAAAAGTCTGTTAGGTTTATTTTGAAAAGAAATTCATGCGAAAAAGTTTTAGAATAATTATTTTCGATAGTTGTGTTTGTGTTTTGGCCAAATTATCTTGGAAAAGCTTTCATTAGTGTTATAGAGGTAGTTTGTGTTGGGCCAATATTTTCAAAAGTGTTTTTGAAAGTCAAATTTCAAAAAAGGCAACTTCAACTACTACTTTCAGCTTCTTCCCCGCAGAACAAAAGCATATTCTATTACTGTGGAGGCCAGAGATTATTGAGTTTTTTCTTTTCCTTATTCCAAAAAGGTGGAATCTTCCACTCCATGAGCCCCCACACCCCGGTCCGACAGATCTGTGAAGGAGGTAAATCATGGTGACTCAATTGATTTCAAAGGTTAGACCAGTATCACGCTGCGCACAAGGAGCCCTCCTTTATTTCAAGAAGAAACCCCCACACTGCCGCTGACGGGATTCGATCCTTGGTCTCTTATTCCAAATATCCCCTTGAAACCATTGAATATTGATGTTTGAAGATTAATACGTCTTAATACAAGTTGTTAATTTTGATTGTTTCTTTAATTTTGTGCATAATTGTTTGATAAAAATAGTTAGGTTCTATCGACTATCTAATATACATACTTGAAAAAGATGTTACATTAGAGGAAAAGTAAAGAAGGCATCATTTGATTATCCCTACAATTAGGCTAGGATAGGAATACACAATTCGATTAAATACCGTAAATGAATTACATTTTTAATAGGTCAATTCCGTAGAAATGTAGGAAGTGGACTCTTTTGAGTAGGCAAGTAGTAGTTTAGCAAAATGTTAAAGAGTTAATAATCTTATAAATTAGCAATCCTATAATTAAGATTAGGGAAAATAGTTTGATAACATGTTATGTACCCCTAATTAATATTTAGAAAAAGAAAAACTACTTAATAATTTTTTATTATGTAGGTACATCTTTTAATATTTAATATAAATAGTTAGTAACATGATTGATAAATATATCTACTTATGGGTCTATTTTTAGAAAATACATTTTTAAAAAAAAAATTGAAATACTAAATCATGCTTTTTTTGAATGATTTGGAATTTTAAGGAATATTTTACAAGAATGGGAAAAAGATGGCTGTTTTCATAGTCATATAAAGAAGCTAGATTTCATTATTGTAAATAAATCTACTCTTCCACTTAGCTCTCGTATAATCTTTCAAGTGAATTTTCTAGCACCAAGTTCTTATGTCAAGTAAAAAAAACGATACATGCACCAGTTTCTCAGTACTTACAAAATGATTTTATTTTAATGAAATCGTGAATGTCCAAAAGCCTTGGTGTAATTTTCTCTACTTCCACCCAGATTTGGTTTTTGTATTCTCTAAACTCTACTTGGCTGTTACGAATGTAGAAGTTACCGGACCATGATTTTATCCAATAACTTTCAAACACAATGTAAAGTCCATCAAAATTTAAAAATGCAATAAACGTATGAAAAGAAATATCAAAATGTTTCCAGAAAAAGGTAAAAGTGCTAGCTCATAAAGACAGTGCAATTACACCATATAGTAATGAAATACGAGTTACAGAGCAAAAGTGCTAGCTCATAATATTGCGACTCTAGAAAAAATACAAGAAACCGCTTTAAAAATTCAAAATCAGATATGTAACCATTAAACATTATGGTACAGACTTGTATATGTAAAGTTTACTGCATCAAAACATTAATCCTTTTGCTGAAGTGGAGCAATGTTGTAAAACCTGCAAGGAGAAGACGGACAATATCAAAGTAGAATGTTTTTTAGACTATACACTGTTCTCAGCTTTTCAATTTCATTGATCTTCAATAGAGTAATGTCAGATCACAAGCATTCATCAAATGTATCAGACAGGGATAACTGTGAATTGCTTATCTCATCATCCATAACTTAAAGACCTTCATGGGAAATACTGAAATACACTTTATGGTGATGACTTAGGAATAGTTCATTTCATTAAATTGATAAATGGTATGGATGAATACTTAGTTACCTACGAAGCATCAGATCTTCCTATTCAGATGAGTATCATTATACTCAAAATGAGTATTCATCTCCGAAATACACATCATCTGCCTCTATCAACCATAGATAATGACTTAGAATAAATTTATGGCTTGAATTCATAGAAAGCAATCAATGGAAATATAAAAGTCTGATTTAACTATCTCACCAAAATCTTCAAAAACAAAAAAATAAGATGCAATGTATAGTAAGCCTCAGACCGTCCTAGTCAATGGAATTATCAACACGGAAGCTAAGTCATAGAACTAGCATCTTCGGGTCTCTATAGATGTCATCATAGGCAATGTTTTGGAGAAATTACTTTCACAAAATGTTAGGAAACAAAAATTAAGTTAAAAAATGCAAGGACGTAAAAAAAACACTTGAGGAAGTATGGCGATGGGTCAGACATGAAAGGAAAAGTTTCAGCACTGAATAGATCAGACAGGGATAACTGTATAATTCCTTTGATCATCATCCCCAAGTTCATTACTACTAATCATTTACAAACATGAATTAGGGGATACGGCTATGGACTACATTTAGGGTTTGGAAGATGAAGCAGACCATGAGAGAGATATACAAATAAATCGCAGAGCAATGTATATATATAAGAAAAACGAGGCTCCTGCCTTGCTGATTAAGGGTTAGGGTTAAGGCATGACACAAGTGTTGGGCCTGAAGCTGGACCTATATTCAAGCATCACCATCCACTTTGGACTATCAACTTTAATTGGGATCAACCCATAGTCTTCTTCTGTTCACATATAAAGTTATGGGCTTTTACCATGGAATGGACTGGACAGTAAGTCGAGTAAGGGTGTTCATGATAGGAAAAATTACACAAGTACAACTTTTAAAAATGATAATTTAAAAAAGTTATTACTTTTTAAAAATTACATAAATATAATTTATTTAATTTCTTAACTTTTTAATTACATAATGTACAACATTTTATATCCTTATAGTATCTCTCCTAATTAAATATGCGATAAATAAATAGTATGGTATACATATACTTCATACTAAAGATATATATAATATACCATACACGTATAAATAATATATTTGGTATGTTAGTGCAAATGCAAAAGTAATATTAAATATATATGCATGTTAAGTATACTATATATATAAACAAAATTATTATTCGTGGTCATTTAATATATCATTCTTAAATTGAAAACATAATTCATATATGAAATCATACTTTTTTTTTATTTTTGGGTTAAAAAATTCTTTAAATATCACCTGACAAATGTCTATGTTTTCTAGATCTGATGGTGGGATATTTTCCTAACTTAGTAATGGTTCTTATTATAACTAATAAAAATATACTTAATTGATAAGCTTAAATTTAGGAGTTTAAATGTAATATGAATTCCTTGATTTCGGGAGAGAGAATAGGTTCCTTTTTTTTTGTATATAATTAATAAAAACGAATTTGTTGTACTAAATGTAATAATGATATTGGTTGTAGATTATGAAATTTTTAACTCATTTACTAGTATTAATGAAACTTTTCCTTCGTGATGTGCTACGGTACAATTGGGTATGAAAATTTCGGTGTGATAATTTGGTTTTTTTATTATCCCACTAATAATTTGTTATTGTTCATTATTTTTTTAGTTCGATCTCGATAAAGTGTGGTACGGTAAGTTGATAATCATAGTTTGTTCAACTTCAATCTGCATATAGTGAAGGATTATGATTTCATTCGAGAGACATTTTTGTTAAGAGTCTCACATCGGAAATGAAACGAGAACATGATTGCTTATATGGACTTGAACAATCTTCACCCTACAAGCTAGCTTTTAGGGTTGAATTAGCCTAGGATACATTCTTTACATGGTATCAGAGCCATACTCATTCCAATTCTTTGTTCACCGATGTTGATCCCCCAAATTATATTATACACGCTCCAGTTAACGAGGTCTGAACGTGTAGGGGAGTGTTAAGAGTCTCACATCGAAAATTGAATGAAAACATTTAGACCTAATATTCATTCTTTACAATTTCAACTATATTACGTTACTTTCATTCAAGGAAATTAAAAGCAATTCTCTTCATTCGCCAATTCTCACAGAAATGATATTTCAATAAATACAAGCAATTCCTATAAAGTTTACATAATTTAATGAGAAAAATTAAAACGTACACGGCTGTAACAAAAAAGAAAGTTAGAAATCCGAAGATAGTAAAAATAAGTTGGGTGTTTGAAACAAATGTTGCGGCAATTTATAATTTTTAGTTTTAAATACCTTGTAAAGTCATTGGTTACATAAAAGAGGAATATTCTTACTGAACTCATCATTCAAATAAAATGTCCGATAACGAGGAGATTCAGTAGTTTGTGATATTAGTGCAAGAATACTTACAGTAGCCACAGGTCCACGGACTACATGGTTAATATGACGACATTTTCTCCCTTCTGCACAGTCTTGCCTACTTGAGTTTATCTTAGTCAACGTACTTCATATTGAAAATCATGTCAATTTTATTATTGTCAATGTGTTGTTATAGTATGAGGATCAAAACTGTTAAATTGCATAGTTAAATTTTGAACCTATTAAGGGACCATTTATATTGTTTTCTCGAATTTGCACTGAAGGATGGCGATGAGAACCTTTTACAACTGAGAGTGAAGGAGGTGGGAACTTACCTGAAGCCGACGTAAAGAGTGCTGCGAAGAGGGGATTGGATAATTATCATTGCCAAATACATCCAAACCAGTTCCGTCTACCACGGAGGCATGATTTTCTCCTACCCAAGAGCGTCAACACGCCAAACACTGATCCTACGTATCTTCTTATTTCAATTGAATTTAGCTATTCCCTTTATCTCTTTGTTTTTCATGAATTGAGATTGAAATAGTGCTTTAATACAATTTTTATTGAATTCACCGGTGGAATCTGATATTTATACATACTTCTTAAGTTTGATAGGTTTGGCTTACTGGCTATACTATCTGCTATCTAAGGTATAATATTAATGGGTCAGCGGCCGAGTGTAGAAGCTAAGGTCCTTGGGAATCTATATTTTGTGGGAAACACACGGATTGTTGCTTTGCTTCACTTCACACGTGGCAACATCAAATACATTGAATCTATTTGATTTAGTAATTCAAATTTGCTCAAGCTGTGTGCCATTAATGCTAGCTTGTTTCCTCTCATCTTTTTCTTTGGAGGGTTGGTAAGGTGAAACTCTTTGTAAGTACCACAGGGTTGATGAAAATGAACATAAACTAATTCTTTGATGTTTTGGAGTGTGAATAGGATCCCGTCGAAGATGCTGCAATATCTGGGGCTGCAGTCTATGAATAGGATGGACATATTTCGTGGGGCACTTGGTTCCCCTCAAAGTCATTATTTGAGGGAGGATTGAATGTGGGATTCTGAATGAAACATATGCGAAGCCTGCAGGAATATTGTTCATCCAATGATTAGCGTAACTCTGTCCTTCTCTAAGTGCCAATCATAGTTGTGTTTTATCTTAGACCAATGCCCTGGCGGGTAACTTTGTCCACAAAGGCTTATGATCACAAGGATATAGATAATTCTATGATTTGAATGCTTTTTATTTATCCTACTACTTTTACTTTTCTCGTGCTCTCTCCTTCCTCCTGGTCTCCTAGACTGTAGTTCTGTTCTCCTGTACACGTAGTTTCAAAACGTGATGTCTTTCACTCTTCATTTAATTTTTTGTTTTTCTCCCATGTTAGAAATTTCTTTGTTTGCATGCACATTCATTCTCCCGCAACTCCACATCTATTTTGTTTTAACACGTGCCATCTTTTCCTTTTTTTTTGCATTTCCCCCCTACTCATCTACTTTTTGTAACTTGTATCCTCTGCAAATTGTATATAGTTAGGTGCATCATGTTCTTACAAACCACTATGCTGGGCACAAAGAGAAGCCTTTTCGTTCTAGGGCAATCATGTGACATTGTATTTATTTAGGTAGATCATGTCTTTGCAGTACTGCTGTGCAGGGCAAAACAAAATGGCATTTTGTTTTTAGTCCATCATGTGGCTTTAAGAAATAGTTGTAGTAGGAGGAGAGGAATAAATGAATACTGCATTCTCTGTGCTCGCCCGCGGGTGTGTCTGTCTCTCTAGGTTGTTATAAGGTTTCTTCTTCATCGCATCATAGAGAGAAGAGAACAGGCTAAAAGAAGTTCTTCAAATAGATGCTATTAACTCTTTGCTTAAAGGTGAGGAGATTATGTGCCGAAGACCTGATGCATGATTTATCTTCACTTGGGTTGTCTAAGCACATATTCAGTATCCATTGTTATTTGTCGCATCCTAATCAGTGGAAGAAAAAGCTAAGAAAAGGATAATCGATTAGCTTGTTTGATTACCTACTGAGTTGTAACTGCTCTTGGGCTAATAAACATAAGCAAGTTGATAATGTTTCTGACAATTTCTTCATATGCATCCATTATCCGGGAAAAATTGTTGTGCTTTACTTAATGATTTATTAGCTCTCATGAATTGCATTTGATACAAGATAGTTGCAACGTTATCTTCATTTTCAACTCGCTATCGCTCGTGCTAAGCCACTTCATACATGACTTCCCTTATTTATTTATCCTTGTAGATTACACTAACTTATTTAAATGAAATGTAAGAGCATTTTATTCACAGTAGCTTCCAGTGATGAACAAGTTACCAAAATGCCTGCCAAACAAAATTCTGTGTACTGAAGCCCCAAAAATGATTTATGTCGTTTACATTCTCGTGATTACACCAAAGAAAAAAGATTCAACAGACATCTAGTTTTTAGTACTGGGATTGAAGCTGAAGTTTCGAAGGCATATGGTATTCATTTCCTTCCAGAATGTCCAGAAAATACAATTAGGTACTGCTTGCCATCTCTTTCTTTTCTTTCTCCACGTTCAACATTTTCCCGCTTACAAAAGCTTCTCTAGGACTATGCTGCATTATCTATTGTATACAAAAGATATTGAGAAACATACTGTTGGAAATTAGCCTTTGGCGGGAGTTGCGATCGACCAACTTTAACGGCTTAAACACTAGTGTTACGTATGTTGGAGAATCCGGTTCTTCACACATGCATGATCTACTAAGTACGTAGATAACCGTAGGGCCAAGAATCGTCAAATTTCATTGAGAAGTGAAAGATATATTGGTCCACGAAGTAAGGTGTTTGAAGCATGAAAAGTGTGGTATTGTGTTCAATTCTCCCTCATCGGTAGAGGAAGAAAGAATTATTGTGTATATAAGACTCGAAATTGGTTTGAGGTTTGGGACCCCAAGGGGTATCCCATGTGTTTAAAGGAGGAAGGACCTAGATGTGTTTCGGTTCAAGGAAAGACCACACGCGCGCCGCCGCCGCCCGCCCGTCCGGTTCCGAGTCACGGGGTCACGGGCTGTGGGCCTTCTGATATTATCTTTTTGGGCCAGAGAACTTTGCCAGAAGTACAGTTTGATCCCAGAAGTTCCAGATGTACAGTTCGGACCAGAACTCTTTCAGATGTACAGTTTGGTCCCTGAAGTTTCAAGATGTGCAGTTTGGTCCCTGAAGTTTCCAGAACGTCAGAATTTGGACAGTCAAAGCAGAAACGCCAAGCACTCAATTCAGCCATTTATTTTGGTCTTTCACCATTTATGTTGGTGACTTTACTACCTCCATAATGGCTATTATGGAGGCAGTTTTCAGCCCCTCAATCACCTGTATAAACACCCCCTTACACCATTGTTGAGCACAAAAGAACATTACATAAATGATACACGAAAATACACAAGGAAAACAGTTTCTTCCTACACCTTCCAAGGCATCATTTCGTTACTCAATATTCTTCACGGTAGCTCTTGAGTTTCCTTTGCTCAAGTGTTCTATTGCTGTTTTTATCTTGGGAGACAAATTGTCCAGGTCGTATAAAGGATACATACGGGGCAATATTGTCTTAAGGACAGAGTGCCACACTCGACTCAGCAATAACGAAAACAGTTTCCATTATTCCGTCTTCAACAAAATTGTAATTTCAGTTTTGTGGTTATATTGTAATTTTCAGATTTCTAGATGAATTATTGAATCTTTGTTTATCCTTTCGAATACTTGTAATAGTTATATACTTCCCGTACTGCTTTATAAAGTACCATAGAGCAAAAATACCCAACACATACACCTTTATTTCTGGCGACAACACAATAGAGTTGGCTATGCAAAAGAAAGGTGTTTTTCTCCGACTGATGAGCAACAAGAGGGATGATAGTGAAACCTGAAAATCCAAGGAAGAGGAAGGTCACATAAATCAGTTGGTGCTTTATGTGCAAGGTTTTGGTGAAAATGTTGACTATCTCCTCCTTCATGATCGGATATCCTCAAGGTTACGGTGGAAAATTTGTTGTTAGTTAAGGACCAAGGAGGATCCTATCCTAAAGGAGGAGGAGGAGGAGTAGGAGCTAGCTTTAGGGGCGAAATTGAATGATTACGAAATAAACAACGAGACAAAGGAGAGCACTTAGACAATTCACTTTAAATACATGGAGGTTTGCTGATAGTAATTCCTCAGGGCGTATTTGGGGGGGGGGGGGGAATCGATGTGGTTGGAACGAAGAATTGATTTGAAATAAAGTACTTCATTTATAGGCATTGTAAAAAGGATAGAATATGCGTCTAATCGTTCTTCTCGAATCGCTGACGATAAAAGAATTTGCTCCGTGGCGTAAGATCATCAAATCAACCACGGCTACCATTTGCGGTCCATTTCATTTTCTTCCCTGCCCGTGAAATCAAAGAAAGGTAGTATAAGTTGGGTGATGCTATGTACCAGAAGGATTCAATTTCCGGTTGAAAAATTTTGGTTTGTGGACGGGAAGTCACAGGACTTGGGAAAGTTGCTCCACTAGCACTTATGTGGATCGTTTGAAGAGAAAGCAATAGGAGAGCTTTTGAAAGTGTTGAATTTTATACAATTGAGGAATAACCTCTTTCCTTTATCTCTTTTTGATGCACCTGTGAGGTTTCATTTGGAGAGAAGATTTGAGTCTTTGTAGAAAATCACGTCTTTCTTTTAATTACGGTGGGTTCAGGCCATTTTGCTCGCACTTCGACTAATTCCACAGGGTATTTGCTATCTCCCACCAATACTGGTTTCTCGTATCATCTAGTGTCTTTTATCTCCACTGGAATTTGAACTTGAAATCTCATGGTGCTCCCCACTTCATCAACCACTAGGTCACACCTTTGGGTGGCATATCTCGCGGTAGGTTTTCTACTTTTCGTTATACTTATTGTATACCAGCATTTTTGTGCCCAAACATGTTAATACAATCATTACTTAACCCAAAATAAATAAATTCTGGCCACAACAAAATGTAGGAACATGTGTTTTGCAACTTCCAAGTATGAGTTTCTTGGGAGCATTTATTGCAAAGTTTGAACCCGGTTTTCCTCGGATTTCAAGTTAGGCAAGCCTTGTACATCATTGCCCAGCTGTAGCAGCCACTTCAAACTTCTTGAATTAGTCCATTAGTAGCTAAACTTATATTCTCTGTTGTTTGTGTCACATTATTCTTTAATTTGAGTAAACGCCGATGAAAGAAATTTACACAACTAGTGTACTCAGGGAGGAGTATTTCGACTTTGGCGTTAATTCATTGATTTAAGTTCGCTGAGAAATTTGTTATATACCTCAGGTGTTATTTATTTACTAATTACAGTAATATATTTCTTAAGCTCATCCATTTAAGTGAATTTCAATCTTGTAGACATTGGCTAATCATGTATGGTATCTTCTCAGAAGCTGAACTATTATTACAATGTTATGGAAATTTTATTAAAAGTCTTGTCGAATGAGAAAACTATATGCAAGTCTAAATATGTCTGAAAGTACACCCGTTGATTGCATGGGTTCTAGACTAGTGTTCTACATTCTTGTCAACGGAGTTGTGTACTAAAGCTCATCCGTTTGTCTTTCTTGACAGATCTTGGGAGTCGGAGTTGGATGGTTCAGTGAAAGACTAGCTTTGGTGTGCAAATTGTGGTTCATTTAGACTGATGAAAATAAAATTTGTCATACTGCAATTTCCTGATGTGTAATACGTTTATACTTACTGTTAACATGGCTGGAATAGGCAAAATTGGTTTTGTGTTGTGTTTCAACCTTTAAGGACTCAGATGTAAAGATTTTTTGCTGCGTCCCAGTATCTACAGCATGCTATCTGAGAATCATTATGTTGTTACCTTGATTACAGTACTATTGAAAATCATTTCTGGTGCGCACTGGCAAGTTCTAGGAAAACATGCCTCCGTCTAAGTGGGCGTATCTGTTACTATTAAATCATGGCCAAGCTTCATTGTAGTATGGAGATTACATACAGCGGTACAAGTTTTACCAATGAAAAGCAGGACATGAGAAATACGTTAAAGTTTGACAATCTTCGTGGCTGTTCCTGCATTTGTTATACAAGTGGTCGTCAAATTTTCCTCGGAAGCACCCCACTTCATCAAATATCCGCGGGCGATCGGTCTGCTTGAAGTATGAAACTTGTGATGCAAAGAATAGATGTTGGTATGCGAAGTGAGCATGGAGGGGCAAAGATGGTTCCTTTTGTTTAGGGAGTATGCTAAGTGAGCATGGAGGGGCAAAGATAGATCCTTTTGTTAAATGAGGCAAATAACTTAAAAAGAGCCTTTTTATATCTTCTTCTATTTGAGCAACAAAAAGAAGGAAAAATGAATTATGATGGTTACACTTACTTTGCGTTGAAACCAAACCAAATGATTATAATTGGATATCAATGTTTTATGTGTCTAATAAACTAAACATTTTCTCTTTTATTTACTCAATTTTTTTTTTTGAATGAGTTGAAAAAAAAAGTTTAAATATAATGCGAGCATAGTGAGTTGAAAAAGAAAAGGTTAAATATAATGTGAATATGTTGGTGTACGAGATTCTACTAAGATATCTAAGTGAAAAAGAATTTGAGCTATTTAATTCTCCGGACCCCCTCGTAACCGGAGCTTATGCACCAGGGTGCCCTTTTTTTTATATACTCAACTAGTTTGATATACAAACTACCTAATTTGGAATGTCACGCTCAAATTGAAACTTACGCTAATAGATTGCGTATTTGTGTTTGTGTTTTTGAAATATACATTTTTGTTTGATTCGTATTTAGCAATTAGTTAGTTCTTTTTGTGAGCTTGTTCATAGTTTTCTCTGTCTTTCATTTTTGGTTTTATTTTCTTTTTAATATATTTTGTTTTTGGCAATTATGTCATGGCTAATTTGTGAACGTCATCATTAACATACTAAAGGCAAAATTCCAACTCACGAGAAAAATGAATACGACACGAAATATTTTAGTGTTAGATTTTACTGAAACCTCTGAACTTGAAGTTTATGGTGTTGTGCAATCATGTGTGGATCACATTAGTCACACTCGAATATAAATGAAAATGTGTACTTTTGTTTATTACATAATTGTAATTATTAAATTCATAATATATATCTTGTCTTCTACATCATGTTAAAAAAATCAAGGTGACATTGTCACTAGAACAAAATATCAGTGATGTTTATATGCCTTTTAAATGTTCTCTTTTCTATATTTTGTTTCCACGAGTCTCTTTAGATAAATTTACAGTAGTTTTTTTTTTGGGTCTAATTACTGCTTTATTAAACTTAGAGAGTTGAGTTATGTGAAACATTTAGTCTTTTATTGTCTTGACCAGTCGTGATCATAAGTTAAATTAATTTTGTTGTACTTAAAATGCTGAATAAGCAAGAATTATATGAAAAGAAAATGGGTAAAAGTTGAAATGGAGAAAGTAACGGAAAATAGGTGTTGTTAGTGATTAGTCATCCCGTCGGTGTTACGCACTCCCCTTACTTTAGGGAGTCTGCAAGTTAAGTAACTCATTTTGTGAGATTTTAAACATAAATATCCATTAAAAAAATTATAATATTACCTTTTGCGTATAATTTTTTGCGCAATAGGACTTAACAGCAACGTCATCGTTAAGTCCTATTGCACATAAATTTGCTGCGCAATAGGGGTTAATATAAACTTTAAAGACTTGGCCATTTTCAAGCCACTCTTCACCTTCTCAATTTTTCACTCTTTTATCATACTTTAGCCCACGGAAAATCAGATCTTAAAGCTCCGAAATATCAAACTTTACTATAGAATCTGATGTTTGCGAATGCGGTTATTATTGTAAGCTGAGAACATTAAGGACCCAAGATAATTTGGGTCGTCGTTTTTGGCGTTGTAAAGTGCCCGAAGTAAGTGTTTTTTACAAGTTTTTAGGGTTTAGAGTTTTTTCACATTATCTACATATTTTACTTTCAAAAACTGATTTTCTTGTAGTGTTTATATGATACGAATGGTTGCAAACATTTTCGATGGGAAGCTGACATTCTCGTGGATAAAATGGTACCGGCGAAGTTTAAAAAGTTTCATGTTGATAGAGATACCACGATTTCACGTATCACTAAAAATATCGTGAAGTTTGACTTGCAGTTTAGACTTATGGAAGCTCAAGAAAAAATTGATCTTCTGGAGGGCTTGCTAAAAGAATCCGAATAATAAAAAAAAATCAATGATAACCTTAGAGACACTAAACACGAGAAAAATGCTTTGAAAGAAAAATTAAAATTTTGAAAGATTATTTTGTGCTATCTTATTATTCTTTATTATTTTTATGTATTTTGTTTATTAAGTTTGTTATTTCTTTGTATATTGTTAATATGTATTTTGTTTATTAAGTTTGTTATTTCTTTGTATATTGTTAATATGTATTTTTGGTTTAGTTTGTTATTTTTATGTATTTCGTTTCTTACTAGTTGCACATTTTCATGTATTCTGTATTTTCTATGTTTTTAATTTATGTAATCGACACCTTTTATGTACTAATTTATTGTATTTTTAAAAATTGTGAATTGTTGAACTTTTTATGTATTATTAACTCTAAGACAAAGGCATCAACACGACCTTGAAGATTGTCAAGATATGGAATCACGTCATAATGCCACTGAATTAGGCTTTCTGCCATCGGTTCGTGCTAGTGAAATGGGTTGCCTGCCAGCAGTTCTTGCTGGTGTGGTCGACTTTGCATCATTTCTACTGACTGCTATTCCTGCCTATGAGGATGAACATCAACCTCATTATCTGATATATTTACATCATCATCATCGGATACCCGTGCATTCAGTATATCGTCGCTATCACTCGATGATTTTTCTATATGATTTGAATAATCATCATCATCTAGTAAATGCATCTTCCTACACAAAAAAATAGGTAACATATTTTAAATACCAACATCAAAATATGTATGAATTATTTAATATTAAGGGGATGAATCTACCGATAATGAACAATATTATTAGTGTTTGAAGAAAGATCAACTACACTGAAATCAACGTTTGGGATCACTGGCGAGTTTTGTGAATAATTTTCACTACAGAGACAGTTCAAGTATTGTAAATACTAAACGTCAAAATACTTATATCATTTAATTAATAAAAATTATACCTACCGATAATAATCAATTGCACCGAACTGAGAGAATTGCCCAATATTACTCATATCAGGTGTATAACCCCTAAAAAGATATAAAAATATTACTATTATCATATGTATAATAAACATGTGCTACCACACACAATAATAATTAAAAAAATGAATATTTGTCAATTTCCCGATAATTTTAATTAAATTGATGGCTTAGAGTTTTCATCGACATTTGACCACTCAAAATGTCTTCATAAGAACTGAAGTCCGTATAAATGTTATCATGAGTAGGCTGAACTTGAGGGACTTCCTGATGAGTTATCGCTGAGATTTTACTACGGCTCTGAGGTATTTTTTCAACATACATTTCCAGAACATTGAGGGTTGATTAACCCCTATAATCTTCCGGCACCCTCAAATATTTCTTCAAAGACTCATCATCAATGATATTACATTTTCCATAAAGCACTAAACTTTGAGGTGCATGGATACTGAATATTCGCTTGAAAAAAATGACTTAAACTTATGAAATAGATGAGTCTTTACTTCATTCAAAATTCATATTAAATAGAAAAAATAGATGGATTGTCATAGTGTCATGTCAAATCAAATACAAATTAATAGATAAATAATTAATTATAGAACGTAATAATTTATTGCGTTATTAGATTAAAAGTAAATATTTAGAAAACGTGAGCGGCTAATAAAATACTATTACTTATTGCGCACAAAATTTCTATGGAAAAGACAGTATTGTAACTTGTTTTTTAGTGGGCATTTTGGATAGAAATCTCACTTTTTGAATCAATTAAGTTGCGGAGTCTTACTTTAGGTGTACGCCGTGTGTGTATTTGAAATGATTATTTACTACTACTAAACTAGTAGTCTAGAATTGTGTATTTTGTGTGTGCCGACGAGCGGGTGATGCCCTGACAGTAACAGTACCGACTGCCACTGCAACTCTGTTTCTCAGGGTATGTACTGCTACACACACACACTACCCCCATCTTTTTGCTTCTTTTCTTACTCTACCCAAATCTCTTTCCTTGTATAACTTTTACTCTACTCCAGCGACTCATATAACTTTATTTATCACTTGTTATCTCTTTTCCTCACTCCATATCTATCTATGATGTTGACTTTGTTGCTTTTCTACCTGTGCTGTTCCCTTTTTCTCCTTAGAGTGTGATTGATGCTTGGTGGTGGTAATTGGTAAAGGTCCACTTTTTCTGACTACCTTTTTTCTGGAAAATGACCAAAAAGGAAAAAAATAATGACACACACACCAAAAAAATAAATTTTACATGTTATATTCTGATCCTTAGATTTCAACTCACTGTTTATTTTTTCTACTTTATTTGTGAAAATCTCTTGTCAAATTATAATATCATTTTTCCTGCAATGTGGATGGCAAGGCTATGGCTATATTTATTTATCATATTACTGTAACTGTTACATGCTTTTGTGCTGCTTAGCATCTAAATTTTGCTCCAATGAATGTTCTTGTGAATTTAGAAGACTTTGAGCATTTTTAATCTGAGTGCTAAATGCAGAATGGAAATTTAAACTCAGTGAATTTAGTGTGCCTGTGTCAGACTTGTACAGTTGGGAAAAGGATTCGATGGGTTCTAGATTCCCATCTCACCAGCTCAGCAATGGCCTTTTCGTGTCAGGCCGGCCAGAGCAGCCAAAAGAAAGAACACCGACAATGACTTCTGCGCCGATGCCTTATACTGGCGGTGACATTAAGAAGTCAGGAGAGCTTGGGAAAATGTTTGATATCCCTGTTGATGGCTCCAAGTCCAGGAAATCTGGACCCATAACTGGTGCACCTTCGAGAAGTGGATTATATACAGGTGCCTCATCACATTCAGGACCTATCAGTTCTGGTACTGCTGCTAGGACTAGCTACTCCACCTCAGGTCCTATATCATCCTCAGGGCTGCCTGGTTCAGTTTCTACAAAGAAATCAAATTCTGGGCCCCTTAGCAAGCATGGTGAGCCTATAAAAAAGTCATCTGGTCCTCAATCTGGAGGAGTGACACCAACTGGCCGCCAACACTCAGGTCCTCAAGCACCAGTTCTCCCTGCAACAGGTCTTATTACTTCTGGTCCTATCTCTTCCGGGCCTCTGAATTCCTCTGGGGCCCCAAGAAAGGTCTCAGGTCCGTTGGACTCAATGGGGTCAGCCAAGATTCATGGCCCTTCTGTTGTTAACAGCCAGGCTGTGACCACTCTCAGTCAAAATGATGTGTATTCCTTCAAGAGGAGCTTCCCTAAACCTATCCTGTGGGCAATGATTTTGTTATTTGTGATGGGCTTTATTGCCGGAGGATTTATTCTTGGAGCCGTGCACAATGCTATTCTGCTGATCGTTGTTGTGGTTCTATTTGGCATTGTTGCTGCATTGTTTGTATGGAATTCATGCTGGGGTGGAAGTGCTATAGTTGGTTTTATTACCCGTTATCCAGATTCTGAACTAAGAACAGCAAAAAATGGCCAATATGTCAAGGTTTCTGGGGTATGTATTTTCTCCATAATATGATGATAACTTACTTCTTACCATTTAACTTTGTGCAGTTCTGGTGCTTGATTGGGTATTAGAGCCATTGGTTATGGGTTCTTTTAACTTTGTTTCTCTTTAAAGCTTATATTATGCCAATTAGAGATGTTCACTTGTCGTATATGTCTATTCTTAGCTACACTTTAATTTTGTTTCTCTTTAAAGCTTATATTATGCCAATTAGAGATGTTCACTTGTAGTATATGTCTATTCTTAGCTACAATGAATAGCTTTATAAAAATAAACCTAGTTCATATCTTAATTTTGTTACATTAGGATCTTGCAATCATTTCAGGTTAGTTTCACTTCACCCCTGAAAATTTTGAGAGAGGAACAAGATACCATAAACTATGGATAGGTATAGTCCACTTCCACGCTATGCATTTTGTGTCGAGTTTGGGGATATTTTAATGAGTGATTAAGTAAAGTGAGTAAAGTTTCCTCTTAACAGATTGTAACTAATGTAACAGAATAGGTCATTTATGGCAATACATATCCACCTAGTTTTTGTAAATTGATTTTAAAGTTGAACTCTTCTATTAATGATCTCTATCTATCATTAGTAGTTGGGGAGAGAAAATAAAACGAGGTTTGCATTGGTTTTTCCAACAAAACTAATGATCTCAGTGCATTCACTTTTCTCCTCCGTGTCGCTGCCACGGAAAGAAAAATTGAAAAACCTCAGGCCACTTTCATTTAGAATCACAAATGCAATTTCTTTAAGTATTGTAACCAACTGCCGAGTTGCAAAAAAAAAAAAAGCAATTGCCAACCTTTCTCCCTTTCTCTCTATTTCTTTGGTTAATATACAGACTGAAACATAGTTGATTGATGTTACAAAGTAGACATTGCGGGGGGGAAACAAAGAATTGCTTTTAAGATAATCACTTTTTCTCTTTTTGGTCTTTGTTCCATGAAATACATTTTCCACTAGATAACCAACTTTTGTTTCTCTTTTATTCATTATATAGATATTGTGCTTTGTCAAGTCAATTTTCTTTTGTTTCATCAAATATAAAATTCCCCTTCATTAATTATGACGACTTTTGTCCTTTTATTCAACCCTAATTAGAATATTCTCGAACTATCCAAAGAATGCATGAACAATGGTGTGTTTTGTCCCTATCAAAAGTCTAAGAAGATATGTTGTCTCTCATCTTAAAATTGAGTAAATGTTTTATGTAGTAATTTATGGCAAAACCAGTGATATTAGAAGCAATTTTTTTTTTTTGAGAAGGATTTTTTTTGAGAAGGCATTTTTAGAAGCAATTGTTTCGTTGCTTTTAAAGCAATGAAGCGCTGCGATGGGATAAGTTTCATGGGAAAAGTGATGTGCTTCTAAGAAGCATACGCTTCATACAATAAGGTGCAATGTGAACCAAGCAAGACTGATTTGATTAGTAGAGTGTAACTTCAACAGATTTCTTAAAATATGAAGAGCGAAAAAATAGGGCCATTTGCTAACTGAGTACTAAGACTCCTTTCTACGATCGCTTGGTTAATTGTTCTCTTTGTCGTCGTCCTCTTATTCTTCTCAAGTTTGTAATGACTTATCTTTTACTACCTCTGTTTATCTGCCCTTCTTGATTTACTTTTTTTTTTTAGATGGTATCTTCATTTTTTTTTGGGTTAAGTAATGATACATTCTTCTTGTATGAGTTATTGGATTAATAATGATGTTATTGTTTACTGGATGCTAAAATTAGTAATTTAAATGTAATCTGATGTTACACTACAATCATGCATTTGAAGAATTCTATTTTTTGTAAATTGTGTACTTCATTCCAAAGAAACGTGCCCCAAGAGTCTTTGTTTTTGTAGTCTTGCCGTTGTTTTACGCGTTCTGCTTTAGGGAAAAGGATTTAATGCACATATTGTATATCAGTGGTCTGTTGTAGATCTAGATGTTTTTAGCCTTGTATGTTGTTGTCATATTGGTAGTTAGTAGGTAGCAAGTCTACTTTTAGGTGTAGTTTGTCATAGTCCCCAGTTGTTGTGGTCCTAATTCACGACCACGTGTGAACGTTTTTGCGTTCTTTCTTTTTAGAGTTATTTGATTAATCTTAGTTGTGCTATCATATTAAATTACCTTATTTATAGATTTTTCTTTTGGACACTTAACTTTTCTTTCCTAAACTTTTGTTCATATTTATCTTGCAATATGGAAACCCATTTCTGCCACTTACGAATTCCCAGTCTTAATCTAAATTTTCTTGAAGTGTAATTACGAAGTTTCCAGTAAAGTCGTCAACTAATCCAGTTTACTTAATTTTCTTTTTGATATGGTAACACCATCCACCCAAACCCTCCCTCTTAGGAGTCAACCATGGTCCTTTCGCACTTTGTTCGCTTGGTGATTTGGAGGTGATGTGTCCTTTACACTAGGCTACCTCTTCTCCAGTTTAGTTACCTATATGGTGCTACACCCAAATAGGTAAGAAATCTATTGAGAGACAACACTTGATATGTGTTCTTCAAAAGGTAACTTCATCTTTTTCACCCTTCCAAATACTTCTTCATAATCAAATCAAAGTGGTTGTTACTCTGGCGCAACTAGATTTGGCCATTTGCTTCCCTTTTGAGGGACATCGTGGGTGCAATTGCAGTGGTCTGTTGAATTTAGGGGACAACACTTTGGGGAGTATAGATGGGTTTCATTGGTAATGATTTATAGATGACTTAGGCGGTGGTCTGCAGTAGATGAGAAGTAGCACATGGCCATTGTGTGATGGTGTTGGCAGCACTTTTGGTAGTTACTTTCTTTTTCTTTTCTGGAAAGAGTTTATTCGGTACTTGCATCTGTGTTGCTCAGAGGTAGCTGTTGTGATTTCAGTGGCTGATATAATTGCTGCTATGGTGATTTGTGCACTATGGCAGTCTCTCTAAGTGGTGAGGGTTATCAGCGAGGACATGGGTGAAAGCTGGTCTGTGGTGCAATCAAGTGGTAGGCCGTTGGGATCATGGTGTTAGGTTTGGGTTTCCTTGTAGGTAATGATATGTGGAACATGCTAGTTAAATTGTTGAATGGCTTTTGGTCTTGAGGATTATCGAGTTGTTCTTGCCTTTTTATGAATCCCATATACCAGGGAGAGCTGCGGTAAACGAAGTCGTAGGTATCAATTGAAGTAAACATCACTTGTCTCTGGAATATCATTAAAGGAAAAAGGATCAACTTTAAGTTACAGTTGATGGATTTCTTAATGTTGGCACTGGTGTAACCACTGAACAAATTGTCTTCCCTACTAACAATTCATTTAATGCTGCGAAGTTTGGAATTGGAAGATAAGAGCTTACCATTAAGGAACTATTTCCTTTTCTGTGGGTGCCTTTGTATTCAACTATTTGCTGTTGTATGGAAGTTTGATGTATTATTGTTGATCTCAAGCTCTCATTTGCATGAAGGAAATGTTGGAATGAATCGTATCAGAAAACAACATGGCAGTGTGCACCTTTCTCACCCATGCATGCTATTTGTAAGAAAATGAATAGTATATCATCCTTGGGATAGGTGCGTGTGTAGAAGTTTGGTGTAGTTGCACTATTCTTGTATCCATCACCGGAACAAGTTTTTCATCATTTGCTTTGCTTATTTAGCTTCTTGTTAGCAATACTAGTTCGTAGCCTGCATCTACCAGGAATACAAGTTTTGCCAGTGAACCCCTATCTGAGCTTTCCTTGTTATCTTGGAGTTTTTTTTTTGGTCCATCACTTTTTTGCATGAAAATTTAAAGCTTTTTGCACTAAGTAATTTGTATAGCAGGTTCTCCAAGTATCCATCATTCGTCATTAGACAGGTCATGGGCATTCTTAAGTTGTTGCCAGAATTGTATTTCATGTGTGTGCCTTTTTAATTTTCTCTATCTATCTACTAGTAGAGAATTGATTTTGCCTCCATCACTTCTTATCAGCTCTGCAATGGCCTGTTCTCTGATCGGCTCTAATTATTGAACAAATTTTGGATTAGGTGAAACTCTTATCTTATGTGAATTTGCTAGGATAGGACCACGGGATATTGGTTATATCTTTATGGAATAAAACAATGAATCTATGATTGCTATTTGGTCCAAAGTGATATTTTAACATATGAACATTGAGATTCTTCTGTTCAACAATTTCTTTTCCTGTTGTTGATTGACATTTTGGAACTATAAGTATCATAACACTCTATTTTCATGAAGGTGGTGACTTGTGGAAACGTGCCTCTTGAGTCATCCTTCCAAAAAGTTCTTAGGTGTGTCTATACTTCTACAAGTTTATATGAGTATCGAGGATGGGATTCAAAAGCTGCAAATCCTACTCACCGCCGTTTTACATGGGGCCTCAGGTCTTCAGAAGTGAGTCGCTAGACAGATTCCCTAATCTTGTTATCCTGTTTAGGTTCCTCAAATACCTGTAATTGTTACATATTGACAAGGATGATCTGCTGTTCCTAATTCGAAATTGAAATTCTCATGATGATGCTGGATTCAGTCACTAGGACCTCGGATTAAAGATACCTCATTGTTTGGATGATGTATGACTCTTATAAATATTTTTGATATTTTACTTTGCTGACTTGATTTCTTTGTCCATACTGTTGTGCAGAGGCATGTGGTCGACTTTTATATCTCTGATTTCCAGTCGGGGTTAAGAGCATTGGTTAAGACTGGCTATGGTGCAAAGGTGACTCCTTATGTAGACGAGTCAATCATTGTTGATGTGGATCCTTTGAATAGTGAGTTATCTCCAGAATTTATCAGGTGGTTGAGAGAAAGAAATCTTTCAAGTGATGATCGTATAATGCGACTGAAGGAAGGGTAGGAGTTTTTCTTTCTCTGGTTCTCTATTTGTTTCTTGCACTACCAGTACATCATATTTGTTCCTATTGACAATAGTTGCAGAACAGTTAACTAAATGTATTTGTACCATTTGCTGAATTGTCTATGCTGTATCCTGCGAATGTGTGGCTAGGAGGCGGGGGATGCTAATTAAGATGTATATTTCGTCTTTCTGATAGGTATATAAAAGAAGGAAGCACAGTGAGCGTGATTGGAGTGGTTCAGCGGAATGAGAACATGCTTCTGATTGTCCCTCCTCCTGATCCATTTACAACAGGGTGCCAGTGGCTGAAATGTATATTTCCTGCTAGCCTTGAGGGCATAGTGTTAAGATGTGAAGACGCGTTAAAAGTTGATGCTATACCAGTATGATAGGTTATGTTCAACATACTTAAGATGGTATGTGTGATGTTAGGTTAAAGATGTTTATTGTGGAGAGGGGTCTGAAAATAGTTTGTGTTTTCATTTCCTGTATAGTTACTAGGTGTTGTTTAAACTTTTATATGACATCTTGTAATGGAGAGAAAGGTTAAATGCTGTAGCAATGGAAAATTAAATGTTTGAGGTCGTGGTTATACTTGTATTATGATGCCATGCATCAGCTGTGAAAATGGCTGAAGAAAAAGGTGAACTGAACACCATCTTTTTGTTTGTCTATTTTTTTTTGGGTGACAAATGCTAGCTCTAGCCTCTAATTTGCTTGTCTTGAGTCGAGGTTCTATCGGAAACCTCTCGGCCTCTCCAAGTAGGTGTAAGGTCCGAGTACACTTTACCCTCTCCGGATCCACTTGTTGGATTGCACCGAATACATTGTTGTTTTTGACATCAATTGAAAAAGTCAAGAAAAAATAACCTAATGCTCCAAAAGTAGAGAAAACGAAATATGAATTTGGTGACGAAGAAAATTTTGTTAATTTATACTGTTAGACAAAATTCACGATTCTGTAGAATTCACAATTTTGGAGTTGAAACTATCATAATTTTGAAATTGAATTTTATAAAAGACAAATATATGAGTAAAATTAAATATACATTTCAATAAACCCATACGTCTCTAACCATTGAATGAAATGATGGATATTAAAATAGTTCAAGATACGTCAGTGCGTACTAATGTCTTAGTGTGTAGTTTATTACTATAAAAAAGAAAGGCAGCGGGAGTAAAATTGGGGTTGGGAACAGATCTGGAAATGAGACTAGGGAGAACAGGAGGTAGTAGTAGCACCACCACCAAGTTGGTCTTTATTTGTGTGGCGCTGTTCGGAGCCTTTGTTGTTGTAGATCTGCTCTGGGCTTCTTCCTCCTTCCATTGGCCATTATCATCTACTTCCAATGTTGTCGTCTTTCCTAATCATTATGAGGAGAAGAGTAACAAACCACAAAGGATCTTTTCAGCTACTTTTGCCGATTTGCTTTGAAGTGGGAGAAGATGGCTACATCACCTGTGCCTGCTGCTATCCAGATCAATGACCTTCTTTTCGTCTTTGCTGGTTACGGAACCATTGATCATGTCGGTGCACCCTCTATTTTCGTTTCTCCATTGTTTTTTCTTCGAATACACTACATGTTTGAAAGGTCCTTTGATCATTTCATTTTCTATCAGGTTCATTCGCACGTGGATACTTACAATTTCACATCCAACTCTTGGGGAGAGACATTTGATATGCCTAAACAAATGGCTCATTCACACTTGGGTGTGGTAACGGATGGGAGATACATTTACGTGGTTACTGGGAAATACGGTCCCCAATGCAGGGGTCCTACGCATGCAATTTTGTTCTTGACACCAAAACAAAGCAATGGCAGGACTTGCCTCCTTTACCTGTCCCAAGGTATGCCAAGCTCGACAAAATGGCTCATTCACACTTGTGCTTTCTGAAAACATCTACCACCTGTATAATTACTATCTAAGAATGAACTTATGGAGGTTTCGAATGCTTTATTATTGTTCTCTACTTATCTGTACCGGTGAATAGGGTCTTTTCTGCCAACTTGTTTTTGCCCTTTGCTGTCCGGAAGAATAATCAAACTGAAAACTTAGATTTTGGTTTTAATATCAGGAATTTGATTTTTCAAATGACTTGTATGTATTGCATGACTGGTGTCATTGGTTCTTCAAACCATTTCTTTTTGTAAGATTGGGTACTAATTGCCATTATAATGCTAAGTTGTGTATGAATGTAAGATTATAACTATCTGAGATCAGTGGTGGATACAGAATAATCACTCAGGGGTTCGAAAAAAAATGGGCAACATAAAATCAGATTTTAATAATAGGCTTAAGTTATACATACACAAAACTTAGCGTTATATTTTTTCCACACTTGAGTGTAGTATCCTTAAAAGGCAAAAACATTTAACTTTGCAAATTAATATTATTATTTTGTAATAATAAAAAATATTTAAATTAGCAAGATGTTAGTCATGTGTTTGCAATACATTACATTGGATGTTGTTGTAAAAGTGTTATTTATTAATATAAAAATTTGAGTAGGTTAATTTAAAGTCTAAAATATTTTTGTTAGAAATTAGGTAATATTTCTCTCTTTTATTTTTTACACTAGTTTGTGGGCACGCGCTTTGCACGTGTGGCCATATATAAAAATAATTTTAAAGCATATAGTTATTCGTGCAACTTCAATGTATTTGTAAAAGAGTATCAAAAGGATAAATATAAACTAGTAATGAAACTAATCAATAATTCTACTAAGATGAAGCTCTACAAATATTGAAATGTAAGATTGGAGTTTTTGTGCAACCTAAATAAATCCACTTTCAGGATTAAAAAAAATAACCATAAATATTCACCAAGACCATAACAAGTACAATATCTCTAGGACCTCGTGCCTCCTTTGAAACACAGTAGCAATTAAATCAACAATGAACTCAATATAAATTAAAGTGATATTTTCCTAATGTTAAATGTAAGTTACCTTCATGTTTAAAAAGAACAAGAACCAATTATGCAATCCGTTCATTTAAGTTATTAAAGTCATAGATTTGCTTACTTATTTAATAGCAGTTGAAAGAAAGATGAATAGAGTTTGATATAAGAAATTGTTGGGAATGTGTAACAATATCGGAAAAACATGAAAATAAAACAAGATATTTGTTACCTCTATAAGCATTGTTCTTCCTTGCTGATTTTGTAGGATGTAAAATGAGAAAATAAGCCAATTATGTTTATCTAGCAGCTCCACTTTATAATTTTATATGGTGCAATAAAGGGTGTGAAAGAACAAAATAAAGAAATTGAAGCTAAAATGTAAATTGATTATCATAATTGATAGATGAAACAACCTCCTCATTTAGTGTCATAATTTTCATAAATGCAGCATTCAATGACTGCCCAGTTGAGAAAATAAGAAGGCACGAAAATATCAAAGTATATTATATTAGATGTATTCATAAATTCATTAGTGAGAGAGATTTTATTTATTATACAATTACAGTGCATTGTATGTAATGTATTTATGAATTCATGAGTAGTGGAAGAGATTCAATTTAGTATGAAATATTTTACATTTTTAATACATAATTAATATTAAAGGAACAATTTATCTCTGGAATGTAAAAATGTCATTTAAAATTGTATGGCAGTTTAATAATTTAACTTTGCACTTTGAAGCTTTTCACTTTTAGTATAGTATGATGATAACTTTTTATATATTTTTTACTATCTTCAATATATTTACGTGAAAATAAAATCATAAATTTCACTATGAATTTTTTTGGGCCTCAAATTTTGAGGCCTGAAGTAAAACTTTTCTAGTCTTACTACCAGTGAAACTAGCAATGTATGTGAATGCAATTTTCTCATTGGCCCTCTCGTGAATGTAAAAACAAGTATAGTTGAATTTTATTTTTTACATTCTCTTAAGTGATATATGAGGCCCGACGGTGTCAATATTCGACCAAGTGTGGGGGTAATATATGATTCTCACAAACTTTAAGTTTGCGAATGTCGAAAGCCAACAAATTAGAGGATAACTGTGTATTCTCCAAACTTTATGGTTAGATAGCTGAATAACATAGAATTAGAGGGTCTTGTACGCACTTGATCGAAAACTGATAGCAAGGATTTTTGGGAGAAAATGACATAAATTATCCCTTAACTACGAGGGTATATTCAAAATTGTATCATAATTATGCATTCAACAGTTTTGGTCTTTTAAGTTTGTCATAGGTTAACAAAAATGATTCATTAACTATGAAAATAGGTTTAAAATAGTTTGGTCCTTTAAGTTCACCAAAAATTAACACTTTTAGTCTCCGGTAAAATATTTATTTTTTATATTTGATGAAAACTACGAAAAAAAAGAAAATTAGCGAGAACTACATTTAGAGATACGCACTACTAAAAAAAGGCTAAATATCCCGGGACAAAATCGACGAATGTCAGTCGGTTATATGAAAAATGAGTAAAAATCAACAGACTTGATAATGTGAGAAAATAGTATATCGGAATAAAAATCTAACGTACTCTATATCGGTTAAAGCCGAGGAGTCCATCGGCTAAACAAAATACATCAGATTTTAAAAATAAATTAAAAATAACAGAAACTATAAAAATTATCACTACTAAAAATAAGAGAAAAACCGATGAACGAAAACCGACAAATAAAATCGGGGGACACTATCAGAAAGCCAATAATTTTTTTGAACACCGCGGGACGTTTATCGGTTATTTCTAGGCAAAAATTCTCGAAAACTATTTTCTTAAAAAAATCACTACAATTGAACTATTTATTACTATATCGAATTTTCAATAAAAATCGAGTCTATTGTAGTTTACCTAGCTAATAGATTCAATCGTTTTTAACTAACAATGTCTATCTATTTTTTATAGAGGTGAGTTCTCGCTAATTTCCCTTTTTCTCATAGCTTTCTTCAAATCTAACAAACAAAGTTCGATGAATTTTTATCGGAGACTAAAAATGTTAACTTGTGACAAGGACCAAAACTAGGGCTGACAATGGATCAAAGGTGGAGCTCAATCCGCCTCCACCCACCAACCATCCATCTACCACTCGACCCATCCATCATCTTATTTTTTCTTCATCCACATCCGATCCACCCATCATCCACGGGTGAATCGGGTGCTTCGCGGATGAAATTTGTTATAAGTTTAACCATTTGTTCTAGTTTAAAATCAGTGATAATGTTAGTAATTAGTGTTCTTAAATCTTTTTTTTTTTAAATTCACAACAAAAATGGAGTGACCAAAACCAATATAAATACTCTTAGTTCCAACGTAGCAGTGTCTCATCTGATTAGCACCTTAAATATTTTTATTCATATTCCATTTTTATGTTAGCTCAAACAAATCATACTTTACGTTGCAAAATAAATAATAAAATTAATCAGACCTAACAATGAATAATTTTTTATATTTTTATAAATGATCACTAACTAAGAACATTATAAAACTTTACTGTTATGGAAGTGAACTCTGGGCCAAAATTATGTTATTTTTGATTTGCCAAGTTTCATTATAATTTTTATTTAATAAAATATATACAATTTAATGATAAAAAATATTATTTAACTATTTATAAACGGTGGATAGATGGGTTGGATGTATGTCCACCCGAATCCGACCCGATCCATCTGTCACCCGATTAATATTCATGTTTTGTAGAATTTTCGTCCATATATTCAGGTCGGATGGATCGGATATCCATTGAGTCAGGGTGAAATTGACAGCCCTAACCAAAACAGTTATGTGCATACTCAATGAATTATTTTTAACTTTACCTCCTAGTTAAGAGACATTTTTGTTATATTATGACAAACTTAAGGATCAAAACTGTTAAATTGCATAGTTAAAAGGATTATTTTAAACCTATAATCCTAATTAAGGGACCATTTATATTGTTTTCTCGATTTTGGAAATTTCTCTGGGGTTAGGGATTCAGTGCGTACTGCGTACTAATGTTAGTTATTACTTATTACTATAAAAAAGAAAGGCAGCGGGAGTAAAATTGGGGTTGGAAACAGATCTGGAAATGAGACTAGGGAAAACAGGAGGTAGTAGTAGCAGCACCACCAAGTTGGTCTTTATTTGTGTGGCGCTGTTCGGAGCCTTTGTTGTTGTAGATCTGCTCTGGGCTTCTTCCTCCTTCCATTGGCCATTATCATCTACTTCCAATGTTGTTGTCTTTCCTAATCATAAGGAAGATAAGAGTAACAAACCACAGAGAATCTTATCAGCCACTTTTGCCGATTTGCCTGCCCCACAATTGAAGTGGGAGAAGATGTCAACATCACCTGTGCCTCGTCTTGATGGTGCTGCTATCCAGATCAATGACATTCTTTTCGTCTTTGCTGGTTACGGAACCATTGATCATGTCGGTGCACCCTCTATTTTCCTTTCTCCATCATTTTTTCTTCGAATACACTACATGTTTTGGAAGTTCCTTTGATCATTTCATTTTCTATCAGGTTCATTCGCACGTGGATACTTACAATTTCACATCCAACTCTTGGGGAGAGACATTTGATATGCCTAAACAAATGGCTCATTCACACTTGGGTATGGTAACTGATGGGAGATACATTTACGTGGTTACTGGTCAATACGGTCCCCAATGCAGGGGTCCTACCGCACACAATTTTGTTCTTGACACCAAAACAAAGCAATGGCAGGACTTGACTCCTTTACCTGTCCCAAGGTATGCCAAGCTCGACAAAATGGCTCATTCACACTAGTTCTTTCTGAAAACATCTACCACCTGTATAATTACTATCTAAGAATGAACTTATGGAGGTTTCGAATGCTTTATTATTGTCCTCTATTTATCCGTACCGGTGAATAGTGTCTTTTCTGCCAACTTGTTTTTGCCCTTTGCTGTGTCTGGAAGAATCATCAAACTGAAAACTTAGATTTTGGTTTTAATATCAGGAATTTGATTTTTGAGATGACTTGTATGTATTGCATGACTGGTGCCATTGGTTCTTCAAACCATTTCTTTTTGAAGATTGGGTACTAATTGCCATTATAATGCTAAATTGTGTATGAATGTAAGATTATAACTACCTGACATCAGTGGTGGATACATAATTTTCACTCAGAGGGTTCGAAAAAAAATAACAAAAGCTAAATATAAAAATAATGTTGTCCCTAAGAATCGAACCTAGATGTTGGAGACAATTTTGAACACCCTAGACCACTTGAGCTGACCTTTTGTATTTGTTCAGGGTGTTCAAAAGTTAATATATGTACATAAACACATAACATCTACCCTATATATACACTGTAATTTTTTGCCGAGGTGTACGGGTGAACACCCTCACCTCCATGTAAATCCGCCCCTGCATGAGATAGTTGTGCAAAAATTGTTGGTATGTGAGAAAGGCCTGGTTCAGAAACTAGTATTTGCCTACATTATATTAGATTTTGTAAACAGCTAGACTTCGTATTACCACCACTTTTGCTTGACAATGCTCAGCACAGGGGAAAGAAACTATTGTCTGGCTCCTCAAAGCCCTTATTTTTCTAGATCTTTTCGAAGCTTCAATTAAATTTGAATACTAAGTCATCATGGAATTTGTGCTACCTCTAGAAGGCACGGAGCACACTCTAGTGACTTTGAGATACTTGACTATATAAGGTTACTGTAATATGTTTAAGTTTCATGTAAAAAATGTGTACGCTTGCTTATGAGTTTGATTCCCAGGTATGCGCCTGCAACACAGCTTTGGAGAGGCAGGCTTCATGTGATGGGTGGGAGCAAAGAGAATCGGCATACCCCTGGATTAGAGCATTGGAGTATTGCTGTTAAGGATGGAAAAGCTTTAGAAACGGAGTGGCGGACTGAAATTCCCATTCCTCGTGGTGGACCTCACAGGTATATGGCTGATTTCATGCAAATATTACTTTAAGCATAATATAATGTATATGGTAGCTAGTGAATATATTTCATGCAAATAATACATAGATACAGTGTTTCCTACTAATCTTTCTAAGGTGACGAGAACTTTGGCAGTTTTGTGGGATAACATGGAATAAGGAGGGAAGTCGCAATTCGAGTTTTCTCTTCTATCGAGGGAGATATTACGTCATTGTGATGTTGATAATTTGTGTTTTCTTTTCAAGCATGTTCTTTCAGTTTCAATTGCATGATGCTTTCTTCGTTCTTTTGGGTTGGCTTTAATCTGGTTCCCGTTAGATGTTTGTGAGATACCCTTTTTTGTGCTTTGAGCAGGACTAGATGTCTGCAGATCGTTAAGGCAGAGGAGGGGTAATAGAGGAGAAAAATATCTGTGCTGGTGGCCCAATTAGCATCTTTGGCTAATATCTAGGATGTGGATGAGTCAACTGATTTAACAAATTTGATAAATCACTATGTCCCAAGTCTTGGTTTCTGGAGTCAAACCCTTTTCAACTAAGCAGTTACTGTTTCTAAAGGTGTCAATACAATTAGCGAGAGAAGAATCAAACCTTTTTGTGCTCTATGTGATCTATTCAGAAATTAGTCAGATGTTTATGTTAACCGATGAGTTTTTAGGAGTGCATAACTGAGTAAATTTTCTGCATCTTGCTTGAACCTTCATGCAGGGCCTGTGTTGTGTTTGATGACCGCCTTTATGTCCTTGGTGGTCAAGAGGGTGATTTTATGGCTAAACCTGGATCACCTATTTTCAAATGCTCACGTAGAAACGAGGTAATCGGACCGTGACTTGGCTCTGTAAGTTGTAATTTCTTTTTTGTAAGGGAGGAAATTTCATAACTAAAGCACCAAAGAGGTACTACAAAGTACAAACAAGGGATCACAACATTTTCCAGTTACATCCTCAAATTTCCAGAAAATAAAAATACTGCCTTAACCTGTCAGTTAGAACCATAGTTAACTAGCAGTTAGTGATCTTAGCTTAAACACTCAGCACTATTGTACTAGGTAATTCATTTTTTTTAGCCCAAGACAAGAAAAGCTTCCGCAAGACTCTGTTCTTAGCTCTTCTCTTTCATTTGCATGGACTGATTGTGCTTCAGTTCGTGTAGATTCATAAGTTTTACATGAGGCTTTCTATCATGTTACTCTACACAAAGTATAAGTTTGTTGGCATCTATTTTTTTGTAAGAGAAATATAATTTTTCTTGGCCTTGAAAGCATCTCGTATTCCTCTTCAACTAATCTATGGCATTAATAACTTCTTTTTATGGGATTTGACTTTGTTTCGTGTGAAAAAACTTGGCCTGATTAGGACATGTTTTTAATCACATTTGGCGTCAACAGTTATCATTGTCCTAAGTATCTTTTCCTTTTAGATGAAATTTTCCAAATGGAAGGTCATATTTGCCTTCTGGCATATTATTACTTGAAGTAAGAAGACGTTCTTGACTAATTGGCTCTTTGGTCTGCTATACCAGCAACAATTGAAGGATATTACTGATTTCTAGTTGATAACTTGATATAATCATTCTCATCTTTGTTCTCTACTATCCAAATCCTCTGTAAATTGAAAAACAGTATAGCTAATAGATGAAAACTGGAAGAATATTTGGGGATTGATAAAAACAGATTAAGTACCATACTCCCAACATACTGAGAATTGGAGCTGATGTAGGGGTCGAGAGTGTGTTTTACTCTAATGTCATTTTGGTTTAATATGACTATGGAGCCTGACTTTACAGGTTGTATATGATGATGTTTACATGTTAGATGGTGATATGACATGGAAAGTGTTGCCTCCCATGCCAAAACCAGATTCCCATATAGAGTTTGCTTGGGCTATTGTCAACAGGACTCTTGTGATTGTTGGAGGAACTACTGATAAGCACCCAAATACCAAAAAGATGACCCTCGTCGGAGAAATATTCCAGTTTCAATTTGATACACAGGTATTGTTTCTAATCTTCTACAAACTGCAACAAAGGTGATTATTTTGTTTATCTTAGCATTTAGTGCTGCCTTATAGGCTGCCGCTTCAATCAGCTGCATTTAGCTTAGTGGATACATCAAACTGCATGTTTTGCTTAGCTTATTCGTACATTTCAAGTTATGTTCACTCTTTAAAAAGGTAAATAAAGGAACTAGAGTGTCTTATTCGGATCTTGTTGATACCTTCCGCCTTTTTGTTCCCCAACTATCTTCAATAGGTCTATTGCAGGCAACTGTTCAAAAACGCGGTGTAGCAGTTACAATTCATCCTTTATATCTTTCTTTCCTAAGGCTAGACTTATAATTCATCAAAGATATTCCTGAACGTGACTTTTATCTATTCCAATTCCACATTTCTCTGTCACATAGAATCCACAGGGACAGAACGAATACAACACAAATTTAGATCTCAACAATGCCTTTAATTTAGATTAAAAGGGCTATGCAAGGGAAAATTCTTATTTTTTTCCCACAAATTACATGGACTTCTTTCTCTCTTTGTCGATCATTTGAACTGTCTGCATTTGTTGACATGGCATCTTAGCTTCACATCTTTACCTTGGGATCATCACTCCCAGTGAATCCCTTTGGCCACTTTGGTCCTGTAGTTACCTTGTGTCGCTTCAACATGTAGAAATCAGGTATTGCCACGATAGACACTTTTAAAACACAGATTGTTGTTAAACAATATATTTTTAAGTCCTCCACTTTATAATTATGTGAAAGTAAAAAATGAAGAGGTAAAATTCATTCTCAAAAAAAAAAAAGAAAGGAAGAGGTAAATTAAGATAGTTAACGTGATGTGATTTGATCCGTTTCTTATGTGCTTATTTTTGTATTCTTGGTTCTTTACCTGCTGGTTTTAATCCAATGCAGACATGGAAAGTTTTAGGCAAACTTCCTTACCGTGTAAAAACAACTCTTGTTGGCTTCTGGAAGGGATGGTTGTACTTCACATCAGGACAAAGAGACAAAGGACCGGATGATCCATCACCAAGGAAGGTCATTGGAGAGATGTGGAGAACTAAATTAAAGTTGTTATGAGCTCATATTTTTACCTCAAATTCTGCCCTGATATAGAAATGTTGTAGTGTAAATTAATGTGAGTGCTTTTTGTTATTCTTCTCTTTTTTCTTTGTTTTCCATGTGATTTATTTTAGTCCAGCCTCATTTAGCGCGGTTGGAAACCAATTACTATGTGGAGAGTGGGCAGTGTTATATTCTTTGTAGCTTCAACTGAAGAAATGCTCGACTCTCGTTTTCTTTTCTTTTGAATTTGATACATATTTTTTTAAAATAATTCTTCTCTCTTCTTTACTTCTTTTCCAGTCTAGACTCTAGAAAGCGACTAGTAAAGAAAGAAGAGTCAAAGGAGTTGTTTATCATGTACAGATGTAGGCCTGACTGTCAAAGCTAAATATGCAAGTTGACAATTCAATACAGGTTTCTGTTGCATGAATATGAAGATACCTAATTTGAAAATAAAAGAGCATTGATAATCGATATTTAAAAACTTTTTAGATGCCCCCCATCTGCAATGAACCCATGGATTTTGGTTGACATACTTTCTGGAGAAAGTAGCCCACAAAAACCTATCCTCTGTTAGCTTTACAAGTTCATAAAAGACTTCATACTTCTCGGGAAGATTTGATTGTATTGTAAAGTAATTTATTATTATATACTATTCATGGTCCAAATCAGACAATTACGGAATATTTATCACACACCCGCAGTCATAGCGGGCGGTCTTCGTACGCTTAGATTGTCCCTAAAATCTTCAAAAAGAACTGAGGGAAGACCCTTAGTAAAGATGTCTGCAATTTGATACCTGGAAGGGACATGTAAGACGCGTACTTGTCCACGAGCTACCTTTTCACGAACAAAATGAATATCCATCTCAATATGTTTAGTGCGCTGATGTTGAACCGGATTCCCAGAAAGATAGACGACACTAACATTATCACAATAAACCAATGTAGCTTTGTGAATGGGAAAGTGAAGTTCTAAGAGAAGATTACGTAACCAACATGATTCAGAAACCACATTAGCTACCCCTCGATACTCGGCCTCTGCACTGGAGCCTGATAAGGTAGCCTGTCGTTTTGCAGACCATGAGATCAAGTTATCACCAAGAAACATACAATAACCAGACGTAGAGCGTCTGATGTCCGGACAGTCACCCAAATCAGAATCTGTATAAGAGACAAGTGTAGAGACCGATGACGGATATAGATGCAAGCAATAATCAAGTATTCCCTGTAAGTATCGTATAATGCGTTTGAGCGCATTCATGTGCTCAACCCGAGGATTATGCATAAACAAACACATCTAATGCACGACATACGTAATATCAGGTCTCGTGAAAGTAAGATACCAAAGTGTCCCTGCAAGACTGCGATAGTGGGTGGGATCCTCGTAAGGTGAGCCGCATCACCCAGCTTGGGTTTAGTATCGACTAGAGTGGAAGTAGACTTACACGAGGACATACCAGTTCTCTCAATTATCTCAGCAGCATACTTCCTTTGGGATAAGAATAACCCTCATGCATGACGAGTGACAACAATTCTCAAGAAATAACTCAAGGGCCCCAAGTCCTTCATAGCAAACTCAGAACCAAGTAGAGTCATGATAGACTTGCGTAACTCATCCGAAGAACCAATCAATATAATTTCACTCACATATAATAGGATATATGCCAGGTAAGTCCCACGACGATATATGAACAGAGAATTATCAGACTTGTTGTGAGAGAACCTAATAGTAGATACATAGTCTGCAAATCGTTTATACCAAACCCATGGGGTTTGCTTAAGCCCATATAAGGACTTCTTCAACAAACAAACATGATGAGGATAATTGAGGTCTCTAAAGCCCAAAGGCTGATGCATGTAGACTGTCTCCTTAAGATCCCCATGCAAGAAAGCATTCTTCACATCTAACTGATGAATGGGCCATGATTTGGAAAGAGCTAAACTGAGAACAATGCGAATAGTAGCTGGTTTAACAACCGGAATGAACGTCTCTCCACAGTCCACGCCAACCTGTTGAGTTTTACCATTACCTGCAAGACGAGCTTTATGCCTCGCAAAAGAACCGTCATAATTATCTTTATAAGTAAAAATCCACATAGACCGAATAATATTAACACTAGAAGGACGGGGCACCAACTCCCACGTCTTATTTTTAATAAGAGCATTATATTCGTCATTCATGGCCAATTTTTAATTCGGGTCATTTAATGCAGACACTGGGTTACGGGGTAGGGGGGCTTTAAGAACATTAGAGTTTATATTAAAATGTCTTTTTGGTCTAAAAAATACCCTGTTGACTACGAGTAACCGGCCCTTGACTCGAGGTAGAAATGGGATGATTTTAGGTAAGATTCGGATCGGTGACGGACTGGCCAGTAGGTAGTAGGCCTGCTGGCCCAACACTGGACACAAGAACTTGAACGGGATAGAGCTGGGAGTGGGCTAGGACGGGGGACTGGGCCGACGACCCACTGGACAGTCCTGATGAAGACGGACGAGAGGCAAAAGTGGACTGGGACGGGAGGTGTGGGCCAGCAGGCTGTGGGCCTGCTGGCGTGTCAGTGGTACGGGATTGGTCCAACAAATGATGGATAATATATGGTGGGACCCCGTCATCTAAAAAAGTATACGAGCTAGGCACATGACTACACACTTTGGAAAACGAAAATTGAGTTTTATCAAAAATAACATGACGACTGATTATGATTTTATTAGAAGATAAATCAAAACACTTGTAACCACGATGATTTGACGGATAACCCAAAAACACACAAGCGGTAGAACGGGCTTGAAGTTTGTCTATTGTAGTTGACGGAAAGAGTGGATATCATAAACACCCAAAGGCCTAAGATGCGAATATGGAGGATTTTTATTATAGAGAATTTTAAGGGTAGAATCATATGCTAACCCTATGGTAGGAAGTATGTTAAGAAGGTGAGTAGCCATTTGTAGAGAATGATGCCAAAAATAAGGAGGTACGGAAGCATGAGCCAATAAAGTTCGGACAATATTATTAATGGTGCGAATTTTCCATTCGACTTTTCCATTTTGTGAGGACGTATGAGGACAAGTGAAATGAAAAGTTATGACATTAGTATCACAAAATTTCCGAAACAACCCATTAGCATATTCCTTGCCATTATCACATTGAATATCTTTGATTTTCCGTTCGAATTGGGTACGGATGAATGCTCTAAATTTTAAGAATGTGAAAAACACTTGAGACTTTTTGGATAAGGGAAACATCCACAAAAAGTTAGAATAATCATCCAAAAATAAGACATAATAACGATGGCCCACATAACTCAAAACGGGAGATGTACATAAATCAATATGAATAATATCAAAAGGCATCAAAGTACGAGAAGAAGAAGCTACAAATGGTAATCTAACATGTTTCCCTAACGGACAAGAATGACAAGGTGGAGTACTCTGTGTATCCTTACAAGAAATAAAATTATTTTTATGTAAAGAAAACATAATAGAGGACCCTGGATGACCCAGACGTGCATGCCACAAGGAAGGAGCAAGGGCCGCAAAGGTAGATAGCATGGCTTGACTCGTGGAAAAGATAGTGCTGGTGATTGGATAAAGTTCTCCTCTACTATTGCATCTCATTAGTGGTGTCCCCGTCTTGAAATCCTTCACAGAAAACCCAAAAAGATCAAAATTAACAGAAATTCAATTATCAGTGGTGAATTTACGGACAAACACCAAATTTTTAATTAGGTTAGGGGTATGAAGAGTTTTTTTGCAAAACCATAGGTGGATGTGGGGGAGATAAAGTGGTATGTCCATAACCACGAATTGGAATTGAGTTGCCATTACCAACAATGATACCACGATTTTTGCTCAAAATAAAATAAGGCGAGAAAGTACTTTGATCGGACGTCATATGAGAAGTGGCGCCGGTGTCCATGTACCAATTTGGGTCTGGAGGAGCAAATCCAAACGTATGCATTGCAGCCGCAATATCTGCCGGTGTCGGCGTGGGGCCCACTACCTGAAACGCATGTGGTGGCCGAGGCCCAAGTACACCTGCCGGCCCGGTCTAGATGGAACTCTGATGCCAGTTGCTGGACCCGAGAAATTGGGCCTGGCCTGGTGCTGGAACTAGCCCAGTTTCCCAGGTAAGGGATGGGAGGAAAATAACTATTGTTGGGCTAAGGGCCACTGGCCTAGTTCCATGGCCAGGGGGCCCACGGCTGGGACCAGTGCACACTGCCCCGAGGCCCACTTTCGCAGCCACCACCGTTTCGGTCACCTCCGTTACCACCGCGAAGTCCACCGCGGTTCTTGCCATTATTTTTGCGATTTTGTCCCTTTTTGCCGCCACCGTTTTTGTGGTTTTGGCCAGAATTCTTGTAGAATGAGTGAGGGTCGTCTGACGTGGTCATCATTACGACAGAATTTGCACTTGTATCCGCCTTTTTAGCGAAGCCGACTTCTTCTATATAAGCATGGAACGAGCTTGATAGAATGATGAGAGAGGATTACTTTGACGAAGAAGAGTATCAACGCCATTATAGGCCTCGAATAGGCCTGCAACCATCTGAAGAACAAGACGATTATTGGTGATGGACGCACCAACGTTGCAGAGTTGGTCCACCAATTCCTTCAGCCTTTTACAATAGGCTGAGACATTCGGAAAAATCTCTATGTTAACATGAGAAAATTTCTGCTCAAGAGTAACCGCTCGGAGTTTTTGTTATCTTGTAATATGTCACGCACCCTATTCCAAGTGTCCATCGCCGTAGCGTCGGGTTCAATAATCATTTGTAAGAGGTCCGTAGAGATAGTGGAATAAATCCACTGGAAAACGGTAGCATCAAGGGTTGTTCATAACACTTTGGGCGGCCTGCAGGCGAGGCTCAGTGCTGTGTGAGGGATGATATGATGTAGCACTTGATGCGAGCGTGCGTGAATCTTAAACAATTCTGCCCACGTCGCATATTGTACGTTTTTCATCTCAAGAACAATATGGATGTGGTTCCTGATGTTGGAAACTGTAAGGGCTGGATGAAACATGTCTTCGAAGTAGACATAACAAAGGAACAGTAAGATAAGCATGGATTGGGAAGAAAATTTGGGAAGGGGGGAGGAAGAAGATGGCAGAAAACAAAGAAGGAGTCTCGGAATGTGAGCCGAGAGTAGCGGGAGAAATTGAAGGTTTTGTGAGACCTAGACTTTTGATACCGTGAAAGAAATAATCCCTTGATTATTTTTTCATTAATGAATGAGTATATATACAATTTACAATTTTCATAATATGGAAAATCCTATTCATAATCTATTCCCAAAATCTTATTCTATTTGTACAAGAATTCTATAATTATGGTAAGTATACAATGATAATTAAATACAACAACCTTACCTAAAATAAGCTTCCCAAACCTTGATATACTCGGTCATGTATACCGTGTATATCACGGTACAAATCAGACAATTACGGGATATTTATCATTAATATTTGCAACCACTAATCAACATGAACGAGTAAGAAGTAATTAAATACTAACAACCCACAATTCGTATATTAATATTAAAAATCTATTGCATAACATCCACCATTGAGTTCACATTCTCAAAGTTCACAAAAAGCATTAAAATTGTCATTAAAACTTACAAACAAAGAATCGAAAATTAACAATGGAACTTGTTCTTGAAACCCTCGAAATAAGCCAAGTATTCGATGCTCTCAATACAAGTCTTAAAACAGATGATAACATAATAATAAAACCCTAAAAAGTATTTATACAAGTCAAAAACTCGAAATTAAAACTAGACAAAACAGTCCATGTGGTTAAATTCGATGGACCGTACAATTAAGTACATTGTACGGTCCGTCAATAATTTGACTATGAAATTCTATGACCAAAATGACGGTTTGTCAAACTTTGACGGCACCGTAAAACCAAACTTTCACTTAATGAAAGCACAAACAACTGATCTGAAAAAAGAAGCTCATATGAAATTTTCCAGCAAAAAAGGAAAAGGTTTTGCCAAAACCTCAGATATGACTTTACAAATTATCAGATGGTATTCCTAGCACTTGTATCTTTCTTATGGAACACTTTATGAGTTCCTAGTCCTCTTGGGAATGATGAAACAATTTGATTGCTACTGTGGTATATAGTAACCTATAAGTTGTAACAAAGTGTATCCTATAATCTAATAGCCTAAGCTAGAATCAAAGAAGAAATGATTGGACATATGGGACAGACCAGAAGATGCCAGATTGAAATTGAATTACCTGTTTTGACCAGCAGATATTAGCACTTCTAGCTAGCCATATTTGATTCTTTTGTTGTCAGACATCTTTGGTCAAGTGTTTAATAGAGTTCTTTTACTTAAAGTTGGAATTTTTGTAATCCTAATATTTAATTTGATCATAAGTCAATTTAAGAAAGCGCAAACATTGGGCGTTATAACTAAACATACAGGACATAAGTAGTCGAGAAATTACCTCTATCGCTCAGAATATTTTCCTACTTTCTTCGCTCGAGCAAATTTGAGTTTGAAAATCCAGCGAAATTAAAGTGGCCGACCATTATATTCCAGTCGAATTAAACAAATGATCAGTATTGCTATGTATTGAAATTCAGCAAAGAGAAAGAAGAAGTAACATGCAACAACTCAGAACAGACCAAAATCTATAAATTCAGTCTCAAATACATGTATGGTAAAAAATCAAGGTTAGATTTTTAATTTCAGAGATAAAAATTAGGTTTGTTAAAGCTTTATCGATTTTAGCAGCTTTTAACTTGGAGAAGACATTCTTAGTAGTTTTTCGCTGAATTTTAAATATGCATGTTGTGTAATTTCATTTCCCCCCTCTTTTGGTATAATCATCAACTTTACTTACAGCAATACTGTATTATTCATTTCAAAATTTTATGATTTTTGTTTTCGTAAAGTTGCTTGCTTATTCCTCTGATTTTGTGAATCTGCATGTGTTTCAATTAATATTTTTGGGACCTGGTATTTTCTAAGTAAAATTCATAAAGAGAAAAAGAAAGAAAAGAGAAGAGAAGAGAAGTGAAGCCACCACAAGAAAGCTAAGCAAACAAAGAAAAAGAATAGAAGTGAAAGAAATAATCCCTTGATTATTTTCATTAATGAATGAGTATATATACAATTTATAATTTTCATAATATGGAAAATCTTATTCATATTCTACTCCCAAAAATCATATTCTATTTGTACAAGAATTCTATAATTATGGTAAGTGTACAATGCTAATTATATACAAAACCTATTACCAAAATTACCATATACACAGTGTGTATACCGTGTATATCACGGTCTCCCAATTGCCTTGGGTTTCCGTGATATACACGGTATACACAAAGAGTATACCGTGTATATGGTGGTATATTTTCACACCCCGCAGCCATAGCGGGCGGTCTTCGTACGCTGAGGATGTCCCTAAAATCTTCAAAGAGGACCGAGGGAAAACCCTTAGTGAAGATGTCTGCAATTTGATACCTGGAAGGGACATGTAAGACGCGTACTTCTCCACGAGCAACCTTTTCGCGAATAAAATGGATATCCATCTCAATATGTTTAGTGCACTGGTGTTGAACCGGATTCCCAGAAAGATATACGTCACTAACATTATCACAATATACCAAGGTAGCTTTTTGAATGGGAAAATGAAGCTTTAAGAGAAGATTACGTAACCAACATGATTCAGAAACCACATTGGCCACCCCTCGATACTCGGCCTCTGCACTGGAGCAGGATAAGGTAGCCTGTCGTTTGGCAGACCATGAGACCAAGTTATTGCCAAGAAACATATAATACCCAGACGTGGAGCGTCTGGTGTCTCGACAACCACCCCAATCAACATCTGTATACGAGATAAGTATAGAGGTCGATGACGGTTATAGATGCAAGCCATAGTCAAGTGTACACTGGAGGTATCGTAGAATGCGTTTGAGCGCAGTCATGTGCTCAACCCTAGGATCATGCATAAACAAACACACATGCTGTACTACATATGTAATATCCGATCTCGTGAAAGTAAGATATTGAAGTGCTCCAGCAAGACTACGATAGTGGGTGGGATCCACGTAAGGTGAGCCAGCCGCAGCACCCAACTTGGATTTAGTATCAACTGGAGTGGAAGTAGACTTACACGAGAACATACCAGCTCGCTCAATGATCTCAGCGGCATACTTCCGTTGTGATAAGAATAACCCACCTGCATGCCGAGTGACAATAATTCCCAAGAAGTAACTCAAGGACCCCAAGTTTCATAGCAAACTCAGAACTGAGCATTGTCATGATAGACTTGCGCAAAGCATCAGAAGAGTCAGTCAAGATAATATCATCCACATTTAATAGAATATAAGCCATGAAAGTACCACGACGATATATGAACAATAAATTATCAAACCTGCTGTGAGAAAACCCAATAGACGAAACATAGTCTGCAAATCTCTTATACCAAGCATGTGGGGCCTGCTTAAGTCCATTCAAGGACTTCTTCAATAAACAGACATGATGAGGATATTTGGGGTCTCGAAATCCCAAGGGCTGATGCATGTAAACGGTCTCCTTAAGATCACCATGTAAGAAAGCATTCTTCACTTCCAACTGATGAATGAGCCATGCTTTTGACAGAGTCAGACTGAGAACAGTGCGAATGGTAGCCGATTTGACCACCGGACTAAACGTCTCACCACAATTCACGCCAACCTGCTGAGTCTTGCCATCACCAAGACGAGCCTTATGTCTCGCAAAAGAGTCATCAGAATTATCTTTATGAGTAAAAATCCAAATAGATCGAATAATATTAACACCAGAAGGATATAACAGCTCAAAATGTTCCACGTCACACTATTATGTGTTCATTTTCCTTCAACTGATTGTGTTCAGGTGCAAGCCGTACTTCTTTTATTAGATGCCCATGAAGTACCGCCGAGCATTCCTATGGATATAACAGCTCAAAAAATAATAGAGTGCATGACAGACTGAGTTGATAAAGTCATTTTCTTTTTGAGAGGTTGAATGGTGTTTAGGTTAACTGTTGAAGCATTTACCAGGGACTATCTAATACTCCACAGAGGTTTAATGTGCCTCAAAGGTTAGCATCATTGATGAGATTCCGTGAAAAGCGGATTATACTGTTTGGAAGGAGGTCGCTCTTAGGTACAAAAACTTCTTTAACTCAAGCTTTTATTTGGCTTGGTGTGGTTTTGGTTCTGTTCTGATCATTTTTTTAAATAGTGTGTGTTTAGATTTACGTTTGGAAGAATTTGTTTTGCATCTGTTAGAATTATTTTCTAAAGAAGCCTTCTGCCAGTATCTTTCTTGCCAAAACAAATCGGCTGTTCTATCCACCACTCAAATCAGGCTCTAATGTAATTATAAGCTTGGCACTGATTGTAGATTATGTCTGCTGGAGCTCCAATTTTCCATATGACAGCTGGGGTTGGTTAGTTGATATTTCAATTGTAAATTAGGAATGTTCTCTTCAAAAAGGTTGATATATGCCCAATTTTATCAGTGTTGGGTCTCCTATATCTTTTGAATTACTCCTCCTTCTCTGTATATCTGTTCATTTTTGTGTATGAGCTAGTATGTTGGAGGATTTGAAACAATCTTTTCTGGGGCATATATATGCTTTATCATGTTTGTTCACTTTGATGTCTACGTTGAAGATTGCTTTCATGTGGGATCTAAATTTTAGAAGTCTTGTGATATCAGATACTTGTGGCAGTATTTGTATTTGGTTATGGCAATTTCTTGATTTTTCTGTCTGTACTTGATCATATCTATGCCCTTCATGGATTGCTTTTGTTTGTGCAAATATGGTCTCACTGTTTTGTCAATTATCCCGCAGTTATATTAGAATATCATCTTTGTCTTCAGTCTGTTCTTGAGCATTTTTATCTTGGAACTGCAGAATGCAACGAAACAAAGGTCAATTCACTTCCTCAAAACCCAATAGTGATGACTCTTCAGCAACAACCTCGAATTGGGAAGCGAACCAGGGCTGGGGTTTGGATAGTAGTGGCACTCAAAGTCAAGAGACTTCGTAAGTTCATTTCTACTACAACTACAATGACACCTCAGCCCCAAACAAGTCGGGTCGGCATTACAAATACTCACTATTCCATTTAAGCTGAACTCATGTCAACATCACACCAAATAAAATAAAAGTGGAACAAAAGTTAAATTTATGTAATAATAAATTATTATTATGAGGATTCATCATGATTGACAAGTTTTAGCTGGTTGCCAACCTACCCCAACCCTCATCCTTTATCCGGGCTTGGTACCGGCAATGTGAGCAAGCTCACACAGGCGGAGTTTCATAAGTTCATTCCTACAGATTTTTTTTGTTTTCTCTCAATTGTCCTCTATTTCACACTACTGTAACTATCAAACAACTATAAAAAGAATATTTCAGTTGCTTTTGATCGTTTGGTCACATTACTTGTGAATATTTAGCAGCTGTCGGCATTGTGGCATCAGCGAGAAATCCACTCCAATGATGCGCAGGGGACCTGAAGGACCTAGGACCCTTTGTAATGCATGCGGACTTATGTGGGAAAACAAGGTAAATATTGGTGACTTGCTTCACATCACGTTTTTTTCCAGCTTCTTGGGTCATTGCATGCTATTCCTAAGCAGGTTGATTGTAATAACGAAAATGCTCACTTCCTGCATTTGCTCGCTCTTGATTTAGAGCTTACATATGGCTGCTTCTCTGCGTTTATCAGAATTATATGTCGTGCATACTTATCAGTTTACCATGTTATAATACTTCTCATATGAATAGTTTCTCCAGTTACACGAGACCGATTACCCTTTGTTTGAAAAGGAGAGAAAAGGAAAGGGAGGAGTGTGTTAAGCTTTTGTCTTCTCTTGTTTGGGATACACGATGGAGAAAGAAAATAAGGAGGAGATTTTCCTCTTGGGCTCTCACCACTTGTCTCCCGGGGACAAGGGATGATCCTTACTTTTTCCTTTTCCTCCTCCCCCCCCCCCCCCTCTCTCTTTTAACCAAAAGAACATAACTGTTAGGAGTATATCTTTGCCCTTCTCAATCTTCTTCTCTTCCTTTGTCTTTGCGTTACCTAGTCTAGAAGCAAAACTAAGTGTTTGTGATTAAGACCGGAGGCTTGATGTCTGATTTCCTTTTGATATGGAAGCTTTTTTTAGTGATAAGCCGGCAATCACATGAAGGGGAGCCTTGGAGTAACCGGTAAAGTTGCTGCCATGTGAACAGGAGATCATGAGTTCAAGCCGTGTAAACAACCTCTTGCAGAAATGCAAGGTAAGACTGTGAAAAATGGACTCTTGTGGTCCGGCCCTTCCCCGGACCCCGCGTATAGCGGGAGCTTAGTGCACCGAGCTGCCTTTTTTTTAAGCCGGCAATCACATCAAGCCATAGAGCAATGCAGTCTAAGTGCGGGCTGGGACAAGATTCCCTTTTTTCTCACTTTCTTCTTCAGTAATTAAGTTGTGCTCTTCTTGGACTTTTATAACATGATCTGATTTCAATTTAAGGTCTGGTCTGTTACTGGTGATACTGGCAAACTCATGTTTTACATTGATTTTGTTTATACAGGGAACTATGAGGGACCTATCAAATGCAGCAGTCCCGTTGGTCCAGAATCAATCAGTTGATACAGGCGAAGAGGTAACTCATTCTTAGTAGCCTACACTACCAATTTTCTGTGCTTATTTCTGATATTTGGGTTATGCCAGAATGAAAATTTTGAGGCTCAACAGATGGTTTCTGAAGGCGCAGGGAATGGTGATGATTTGTTGTGATCAATTTGTGCTACTCCAAGGAGAAGATTTTGTATAGTAGTTTGATTTAGACCAGTAGATGACCATTCCGTCATAAAGGGTCTCCTTCATAACTTCACTTAATGTGCCAGCGAGTTCTTACCCTTAGCATCTTGCAGTTTAAACTCTCAAGTCTCAACTGGCAATGGGTTTGATTATGTTAACCAATTTGTTTTTGGGATGGGGGTGGGGAGTGGGGGATTGGGGGATTGGGCTGCTGCCGAGAGCTGGATGTGTGGACTGATTATATCACTGTGTATACCCATTTAAGACATATGACGCATTGTTAACACAAAGAACAACTATGAGTTTCAACTACCTTACTATTACTAAAATTCCGCAGAACAAAAGAATGAAGATTAAATAATGTATAGAGAAGGCGACTGGTTTAATGAGTATTTTTAACTTACCCGCATCAGGTGTGTTTACACCAAACCAAGGAAATCAAGAAATGCAAGACTGACGAAGTTTCTCTGTCAATTATCCTAAAGCTTCTTCAAAAGTGTTTGTTTTTCTAGTCAATTGATTAGTTGGTCAACGTTGAACTAATTGTAATTGGAGGAGTGCCATTACAGTCTTCCAACTCCCAAGGGTTCAAGAATTAGTTAAATTCAAAATGTGACTTTTAAATTTCTTTTTACATTCTTTCATTTAATAGATATTCTTTCTTAAACTTGCTCCGACTTTGTTGCTACTATTTGTTATTACAAAGCATTTTCTAATAAAAAATGAGTATGTATTTTTTCAGTAAAGGAAAAGATTATTTTTGACCAACTATCCGAAGACATATGGGAAAAGGCAACACTTTGATATCCTCGGTGTAGCGGTGTCAGATGGGCCGTTTGGACGGGTCAAGATAGACTGAATTAATAGATGGGCTAATGTTCTACCCGCCCAAAACTTACATGGGCTAAGATGAGCGAGTCAAGATGGCTAAATGATGGTTCATAATCCAACTTGACCCATTACTTTTACAAATTTTAAACTTACCTTCTATGATGTTATTTTATTTTGTATGATATTTGATTTTTGCCATATCTTTATTTTTAAAATAAGAATAATATTTTAAAGATTTTTTTCATTTTTTATAAAAGCAAAATAAATATATAAAATAATGGGCGAAGGGCAGGGGTAGTAGGGGGTGGTGAGAGAGGGGGGAGGTAGTAGGCTAAGAATTTTTTTGTATAAGTAAAATAAATATATAAAATAAAAACTTCACAGGGAGATTGGGTAAAGCAAAATTTTCTATTTTTATAAAAAGTTCATAAAAGTATAATAAATCTATATAATAGAAAATTTGGGGGTGGGGTGGGAGGTCGGGGTAGTGGTGGAGGAGGGGAGGTTGGGTGATGGGGGTAGGGGAGGAGGTAAGAAATTTTTTCATATTTTTAATAATTTTTATAAAAGTAAAAATATATGAAATAGAAATTTGAGGATGGGGTAGGGGCATGGGGTGGATGGGGTAGGGGCATGGGGTGGAGGGTAGGAAGTAAGAAAAAATTTCATATTTTTTATATTTTTTTTTATAAAAGTAAAAAGAATATGAAATAGAAATTTGAGGATGAAGGTAGTGCGGGGGGTGGAGGGGGGAGGTAGGAATTTTTTTTATATTTTAAATATTTTTTTATAAAAGTAATAAAAATATGAAATAGAAATTTGAGGATGAAGGTAGGTGGGAGTTAGGGCGGTAAGAAAAAAAATCATATTTTTTATAAAAGAAAAGAAAAATGATATAGAAATTTGAGAATGGGGTAGGATGGGGTGGGGTGGGGTGGAGGGGGAGGAAGTTAGGTGTGGGTAGGACGGAGGGGGAGGTAAGAAAAATGTTGATATTTTTTTATAAATTGTTTATAAAATTTTAAAAAATATAAAATAGAAATTTGAGAATGGGTAGGTCAGATGGGTAGAGGTAGGTAGGGGTGATAGGGAGGTAGGATATGGGGTGGAGTAGACAAGGTATGGGGCAGAGCTGGGAGAGTGGTTCAGTGATTGGGTGGGTGTTAGTGTAGGGGAGGGGTAGGGGTGGATAGATAGTGTGGTGGGTGGTTGGGGTGTATTGGTGTATTTTTATTGTTCCGAAATAATAAAAAAAAAATTAAATAATAATTTATAAATAAAAATCTTAATCTATAGTGTAGCCCTAATAGTTAAGATTGAACATTTTCATGGGTCAAGTTTGGGCATCATCATGAGTTCATTTGAACTGTTGATTTATGATGGATCAACTTGAGCAAGCCCAAACCAACCCACCATCAAAATCACTCTTGTCCAAACTAAAGCTGGCGGCGGTGGGCGAGGCAGCCGGCCGATCCCGACCACGACCAGTCAGAGCGCCCGCCGTCAGAGCCCGCCCAGGCCAGATTAATTAAAAAAAAATCTGTAGCGGGACTCGAATCGGGACGGGACAATGTCTCGTCCCGAGCCCGCCCCAGGCCCTCCAGACCCTAGCCCGCCCCGATCCTGCCCCTAGTCCCCCTTTGCAAATATAACTGTTGCACCAACGACCATTTTAGAATTTGGCCATTGGGCAACGACCATTTTTGGCCTCCCCCCTCCCCCAACCCCCCTACCCCTTAATATTTATTTTTAACCCATAAGTTATTATATTTACACTTTAACCCAATTTTCAACTATAAATAACTCATTTTCTCTTCATCTTTCTCACAAATCTTCCTACAATTTCTCTAATCTCTCAATATATCTCTCTACAAGTCTACATTGTTTACTAAATATTCAATTTTATTTATTCATTTGGGAATTGGGAGTGAAGTTGACAACTAGCTTGAGGATCTTCCATCGAGCAAAGTTTCAATTTCCAACCTCTCGATTACACGTTGACGTTACGTCGGCGTTTGGTACATTCGTTCCTTCATTAAATTATTATTGTCTATTTATTTTATTTAGCGCACTTAATTTTATTATTTTTAATTATTTATTATCATAATTAAAATGGAAGGATTAAGAGGTATGTTTAAGGGTAAGGGTAAGGGTGCTTCTTCTAGCAGGGGCAACCAGGGCAAGGGTACTTCTTCTAGTCATCATATTCCTACACAAGATGATTTTGTTGATACTCAACATTTTTCTACAATACCATTAGATTTAGACGAGGAGCTATTTTCTAGAACTCAAGAAGACTTTAATTTAGACGATGATCTAGATGATACACCCACTAATGTTGATGACAACACACCCACTGGTGCATCTTCAACTGAAATGCCTCATATTCCCCCTAGTATGAGACAAGGTCCAGCAAAACGACCATTAAAATCAGATGCATGAGTATTTTTTTATAGGGACGTAGAGAATCAAGTAGCTAGATGTAAAATTTGTAAAAATGTTTTAAAATTTAAAACTGGAAAAGGTCACGGTGGGACGGGGGTTTAATTAGACACGTAGTAAGTGCTCATCCAGCTAGGTATGCCCAATACCAGGCTTCAAAACTGGGTATGCAAACGTCCGTTCCATCGGAACAAGGTTCACATATTGTCTCGGACCAAGTACAAGGTCAAATTAACCCCACGACAGGGGGAATTGTAGGCCTTAAATACAATAAATATAGAGATAGGGAAGCAATTTCAAAATTAGTTGATGTGGAGGGTTTGCCTTTTTCATTTTCTGCATCTCCCGGTTTTATTCATTACATTAGAAATATATATAATCATGCTTTTAACGATTTTTCTAGATCAACTGTTAAGAGAGATGTATTTAAATTTACACATGAATATCAACAATATTTACGTTATTCATTATATCATTTTAATGGTAAGGTATCTATCACATCTGATATATGCCGTAGTACTAACGACCATGATTATTTAACGGTAACTTGTCATTGGATAGATTATAAATGGTATATGCAAAAACGTATCTTAGCGTATAGATATATAGATGATAGGCACACTGGTACTTTTATTGCAGATAATATTTATCAAGTGTGCCATTATTATGGAATAACCGATAAAGTTATGACTATTACATTAGATAACGCTTCTTCTAACAATTACGCTATTACAATTTTAAAAAATAGTTTAACTCCATCTTTTCCAGATCATTTTCATATAAAATGCGCGTGCCATATATATAACTTAATTGTAAAGGATGGTCTATCAATTTTTCAAGACATTCTTAGTAAAATACAATTTGCTATAAGCTTTATTTTTAAAAGTAATAGAGTACAACGAAGAAAATAATATAAAAAAACTTGTCACGATTGTGGACTACCTTATAGAAAAATTTCAGAAGAAGTATCCACTAGGTGGAATTTTTTATACGAGCAACTACTTGTTGCTTATGAATATAGAAAACATATAACTTTATTTTTTAACTCTCATAATCAAAATCTAGCTGATATGATTGTAGATAGTGATTGAGTAAAAATTTCTGAACTTATTGTATTTTTAGAGAAATTTTTTCAAGTGACAAAAGAAATTTTCAGTATATATTATTCTACTATTTCAACTATGTTGTTTTATATAACTCTAATATTTTTATTACTTAGTGAATATATGGAAAAACCAGCTTATATGGCAGCTATTAAAAAAATATTTTATTCGTATTCCCACTATTTATATTATTGGTGATGTATTAAATCCGACTATTAAAATAGACGGTACTAAATCACTAATTGAAACTATTTACGATTGTATAGAAGTACTACCACCTCCATGTCCCAAAAATCTAAATCACCCACCACCTATTGAACAAACTAAAGAAGAAGTGTTGTCTAGCGTAGAAGACCAATGCAAAAAAATATATAGGTTTTACTAACAAGAAAATGCTATTAACTTACCGGCTTCCATACCATCTTCTTCATCTTCAACACAACCTCACAAAAGACATCCTGTTTCTGCGGCTAGTATTGAAAGCCTCAGAAATAGAATGTGCGGCCGTACCCTACTAACCAAATTAGCGAGTTGGATATTTTTGTTTTGCAGGGTTCCGTACTGTACCAAGAAGTTATCAATGAAGATGGACATGAAGACTTGCTGAAATACTGGAGGAGGAATGAGAAGACCTTTCCGACATGGCCCGAGATGTTTTGAACATTCAAGCGTCATCAACTGCGTATGAAAGCGCTTTTTCTGTCGGCAAATATCAAATAGGAGACCACAGACACTCATTAGCCGGAGACAGCTTGGAAATTGCAGTATTATTCAGAGATTGGATACGAGCGGAGCGAAGAAGGTGCGGTCAACCGGAGATCAATGAAGAAGAAGACGAAAACTACAACGAAATCTTATCCGAAGGTAGTGGAAGCGACATGGATCAATTTGGCCAACAAATACCAATTCCAACTGAAGAATCACAGGAAATTATCAAGCAATTAGAACATGTTTTTTTGAGAATGTAATTTTTTTAATTGCAATTTTATTATGTAATTTGCAACTTTTGGACAACACCACAAAATTGCAATTTAGACAATTGTATTTGTATTACAAAAAAATCATATGTCTATTAAATAATATATGAGGCACAAAAACAACATTGAGATATTTTTATTACACTATCTTGTCTTTTTATTGAGTTTTTTTTTATACATATATTATTAAAAAAAAAAAAAAAATCCTCCGGAACCCGCCCCGCCCCGATTCCGACGGGATCGGGATCGGGACAGGACTGGAGCAAGTCCCGCCAAACCCGGCCCACCAGATCCGAGCCCGGCCCACTGGCCAGCTCTAGTCCAAACTCATAAAACCTTGGACGGGTTGGACGGATCATTTGTGTTTGAACTAATTTTAACACCCCAACCTCAGTTCCCAGGTAAAGTCGGATTTATTAATCTTAAATGGAACACAGGTCCATGTTTGTACCGACAGCGCATGATAGAAAAGTGTTTATAATAACCGTGTCTTCCCTCTTTGCGGGTCTTTCGGTTTGGAAGTTAAGTTATGTCAAGACTATATAATGATGGAATTATAAATGAGAAATTAATTAATAACCAAATTATCCAGTAATCCCGGATTTGTTATCTATCATAGAATGAGAATTAAAATTAATATTATAATTATGATATACTTTCTGTATCTCAATTTCCTTTTTAGTTAGTTTAATTTTAAAATTTATGTTTGATATTTAACGAAATAATCATATAAAAATTTATAACTTATTTTAGACTACAAGATCTAAAAATATTTAATTACTTATTTCTTAAAAGCTGTGTGCTAAGTAAATAATATCAATGCTTATTCTAAAAAATAAAAAATCATACCAAATATATAAAATAAAATAATTTCAAAGGGTGAACCGGTTGTTACGTTATGTTAGTATATATAATAGTGGTTGGGTGAGATTTTTCTGTTCCCCCAAATCGATTTAGTGTGTGTGTATATTTGTTTTGATGGCGAGAAGTAGATCGTCTTGGAGTAGATGGAGGTACATAAATCCGGCTTACTATTTGAAACGACCTAAGCGCCTTGCATCGCTCTTCCTCGTTTTTGTTTTTGCTACCTTCTTCTTTTGGGATCGACACACTTTACTCCGTGATCATCAGGTTCCTCTTCTTCTTTATCTTCATTGTCTAATTTTGGTTTAGCAATCTTTAATTACAAAACAATTACTATCTACTTTGACAATTTTTATGTTCCCATGATACAATGGAAAGTTTCTCCCTTTTGACGTTCATTTTCCTCCCCCCCCCCCCCCCCCCTCACTGTTGATATAATTTGGGATTTTTGAGATTGAGATTAGTTGTTGTTGTTAATATGGAAAAGACAGTGGTCTGACAAATCTTTAGCAAATCCCTCGGTTCAATCAAGTATTCATCCATCACGTGTGGGTTTAAGTTCATAATAGGAAAGGCTACGGGATCTTGAGGCATTAATCTCGTGTGTATTTTAGTTAGAGGGTCTTTCAGATGCTTTTAATAAGTTCATCATAGGAAAGGCTACGGGATCTTGAGGCATTAGTCTCATGTGTCTTTTAGTTAAAGGGGGTCTTTCAGATTCTTTTGATGGTTGGACTGAGGTGGTGGTTAAAATGGAACTCACACACTAGTTTTCTCATGTTCATGGACTCCGGATGTGAGATTGCCAGATTTAGAGCACACAACATATGGTGTGATCTTTTTGTCTCCCCTGATCTGATAGGTTCTCACATCCCTTAGAAAAAAGAAAAGAGATTTTTACTGATAAATGTGATTTAGGGGATTTCAAGTTTCTAAATGAGCTGTTGTAGTTGGGTTTACTGTTGTCTTTTTTTCTTTTTTCCTTTTCCATTCTTCTTTTATGAACTGTTTATTTGCTAGTTCTAATCTCTCTGAATGTAATCATTTACTACTTTAAAAAGTTTGCTAAAAGGAATCAAGAAGTTACTCTATCTTCATTGTTTTATTGATCAACTTGTTGCATGGACATTTCAAAAGTTTTTCTTTATTGCCATTTTGCTACTCTCATGGGGGCACCCAAGTGAGCAGCTGTCAGGACATGAGTCACAATATGTCTACTATCTTTTCCTTTTTTTAACTCTGAAAAATATCTATTGGTAAAGAAACTAGCAACCTTCTTTTTTTTTTTGCAGGAAGAAATCTCTAAGTTGGAGGAACAAGTGACACACTTGCGAAATCTGGTAAGTAGTTTTAATTCTCTTCTCTCAGTTTTCTATAGCTGTGGAATTTTTAAGTTAAATAATCAGCCTACTATTTTTAATTCTGTTGTGGCTGCCATCCCTCTTCTTGCCTTGTCGGGGAACCGGTATGCTAGAGTGTCTTTTAATACGTGCCAATACAAGCTGTAATTACACAAGCTACCTCCTATTCTTCCTTCTTAATATTAAATGAGGTTGAGAATCTGTTAACTACTTATAATAGAAAGTCAGATAAACTTACTAATTCGTTAGATTTAACATCTCTATGTTAATATAGGAAATGCCTAGAGGGATTTATGTGGCCATCTTGGTTATGAAGCCTGAATTTGGTTTGTTCAGCGAGAAGTTTCCTTCTACCACCTTTTCACTGAGCTTAATACCTCAATCTGCTTAAGTTCGTTCAGGGCTATTCTGCCAGTGCCCAAAACTGAATTTGGTTCGCTTAGTGAAGATTTTCTTTGTACCACCATTCACTGAGCTTATACCTCAAGTCTGTTTCAGTTAGTTGAGGGCTAGAACCTGCAGTCTTGGGCCCTCTGAATTGACTTGAAATTTAAAATATTTAAAATATTATGCCTAAAGCTTAGACCATCCTACCAAGTTTAGATATTATAGAAATGAACAAAGGCTGAAAAAAATAGCATTAGGACCCAGAAAACAGAGAAGGAACTCAAGTAAATTAGTCCAAAGAAGGCGATACATTGACTGAATCCTCTGTTTTCCTGGTCTTAACTTCTTTTCTTCTGCTTCTTGTTGTCTAAAAGTTATGCCAGTATTATTTTCATGTTTGTTTGCTTCTCAGTCTACCTGTCTTCTGTTGTTTGCAGTGAAGCATTCAATCTCTTGATCTTAAACACTCATCTTGTTTGTATTTCTTCTGGAATTTGCAGCTGGAAGAATTGAAGAATGGTGGAGGCATGTCAGTTGAAAAAATGAAATATAGTGGCGAAGGTGGTCATGCGGTGAAGTATATGGATTCACCAGATAATATCCTTGATGCTCAGCGAAGAGAGAAAGTGAAAGATGCTATGCTTCATGCTTGGAGTTCTTATGAAAAATATGCGTGGGGCCATGATGAACTACAGGTTTAGATGTTACTCTAATAAGTTATTTTTTAAGTTTTTAATGTTGCCTTTGTTTTGTTGCATTTTGCGATCTCACAATCAGATCATTGGCACTAAGCTCTCGCTATGCGTGGGTCCGGGAAGGAGATTCTTGAAAAATATAGTTGTTTATTGATGTTTTCCGTTACCTTTTCTTTTCTCTGTTATTTGAGCTTCCGAAGTGCTAATACCTTTTGTTGACTAGATAAGCATGTGAGACTCCTGTTTTTTTGTTCGTTTATGTTTTTACTCATTCCTTCCCATTTTATGTGACGGTTGGGCACAAAATGTATGAAATAAGGAAAGACTCCAGATTTCATCCTATATCTCTCTCCTAATAATAAAATAGTTTTTATATCAAGTGGGGGTCCTAAGAGGTCACATCAGTAAGTGTAAAATGGTAATTTTAAGATTAAATTGTTTCCAGTTACAAAAATGTAACATTCTTTTTTGGATAGAGTAAAGAGGAAAGAGTGCCACAAAAAATGGGACAAAGGAAGTACAGTTCTTTTCTTCTTATATCCTGACCAAAAATATTGATTTAGCATGCTTTGACGCTCTGAATATTGCAAAAGACAATGAAAATGCAATTACATGAGTGGGTAAGACTTGGCTTTTAATTTATTATTTTCTGGGGGTATGTTTTGACATGATTTTCGAGAAATTTATGAATTATTGTGATTTGTGAGTCTTCTGGTAGTGAGGATAGCACATTCTTCTTGCAATCTGTTAATAAACTTGGGTTTTAAAATAGACACCTTTATGCTACCTAAACTGAAGAACTTCAATCTTCTGAATTTGCTTGATTTTTGGTTGATTTTAAATTAAAACATAAGTTCACGTGCTACGAATTTTCGGAGAAGTTCCGGTATCGATTCAAAATTAGAGGAGGTTTGGGGTTTAGGCTGTGGAGTTATATTTCTCAAAAGAGGTCTGCTTTATGCTGAGCCAGTCTGTTATCGATAAAGCCGTCTAGCTGTTCATTAAAAGATAGACTTGGTCATTGCTAAACATTTTTTTCTGCCCATCTTTGCTGCTACTTTTGTTAAGAACAATATGTATATGGAATAGACACTTCTCTTACTTTCCTTGAAGCCTAAAATGCAACTGACTTTTTGTAATTTACATAATCAGCACTTTCTTTGGTGATATGATGTAACCAAATAAAATATTTACCTATAGAAGGAAATAGTATCGCTTCATATGCAATCTTATTTTACTCTCTTTCTTCTTTTTTGTCTAAGCACACACTTCTAGAAAACATCGACCTAAGAGTTCATACCTTTCAGCTCCAGTAAATGTTCCTATGATACCCTTGAGGCTGCCTTAAGTGATTGTGTTTATGGAAAATAAAAGGTATATATAGGACTGGGTAACTAACTCTTGTTAATTGGCAGATCATTGTCTTTTGATCATGAACTATAATTTATTGAAAATCAGAAAGGAAATGATTGCATGAAATCTGTTGGACACATCCTTTTTATTTCGTTCATAATTGAATATTTTTAGGAGTTGAAACCTGCCTTGATTCTGCAGTTGGTTTCTGCTATGTGCTTTTCATACTTCTTACAGTACTTCTTTAGTACACTTCTGTAAATTTTTTAACTAATATGCTGAAAATATCCAATGCCAGCCGCAAACAAAGAATGGCGTTGACAGTTTTGGTGGTCTTGGAGCAACCTTGATAGATTCTCTTGACACACTATATATCATGGGCCTGGATGAGCAGTTTCAGAGAGCTAGAGAGTGAGTTTGTTCTCTTGCCTCCTCTAGAATCATCTTTCTTTTCCTATATAGTGAGGAACCAGTTTCACCTCTGGTAATCAGATTTAAGAATGTTGTAATTTTGTCATTGTGCTTCATTGTGCATTTGTGACTGTCAGCTACTTGTCCAAAATGGTATCATCTTCTACTGTGACTGCTCCGCTGTACACTACAAGCATGATTATTTTCTGTGTATTACTTATGGTCCTCGTTTTGTCCTCAGACAATAGAAAATGTTAAACTAGAATATAGTGAAAATTGTCAAAAGCAAGACATTGTGTGTTGTCACTTTAAAAAAAGTTAAAATGCATCTGCAATTGGTCAAGAGACTTGTCAATTTTCCTTTTACCTTCCTATTCCATCCCTTTTCCCTCATTTTGCTTGCTGTTTCTTTTATTTATGGATTTGATGCCTTGCATCTTGACCGTTGCCAGATGTGGAAGTGTTAATTTCATCACTTCCATTTTCCTTCTCGTCATATTAAACAGATCTGCTCTAATCTATTGAATTGTTTTTGCTCAGTATGCAGTATTTAAGGTACTTAAGCTTTCCATATATAATTGTTTCCAATGAATTATTCCTCATGGCTGAGAGTGGCTAATAATTTACTGATGACAGATGGGTTGCAAACTCCTTGGACTTCAACAAGAACTATGATGCAAGTGTTTTTGAGACAACCATAAGGTTGCTTTATAAGGTTTAATATGAGTTATTAATGAGTTATTCTTATCCTTTCGCAGTTTCAATAATATGGCACTATGATTCTCATTGATTAATTATGTTTTCAACAACTCAGGGTTGTAGGTGGGCTTCTTAGTACGTATGATCTATCTGGTGATAAGCTTTTCCTTGATAAGGCTCAAGACATTGCTGACAGATTGTTGCCTGCATGGAATACAGAATCTGGCATCCCTTACAACATCATCAACTTGGCACATGGGAATCCACATAACCCTGGGTGGACAGGGGTAAGTTTGAACTCTAATAAATTGCACCTAAGCTCCCCTTGTGACAGTACTAGAATATCTTTTGGCAAGTGGCTGGAGGGATCAGCTATCTCAAAAAAGGGAGGGTGGGCGCGATTAATACTGTATGTGACAAGTTATAAGATTTGGTTTCCTGATTCTTATGTTTCGTGAAGATTGTGGAGGGAACCCATCATAGGAGAAGAGTATCTATCTATTGGGAGGTGCCTGAACGAAGGATCCTCTCTTCAAGTTTCCTTTTAATATGCTCAAAGAATGTTTAGTTTTCTTCTCTTTGTTTTTTGCTCTCTTCCCTGCATTCATCTACCCCCTTTCCTTTCAAAGAACTTGTATTTTTGTCCTTTGTGCAAACATATTAACTGATCTGATCTGCTGGCACGTCACATATTGCTTATAGTTACAAAAACTTGTATTTTTCCAGAGGGTGGTTTGTGTTTTTTTTTTTTGAAATTGTTGTGCTCTTGCTCTCAGGGTGATAGTATCCTGGCAGATTCTGGTACTGAGCAGCTTGAGTTTATTGCTCTTTCGCAGAGGACAGGAAACCCAAAGTATCAACAAAAGGTAGCCTGAGAAAATTTCATAAAACACAAATTAATTCATGTTCTCAAAGAACTACAACTTGAAACTATGATATGTAAATTGGTATTGCATAAATTGATTAAGCTACAGATTGTTGGATCAGTCTTGACGCGGTGATGAGTTGTATGTTCCTATTTCAGGTGGAGAATGTTATCTTAGAACTCAACAAAACTTTTCCAGATGATGGTTTGCTTCCGATATACATTAATCCACATAAAGGCACAACATCATACTCAACTATAACATTTGGGGCAATGGGTGACAGGTAAATGACCTTTTTTTGTCCATTCCAGAATGATCCCTGTGAAACCTGATCGAGTATGAGTATTTTTCCCCAAAAGAAAAAATAAAATGGGGGAGAGCCTTCGTCCTATGCATTTGTGAATTGGCATTTAGAGCTACCACGTTTTCTTTTCATATGAAAAGTTAGTAAATAATTTTTATTTCAGCTTTTATGAATATTTGCTCAAGGCCTGGATACAAGGAAACAGAACTGCTGCTGTGAGTCATTATAGGTAAGCAGCTTAAGTTCACTTTTATCTATTTTCATTTCAGGTATTGCTGTCCTTTTAAATCTTCAATTCAGTCCATCCGGTATTTCACTTGATGGTTCCTGTAGGTGTAAGTGCATATATTAATGCTTCAATACTTCATCAGCCTCAAATGAAATCTTTGATCATGCGTTGCGGGACTGAATAGAAATATTCTTTGGCGGTGTTTACATATTTGGAGCCTTTTTTACATTTTCAAGTAGGAAATCCAAGAGCAAGGAAACCAAAGAAAATATGTAGTAAGGAAAAAAAAGCTGAAAGAAATGAAATATGATGTCAGTGTGAATACATGATTTTTTTCTGATCAAGTAATGAAATTTTATAAACAAAGGGCATAAAACACCTGCATACAAGGAGTATACCCTAAAAGTAGAAAATCTTTCAAAAAGATATGATTTTCTATGAACGACACCCAATCTCCTATACCTACAGGAATCTCATGGGTGCACCAAAAGGAAATCAGGGATATAAGGCTATTCCTTATATGTATAATGTATGTAGTCCTTCTCTATACTATCAAAGCCCTCCTATTTTTTTCTCTCGGTCTCTCCAAATAGTCCACATAACTGCTGTGAATACATGATATCAGACTGAGTACATACAATAGCAGCAAATACGCCTCAATCAAAGCTAGTTGCGAATTTTGATGATATTTCACAGCCAGACCTGAATAAATGATTAATATTTGTTCTATCACTCCACGAGGTTTTATGGAAGCACATTGGTTAAACGGGATTAGAATGCTTTATCCAGCAATTCCCCCAAAATACGTATTATAACTCTAGTTATTAGAGTTACTACTAGTTTTATATCACTCTCTTAAAATGATCTTTCTACTTAGTGCAAAAGCTACCGCTTGAAGAGCTCGAGTTAGCATATTGTAACAGTATTACATATTTATAGTATTTTCACATATATTTATTTACTGGTTCCAAGCTTCAATTTTTTTTATTAAGTTCCTTGCCAGGCACATTAGAGTAGTCAAAGTGAGGTAGCTGGAGTATCAAACTTTGTTATGCTCCTTGGACTCTTCCTTTAATTGGAAGCTTTAAGTATAATTTATGGGAGTTTGAACTTGAAGTTTCAAATCTAAAGATATAGTGAATAGGTGCTAGAATGCAGGAAGATATAGTGAATAGGTTGTGCTATAAGTGCTTAGCTAGAACAAAAACGGATCTGTGATGTGGAAAAGAAGAAAGGGAATGTTGGATGCATATTAGCCTTTCTGAGACTTGAAAAGATTTGAAATATGAAATGATTTTCTTTGACTTCTTTGTATTTTTTTTACAAAGTTTCGCATTCCTCCGTGTTCCTCAATATAATTCTTCCATTAATTCTGCAAACAGGAAAATGTGGGAGACATCAATGAAAGGTCTTCTAAGCTTGGTCCGGAGGACGACCCCTTCGTCTTTTTCATATCTTTGTGAGAAGATGGGAAGTTCTTTAAATGACAAGGTGATGTACAGGCTTTTGCATATATTTGGGGAGTCTGAGATGTGTTAAGTTCTTGAATCTGTTTCATTTACCCTTTGGATTTTGTGCAGATGGATGAACTTGCATGCTTTGCTCCTGGGATGTTAGCTTTAGGATCATCTGGTTATAGCCCTGATGAGGCTCAGAAGTTCTTATCACTGGCTGAGGAGGTATTGTTAATCAACTCTTACTAGTTTAGGTTTGACTTCCTGTAAAACGAACTAGTTTGTGTTTGAGGTTTAGAAATTGATTAATTGATGAAGTGATCTCAGTTTTAGGTTTTAGTTCAACTTTCGAGCATTAGCTATGGTGGGCTGTGGGCAATGCTCTCATACCACCAGATGTTTGCTTTCATTGGCTGTTATATTTAGCTGGGGTTGCTGAAGGGTGATGTATGACATAAGACCCAAGTGTTAGTGACTCGTAAGTGTGATTGCCTTCTATGGTCTAACTTGCCTTTCACATAATGGGTAGGTCCAGAGGATCGGTCGGCTCAATCTATAGGAGCTTTAATCACTAGAGTGTTGTTTCTTGTTATCAAAAAGTTCTAGTATTCATTTTCTTTTTGCTGAATATCTTAACCTTCTCTTGCAGCTTGCTTGGACTTGCTATAACTTTTACCAGTCAACACCTACAAAATTGGCAGGAGAGAACTATTTTTTTAACGATGGCCAAGTCAGTGTTTTCAGTTTAGTTCATGGTGATGTTTGTTTTTGTTGTTTGCTTATGGTGATAACTTATTTAAATTGTACTTCCTTTTTAATGCTCTTCAGGATATGAGTGTGGGCACATCATGGAACATATTAAGGCCAGAGACAGTTGAGTCGCTGTTTTACCTCTGGCGCTTAACAGGAAACAAGACATACCAAGAGTGGGGTTGGAACATATTTCAAGCATTTGAAAAGAACTCAAGGGTAGAGTCTGGATACGTTGGGCTTAAGGATGTAAGCACAAACTCAATTCTTTAAATTTTAGATAGTATCTACTATTCCAGTATCTTCATTCTTTAAATGCCTTCAAATGCTGGACTTTTTATTCTGTTTCTGGAGGTTGAGAAATTGCTGCTATTTCTCATGTTCTTTGTCAAAAATGTTGTCTCCCCTCATGAAATACGCTCTATTGTTGGATTTAAATATTGATAATTGGGATGTACATACATGCATGTGATTTTTTAGGCTATTGTTTGAAGAAAACCTGATGCTGTTCCCTCTCCTTCACCTTGTAAACACCAGCTTGCTTCTAAACTTAATTTTTTTAAACAATTATTTTACTTTACTGTACTTCAATCATCAGGTTTCAGATTTGATTCATTGAGCAACCATAATATATAATGAAGAATGAAGTATTAACTTTTGAAAAGGTCTACCTCTGTCAACCCACCATCCGTTACACAATTGTAAGCAAAGAGCAATATTGAGCTAGTTGAGAACCCTTTTTTGTTTTATTGCTGCATCTAATCTTTATCTTCTCCCACTTGAAGCTCAAAATCAGAGCTACGCTATTATGTTTTATAGAATTCTCGTTGCATCTTCTCCTATTTGAAGCTAAATTGTCCTGGGACAGTAATAACTTGACTCCATTCCTCGTAGATCAGTGTTTCTTTCTAGTTATGAAGCAAATTGTGAAGATAAAAATGAAGTGGAGGGTTTTTTGAAACACGAGGCGTTTAGTTTCTGAGAATGTAATTAAATTGTTCCGACTAACTTTAGCATGTATAATGCCAACTCTTATCACGACGATGGGATTTCATGGTCTGCGGTCAAAAGTCTGTTGGGAACCTCTAGAACTCGGGGATGCGTGCTTGAAATTATTATTATGATTGCTTTTACCCTGTTTTTCAATTGACACGTGTATAAATTTGGTTGTGAAGTCAAGATTTGATTTCACCTCTGTTTTAACTTTTAACACATTTTTGCCTTTGCCCAGGTCAACACCGGTGTCAAAGATAATATGATGCAAAGCTTCTTTCTTGCAGAGACTCTAAAATATCTGTATCTTCTTTTCTCTCCTTCATCAGTCATTCCCCTAGATGAGTGGGTATTTAACACAGAAGCCCACCCCATAAAAATTGTTACGAGGAATGATCGGGCAGTGAGTTCTGTAAGGTCAGGTGGAAGCCAAGAATCAGATAGGCAATCACGAACGAGGAAAGAAGGTCGATTTCGTACTCATCATTAATCGAGCTGCAGATTAATTATAATGGGGGATTGAATCCCCAAGTGAAATGCTAGCCTCATGAAGCTTGCACCCTGAGGTGAAGGAAGTATCTGCACTCTTAGTTAACTCCAAGATTGGCTGATATTATTGGATGTATTGCTATACTTTGTAGTTTATTAAATGCTCTACGTGGAGCAATAGTTGTATGTAGCATAGCAATTTAGGTTCGCCTCTTGAATTGGCGTGTACTGTAGGGATAACAATTTTCTTTTGCCGGCAGCTCGACATTTTTGGTTTTGATGAGCAACTTGCTACTCCCACATATATTTTTTCCCCCTAGAGAGCGAACGGAGTTCTCATTTACCAAGTTATATGTATCTGAAATTGTGAATTTAATCTCTGTGACACTATAATATCCAATATATCTAATACATTTTATGTGGGGGCTAAATTTGTGTGATCATAACCACGAATTGGAATTGAACTGTCATTACTAACAATTATGTTATGATTTTTGCTCAAATTAAAATATGACGAGAGATTACCTCGCGCAAACGTCATATGAGAAGTGGCTCCGGTGTATATGTACCAATTTGTGTCCGGAGGATTTAATCCAAGATTATGCATCGCGACCCCGATATCCATGGGTGTCGGAATTGTTGATGGGCCCGCAGTCGTGAAGGCATGATGACAAGGCCCAACACCGACCGATCAAACCGCTGTGAATTGGGCCTCATTGGTGACCCGCTTTGGGTAAACCGGCCGAATCGAAAGGGTAACTAGCGGCCGATACAGGCATGCTGATCGCCCATTGCCCTGGCCCAATCTGCGGTTGCCTCTGCTGAACTTTCGATTTTGACCCCGTTTTCCACCCCCGTAGTTCCAATTTAAAGTGGAATTAGCCGAAGATGATGGGGAGTAAGAATTTTGTGGCGAGGCCGCCATCATGGAGAAAGTTGCTCTAGTTGCGTCCTTTTAAGTCAACCCAGCCTCTTCAAGGGTGAGCATAGATCGGACTTGATAAAACGGAGGAAGAGGGATGCTTTGACGAATAAGAGTCCCAACACCATTATATGGCTCGGATAGGCCGACAACCATCTGAAGAACAAAACGATCATTCGTGACGGGCGCACCAACGTTCTTGAGTTGATCCGCCAATCCCTTCAGTCTTTTACAATAAGCTGAGACATTTGGAAAATCCTCCATAGTGACATGAGAGAATTCCTTCTCGAGAGTGACATCATGATAATTTTTGTTATCTTGGAATATATCACGCACCCTATTCCAAGTGTCCATCGTCGTGGAGTCGGGTTCAATAATCGTCTGCAAAAGGTCCGCAGAGATAGTGTAATATATCCACTGGAGTATGGTAGCATCAAGAGTCGTCCATAACACAGGATCATCATTGGCGGTAGGCACCTTCTCATTGCCTGTATCTGCGGGGATGATGTGGTGAAGGACTTGATGCGAGTGTGCATGAACTTTAAATAATTGTGCCCACGTCGCGTATTGGAAGTTTTCCATCTCAAGAACAATATGGACGTGGTTCTTGATGTTGGAGACTGTAAGGGCATGATGAAACGTGTTCTTTGATGTAGGCATAATGAAAGAACAAGAGGAGAATTAGGGATTAGGAAGAGAATTTGGGAAGAGAGGAAAAATTTTAGAAGAAAAAGGTGTCGGAATCGCGGATTACGAGGGAGCTAGGCGGTGGAAGTGTAGTTGGGAGAAGGAAATTTTGCCCTAGACTTATGATACCATGAAAGAGAATAATCTCTTGATTATTTTCACTAATGAAGAAGTCTATATATACAATATACAATCTCTAAATATGAAAAATTATATTCCTACTATAATACTAATATCATAATTACACTTGTATAAAAATTCTACATGGTAAGTAACCTAAATATACACAAATATACATGGTTACACGATTTCTATCAGCCAAAATGCATGTAATTAAATATTTCTAGTTATCTTTCATGTAATTAAACCCAAAAAAAAAGAAAAGGAAAAGGATAGGAAATGGAAACGTAGAACTTTGAAGGGTATAGTTACTCCTAATCGACTATTAGTGGGGTAAAATTGCTCCAAATCGAATAACATAGGGATAAATTTGATCTAAATATAGGCAGAAGATAATTGAGTTGGAGTTATTTTCCACATGGCATCCATGCATGTGAAAAACTTGTGAGATCTTCTTTCACGTTATTGAACGACTTTCAATGACGTTAGACCTTTAGGTAACAAGAGCAAAGTTGAGCCTTTTTGAATAGTAGACGGGCCAATTTAATCCTTTCTCATATAATTATTTTCCTCATTTAAGAGAGAGCAAAGTTAGGCTTTTTGAGATGCAATTTCTTCTACTAGCATTTATTTTATTTTGTGTATGGTGTAGCTTTAGGTGTTATATTTTTGAGATTTGATGGGGACTTTACCGCACTTCTGGCTAATTTTCTCTTTCCCATAGTTCTCATAAAAAATGTTCAGTAGTAATATATTTAAGTGTGTTATAAAACTATATAATTATAAATCAATAATAGAATTAAAACAAGAACTTGGTAGAGAGGAGGGATATATTGTATTATCACTTGTTGGTGTATCTTATAAGTGAGGATTTAACCATCTATTTATAGAGATGGTAAATCTCTTGATGCCTACCGAATGTATAGTATCAAGCCTACCAAATATACAACACTCTCCTTTGGATGTTCACTAATAGATAATATGCCTCGTTAAAATCTTACTAGAAATAACCCCGTGGAAAAAATTCTAGTGAAGGAAAAACAATACACATATCTTGTAATACGCATTATCTGATGCCTTGTTAAAAACCTTGCCAGGAAAAATCAGTGGGACAAAACCTCAGCTAAGGAAAAAAGAGTGCATCGCATATTATACTCCCCCTGATAAAAACATCATTTGATATTTTTAAGACGACACATCGGATCTTGTATATCAGCTTCTCAAATGTTGAGATTGACGATGCCGTAGTTAACAAATCTGCTAAATTGTCATTTGAATTTCTTGAATATCTTTCTATCATTCTTTTGGAAATCTTGTGTGAAAATAACATTCGCCAAAATGTATTTCCAGCTATTCCACCTTCAATGTGTCAATTCTTGTACATGATGCCTTCCAACCTTATAGACCAACTTTTTATATGTTAATACTAACAATATATTTGTGGCTAACTTATAGTCAAGATGGTGTCGCACCCTTGAGCTCATTCTGATATATCATTTGCTTGCTTCACAATCATTGTTATCTTTGCATGAATTGTGTAAATAGAAAATAATACTGCTTAGTAAAATAACATAAATATGGCAACACCTCGTACTCAAACAAATAATTTGCGTGCGATCGAATAATATGTAAATCAAATAATCTTCCAGCATTGCATAACTAACAATTCCTTGATAATATTGGTTAGAAATAATAAATTCATACTAATATTTGATTTCACTTAATATCCACATAAAAGTGGAATTATATCTTGCCTGCATATAAATGAAAATATTATCTCACGAATAGTAAAAGCAAGATATATAAGTGCACCAATTGCACTAAAACATGAAACTTTATGACCATTTTTCATGAGATCAAAATTGATCTTTCGTCATGTTAAACGATTTCAGAGTCATTAGAGTACTCAATGAAATCGCTTTAAAACCTTTTAAATCCTTCAAGGATTTACATATAAATTTCGCTATCTATCTAGACATGACAACAATTCATTATACACATTCAAATTTTTCATGTATTGTCAGACTGCAAAAACAACTTCATTGCATCCACCATAGGAGAATATATCTCCACACAATAATACCAGAATTTTGCGAAAGACTTTTATGCCACAAAGCGCAAGTCATATTTTATAGCTTACAATTTTATTTTCAATTTTACTTTTCGCACAAGAATTCATGTACCCCACTGACATTACATCTTGTACCACTTTTTCAAGTGAAATAAAAGATTTGAATTCAAGATCCTCGTCACCATTTATAATTTTGAGTGCTACATTATATTGAAGATACCGTCGACGGTCATTTGATATCGGTTCCAATGCGACATAACTTATGGAGATCTCTTCATTTTTCATTATTTTCAGATACCTGAGCCTTTCCCAAGATTTTATGAAGTGTTATGTCCTGGTGTTGTTGGAAATTAGCCTTTGGCGGGCAGATGCGTCCACCCATCTTTGATGAATTAAACACTTGTGTTCCGTATGTTGGAGACCTCGTCTCTTTACACATGCATGATCTACGAAGTGAGTAGATGACCGTAGGGCCAAGAATCGTCTAATTTCGTTGAGAAATGAAAGAGATATTGGTCCACGAAGTAAGGTGTTTGAGACATGGAAATGTGGTGTGGGACAAATCTACCACATCGGTGGGAATAGGAAGAATTGCTTTCTATATAAGTCTCTAATTGGTAAAGGGTTTGGGACCCCAAGGGGTATCCCATGTGTTTAAAGGAGGGAAGACCTAGATGTGCTTGGGTTCAAGGCTAAGCCCACACGCGCGCCGCCGCCGCCCGCCCGTCCCGTCGGGTTCACGGGTCGTGAAATGTGGGTCATCTAATATTATCTTTTGGATCGAGAGAACTCGCCAGATGTACAGTTTGATCCATGAAGTTTCATATGTACAGCTTTGGACCAGAATTCTTTCATATGTACAGTTTGGTCCTGAAGTTTCAATATTTACAGCTTGGTCCCCGCAATTTCGGAGACTTTTTACGCCATCTTGTTGGATCACGTTTTGGAGCATTAACCAGCCATTATTTGGCTGATTAATTCCTCCATTAACTTGGTTGTTTTAATGGCCTCCCTTAATGGCCATTACAGCCTTGTTTTTGGCAGTTGGACAGCCCCTCTTGCTTTCTATATATTGAGTAGTTGTTGGCTCAATTCATAGCTGCACAACAGGTAGAAAACAGGCCAGAAAATAGACGAAAATACAGTGCACAACAGGCAGAAACGCACTGCAAAACACCACTGAAAACACACGAAAACAACAGCGTTTTTCAGTCACAAAAGGGCACAAAACAGTGGCCGAAATCTGTCCAAAACAGTGGCAAAAATCTGTGTAATTCGTGACTGGAAAACAGCGAGCAAACCCTCACATATACACAAGATATACACTACAGAGACACACTATATACACAGAGACAAAAGAGAAGAGTAGAGAGAAACTCTTCCTTCCTATTCCATATCTTCAGCAAGTCGAGTCATATTTGTTTTCTTCGCCAGGCTCAACCTATTGGCTTTGTAGTGTTGAGATTAAAGTGTTGTTTTATCTTGGGAGACTATTGCCCGCTAACGTAAAAACATATATACGGGGCAATCTTGTCTTAAGGATAGAGGGCTATCCTCGACTCAACATACAACGTTGTAACCATCCAGATTTAGTTGTTTCTTGATTTCAGGTTATCAAGATTCAAGACACAACAAACTTGCGACAGTTCTCAACATTGGCTTTGCATGGTGATCAAGATTCAAGACACAACACACATGCGGCAGTTTTGAAGATTGACCATTTATTTATCCTTTCGAACATTTGTAATAGTTATTACTTCCCGTACTGCTTTATAAAGTACCATAGAATCCCAAGAATTTAAGACAAGATTGTATTGTAATACTATTAGTGTTCGAAAGATGTCGGTCAAAAGTTGTGTGACCAAATCTGGATATGGCAATGGTTTTCTGGTAGAAGAGAGTGATGATGATGAACGTGTTCATGGTGTCACCGCTACCAAGACTGGTTGGAACAAGCGCTCACGAGAGCTTGAGGATGTCAACTGGGACAAGAGGAGAAGACTGAAGATGTACTTCTATCTTGCAGCAGAAGGCCTGTATCTATCCCAGACAAAAGATCCGAATAATGGTAAGAAGGAACTGGACACTCAGTCTGATGAAGTGACTGAAGTGAGCCAGAATTCGAAATTGGGATAAGTAGTTTTTCTTACTTGTCAAGAATAAAGATTAAATGAGGTCTGATTAAAAATTGATTAAAGTAAGGAGGAATATGAAAATAATTTATATTCCTTACGCTTTAAAAATCAGAAGTTTAATCTCATCTTCTTTTCCGTTTAAAGATTGGATTGTAAAGCAACTTAAAAAGATCTGTTCTTTTAAGTGTAATTATTAAAAGTGAGTAAAGTATGTTCGCACATACGAGGGAGTAAGATCCACTAACTGTGCGAAAACTGTTACCACTCTTAAGTAAGGGCCAAGAATTATCTGGGCACCAATCATAACGGAAGAAGTCTAAAAGTTAAAGACGTTGAGCCTGTCATACTATTTGGCAGAAGATCCTTCATAGGATGATATTGGACACTCAGTCATATAAAGCCTCCGGGCGACTGGAGTGGGCCAAAATTCCTTTGATATGATGATATTGGACACTCAGTCATATAAAGCCTCCGGCGACTGGAGTGGGGCCATAATTCATTTCATAGGAAAAGTAATGGACACCTAGTAAGGTGGGTCAGAGTTTCCAGGTCTGAAATGATTTGAAGGCCTAAAGAAAGGCAGAAAAGAAGTTGGACACTCGATGCCTGCAAAGCAACTGCAGTGGGCCAGAGTATCCAGATCACATATGATCCGGTTACGCCCTAACCACGGGCAAGAGGTTGTTCATGTGAAGCAACGCCACCTCTAAAGTAGAAGGGGTTGAAGAGGTTGTCCTCAATAGGACTTCAGGAAATGGGATCACTCTAAGCTGAGGTGATACATGTTCCTAACTTGGTTTAAGGGACGCTGTTGGTCAAGCTGGTTTGAGACTAGTCCAACAGGTCTGTAATAACTAAGAATGGTACAGTACGTCTGTAGCCAAATGAATGATATATTTGTAATCCGTGCATCTATGCCATCATAGATTAAGACACGTTAAATAGCAAGTCATTCAAAAGCTAACGATGTTGAGATTGTTGCCTTCTGTCGACATAAACTCTCAAAATGAATGTGAGGTAGACGAATAGGCAAAATCACCTTTCCAAATTCCGTCAAAGGGAATAGCGAAAGAAGCACCGCTCCTCTAGAACTTAGTCACACCTACTTGGGTGATTTGAAGTTTATACAAAATAGAGGGGGGGAGAAAAGTACGTTGTGACCTTCATTGATGATGGTACAACGTATGGAATCCTTTGTTTGTTAAAAAGCAAAGATGAAGTTGTTGAAGCGGATAAGCGCTACAAAGCAGAAGTTGAAAATCAACTAAGCCTACGGATTGAGAAATTCGTAGTGATAGAGGGGGAGAAAGTGAAGCATCGTTCATTAAACGACTGTTCATTTCTCACCTCAGTCCAACGGTGTTAGCCAAGCGCAAAGCTCGTACGCCCAAATTATGTGGGGTGGCTTGGTAAAAGTTGGAATACTGAAACAGGTCAAGTTGTACCTAAGACTGTAGATTGCATATCTGTCAGGATCTGCAAATAACAGTAGTGTTGATCGCCTCTTGGCGTCAAAGAATGTTGAATTCTTTGAAGATAGCTTTCCTTGAAAAAGGAAAAAGAAGTAATTGCTCAAGGTTAACAAGAACCTGCGAGGGCCTGACTGTCCGGAACTAGACGTTCCGTATCTACAGGATCATATAGAACCATACTTGCATAATGGTTGATCTTCCTCCTGAAAAAGAACCTTTGGGTTGTAAGATGTGCTCCCCTGTGAGTAGCTTCACATCCAGGGCCATTGCAGTCTTGCGTGGCATGAATGTTGAATTAGCCTTCCCAATCGAAGAGTTGGAAGAAGAGAATCAGAGTTGGTTTTCTGGACTGTTGGGCTTCTTCCTGAACTTTCATCTTGGTCCCTGAAATGTTTACATTTTGGTCCTGAAAGTTTCAGATAAAACAGAAACAATGAATCTGACCACAGAAACATTGACTCTGAAATTAGAAAGCCAACAGTTGGAGAATCAACAGTCTGAAAGTAAAAGTCATATTGAAACAAAGTCTCGATATGAAAGATATGGGTATCACAGATGGCATCTTAGGAATTGAATTTCTAAGACATCTAACGGACTGGTCGAGAGTTGACAGTCTCGTTGAAGCCACCAATGGATATGAATCATAGAACTGATTGGAATCATGGTGCACCCATAGACAAGGAGCGATATGCACAGGTCATGTGTAGTTCAATGTATTGTACACACTACAACCGACCTGGTATCGTCCTACGAACAGATCAGTTGAACTAAGGTTCACTGATAATTTTAATACATGATCGGTAGAAGACGTTAAATCTGATATGACGATATCTGAATTAATGCTTATCTACAGATTATAGTATTCTGGATGTCCAGCGGTTCTGGGAGAACACAGTGATGCAAACTGGACATCAGATCTGAAGAACACCAAAGCCACAAGTAAATGTGTATGGGTGGGTCTTGGAAAATCCTCTAAGCAAACTTGCATCGACCGATTCATGATGGTATCAGAGTTTATCGCTTTATACAAAGCATGAAAGAAGTTGAGTAACTTCACGGCTCCTTAGAGGACGTCCCTTATTGGGAGAAACTCGTGTCTTCAGCAGTTATACACTGTGGCTAGTCGGTCGGCTTCAGGAAGGACACGGATGACGGCATCTGGACATATCGTTCAGGATCTGTCGGAGACATAAGACCGTATGGCAGTTGATCATCACGGGTGTCACATCCTTGTGTACTAACTAAGGGACTAACCGGAGATCAAGTATTCTGCCTGTCTAGGGGAATTGGCTTAAAACCCAGACAATACGAACCTTTGCGGTGGAAACCCAACCATACTGATTGGAGATCCCAAGAATTTGGTTCAATGGGAAAACTAAGCGGCAAAAGGCTCAGTTGAGCGCTTCGGTGGAAGCAAGAAGCACTTCGGATGATGATTTCTGTACGGAAACATGAATCCAAAGTTGTTCCCGCGATAGACATTAAAGTGCTACCTGCATGGTAGGTAAAGGTTAAGCTTCCAAACCTTTTAAAAGATCCTCAAATGGTTGAGGTTAAGGTTGGGGAAACTTTTAATGATTCCTAACACTTGAGAAGTGGGGTATAGCAGGATACCTTGTAGGAGATCACCTATTTAAGTGCGAGGATGGCCGCCTCAAATGAACGCACTTAAGAATCCAAGTGTGTCCATGGCCACAACGGACAAAAACGTAAGAAGGAAAATGAATAAGAAGAGTTATTGTGTTGATATCGTTGTCTTGGCTTACACTAAACACTGACGGTTCAAGACATCACGTTCACCGCGCAGTAAGTAAGTCCGATGGTATTCAACTAGGGAAGGTTCAAAGCGTAAGCTACCTCTCCTGATGCAATAACTTTTCGCTGAAACATTGCTGAAATGTAGGCACCTTGTGTGTGCGCCACAATCTCTCTTTCATAGAGGGGATTGTTGGAAATTAGCCTTTGGCGGGGAGATGCGTCCACCCATCTTTGATGAATTAAACACTTGTGTTCCGTATGTTGGAGACCTCGTCTCTTTACACATGCATGATCTACGAAGTGAGTAGATGACCGTAGGGCCAAGAATCGTCTAATTTCGTTGAGAAATGAAAGAGATATTGGTCCACGAAGTAAGGTGTTTGAGACATGGAAATGTGGTGTGGGACAAATCTACCACATCGGTGGGAATAGGAAGAATTGCTCTCTATATAAGTCTCTAATTGGTAAAGGGTTTGGGACCCCAAGGGGTATCCCATGTGTTTAAAGGAGGGAAGACCTAGATGTGCTTGGGTTCAAGGCTAAGCCCACACGCGCGCCGCCGCCCGCCCGTCCCGTCCGGTTCCGGGTTCACGGGTTCACGGGTTCACGGGTTCAATATATAAGAATGTTGATAGTATGGTAATCATGCTTGAAATAGTTCCTTTAATTAATTTGCAGGTGCGCAGACTTTCAGCTTGTGAAACTATGGGCTCTGCTACAACTATTTGCAGTGATAAAACTGGAACACTGACTCTGAATCAGGTTACATTGCACTTTCATGCTTTTGATCTTCAGACTGACACCTTCAGTTACATCTCTACTCTTATTCACAGATTTATTGATGACTTATATGCTTGTCTTCGTGCAGATGACAGTCGTTGAAGCCTATATCGGGGAAAAGAAGCTCTATTCACCTGAAGATGGTTCACAGTTGCATTCAGCCGTTTCTTCTCTTCTGGATGAGGGCATAACTCAGAATACATCCTGCAGTGTCTTTACTTCTAAGGTATTCACAGTCTGTTTCCTTGTCTCTCCCCAAGTTATCTCTACATACATGTGCCATGTATTTTGATGGCTTTAGGGTGGCATGCATTCATGAAAAAGTTTGAGATGAGAATTCTTAATAGTCTTCTTAGATGACATTTACTCTGTAAAGAATGAATCTTGGGCCTAACTCAACCCAATAAGCTAGCTTGTAGGGTGAGGATTGTCCAAGTCCATATAAGGAGTCCACGTTCCCATTCCACAACCGATGTGGGATTCTTAACACTCCCCAGCATGCCCAGACCTCGTTAACTGGAGCGTGAACAATATAATTTGGGAGCCCTACATCGGTGAACAAAGAATTGTTATGGGCCTGGCTCTGATACCATGTAAAGAAATGTACCTTGGGCCTCACTCAACCCCAAAAGCTAGCTCTTGGGGTTGAGTTGGGCCCAAGATCCATTCTTTACATACTCAAAATGCTCTTTAATAATAGTCTCCACAGATCAACTCTTTAAAGAAAAAAACATGCATTGTCTTTCTTATTACACATTTGCAGTAGTATTTGGATCAACTGTTTTGCACCACTTCATCTTTCCCACCTTCACCATGGCCAATAATTCTAATTTTAATCTGTTATCTAATATGCAGAAACGATTTCTTGTTTACTTTGGCATGCATATATATATTTACCATTGGTTCATTCTATTTTTGACTGAGTTTCCTCTCTTAGAAGGATGGCAATGGAATAGAGGTTTCAGGATCTCCCACTGAAAAGGCCATTCTTTCATGGGGTGTCAAGGTAGTATTAACAACTTGTCTTTCCATTTACTTCTGTAGATCAACAAAATCTATTTATTCAACTAATGCACAATTTATTCAGATTGGAATGAAGTTCGATGTTGTCAGATCAGAATCAACATATCTGATATTCAAGTGCTCGCAGCTTCATAATCCTGTTCGCTTTGTTAAGTTTTTTTTAATTTTAAATTGGACATAATTTAAATCCATTTAGAGGGCTTTATTGCTCCACAAAATCAGTTTAATGGGAGAACTTAGCTTTTTGGTGATGTTTCTTTTCCTATAACAAGCTAATAATTGAAATCTAAAGACTTTGTGAGGCTTCAAATATTATGTTAAAATCAAGAATCAAGGTTGTTTTATTGAAGTGTTTGTGTGATGATCTACAGCAAAAAGTTACCTCTTCGCTAGACATCATAGGCTAAGTTAATCTACTCGTGTTTCGAATCAAAAGATCGTGTCAAAAGGTCCTCATGTTTTAAGAACCAGAAGATTCCTATAAATGATAGCTAGCAGATCTGCTGTGTCCTCTTTGGATTTTCAAGTTCATTCGTTCTTTCTTGTTTTTTTATGGCTCACATGATAGTTTCTTCTGCTGATGCACACGTCTGATTTCCTCCTCTGTGTATATATGTGTGGATGAACTTTTTAAAATTCTGCACATGTATGAGGTTATTAATTGCATACTTAAACGGTTTTTCTTCTTCCTTTGCAGAGTGGCTCTCGAGTTCATATGCATTGGAAGGGTGCAGCTGAAATTATACTGGCATCATGTACCGGTTATCTTGACTCAAATGGCTGCTTGCAATCCATTGAAAGGAAGAAGGTTAGAAGAAGTTAAGACTAGTTTCTAAGAGAGAACATTTAGATAAAATTGAGTCTTGTGAACACTTCTGTTTACCTTATGCTGTCCCAAATTTTGGCATTGAAAATCATAAGCAAAATTAGGAATCAGAAAAAGACACTTTAGTCCAGGCTTCCTCCTTTCATCTCTTTTTAGTAAGTATGTTGACTGCAGGATTTTTTGAAAGAAGCTATTGAAGATATGGCAGCAAAAAGTTTGAGGTGTGTTGCCATTGCATACCAAACTTGTAATGTAGATGAGGTTCCTACTGATGAAGAACAACTGGCACAATGGGTTCTACCAGAAGATGACCTTATTTTGCTTGCTATACTCAGTATAAAGGTACATGTTCTGTAAGGTCGGGTTGTTTATAGTTTCGTGAATATTGTTCTACTCATGTCCTCTCTCATCTCGAGTTTGTCTACCTCGTAATTTATGACAAATACAATACCATATTCTTCGATTACTTTGTCAATCTTATGTCTGCAGCACATGTACTTCCTCCATCCTACTTATCTTTGAAATTTGACCTGGCTCGACATCGTGGGGTTTGAGAGGAAATGGTTTGAATTTAGTTATTCTGTTTGATACATATATGTTAATAATAATTGGAAGTTGTCATAAGATTCCATAATGTCACATCCTATATAAAATAATAGAACTCAAGGCATTTTATAGAGTAATATATCATAAAAGTATTATACATTAAATTGACTTCTAAACTTTGTAGACAACTAAACTAAAAACTGGTCAAACAAAATGAGATGGATAGAGTATACGACATCAACAACAACAACATACCCAGTGTAATCACAGAGGTGGTCAAACAAAATGAGATGGATAGAGTATACGACATCAACAACAACAACATACCCAGTGTAATCACAGAGGTGGGTTCTGGGAGGGTAGAGTGTACGTAGACCTTACCCCTACTTCGTGGAGGTAGAGAGGTTTTTTTCCAAAAGACCCTCGGCTCAAGTAACACATATCAAAGCAGTTGAAAAAGAAAATACAGAAGTAAAAGAGGACATAGCAACATTAGGTGAATTTTCTCATCTGCCTAAGTTTTAATAGGTAGAGTTACGGGGTACATGTACTAGTGGGAAGTAGCATGTACCCGGTGAAATAGTCGAGGTGATCCCAAGCTGCTGAGACACCACCTTATAAAAAAAAGTATACGACATGGTACATATTTGTGTGCAGTATTTAATATTTCATGAGTTGTATTGCAAGTTCTCATTTATCTTTCTTGGCCTTTGTCAAAGATGCAGTGAGACAGTGCACCTATTCTGGTGTTAAGGTAACCTTTTTGTTTGGCTGCATATAGATGTAATAATAGCCAACAAGGTGATATGATAGATTATATAATCATATCTAACTTTGTCAGGAAGAAGACCTTGCCTTTGGTCCAAGGTGATTTCTTTTAATTAATTGAACCTTTTTCAAACATTTTGTACCAGTTAATTATACTAATTTTCGATGTTTATTCTATCAAAATCGATCTTCCTCTTTACCGGAAATTTGGTAGATCTTGAATGGTTTAAAATATTTCAATTAGTTGCCATTTTCAGGATGCATATAGCTTAGTATTTGTCATGGTTGTGTGTGCACATTTAGCCACATGATAGTAACTTACAATTTGAGGATATCTGAAATTGCATTTTAGCTTAAGCATTCGTTCTTATAAGCGAAAACTTTACACTTGAGAACCTTAGGTGCGCATGGTAACTGGAGATAATATTCAAACAGCTAGAGCAATTGCTTGGAGTGTGGAATTTTAACTTCAAATACTGAAGTTATTGATGGGAAGACCTTCCGTGAGTTGTCTGAGAAGGAGCGAGAACAAGTGGCAAAAAGAATGTCGGTATGTTATCCATTTAGAGATAATAAAGCTGGTTTTTAGGTTATGGGAAGGTCATCTCCAAGTGACAAGCTGCGTAAACTAGGGGAGGTCGTTGCTGTTACTGGAGATGGAACTAATGATGCCCCTGCACTGCATGAGGTTTGATGACTTTCTTATCGCTTTCTGTTTGTTCAATTTTTTAGTTTTCTTCACTCTTGGTTTCTGAGCACTAACACAAACTTTAAGAAGTGGTTTGATCCTATGATACTTGAGAAATAATCGACTGAGATTTGGACTCAATATACAAGAGGCAAACTTAAGGAAAAGTTAATATTAAATGAAGGTTAGGGGTTCAACTTAACCTCATTTTATTTATTAAATAAGGAGAGTTTCAAAATACTCAATTCCCTGAGTTATAATCATATTTTTAAGCTTTTCTAATCATAAACGCCGCTTCAGTGTAGGTTCTTAATTAGATTTGCTCAATATGCTTAAGAATTATATAACTGACCTCATAAATCAGTGGAATTCCCTAATGTTGGGTAGCGTTGACTACCATCTAATTCCTACTCTTTTGAATGTCCCTTTAGTGACTCTTATCTAGTTTTGTATATGCAGTATGATCTATAGAAAGCTCCTCTTATTATTAGCACTTTATCCACACACACACACACACAAAAAAGAGGCTAGGCAGTTTAGTTTAAGTACAATTAGGCCAATAATACATTCAACTTCACTAAACATGAGAAATTTATCACTAACATAAAATATGCATAATTCAATGAGGAACAAAGATAAAAATATTTTTAAAACCACCATATAATAAGCACTAACTATATTCTACTGCAGAACATCAAAGAATAAGCACTTGTCTTTGTTAAAACTTAAAACCTTAACAAGTAAATAAGAGGAAGGAGAATTTGGTATGTAGATAAATGCGTGATGAAGATGATCTTTTCTTCTTTGTCTTCCATTTTCTCTTTTAGAGAGGAAAAATCCTTTCCAATTTGAAAGTATTTAGAAAAGGGGAATATTTCTTTGTTTGGAGGCTTCTCATTAATGCAATATATATAGGTGTTTACAATTACAAACCTAATTGTATGAAAATGTCTAGTTTACATAATTACATCAAAATAATAATTACAGAATATATGGAGAATATTAATATATTTTGTCAAGTACATCACAGATATATATATTACTGTCCGCTAGGTTGTGTCAAGTACATCACAGATATATATATTACTATCCACTAGGTTGTAGCATAGTTATACATCATAGGAAGTATAGGAAGAAAAGAGAATTCCAAAAGAGATTGAGATAGACATTAGAAAGCAACCTTAAAGTATGTTGCATGATAAATATGTATATATTTCTTTTACAGAATTGAAGTATAAATCCTGCTTATGGTAATTTGTATAATATATTATGGCAGATGTGTCCATTAGATAGCAACACGAATGTGTGTTGATTATGTATATTTTCTTTTACCGAACAGGAGTTAAGTAGCAAGTTTAAATCTTGTTTATATTAATTTGTATGGATACGCATGGGAGATATGTATATATTTTTTTCCCAACCGAACAGGGCTATTAATTTTGGTGTAGCGGTTGTGTTTGCACTTTGCATTCATTCACAAATGCCAACGGGAAGAGCATAATAACTAGTGCCAACGTGTGCCATAGCTAGAACCTCGTATTTATATCATTTCGGTGCACGAAATTTGATATTCTCTATAGAGACATTGTCAGAGTCATGTATGACGAGTGTGTTGCTCTACTGGTTTCATCTTTTCTACTTTGCTTTAACAACTACTACTGCGGTACTACGGTCTACGATCACCACCAAACAAGTTGAGGTCAGATACGTATAAAAAGGCAGCCCGGTACACTAAGCTCCCGCTATGCGTGGGGTCTGGGGAAGGCCCGGACCACAAGGACCTATTATACGCAGTCTTACCTCACATTTCTGCAAAAAACTGTTTCTACGGCCGGACCACGGCTTGAGGTCAGATACGTATATGAATTCTTATAGGTCATGATCATGTTACTGCATTTAAACTCATCAGGCCAATTCTTATAGGTCATGATCATGGACAGCGGTTTAATGAAACTCAAAATGTTCAAGATTTTCCATTCAAAATCACTATATTCGTATGACAATAGCATATGTCCAACAAATGATAAACTTCAACACAACTTGTTTGGGGCTGAAGTGGGAAGGGAGCTTGATCTCTTCCACCAAGACCTCTACAAATGAACCCCAAAAAGGTCATTGATCACTACAAACTTTAGAAGCAAACGTGTGTCTTCTGTAAACAAAAGTTGAAAGAAGTGCAGCACTAGAGCAAGCCCATCGCGCATCTTAGCCATCTTAATAGTGCAGTATATTGGGTCATTGACCTTTTCTTCACAACAAAGTGACAAACTAACAGAAACACGAATAGGCTAAGTGGTTCTTTTTTGAGACGTAATGAGATAAGTAGTCTGTTGAAGAAGCAGAAGAACCAGCAATATCAGCTGGAACTAGTATCCGAGTCTTTCCAGAAGCAATTCTCTTGCCAGCCACATTGGCATAAAATAGACCCGAGATGGCTGGTACAAATACATCACTCTGAGAACACATGTAAAAATCGATAACTTTCTCCAGTTCAGAATTCTCCGTGTCAAGAAATTTTGCCTTTTTGTCGATGGGCATTATGCTTTCCTGCAATTGCATTTCGAAGCAAGTTAAGATTCGAAACAAAGACTAAACACAACACACATACACTTACATCTGGACCTTTTCTCTTATTAAAAAGTGAAACATGAAATGGTAAGAATGACACAGAAGAAACTTTACCTTAGTGTATGTTCTAGGAAAGAGATCCTTTATTACATCAAGGCTGCTATCCCACCTAGATTGAGTAAGATATATAGTTGTATCTTTGTTGAAACCAAGTTTTCTCAAAAACATAGCTATCTCCTGTGGACCATAGCAACTCTTTGATTTAGAAGCACTGTTTCCTTGGCAACTCTTTTTCTCCAATATATCAACCCTTAGATCCACCGCGATAAACTGTCCATTTGACTTCCTACTCAAAGTTCTTAAGCGCTTCATCATAGACTCAACTACTCCATTAACTTCAGGCTGAAGCTCTAGAGTTCCAAACATCCCCAAACATGCAGTTGAATTGATATTGCTGTTCTCTTTCGTTTTTTTCATGTTTACTGATGGAAAATACGTCGCTAGCCTTATGTTCCCCTTTGATCTGAAAATTGGCTCGATGTTTTCAGCAATGTGCTCTTCAGTAACCCTGCTAGGAACCTTCACAACTGCTAGATTCCTTCCGGAGATTTTAGATGGCTGAGATTTTGCTACTTTTACCACCCCATCTAGGCTTTTCACAAACTGCTCAACATCATAGACTTGTCCAAATTTCCTGCAAGTGACAAAGTTATGAGCTTCCAATCTCTGGGTTGCACTAAAATGTGCATCTTGATGATGTGAATACTAGATCATAATGAAATCATAGATATATTTAAGCTCTTCAAAGTTCTTTTGCAGTCGGTACACTACATGAATCTGTAAAAACTCCGTGTCCATTTGAAACAAGCAGGCACAATTACACTAGAATAACTAGATGGTGCAAAGACCATTTTAAACACGAACCTTTTATCAGCAGGTTCAGTTCCTCTTATGTCTGGGAGTACAAGAGTTGCGTGCAGATATCTTGCTATTACGACCGCATCAGCAATCTGCAAATTGACATAGAGAATAGGCATACTGACTCATCCTGTAAAGATACTTTCTGGTCGATTGAGTAAAATTTAACTCAAAAGGTGAAGTTGGAGGTAGGTTGAACAAGATATATACCTGAGAGACGTGATATTCAGGACCATTAGTGAGCGAGAAGGTAACGTATCCTTGTGATTCGTCAGCTTCCTCTGTTATAAGAAGAGATTAGATAAAATATGGTGGAAAGAAATAAGTAAAAGATGGATCTCTGACCGAGAACTGGTTTGGTCCAACAGGAGTTTAGAGATTCCCCATCCTCTTTCCAAATTGATATTTCTGAATCCACCTTGAGGTAAAGATAAAAGGAAATCAGAATGTAAACTCTCATATCATCATTAGGAAGTGCTTTGAGAAAAAGGGAAGGGTAATTGGATTTCATAAAGCAACAAAAGTAGAAATATATCAGGAGAAGAACTAAAATTGCAGTAATGAAGAAGAGATTACAGGAAGAGAATCAAAATGATCCCTTTTGATCATATCTCCAAGCATAACGAACATAGTGATAGATAGAACTCCGGCCAAGACTTGTCTCGGATCCACAGCCATCACCAGCAACTGTGGTAGTCGTGGACTAGGAGTCCAAATAATATATAGAATATGCTTGGAGATTGGAACAAAGCACAAGTTAAAACCTACACACAACTACAATGTTTGTAGGGCCCAGAGGGAGATAGTGTGGGTGTTGGAGTAAGTTAAAAGTGTGTCGGAGAGAGGGCGACTATGTCTCCTTCCACCGACACTTGTCATTTTCTTCACCTAAACCCAACCTATTTTTTCCAAATGAACCATCTTGATATTTCTTTTTTTAATTTTTAATATCCAAACCAGACTATTTCTGGAGATAGTAATCCCGGTCCCTCAACACTACTATCAGTAAATTGCGAGATATGCATGAATGATCAGATTTTGACAACAGAACAACTGATATCACCTATAAGGTCCTACCCCAGAAGTGAGCAACTGATATCACTTACAAGGTCCTACCCCAGAAGAGAGCAACTGATATTACCTACAAGTTCCTGCCCCAGAAGAGATCATTCCACCAGGGTTCAAACTCACGCTACAGGGCTCCAGCTGGATTTTAAACTCCCCTCATTTGTCATCCTGCTATACCCGGTACATCTTGATATTTCTATACCTACAATTAATGGTGTTTCAACCTTGGATAAACATAAATAAAGAGGCTTTTAGAGGAAATTATAAACATGCTTCTTTTACCAAAATTATACTGAGTAATTGACAGCGGCAGATCTACGGGATAAACGATAGATTCTTGGGAACTCAGTAGTTCGTTTAGATTTTTATATATAATATCTAAAACTATTTAATTGTGAAGGTAATTATTGTTATAAATTAACTTGTAATTTTATAAAAATTCATAAACTTAAAATTATATATTCAGCCCTACTAAAAATGATAGCTCGCGGTGCACTAAGCTTCTGCTATGCGCTGAATTAGGAGAAGGACGGGACCATAAGATTATTGTACGCAGTCTTACCCTATATTTTTTGTAAGAGATTGTTTTCAGTGATTGAACCCGTAATCTTATAGTCACATACTACTATCAACTCAACAACATACCCAGTGAAAACCCAGAGGGTAGAGTGTACGCAGACCTTACCTCTGCCTTGGTATGTAGAGCAACTACTTCCGAGAGATCCTCGACTCAAGAAAAAGCACAAGCCCAAACAAAACAAAGTGAGTAAGTCATGGTAGCAAATTCTGAAAAAGAAAAGGAAGCAAAAAGAAGCACTAACTAATGCAAGTAAATAAGACAAACAAAATACACATAGCATCATAAATCAAACGACAATGGACTATAAGGCAATATTGTTTCTACTAGTATGATAGGCTAAGCGAGCCTACAAAAATAATACTACAACTACTAGTTTGTAACTGTAAGTAGGACTACGTTGGACTACCTACTACCCTTCTACCCTAATACGTGTCCTCCATAACTCTCTATCTAAGGTCATGTCCTCAGTGAGTTGCATATGCGTCATATCCGCCTAATCACCTACCCCAATACTTCATCGGCCTGCCTCTACCTCTCTTGTATCCGTCCATAACCAACCTCTCACACCTCCACACTGGGGCATTTGTGTCTCTCCTCTGCACGTGCCCGAACCATCTCAACCTCGCTTCCCGCATCTTATCCTCCACCGGGGCCACTTCCACTCTACCGCGGATATCATCATTTCTAATTGTATCCCTCCTTGTGTGCCCACACATTCATCTTAGCATCATCATCTCCGCAACTTTCATCTTTTGGGTGTGCGAAGCCTTGACCGGCCAACACTCCACCCCATACAACATAGTCGGTATAACCACCACCCTATATAATTTGCCTTTAAGTTTTGGTGGAACCTTTTTATCGCACAAGACTCTAGATGCGAGCCTCTATTTCATTCACTATGTCCCAATGCGATGTGTGACATCGTCGTTAATCTCTCTATTATCTTGGATAATAGACCCAAGGTACTTGAGGCTTCCTTTATTTGGAATGGCCTGAGTACCAAGCCTCACCACGTCTGTCTCAAGGTCACTCCCATTACTGAACTTGCACTACAAGTATTATGTCTTGGTCCTACTCAGCCTGAACCCTTTAGACTTCAAAGTCTGTCTCCAAACCTCCATCTTAGCGTTCACTCCGCTGCGAGTCTCATCAATCAGGATTATGTCATCCGCAAATAACATACACCATGACACCTCCCCTTGGATTTGTCGCGTCAGTCCATCCATCACCAAGGCAAATAGGAATGGGCTAAGAGTTGATCACTGGTGCAGCCCCATCATCACTGGAAGTGCTCCGAGTCTCTTCATACTGTATGTACCCTGGTCTTGAATCCATCATACATATCCTTAATTGCCCTAGTGTATGCCACATGTACACCTCTAACGTTCAAACATCTCCATAGAACCTCCCTAGGGACTTTGTCGTATGCTTTCTCGAAGTAGATGAAAATCATATGTAAGTCTCTCTTCCTCTCCCTATACTGCTCCACCAACCTCTTAATAAGATGGATGGCTTCTATAGTCGAATGTTCCGGCATTAATCCAAACTGATTCTCAAAGATAGACACGCCTCTTCTCACCCTCATCTCCACGACTCTTTCCCAAACTTTCATAGTATGGCTTAGCAGCTTGATACCCCTATAGTTCTATTAAATAATATAAGAGGCAATTAGACTTGGGATGTTTTTTCACTATCTTGTTCAATTATTTAAATGTTTAAATATATATATTTTTAAAATTAAGTGTCTAGAAAAAAGTTTTTAAAAGTCTCTCAAATCCCCCTTCCCGTCCCACCAAATCTCGTTCCCTCTGATAATGGGATGTGGGACAGGATGGGACCACTTCCTATCCCCCTAATCTTGTCCCCCTCTGTCCCCCTAATTCCAATCCCGACCCACTCCACCATCCCCAAATCCCCGTCCTCCTAATCCCGTCCCGTCCCATTGGTCAGCCCTAGTTTAATATCATCTTTCCATCAATTATTGCTTTGATTCGGTTCATTATTTCTCCTTACCATACTCTTTTGTACTTCTAACTTCCTCTCCTTTTATTTTTTATTTTTTATTTTTTTATCAAGGAATGTAATAAAATACTTTCACTTTAAAATCAGATGTTGAAGTAAGAACGCTAAAAAAGAAAAAAATTCTTACAAAGGGCTCTACTTTTTTAGTGAATGTACCCAACACAAATTTGAGTGAGTAATGTAGGAAATTAGCCTTTGGCGGGAGTTGCGACCGACCAACTTTAACGGCTTAAACACTAGTGTTACGTATGTTGGAGAATCCGGTTCTTCACACATGCATGATGTACTAAGTACGTAGATAACCGTAGGGCCAAGAATCGTCAAATTTCATTGAGAAATGAAAGAGATATTGGTTCACGAAGTAAGGTGTTTGAAGCATGGAAAGTGTGGTGTTGTGTTCAATTCTCCCTCATCGGTAGAGGAAGAAAGAATTGTTGTGTATATAAGACTCGAAATTGGTTTGGGGTTTGGGACCCCAAGGGGTATCCCATGTGTTTAAAGGAGGGAGGACCTAGATGTGCTACGGTTCGAGGAAAGACCACACGCGCGCCGCCGCCGCCCGTCCGGTCCGGTTTCGGGTTCACGGGTCACGGGTCACGGGTCACGGGTCACGGGTCACGGGTCACGGGTCACGGGTCACGGGTCACGGGTCACGGGTCACGGGTCACGGGTCACGGGTGGTGTGGTGGGTGGTGGGTGGTGGGCCTTCTGATATTATCTTTTTGGGCCAGAGAACTTTTCCAGAAGTACAGTTTGATCCCAGAAGCTTCAGATGTACAGTTTGGACCAGAATTCTTTCAGACGTACAATTCGGTCCCTGAAGTTTCAAGATGTACAGTTTGGTCCCTGAAGTTTCAAGATGTACAGTTTGGTCCCTGAAGTTTCCAGAAATTCAAAATTTCGGCAGACAGGAACAGAAATGTCCAGCGCTCAATTCAGCCATTTATTTTGGCTGAATTACTCCTCCTATAATGGCCAAATCCGTTGGTCTTTCACCCTTTAATTTGGTGGCTTTACTACCTCCATAATGGTCATTATTTGGCCAATAATGGTCAATTATGGAGGCGATCAAACAAATCCCTTCATCACCTATATAAACACCCCTTACACCATTGTTGAGGCACATTTGATATACACGAAAATATACAACCAGAAAATCCTTTCTTCCTATAACTTCCAAGCATCATTTCTTATTCAATATTCTTCACGGTAGCTCTTGAGTTTTCTTTGCTCAATTGTTCTATTGTTGTTTTATCTTGGGAGACGAATTGTCCGGGACGTATAAAGGATACATACGGGGCAATATTGTCTTAAGGACAGAGTGTCACACTCGACTCAGCAAAAATCAAAGCAGTTTCCGGTCTTCTTGTTCAACAAATATTGTAATTTCAGTTTTATTGTTATATTGTAATTTTCAGTTTCTAGTTGAATTGTAATTTCAATTCTTACATAAGCAGTTACTTGTAATTTTCGTTTCTTGCAATCCTTGTAATACAACAACTTAAGACAATATTTTGCTTACGGTAACAGCAATAACATGGCTGGAAATATGACAGATGTTGTTGCTACTGCTGCTGCCTCTCGAGGCAACGTTGTCGCTTTCCCCATCGCCGCCATCGCCAAGCGAGAACCCCGCCGCTTTCATCGCTGCCGCCGCTGCCATCGCTCAAGCGAGAACACCGCCGCTTTTCCCGACCGCTGGAGCTCCCTATTCTTCACACCACCATGATCGCCTGAAAAGTTCATGGGATCGAATTTAAAAGATGGCAAAGAAAAGATGTTGTTCTACTTAACGATTATGGGCATGGCCGGTTCCTTCTGGAAGATCCTCCACAAGTGGAGATGAAATGGACTCTTCGTTCTTGAAAGCAGTGAAGGGGCCTTGGTATCCATGTCGTTAACGGCATGAAGATGGTTCGTGATGCGTGGAATCATAGCGATTTCATGTGCAAGAACTATATCTTGAATCGCTTGGCAGACCCTCTACACGGTATATTCTACCGTTGGCACCGCCAAAGAGCCGTAGGAAAAAGCGCAAAGAAGTACAACGCACAAGATGCGGGTACTAAGAAGTTCATCGTTAGGAAATTTCTAAAATTCCAAATGGTGGACAGCAAAACAGTGATGTCCCAAGTCCAGGAATTCCAAATGATTTTACATCACCTGGATTTGGAAGGACTGAAGCCAAACGAGCAGTTTTTGGTTGCATCACTGATTGAAAAGTTACCTCCTTCGTGGAATGAGTTTATGAGTTACTTGAAACTCAAGACAAAGGAGATGACCTTTGAAGAGCTTGTTATCAAACTGCAAATTCAGGAAGATAATAAGAAGACCTTGCCAAAGGGTAGACAACATGCTGAGGCAAAGGCAAATCTGGCTGAGGCCAAAGGGAAAACAAGTAACAAGCGAAAGTTCCACAAAGACGGCAAAGCCCCCGCAGCGGAGACGTTCAGAGGTAACTGTCATCACTGTGGGAAACCTGGTCATAGGATCAAGGAATGCCACAAGCTCAAGACTGAGCAACAACAAAAAGCCAAGTCGAAAGGCAAGGCTCAAGCTAACGTCGTCAAGGACACGCTCCTGGATGACATGATTGAGGATCTCTCGGCTGTAGTGCTAGAAGCCAACTTGGTTGAGAATCCGATGTAGTGGTGGGTGAACACAGGTGCAACAAGACACATCTGTTCCAACGAAGATGCCTTCTCCACGTACACTCCGGTCTCCGACAAGAAGTTGTTCATGGGCAACAACGCTTCTTCGGACGTGCTAGGGGTTGGAAAGGTGGTCCTGAAGATGACTTCCGGCAAGGAACTCACTCTGAAGGAAGTGATGCACGTCCCAGAGATTAGAAGAAATCTAGTTTCTGAACCTTTATTGGTTAATGCTGGTTTTAGGCTAGTGTTTGAATCAAATAAATTTGTACTCACTAAAAATGGCACATTTGTGGGGAGGGGCTTCGTCTGTGAAGGCCTCTTCAAAGTGAATGTCATGTCTGTATTGCGTCAAGGAAATAAAGTTGAACCTTCTTCTTATTTGCTTGAGTCTTCTAATTTATGGCATCATAGATTAGGACACGTTAACTACAAGTCTATTCAAAGGCTGGTAAAGATGGAGTCGTTGCCGTCTATCGACGTAAACCCTCAACATAAGTGTGAGGTGTGCGTAGAGGCAAAACTTACTAAGCTTCCTTTTAGATCCGTCGAAAGGAATACCGCTCCTCTAGAACTTATTCACACAGATATATGTGATTTGAAGTTTGCACAAACTAGAGGGGGAACAAGTACTTTGTGACATTTATAGATGATAGCACAAAGTACTGTTACCTTTACTTGTTGAAAAGTAAGGATGAAGCCTTTGAAGCGTTTCGACGTTACAAAGCAGAAGTTGAGAATCAACTTAGCCTACGGATTAAATCCATTCGTAGCGATAGATGGGGAGAATATGTAGCGCCTTTTGAGGAATACTGTGCCCAAGAAGGCATTATTCATCAAACGACGGCTCCATACTCACCTCAATCAAACGGTGTGGCGGAACGTAAGAACCGCACATTAAAGGAAATGATGAATGCTTTGCTTATCAATTCCGGTCTTCCCCAAAACATGTGGGGAGAAGCCGTCCTTACCGCTAATACGATTCTTAACAGAGTCCCACATAAGGGTAAGGACGAAACTCCATATGAATCATGAAAGGGAAAGAAACCCACCTACAAATACTTTAAGGTGTGAGGTTGTTTGGCAAAGGTTGAAGTACCCAAGCCAAAGCAGGTCAAGATTGGGCCTAAGACTGTAGATTGCATATTCATCGGATATGCAAATAACAGTAGTGCTTATCGCTTCTTAGTGCATAAGTCAGATATTTCAGATATCCACCAGAGTACAATAATGGAATCAAGGAATGCACTATTCTTTGAAAGTACCTTTCCTAGAAAGGAAAAAGACATAACCTCTCTCAAACGAAGTTATGCACAAAGCTCTCAAGAACTGGGAGTCCTTGACTGCCCGGATCTGAATGGTTCAGATCTAGCGAATCTCGAGGTGGCTGAACATCCGGAATCTAGTGTTCCAGATTTTCAGAACTTGGAGACTCCAGAGATGGATCTAAGGCGAAGTAAAAGGGCCAGGAAGGATAAATCCTTCGGTCTGACTTTGTAGCTTATATGGTTAATGATGAACCAAGGACAATTGCTAAGGCGTTGTCAACTCCAGAAGCACCGCTCTGGAAAGAAGCTATTGAGAGTGAAATAAGCTCCATTCTGCATAACCATATTTGGGAGTTGGTTGATCTTCCTCCGGGAAATAAACCGTTGGGGTGTAAGTGGATACTCAAACGGAAATACAAAGCAGATGGGTCTATAGACAAGTACAAAGCCAGGTTGGTAGTCAAGGGCTATCGGCAAACATAAGGCTTTGACTATTTTGACACATACTCTCCGGTATCCCGGATGACATCCATACGGGTATTCATTGCGATCGCAGCTTTGCGTGACCTTGAGATACACCAGATGGATGTTAAGACAGCCTTCCTAAACGACGATTTGGAAGAAGAAATCTATATGGACCAACCCGAGGGGTACGTGGTTCAAGGGCAAGAGAAGAAAGTCTGTCGACTTATCAAATCTCTGTACGGGCTGAAACAAGCTCTGAAACAATGGCACGAAAAATTTGATAGTACTCTACTATCGAAAGGGTTCGCCATTAATGAGTGTGATAAATGTGTTTACACGAAAGGTAACTCTGACTCATTTGTTATGATATGCATGTATGTAGACGACATGTTAATCACAGGAAGCAGTCCTAGGGTAATCGTAGAGACTAAGAACATGTTGAAACAATGCTTCGACATGAAGGATATGGGTATCGCAGATGTCATCTTAGGGATTAAAATCTCTAAGACGTCTGACGGACTGGTCTTATCTCAGTCTCACTACATCGAGGATGTTTTGAGAAAGTTTGAGATGTTAGACAGTTCACCGATAAAGTCACCAATGGATACGAATCAAAAGCTTGATAAAAATCTTGGTGCACCTGTATACCAGGAGCGATATGCACAGGTGATCGGTAGTTTGATGTATATAACAAACTGCACCCGACCTGATATTGCTTACGCAGTCAATAAATTGGCTAGGTTCACCCGTAATCCGAGTGATAATCACTGGAAGGCGTTGAATCGGGTATTACAATACCTGAAATACACGTTAAATTACGGGCTGCACTATTCGAGATATCCAGCTGTACTAGAAGGGTACAGTGATGCAAACTGGATATCTGATATAGAGAACACCAAGTCCACCAGTGGGTATATATTTACAATTGGTGGTGGGGCTGTGTCTTGAAAATCCTCTAAGCAAACTTGAATCGCCCGATCCACAATGGAATCGGAGTTTATCGCTTTAGACAAAGCAGGAGAAGAAGCTGAGTGGCTTCATGACTTCTTAGAGGATGTTCCGTGTTGGAACAAACCCGTACTTTCGGTAATGATCCACTGCGACAGTCAGTCGGCTCTAGGAAGGGCACGGAATGCAATGTACAATGGCAAGTCTCGTCATATTCGACGCAGGCATAAGACCGTTAGGCAACTGATCACCACGGGTATAATATTCATTGATTACATTAAGTCAAAGGATAATATAGCAGACCCATTGACAAAGGGCTTACCCAAAGATCAGATGGCTTGCCTGTCTAGGGAAATGGGCTTAAAACCCAAAATATAAGGACCAATACAGTGGTAACCCAACCTTACGAACTGGAGATCCCAGTAATTTGGTTCAATGGGAAAACAAAGTTGTAAAGGTTCAGTTGACCGCTTCAGTGGAAGTATGAGCACTTCGGATAGTGATTTCTGAAAAGAAACACCAAATCCAAAGCCGTTCCCGCGATAGACGTTAAGTGCTATCTGCAGTATGGGTAAAGGTTAAGTTTTCAAAACCTGTAATGATCCTCAACAGTTGAGGTTAGGTTCTTGGGAAACTTTTAATGGTTCCTAACACTTGTGAAGTGGGGTATAGCAGGATACCTTGTAGGAGACCACCTATTTAAGTGTGAGGACGGGCCGCCTCAAAATGAACGCACTTAAGAATCCAAGACGTTGTCCATGGCCAAAACGGACAAAACATTACGAAGAAGAGAGTAAGGGAATTTGTTGTGTTAGTACCATTGACTTGGCTTACACTAAACACTGACGGTTCAAGACATCACGTTCACCGCGCGATGAAGTAAGTCCGATGGTATTCAACTATGAAGGTTCAAAGTCGATGCTACCTCTCCTTATGCAATATCGGTCCAATTGAAATATTGCTGGAAATGAAAAGACACCATGTGAGTGCGCCAAAATCTCTTTCAAGAGGGGATTGTTGGAAATTAGCCTTTGGCGGGAGTTGCGACCGACCAACTTTAACGGCTTAAACACTAGTGTTACGTATGTTGGAGAATCCGGTTCTTCACACATGCATGATGTACTAAGTACGTAGATAACCGTAGGGCCAAGAATCGTCAAATTTCATTGAGAAATGAAAAAGATATTGGTTCACGAAGTAAGGTGTTTGAAGCATGAAAAGTGTGGTGTTGTGTTCAATTCTCCCTCATCGGTAGAGGAAGAAAGAATTGTTGTGTATATAAGACTCGAAATTGGTTTGGGGTTTGGGACCCCAAGGGGTATCCCATGTGTTTAAAGGAGGGAGGACCTAGATGTGCTTCGGTTCGAGGAAAGACCACACGCGCGCCGCCGCTGCCAGCCCGTCCGGTCCGGTTCCGGGTTCTCGGGTTCACGGGTTCACGGGTCGTGGGTTGTGGGCCTTCTGATATTATCTTTTTGGGCCATTCCAGAAGTACAGTTTGATCCCAGAAGCTTCAGATGTACAGTTTGGACCAGAATTCTTTCAGACGTACAGTTCGGTCCCTAAAGTTTCAAGATGTACAGTTTGGTCCCTGAAGTTTCAAGATGTACAGTTTGGTCCCTGAAGTTTCCAGAAATTCAGAATTTCGGCAGACATGAACAGAAACGTCCAGCACTCAATTCAACCATTTATTTTGGCTGAATTACTCCTCCTATAATGGCCAAATCCGTTGGTCTTTCACCCTTTAATTTGGTGGCTTTACTACTTCCATAATGGTCATTATTTGGCCAATAATGGCTGTTATGGAGGCAGTCAAACAGTCCCTTCATCACCTATATAAACACCCCTTACACCATTGTTGAGGCACACTTGATATACACGAAAATATACAACCAGAAAATCCTTTCTTCCTATAACTTCCAAGCATCATTTCTTATTCAATATTCTTCACGGTAGCTCTTGAGTTTCCTTTGCTCAATTGTTCCATTGCTGTTTTATCTTGGGAGACGAATTGTCCGGGACGTATAAAGGATACATACGGGGCAATATTGTCTTAAGGACAGAGTGCCACACTCGACTCAGCAAAAATCAAAGCAGTTTCCGGTCTTCTTGTTCAACAAATATTGTAATTTCAGTTTTATTGTTATATTGTAATTTTCAGTTTCTAGTTGAATTATAATTTCAATTCTTACATAAGCAATTACTTGTAATTTCCGTTTCTTGCCATCCTTGTAATACAACAAGTAATTAGTAGAATCAATGAATTTCAAACACTAGATTACCCCTTTGACTATTCTCAATATGTATATTGTTTTGATGGTCCATACAAGACTTTACTCAGGCTGATTGATAGATCACTTCATGTTTGAACAAACTTGGGCAAAACATGATTGTTGAATAATTAAAGTCATAAGTAACAGCAGCCAATAAAAAGAGAGTCAAGCAATTGGCTTTCTTGTTTCCTGGTATTATAGTATAGGAAAGGAGACCAAAGCGAGGATTCTGCCGTAATTAAAGGGCAAGTGAGCAAAGTAAATTGGCATTCCCACCCATTAAGGATCTGCTGCCCCAATTCTTTATTCAAACCAATATCTAACTATTAAACAATCTCCTATTACTTGAACTGTTTATTACTTAATATAAAACACTACTTATAGCTTATACTATAATATTACGTTTAATTTTTTCGGTAAAAGACGTTGAACTAACCACCATTTGCCGCTATAGCTTTGCCCAGGCGATAATTCCATGGTAGAGTAGTTACCGTATATGCTATTCTTGGGATGTACATACAGTATTTAATTAATCAAAAATCTATTTTGAGAAGAAGACTTGGATTGTTGTAACAGGTTACATTTTTTCCATGTGTAGTATCTTAAAAAAAGTGTTCACTTACCCATTGAAGAAATGAATTAACATTATTTTTTCATATTTGCCCTTATTGAGTGTTAGGTGACCAAATCTCAATACTTATTTAACTATGAACATTTTACTTAAATTACTTATTTTCACCTAAATATTAATATTTTTAAGGAGTATGCAAATGACTAGGTGAACACTATTTTTATCGGAGGGATTAACATTTTGGTCGTTTATAAGGAGCAAGACAAGTTGAATTGTTTTAACTTATTGGGAAAGAAAATGTGCTTTGATTAGAATTTAAACCCCACAAGTACGGAGGGCCAGAGCCTGACTCACCATTTGCAAGCAACTTTCAACATTTGTCCTTCCTCTTTATGTTTAACGTTAACTAATTCTGAAGTTAGCTTCCAATTTGCCATAATTTAAGCGTTTGAATTCAAAATTAATGGAAATAAAGAAAAATTTGGAATTAAAAGGTGTGGAAATGTTTAGTTTTCTAATTAATTGGGCCTGCTTAGCATAAAAAGGCATAGTCAGTACTCAGCAATTCAATAGCACGTTTTAAAGCTATAAAAAGAGCAGAATAAAGTTGAGGGTAGTATGTGCAGACAACAATATCATAGGCACATAAATAAAGGTGATTTTTTTTTAATAAAGGTGGATTTGTATTTAGAAAAATGTGTATTATCCTATTATAAATATTCTTCATTATCACTAAGATAATTTTCCTCTCTTCTACAAGTGCTCACTCCAGAATTTGACAAATATTAAAACCCAAAACACCATAACAAATTATAATATTTGATTTCAAAATAATAACGAAGGAATTATAATCTCTAAAATATCTCAAAATTCACAAGTGTCATTTGACTCTTTTGTCTCAATGACTAAGCTTGTTCTTGAGTTTAAGTGACTCTCACTTAAAGACTTGATATTGTAATATCCTTCACGAACACTTTATTATCTCCACAAACAATAATTAATTAGGATAAATAACTAATTAATCCTGATTCTGGTCCAACATGTCTAACAGGGACCAAAGTTTACATGTTTAGCGGAATTGAAGGAAAGGTGTTCCAATTAAAACTGATATTAGTCGTTGAACTACCACTCTTATGGATTTTAGTTAGAAAAGTCAAAATTAAAAATTACAGAAGATAACAACAATGATAAAGTGTTAAAATCTTTTCGTCACTTCTCATCCATTATTGACGTACAATTTACAAAAACAACGTGAAACAAACCCGTCTGTTTACATTGTTTTGATTTTCAATGTTACTGAAGCAAAGTATAAAAAGAGTCAAAACAAGCCTACCGAACCAACTGGGAAAATATCTTCTAACAGCCGTTGGATCAAAGGAAAAATTATGCAAGCCTACATCCACGGCTGAAGGTATTTCTTAAAGCATTGCCACTATCTTTCTTTTTTTTCAAAAGCGTTTAGCAATTCCAGAGAGAGTTCCTTGAATGCCTCCCACTCACTAACTAAGTTTTTCCTACAGATAATTAAGCTTCCATCACCAATTGCGTTGGAGTTTCCATTTACTGCTCTATAGTCTTTACATGTAAAAGAACATCATTAGCCTGCAGCTTATGTGCTCACAAACATTCCTGTTCGGCTCCAGAGATGAACATGTTCTTCCAGCACATTTACATTTCCGCTGCAATTGCAAATACTCACCAATTTACACTATCCTAACTCAGAAGTTACATTAATCAGCCTCCAAAGCCCGAATCAACTTAGCAGTCCCTCGAGAAAAAGAATGGTGTCTCAAGATATTACAACTGATAATTGCATCAGAAACTGCAGAACATAACCACAAATATTGGAAAGAGATGCTGATTTGATTCAGAAACCTCTGTGCTCGATTTTTTTAAGTTGTTTCACCTTTTCAAACTCTGCAGCATGGAAATTCTTTTCTACTTCCCAAGCAAGTTGAGACATACAATTGATAGATGATTTTGCACCCTTCTCATCTGTAACTTCTCTAGGAAAAGGGATACGGGCTTCAAATACATCATTTAGAGGAGACCTGAAGCGGACATCAAAACCTAATCTATCAACCCAAAGCATCTTGGCATCACAAACCTGCGAGTGCAAGCCCAGAAAAATAAATACATAAATAAATTGTCAAATAATGGTGAAGAAACAACTAGTTAAAAATTTCAAAGCACACAACAGACTTGGCAAAGGGAAATACATTTCTCGACCTGGACCACGTGTCAAATATATAAACAATTGAGCATTCTACCAGACTTCTAGGTCATGGATAATATTACAAATCTACTACTGTAAACTTAGAGAGCTTTAATTTGGTTAAAATGGAACATGAAGAAGATGTCCAAATGGTACTATCAAACTAGAAAAGAGAGTGTGAAAATGATCAAATACAACTCTTGAGCCAGGTAAAAAGGCACAAGTTCCTTAATATTCCATAGTCCAAAAATGTTGTCCTACTTTACTTTCTATTGTCTACTTTCAAAAGACATAGCAAAATATCTTTTACTGTAATTAACAAACTTGGACCTTTAATCCGTTCTTCTTTTAACACCAAAAAGTCACAAGTATGGTTGCGGGCATTTCCAACAAATATTGAACAACTCAAGTTTTTAACTCCTTTTTTTATAACCGAGAAATCTGTTTTTCCAGTTTCAAAATTTGGAGGATAATGGGTTTGTCCTTCTACCTTTCTCCATTTAAATACCAGACTTGGTTTACAACAGAACTCGAACTCATGACCTGTATGTGCCACACATCCCGGCTCCCGCACTGTACTACTTTTGCCTTTGAATGCCCTAGAGGTAATTTTCAACTCTTCTTTTAATAAGTATGTTAAGTAAAAGTGGACAAATGGTCCAGAGAGTATTTATCAGTACTATGACTTCCTTCTTCCCTTCTTACAAAGTACACGTCCTAAAAGCAATTAGTTCCCAGCATCCAAACATCCCAAGCAAAAACATTAAGCAAGTAAAATTAAGTATTTTAATAGTTAGTAAAGACTAATTTTAGGTAAAAACTGTTGTAAAAAAGAAAAGAGAATTTTGACAATGTGCCAACGAGGAAAAGACATTAAACGAAGTTGCATTCAAGCTAGTGTAGCTTCCACTATGTCCCGTCAGCAACATGTATTAAGAATCAGATTGATGGATAGAAGGATATGAAATTTTGTAATCAATATGCAACTCACATGTTCTAGACGTGGTGAATAAATCACTGTTTCCATGAAACCACTTAGTAAATATTAACTGAAAAAAGTTTAACAGCCTTAGTATATACGGAGTATAACTTATGACATCTTATATGCATATAGCAATAGTAAAATATTTTTCAAGTGAATACATTCAGAAAACTCAAACAGGAATGGGGCTGTTCTATTTTAGGTCTGTTATGTAATGTTTTCAGGACAAAATGAGAAAAGGATATCTAAGGATATGGAAGTCAGAATATAATATAGGTAAACATTGTCATTATTTCTCCTCTATTTTAAATGAATTCGTTGTTATTTACTCCTTAACCAAACTAAACCTTCGTGGCAAAGTTTCCATAAAATCTTATCTTCATGCAAGAAGACACTACTTGAAGCAGAAGAATTGTACACCTAGACCTATTATACTCAAAAATGGACTAAAGTGAAAAAGAAAAACGAAATTGGAAGTAAGAGAAAGTCATAATGTTATGTTCATTACAAACCTGGAAATACAAATCTACATAGATGTTGCAAAACCGTAAGATGTCTTCCTTATTGCTAGTATTTATCTCGTCAATCATTCTTTCTGCAAAGTCTCGAAGAGGATCAGGGTTCGCCGACTTGTAGTCTGATGACATGACCCAAATTCCAGCCTGCAAGTAGTATATATCTCATATAATTATCAATAATGTAGCTGCAATCAGTAATCAACATGAACTACTATTCAGGGCAAACGAATAAACCTGAATGGCTGCTTGGTATGGACAATGTAAATTTTTTTCTCATATTTAAATAGATGTTCTTAGATAATTGATTTAAGCTAACTTGTTCTGTTCAAATGATAAGTGGATTTATTAGAACAAGATAAAATTTTGTTTTTAGATACACTAACCAAACTTGGTTTTAATATGGAGATTAAATAAGGTGAAGCAATCCCTACCAAAGAGGCCAAAACAAAGCAATGAGTGGTCCAACGGAATTCAATGGGATTAACCATAATAACAGAAAATAGACTAACAAACCTCTGCAAAATCTTCAATTTGAAGTACCCGTTAGACAGAAAGCAAGAATAAGTGGTCCTTATCTACTTCATGCCCAAATCTTTTTTCCCAAACTGAATGAAGCTTCTACAACAAGAAACTTTAGTTTCATCAATGGAGAGTTCATATTATCATCAAAGATCAAAAGTTGGTAAAAATTCATCACAAATGAAGCGCTAGCTTAGAACAGATAACATCGTTGAAATTGGACAAAAAGGGAGTGCACCAATCATGCATGGTTACTACTGTCATCTGCACACAATTTGTTGAAAAACAGTGAATACCACGCTCGGGGATAAATGTATCAGATCACCTCCTGAATATGTTATTGTAAATTTATTTATTTCTAAATGACATCACTTTTTAACACTAGCAAAGCATTGAAGAAGAGAACAGTACACGAATGAGTAGGCCATACCCTCTTTGAACAACTTCTAGTAAAAATCAGGAGATTATTAAATCTATTCACTCGCTAAAATCCTACATTTCATCACATCTAAGGTGGAATAGACGAATTCCCATCTTCTCCCAGTCAACTGCACTCTACTGCATAGTTATCATGACACATGAATTTCCATCTCATTAGGCAGTTAGAACAATACAGTTACTGTCATAGGCTTTGGTAGTTGATATAAGTATGGCATTTATGTACAGATTACACATTCAGAAATATAATAACAATTGGTCTCAATATCTTCTTCTTTTTCCATCTCTTGCCTTCCATTTCTTGACTGGGATTCTCGAACTATTCCGCTAGTTCCTGACCAATCTTCCTAATACTCGAACTCAATTCTTTAAGTTCCTGTTTTTGGTCAACATTGGTATCAGAGCCTTACGGTTCTTGGACTGTAGAAGAATGTCAACTTTTCAAAATCATTTTGTAAACATTGAAATTACACTCAAAAAGGTGGAATAAGGCTTGAAATGTGCACTGGAATTGTTGGATAGATGGAGCTTGAAGCAGCAACAGGAGGAACAATCTCAGCCCCAATGTGATGAATATGCTGAAATTTCTTCTCTGGACACAGATTCTTCAACAGAACCTGAACTTCTTGAAGACATGCTTCTTGCCACACTTTTTACGGAAAATGAAGGTGATGTAGATGATTTTGATTATGGGTCTCTCGTTGCACTTTCCGGGGAGCTTGGTTCACGATGTTCTTTTCATAGAAAATGGGAACAAATTGTTCACAACTTCTTTAAACAGTGAAGAAATTTATTCTAATGATGACGAGTTCGTGAGAACAATAAACAAGAAGGATATAGAAGCTGGAACGATCGGACTCTTCACGCACTCCCAGTTCTCTGCTTCTAGAGTTCTAGAAGGCCCTGAGGTAGATTTTGATCAGCTTGTTCTTGATGTATATTCAAAATTTGGTAGAGATGTAGTCACTCCTTACATGTTCGATCAAAGGCCTGAGAGAAATGGGATGTCAAGGAATAATATGATATCTGATTATGTACCTTTGGCTTCTTGGTACCCTATTCTGACGGGTTATTTTAATGTGAATTCTTGTAATGCTTTTGTGTGGGAATATGAAAATATGATTTTGTATAATGAAAAGGAGAAGCATAATGGAGTTGGTGAAAAACAATGGGAATTGAATAAGTTTGTCGTTAATAAAAGGGCAACAGCAATTCCGTGAACACAAATATGATTGAATTAGGTTTCCGGGGGTGAAAAATGCATTTAACACCAGAACTTGTGATGTTTATTCAAGAGCTGCTTGGAAAGAAGTGCTCTCATGGCAAGCTCGTTCTGATACAATTCTTTTTAAGATCATGACTTCCTGCGATTTATGGTTAAACTTGGAGAGTGATCTGAAGACCTGCCCATGTGAGGAAATTGAGAAATCACTCTTCCTAATAACAGAGAACAGATCAATACTAATTGCAGAGGAAAGAGTAAAAGTATGCATTGATGGTTCTCTATCATTGGCAACTTGTGATGTGATTGGGAACAAGAAGCAATAATGTTGAGGATGAGAATGTATGACCATATGATGTACCTAGTGAACTGTGACATTGCTGCACAATTTGAAGCTGTCAATTGTCAAATCTCTAGTTCATATTTCACCATTGAGAACATGGGTTATCTCAAAGGGAAGGGATGCACTCAGTTTCTACTGTTCCAGTCTTCGGCCCCTTCACTTGGAAAGTCGAGTTCGACATCTTTTAGGCAGAATAAAAAGGTTTTGGCATTCAGTAGCTTGGTAGAGACACATGGAATGGGTGAAAATGAATTTAATCCCGGTGGATTAGTTAAAATGATTCCTTTACAAGTTATGAGCGTGGAGGAATTAAAAAGCAATCGAGATGGTGAGAATTACTTCATTGGAGTGAAAGAAAAGCTAGAGAAAGTGGAGCTAGGCAACTATGAAGCATTTGCAGTGGAATCACCTAAAGGAAAAATTCATAAAGAAGAGGTTGTAGATGACAACAAGAAAATTGAACTTAATGAACAACATGACATGGAGAGTAAAATGACTTTCTTAGCTCTCTTTTGTGTGGTAAATTGTGCTCCTGCCAATGTAGAAGGGAAGCTTAATGCCTTTTGTATTATGGGCAAGAAGCAAAATGATACTAACATTGGAAGTATCTTGATTGCTAACTGTGGGACTACCATCAATTCAGCCAAGTCAATGGTGTACTTTGACATTGTTAGAAATTGTATGCTTGGTTATAGAACTGACATAACAGTCACTTCTGGGAACATTTGCAGAATTATGGCAACAAATAATGAAGATGTGGACGATGATTTAACAAAGTTCGGGTGTGATCATGTTCACCACAAGTTGCCATCTGAATTATCAGAATTTCCATTTGATCCGGGAGGAGATAAATTCACCATTTTCACACCCTTGAGGACAAGGGTGTCTTTTAGGGGGGAGTACTGATACATGAATTTCCATCTCATTAGCCAGATCAGAATGTTAGTTAAAGCCACGTAAGCAGGCAGTTAGAATAATACAGTTACAGTCATAGGCTTTGGTAGTTGATATAAGTATGGCATTTATGTACATGTTACACATTCAGAAATATAATAACAATTGGTCTCAATATCTTCTTCTTCTTTTTCCATCTCTTGCCTTCCATTTCTTGACTGGGATTCTCAAACTATTCCGCTAGTTCCTGACCCAATCTTCCTAATACTCGAACTCAATTCTTCGAGTTCCTGTTTTTGGTTAACATATCACTCCCTATTTGTAACCAAATGACATAACACGCCAAAATACATCCTAATTAATTTGAAAGGTACTGTTGAATTTAACCTAGCTGGAAATTCACATTAAGAAACCCGACAATCAGTGCTAATACTTAGTTGTTTTCTTCAAATTTGGCCAATATATGCATCCATCCCAATTCTAAGACTCCTATAATATTCAATTGGATACATAAGTATACCATAGCTTATAGGTTCCATTATCACCTCGAGCATAGATCAAAAGAACTGATGAAAAAAGTAGGTATATAAATTGGATAATCCTTATTTCACCTTCAAAGCTGTCGTATCTTCTGGCTTTTCAAGAGTCCCCTGTATCGTACACTGTGGAGTCCGCAACCCATATTGCTCTAACTGATATCAAGTTGAAAGTTTTCCATCATCAAAAATCAACTATTTAACACACATATGCATAAAAGGTTTAAATTACATACCTGAACAAGGAAGCTAGACTTGCAATGAAGAGCGAATTTCAAAGTGGAATCATTCAAGAAGAGGATAGGAGTTCCATTAGGGTCAACAGCAAAACGAACACCAATGCCTAAAGGCCAACCATCTTGGGTAGGTGTGGAACTGAAGATAATTCCATAATTGTTCTCGAAACTTCAGCTGGGAATGGTTTGCCATTGTTGGTGATTTCTGATTGAATTGGCTCAGAAACTGCACATCTAAGAGACCCAATTGAAAATGGGTTTGTTTTAGGGAAGGTGAATTTACTGAATGGGTGAGAATTCTGGACAAAAAAAAGTGCAGAAAATTGAGAAGCAATTTTTTTTGCTACAAAACCTCAAGGCTAATAATTAAATATTTTAAATTTAAATCAAAAATAAATAAAGACCACCCAAAATAAGGGCATAACTAGTGAGTTTAGAAGTACTACTAGATGACCAACTTTTACGATTAAAAGACGTAATATATCAAGGTATCATTATTTTAACCATTAAAATCAAATAAGGACAGTTAAATTGAACATAGGAAGTTTACAATATCAACAGAATATTACTCAGTTACATTATTTTTACTAATTTAAAATATTAGGGAACTTGAAATTATTTCTATATAAATATTTATCTCTGAATTACTTTCCTCCTTCCTAATAAGTCAACAAAATTTATTTTTTGGTCCTTAAAAATCTTGGCACCTTTTATTAAATGGAATAAGTTATTTCTTCAATGGTCTGACTATAACAACAGCAACATATCCAGTATAATCCTATCGGGTAGAGTCTGAAGAGAATAAAATGTATAATAATAATAATACACCTACTTAACATTATTATAGTTTCAAACTTGATCGGATATTTTATCAGTAATCATTTCACTTTACTTCAAGCTATCATTTCAATAATTCAATCTATATGCATATTGATCTTCAGTTTATTCTGGATCCAGTTTGTTTCATTATGGTCCATGTCAATTTCGACAATGCCTTAGTAGATGAATAATAATCAACTCTTAGTGTCTCTTACAGTTACATGCTAGCATGACTAATGCTATGTCATTGTTTCGTAAGCAGAATTGGCAAAAAATTCTTTTGGTCTTAAGTTTTAGGTGGCATTTATATCATCTTGCATACACACACCTAAAAAAGAGGAACTTAGCCACAAAAGATCATTCAAAACAAGTTTAAAGGTTTTTCATAAATTATTGCATCAAGCTTTTCATTTGCAGTATTATGATCAATGTCAAGAGAAACATTGAGATCCATTGTTTATCAGAAAGCAGAGACAATAGAGTGCTTTGCTGATGGCTCCCATTTAACAATTAAAAGAATCAGACATTACACGCTCAAAGTGCAATTGTCAATTGCAATTTACTTCTTTCTCATTGGTTAAAGTTTCAGCCACTTCTACTATAAATAAAAGACTTCTACAGTCTACACACTAACAGAAAGATAGAAATATATCTGAGAGCTGTGAGGTATTTCACACACGGTAAGAAAATAGTCTAGGTAGGAAAAATAGAGTGTCAGTGATAATGTAGTAAGGTAAAAAAAATTATATGAGAATTATTATTTTTAAGTGTGTAGTGGTCTTTGGAGTATTTATATTCGTGACTATACAGTGTAAAATTCTTTGCTATAGTGATATCAGTTGCTCCTATTGGCCCGTGTTTTTTTTATTTAAAAGGATTTTCACGTAAAAAAAATTAGTGTCATTATTGCTCTTTATTCTTTGCTAATTAATCATAACTTAGTGATCCGTGTTTATTACTAATACCGTAAATATTATTTTATCGGTTTATTTTATTCCCAACAAGTGGTATCAGAGTCAATGTTATGTCTGAGTATGCTTTGTGGTTGCAACACAATATGAACTTTCACATCAGAAAAGAATTACGTTCATCTCCTGCTAATAAATAATATTTGTACTTGAGATAAACCATGGAAGCCAACACTAGTAGAATGATTACTTTGAGTGGTGTCAATTATGCCATTTGGAAGGACAAAATGGAAGATTTACTCTTTGTCAATAATTTTTATCAACCAGTCTTTTCCACTTAAAAGCCTAATAATAAATCAGATGAAGAGTAGAATCTGTTACACAAATAAGTCTGTGATTTTATTAGACAGTGGGTTAACGATAATATGTTGAATCATATTTTTGGGTAGACACATGCTCGGACGCTATGGGAGCAACTTGAAAGCTTGTATGCTCGGAAGGCTGGAAACAACAAGATGTTCTTGATTAAGCAAATGTTGGATTTAAAATACCTTGATGGTTTTCCAATGACAGATCATTTGAATAACTTTCAGGGGATCATGAACCAGATATCTGCTATGGACATTAAATTTAATGAAGAAATTTAAGGTTTGTTTCTACTTGGCTCCTTACCAAATTCTCGGAAAACTTTTAGAAATTCATTGTCAAATTCTGCTCCGGATGGTGTGATCTCTATGGATCTTGCCAAGAATAGTATTTTAAATAAAGAAATAAGAAGAAAATCGCAGGGTCCTCCTCGTCAGATGTCTTGGTGACTAACTCTAGGGGGGAAGCAAGAGTCGTGGTTCTCAAAATAGAGAACATAATAATAAATCCAGAAGCAGACTTAAATATATTGAGTGTCATTATTGTGGGAAGAAAGGGCACACGAAAATTCTGTCGGATATTGAAGAAGGAGAACAGAGACAATGAGAAAAAGAAATAAAAAACGATCAAAATTGTGTGGCCACCGTCACTACAGAAGATCTTAATATTGTTATTGATAAAAATCTGATAAATATTGCTTGTGATGAGTCAAGTTGAATTGTGGACTGTGGTGTCGCATCTCGTGTGACATCAAGGAAAGATCTTTTTCTCATCATATACTCCAGGTGATTTTGGAACCTTGAGTATGGGTAATGAGATTGTCTTTAGGGTGGTTGGTATTGAAATAATTTGTTTGAAAACTAGTACTGAAACTAAACTAGTTTTGAACAATGTGAATCATGCACCTGATGTTAGTTTGCACTTGGTATTTGTTGGTGTTCTGGATGATGAAGGTTATTCAATACCAACAGTGCTGAAAAGTGAAAACTCACTAAGAGTTCCTTGATTGTGGCTCCTAGTATAAAGTGTCGTGGTTTATACTGGACTACAGCTTCTACTTGTGCTAATATGGTGAATGCAGTTGAGAGTGATATCTCTTCAACGTTATGACACAATAGGTTTAGCCACATTAGTGAGAAATGACTCAATGTCCTGGCCAGGAATAAATTGTTGTGAAATTTCGGAAGTTTTAAATTAGAAAAGTATGAACACTTCTTGACTAGAAAACAAAATAGAGTTTATTTCAAGTCTCATCCTCCTTTAAGAAAAACAAAGGTGATTGAGTTAGTGCATTCGGATTTATGAGGTCCTATGAAGACAAGGACTTTGAGTGGTGCATTTTACTTTGCTACGTTTATTGATGATTGCTTAATGAAACTTTGGGTCTATGTCTTAAAGACTGGAGACCAAGTGTTTGGTGTCTTTAAGCAGTTGTAGGCTTCAGTTGAAAGAGAAACAAGAAAGAAATTGAAGTGTATTCGTACTGATAATGGTGGTGAATATTGCGGAGAATTTGACGAATGCTGCAAACAACAGGGTATCAGACACAAGAAGAATCATCCTAACTACTCAGCTTAATGATTGGCGGAGAGGATAAATAGGACCTTGATGGGAAAAGTCATATGTTTTCTTTCTGAAACAAAGTTGTCGAATTCCTTTTGAGAGGTAAGGCTTTATTAACCGTTGCACATGTTATCAACCTATATCATGTTGTTGCTTTGCAAAGTGATGTTCCAAACAGATATTGGTATGACAATGATGTTTCCTATGACCATCTGAAAGTATCTGGTTGCAAAGCTTTTGTACATATGTCAAAATATGAGAGGTCAAAATTAGCTACCAAGACAAGGCAGTGCATCTTCATTGGCTTATGGCCTTGGTGAGTTTGGTTACAAGCTATATGATCTTAGTTGATAAGAAGGTTGTGAGAAGTCGTGATGTTGTCTTCGTGTAGGATCAAACCATTGAGGATATTGATAAAATGGAGATGCTAAAATCTTCAAGTTCTGATGATTTAGTTAATCTTGATCAAGTTCTCATACAAACGTTGATGACATCGGTGGTCTCAATGATGACGGTGATACCCAGAATGTTGTTTCAGATCATCATATTAATGTTGGTGATAACGATGTCGTTGTTGATGAAGTAAATGTTCCTACTCATAAAGTTGTGAACCAATAAAATATTCCACTCAGGAGGTCTACTAGACAACTCATTCCTTCTTCCCCTTATTCTCCTAATGAGTAGGTATTACTCACTGATGGGGGAGAACCTGGATGTTATGAGGAGGCCATGAAAGATGAGCACATGGATAAATAGATTGAAGCCATGCAATATGAGATGAAATTTTTGCATGAGAATCAAACTTATGAGTTGGTGAAATTGTCTAAAGGTATGAGAGTTTTGAAGAACAAATGGATGTTCAAAGTCAAAGCTGAAGAACACAACTTGAAGCCCAGGTACAAAGTTAGATTGATCATTAAAGAATTTGGTCAAATGAAGGGTATCAAACTTGATGAAATATTTTCTCCCGTTGTGAAAATATCTCCAATTCGTACAGTTCTTGATTTGGCTGCTAGTTTGATTTGGAGATTGAACAGATAGATATGAAGACTGCTTTTATTCATGGTGACTTAGAAGAAAAGATTTACATGAAACAATCCGAGGGTTTCAAAATAAAAGGTAAAGAAAATTATGTGTGCAAACTTAAGAAGAGTCTTTATGGATTGAAGCAAACTCCCAGACATTGGTACAAAAGTCTTTATCGATGTATCATGCAAGGACGAAACACATCTATGTGCGATATCACTGAATTCGAGAAAGGATAGAGGACGGATCTATGCAGGTCAAGAAGACCCCTACAACTGAGAATCCTATAGATATGTTGACCAATGTGGTATCAAAAGACAAGTTCGAGCTATGCAAGAAACTTGTCGGCATGCACTCGAACTAGAAGTCTCATGTTACCTCCTTCCGATGAGTGAGTCTAGAGGGGGACGATTGATGAGTCCCGTGCCTATTTAACAATTAAAAGAAGCAAATATTATGATTGGCAATTGTCAATTGCAATTGCACTTCTTTCTGAGTGGTTGAAGTTTAGCCACTTCTACTATAAATAGAAGCCTTCAATTTTTTATTCTACACACCAACAGAAAGAGAGAAATATATTTGAGAGCAGTATGAGGTATTTCATAATTGTGTAAGAAAATAGTCTATGAAGGAAAAAAAGTGTGTGAGTGATATTGTAGTAAGGTGGAAAAATCAAAGAAGAGTTATTTCTTTTTAGTGTGTAATGGTCTTTGAGTATTTATACTCGTGAAGATACAATGTAAAATTCATTGTAGTGATATCAGTTGCTCCTCTTGGCCCATGATTTTTTTATTCATAAAGGTTTCCATGTAAAAATTATCGGTGTCATTATTGCTCTTTATTCTTGCTAATTAATCATAACTTAGTGTTTTGCGTTTATCACTAATACCGTGAATATTATTTTGCAGGTCTTTTATTTCCAACACTTGAAACCCTTCAGATTGTTGCTTCACTTGTACTTGAATTCAGGGCGATTACTAGGTAAAACCTCTAAAGCATAGGCTTTAGGCCCCTAAATTTTTGGAATCCCACTTCTTAATAATATATGGTTATATGTTTCTTTTATTTTTTTTAAAAATAAATTACTTTCAAATAAAAAAGAATCATCCTTTAAATAACAATTGCCTCAACAAAAATAATGTTATATTTTTCAAATGCATATATTACTTATAGAATAATGTTAATTATTTCTGTAACAATTGCCTCAACGAAAATAAGTTTTTCAGAACTAATATTGATAATTTATTACTTGAGATCAATAATATCTCAAGAGAGATTGAATGAATTAGCTATATTAACTTTATCATGTCTTAGTCGCTTTCGCTATTTTCATTTTCATACTGCTTTGAATTTCTTGTCCTTATCTAACCTTTTTTTATGCTTTCTCTTGAGCCGGAGATCTTTCGAAAACAACCTCTCCACATCCCAAGGTGAAGGTAAGATCTGCGTACATTCTACTCTCCATAGACCCTACGTTGTGGGATTCCACTGAGTATGTTGTTGTTGTATCTTATTTTGGAATAGATTCCTCAGTTATCGATAAAAAATATTTTGGTACATGTGACATTTGATGATGTACATTTATTTTTTAATTAATCGGAATGTATGCATTTAGTCCCTATAGTATGTATTAGAGGTGGCAAAAATAAGCACATAGAAAACCTAACCCGATCAACCCGTCCAAGATTGAGCGAGTTATTGATCCACATATTTATTAACTCAGCCCATTTTAGTCCATCACAAATTGGGTTGATATGTAGCCCAAATGACTCATGAGGAACTTATCAAAAAAATTATTTTTTATATTTGGTATGTTGCATATAGCATGATAAATAATAATAATATTTTTATAAGGTGCTAAAAAATAGAAAAGTTAAATTAAAGCAATTAAAACTTATGATGATTTGGGGGAGTTGGGCCATGACCCGTATTTTAACCTATTTCTGTTCAAGTAATTTTTGGGCGAATCAATAACCCGTCCATTTATCAACTCAGTCTATTTTGATCCGCTCAAGTTTAGTCCAAACCACTAATTTGACACTTCTAGTATGTATATAGTATTTACACTATTTTTATAACTATATTTTTGTCAAATATGGAGTAACAACTCAACAAAAATATATGAGTAATTAAGTGGTGAAACTATTAATGATAAATTTATGAATATTCATAGGCAAAGTGATCAAACTCAAAAGTGCATTTCTATTAATTGAAAATCAAATATACTTAATGGAGTGCACATAGTTCGGTTTGAGTTGATTTTGATCAATATAATCGATTATTTAGTTATTAAAATCAAATCAAACATAATATATATATATATCAATTTTTTAAAAAATTAATTATGTTTTTCTCTTTTCCTCTCTATAATTAAAAAGTTTTTATAAAAAATAATATATATATATATCAATTTAAAAAAAAATTTAATGATATTTTTCTCTTTTCCTCTCTATAATTAAAAAGTATTTATAAAAAATAACCTATCTATCTACCAAATCCAAGGTAGGGTAAAGTCTACCTAGAGAGTAGAGTCTATCCTTCCCATACTCTACTTGTTAAGTTATAACTTATATTAGGTATGTTGTTGTAATTAAAATTCTTTTTTGTTTATTTTCTAATTTTACAATCCGTAATTACCCTTTACTTGATTATTATATAAGCTTTGAATAAGTAGTTTAAAGGGCCCCGTTACAGACGAACGCAGCCCGTTTTGGTCACAGAAGTTAGGGAGAGAGCGATCGAAGAAAGTTGAAGCAGAAAAATGGCGTCGAATGCAGCTGCGCCCTTTTGGAGATCGGCGGGGATGACTTACATCACATACTCAAACCTATGTGCCAACCTCGTCAGGAATTGCCTTAAGGAACCCTACAAGTCCGAAGCCCTGACCCGAGAAAAGGTCCACTACTCCATCGGCAAATGGGTTGATGGCAAGCCTCAGAAACCCAGTAAGCAATCCCATCCTTTTTAAAAAAAATATATTACTTATGCGATTGCTTGTTGGTCTTCTTAATACTAATTTGATTGGTTTTATGCAGTTTTAGATCTTTTTGTTTCCTTTGTTTTATTGTTTCAAATGAGCTGATTAGTGATGGGCGTGTCTTTTTTATAGGGTCTTTTGAATGTATTAAGGCTAATTTGTTATTTTGGGGCTTCTACAGTTATTGATAAGTGGTGGTCTCTAAATCTAGGGTTTGTGTTCCTGGTGGAGATTGCAATTCTAGATTCTATGATATGCCTAACTATTGTTCTCTCTGCCTCTCTATACCTCTCATGGATTGGCTAAATTTGCCTTATTATAGTGTTTTGGGTTCTTACATGAAGGTTAAAGGACATTTGGTTTTGTTATCACTTTACAATGTCCTTCCTAGAGTTAGCTTTTCCCCATATCAAATCTTATAGCAATTAGGATTAGGACACTGATTCTTTGCCGAGTGATTCGGTCACCATCTTTTACAGTGAGAAGTTGGAATTTGACAAAGATTTCGAGTGTTGTTTAGTTTACTTCGTCGTTAAATCAGCAATCTCAGTGCATTTTGATTTAAATATTGGGTTTCTAGGTTTCTTCCCTTTTGCAGAAATGTGAGTTAAGGCTTCGTACAATAGACCTTGTGGTCCGGCCCTTCCCCGGACCCGCGCATAGTGGGAGCTTAGTGCACCGAGCTGCCCTAGGTTTCTTACCTCTGGTCATAATTATATGTCCTCAAGGCCTCTCCGTGCCATTGTTTTTTAATTTAGTTGTTTGGTATTTGGTTCTTTCCTCGGTGCCACATAGCTTATGCTGGATTTGACGGTTATCCTCAAGACATTATTCAGTCTTGCCATTAATGTCTAATTTAGTTATTGGGTTTTTGGTTTTCTTCTCTCTGTGTCAGTTAGCCTTCTTGCCATTGTCTACCTAGGAGCACAAATTAATTCCAGTGCAGTGATGTACGGATAACCGCCATCAACTCTAGTTATGGCTGATCTTTCAGCTAGAACAATATAATCATCATGTCTTCAACATATTATCGTTAGAGAGTTTACGCTCTCAATTGTCTGAACATATACTAAGTTACTTGAGGTCTTATACTGCCAGAATTTTCTTTTAACTCTATATTGCCAGAAAATTTTATTTGGTTTCTCTTATGGCATTAAGATTTTCTGTATTAACTTGTTTTTGCTGATAGAGGATTAACCAAAGGTTCAAACATAACCTTCGTATGTCCTTATCCACTCCAGTTCATGTCTTGGCACATATATGAAAAATATAGTGTTTATTTTTCCATGTTGATATGTTACTTGAAAAGCTATTGCTTATAAATTTTTTCGGGTCTTTGGTTGAGTATATACATTAGGGGACATATGATAATATTAGATGTGGGGATGGGGCACAAAAATGGTGTTTGGTGATATTTTGGGGTACTGAGAGTTTCATAATAATGTTTAGCATGATTACTATTCACCCAGTGTAATGTGTTATTTGTACTTAATTAAAACTGAGAGATGTACATATTGAGTGAAACAGATTTGACCGAGGAGGAAGTGGAGGATCAGAATGGTGAGGCAATGTGCTCTACTGATTGATACAAACATGTGCCTGTAATCTACAGATATGTTATAGACGTGCATGCATCTTCTCATTAATTGGATTTTGGCTTTTATAAGCTGAAATTAATAAGTGATTGAATGTATGAAAATTTTGGAATGCAGCTTGTTGTGTGCCTTTCTTTTAAAGATTTTTAAAAAAGAACAGTCTCATCTGCGTGACTATGTTTACGCATGGTGCTTGTATTTATAAAGTAAGCGAGCTACCACTTGAAGATTGATACAATTAAGGCATAAGAGAAATTTGTGTGGTTGTGCCATTTGTTCAATGTGCTTCTTTCTTTAGTGCATTTACAGACAGGATTAAAGTTCATACTTCTACATGATTGCTTGTGTTCCTTTCGGTGTTTTGTATACTCTTTTCTTTTGTGGAGGATGGGGTTGACTAGTATATACATCTTCTATTGCTTTGATTTCTTATTCTTACTGACAAACGTTTCTGCTGGTCTTTTTTGCAGCCATACACTCAGACACTCCGGAAGCTTGAATATAAGGTTGAATCTCAGGCACTGTTTCTTCTCTTGAGTGCCTTTGTACTGCCTTGGCACAATACAGAGTGCATGTCTACTGGAGGTTGAATTGGGACATTTTATCTTTCAATACTATAGCCAATAGACTTTGATCTTTTCTGTTGGATGCAGATGGGATAATTTTCTCGTGTTTATGTTCAATCTATTATTGTTTTGAAATTCAAGTGAATTGATGATCACAAGTTTGCAATAATACTTAAGCAGCGTTAAGGAGAGCCTAACAGCTCCAAAGAAAGTAGAGAGTGAAATAAGAAGCAATAAATAAACATCGTGGATGAATTATAAGAAGAATGTCAACGAAGTCGTCCCAACGGGAAGACAAGTAATATAGGCTTGTTTTAATTAGATACCAAGCCATATTATTGTCTTTCTTTTAAACTAATTAATGGGTGTCTTGACAGGTTCGTTCCATTCCATATCGAATTGGTCTTATCATTCCAAACAGTTGAATTTTTGGCAATCTTGCCTTTAACCATTCTTTTCTTTTCCTTCTCTCTTATTCTCTGAGATGGTATTGGGAGTTGTGAGCGCGTGCATTGGAAGATGAAGAGTAAAAACTCCCACTTCTGTGGTAATACTTTATAGGTGATATGAGTTGCTCTGTTTTCAAATATAGAAATAGTCTTCAAACAAAAAAAAAAGTAAAAACTCAACTAAGCAACTGATAAGTGGTTCAGTTGGTGAATGCTGTCGAACAAAGAGGAGTACACGTAAAACAAAAACAAAACAAGAGAATCCAACGCTAACTCTATAAGTCATCTTCTTTTGGGTTTAGTCATTTTCCTCTCTTTATTTGAGAAAACCAGATAATGCAAAAATTAGGCCTCCTCCCGGCCACATTGCTAATCAGACGTCACTAGCGTGATAAAATTGTAGGCATCATGATTTTGTTTAATCAACTGTCAAATTTTTTAATAATAACAATCTCCAAATGATTTTTAAAAAACAATCATTCTCGGGGGACAAATTACAATATTATGAGTTGCTTTTCTAAATTCTAAAATAAAAAAATTTATGGGGCTTGCTACTTGCTTTGTGTTAGGTAAGACGTCTATTTTGCAAAATAGTGTAAAGTAACTAATAAATCAAAGTTAATTTTACATAAAAGTATGATATAAAAATATTCATAGGAAAGGGCATGGAAAATCGTCTGGAAGTAATCAATCATATTGACACCTTAGGATTAGATCTGGCCTTTTGATTTTCTCAACCCTAACCATTCGCCTATGGCTTCTCGGTCAAGAGCTCACGCGGATACAGGCACCAAACTCGAACAAAATCTCCATGTCTTCCAATCCGATCATTTCGATGCGGATGCCTTTGTCCAGTCCAAATGTCATTCGCTCAACGAGAAGGTCCTATTCCTCAATTGCCTCTCCTTTTTTTTTTTTTTGATAATGGCTCAAGTCCACCTCCTACTTATAAAATTATGGAGTTTCATTATTTTTACTAGACATAAGCTATAGGATTTATAATGAATCGTGTTTTTACCTTAATGTGGAATGCTCTTTAGCTACATCACTTAGATATACTTGTATAATGATGTAAAAGAGGCAGTCATATAGCTCAGGCTTGAAAATTTTCTTCAAATGAATTGGCACTTCATATACTTGATAGTTATATTGTAAGAAGGAGGATGTTAAATAACTTAATTCAAGTGGTGTACAATTTCTTGATTTTCATATCAGCTCAATCTAATTAGGAGATGTCATCTCAATGTCCTTGAGGATTTACAATAATGGAAGTGATGATTGCCAAGTGCAGCCCATCTACAGAATTTACAATGTAGTTATATGGAAAAATGTTGTGAACAGTGGAGGATTTTTCTTTCCTTGTAGCTCCATAACTTGGAGAAAAAAAGAAGAGGCTTTAAAAGAAAAAAAAAAGAAATTTGTAAAAGAAGAGGCCTTTTCTTATTCTCTAAATTGTTTGGAGAGAAAAAGAGAGACATGAACCATGGAAGCATTATTATTTCTCATATGTCTCCCTTCTTGTTGCGCACCTTAGACGCCATTGATTTCGGGGAGGTGGAAAGGAGGGAGTTGTTTTAACATAAGGGTTTTAATATAATCCCCTTAGTGCATATTTGTGTGTGTGTGTGTGGAGGATAAGACTGAATGAGTAGGTATTGGATGACTGATCCTGTCAACCTGTCCTTGGATGCAAAAAAGTATGCAATGACGAGTCATCTCAAAATCCCTTTAATCCCAATGTAATGGACTATTTAATACCGAAGGAGGTTGTATTAGTAGTCAGGTTATGAGAGTCTTACCGTGTTAGAACTTAAATAAGAGTGGTAACCCATAGTTTTTAGTTATCAAATTATAGACCTTCTATTTAACCAAGTGTTTATTCAGTTAGACATATTACACTGAGTATTGTCCTAAGTTTTCTTTTTTTAGTAAGTAAACTAGTTTTGTTCACATAAATCGCAGCACCAAGAGGGTACTGATGGTATGCCAACTTGTCTCTTCTATGTATGTAAGGAGTATATGAAGTCCAAGACTATATCTAGATCATTCTCAAAAATTATTATATCTAGATCATATAGGACATTCATCCTTCTCCAAATATTTAACTACTGTTGCCACCTGATTGTTAGAAACAAAATATGTTCTATCTCTCTCAAAACATCCACAATTTCTTTCTAATAATACTGTCGAAAACATACAGAAATGAATAGTCTTCCTAGTTTGTTTCTGTCCTGTATTTGGACATTGTTTTTTCAAATTTCCAGACGTTACCCACTCGTTTGATCTTTGGATTAGTTTTTAGGCTTTCATTTTCTTATTACATTCATTTTGTTTCTTGCATTACCAAAATATTGTTGATTAGAAAAGTTTTATGATGATTAGTAATTAGGTTTTCTAGTATACCAATAAAAAGATGGTTTATCTTGTATCTGATGGCACTACATGTGTTATATTGCTCTGAATTTTTTGGTTTTATAGTTAACAAATTAACAAAGTTAAATGAAATAAAAATTAGAATTCATTTTTCTGCTGCATTTTGGTCAATTGTTTTTTAATCAAAATATGTATTCATAACGAGCCAAATACATGACATGATTAGATGTTCTGATACAGAATCTTTTTTTGTTAACCAACATTTCTAAAAGATCTTATATGAAGATTACTTACCCAATGACGTATCCAAGGCCAGGATGACCCATCCATGGTGAGGATAACTAATCCCGAGATGTTCGATCATGAATTTCCAGTTCATGAGCCAAAACTTGTTCTTATTATTAATCAAAAATCAAACACAAACAGTTGCACTACAGCTTATTATTGCTAATAATTTTCAAATTCTACCTCTTTCTCGATCTATTCCTCCTTGCTTCTACCTATATTCTCTATTCTACGTTGGAGGAGTAATGGCACTTGTACTATACTCCTTGCTACAATCATAAATTTCATTAGCACCTTTTAATGAGTGCCACGTTGTTACGTAACATACTCCGGATGTTGTTCCTGCCACAAGACATAGATAGCTGCTGAGTCAGCTTCGTATTTTAAAGTAGCAATGCTGTTGCAGGTAAGTTATTGCACTCGTTTCTGGTATCATAGTTTTCATTAGCATCTCTTAGTTACTATGGCACTTGTTTGGGAATATGCACTGAAGTCTGTTCCTGACCCAGAGACATATATAGCTTTCTGATTCAGCTTCATAATGCATTTTGAAACTTTTCAGCTTTTGTTTTTGGTCCATCTTGATAGTTGTAACTACAGGTAGTTGCATGTTGGCAGGTCGAACACGGCCATAAATCTGGAAATAAGTGAACGCTAGGGATAATAAATACTTTCAGGAGCTACTTTCCCTACCAGATGTTGATTGTTCTTTTTCTTTCATGGTCATAATATGGAGGAGGAATACTTCAGTATTAGGGAAACACCTAATTCTCAGAATCTCTTAGCTTCAGAAGGGGATTCAGCTCACTTGACCTAATTGTTCCGCGATCTGAATATAGTTTTAACCTATGTTGCTCGGGCTCGGGTGCTGGTGTCGGATACGGGTACGGATCTAGAGGTCGGATTCGTCATGATTTAAATTTTCAGATTCGTGGGTACGGATCCAGGTAAGGATACATGTGCGGGAATTCGGTAAAAAATAATTCAAAATTTATAAAATAGAGTTGTAACCCTAAATTATGAGATATTATGTGGCAACTTGAGGAGTAAATATTGATCAAGGGGAGAATCTCGGAAGGAGATAAAAGGAAAATGAGTGATATAGAAATTTCTATATACAAATTATTCTATTTTCTTCAATTTCATCATAACTTTTGTTTTGATTACATAAATCATTTTTTGATAAGGAAAAGTAAGATAATTATGACCCCATTTTGATTACATAAATCATTGAATCTGCCCGGAATATTTCCCTTGATTTTGGTCAAAGTACCCAAAACTGGTTGATCAGATCGGGTACGGATCCCACACCCACACCCGTGTCGTGTCGACACGGGTGCGGCAGCGGAAGTGAAGAGTCCGAGCAACATAGGTTTTAACTGCAAAGCCATACTTAGGTGTCCATGTTTTTCTCCTTGCGCGTCGAATAAGGATATCAATGTTTGGAACCCAATCATTCAGAGGGTGGAGAAGCGGCTAGCAAGTTGGTAGAAAAGATACATGTCTAAAGGAGGGAAGAAAGTGCTTATCAAGAGCACTTTGTCGAGTATCCCAACATATTGTATGTCCCTGTTTAATGCTCTTGCCAGTATTACTGGAAAGTTAGAGAGATTGCAAAGAAATTATCTGTGGGATGCAGCGGATGAGACAAAGAAATTTCACTTGGTCCGATGGGATACCGTTACATCTCCTAAACGGTGGGGAGGACTTGAGATTAAAGATTTAAAGATTTTTAACAAAGCACTTTTGGGGAAATGGTTGTGGAGCGACAAGCACTTTGGAGAGGGGTGATAGCGGACAAATATGGAGTAATGGACAGGGGATGGAGAACAAATGTGATTACTATGCCTTTTGGGTGTGGTGTGTGGAGGAACATTATGAAGGTGTAGGAAGATTGCTATGGTAACATTTCCTTCAAGGTGGGGGAGTAGAGTAGAGTTAGTTTTTGGGGGCAAAAATGGTGCGGAGACTTGGTGCTAAAAGATGGTTTCCCGGGCTTGTACAAGGTCTCTTGTCAAAGGGAATTGTCTGTTCAGCAGGTTAGGGGGTCACAAGGGGGTGATACTTTTTGGGTTTTGAGGTTTAGGAGGGATTCCAGGACTGGGAAGTGTTAGAGCTTCAGAAATTGCTAGCGTTACTGCATAAGCATAATGAGCCAGTCGCCATACCCGATTGTGTTGGGAGGTGGGGAATAACAAAGTTTTCTCTGTTAAGTCCTACAAAAAGCTTCTGGTTAGGGAGGAGGATAGCTTCCCTGTATGGATACCTAAGGTGTCGAGAAAGGTGTGTTTCTTCACTTGGTTAGCTGCTAGAGGGGTGATATTGACGACAGAGAATCTTAGAAAACGAAAGGTTGTTTGCGTAAGTTGTTTTTTTTAAGGAGGCAGGCGAGGAATTGCAAGCTAGAGACGAGGTTATGGGAGGATTTTTTTCAGATGGTTTGGCGTTTCATGGGTAATGCCAAGACCGGTGAAGGAATTATTGTTTAGCTAGAAGAGTGGAGCTAGGAGAAAAAGGCACAAGGCGTGGAATGTCACTCCTCTCGCAATGATGTGGGTCATTTGGGGGGAGAGAAATAGGAGAGCTTTTGAAGGGGTGGAAATGAATTTTGCTCAACTAAGGAGTAGCCTCCGTTCTCTTATATTTGCCTGTTTGTATAGAATATTTTGTAGAGTTTCCCTCTTTTTGGTAAACCTCTTGTATATGGCCAGGTTTGCATTGTTATTATTAATGAAATACTTTACTTGACAACAAAATGTTTTCCTCCTTGGCGTTTTAAATTCTTTTGTGCAATGAATGTGGTGAGTTGTTGATTGAAGTGTCCATCACTTTGCAGGAAATAAGGCAGTTGTGCTCTTATCTATTGGATCTGAAAAGGGCTTCTGCTGAGGAAATGCGCAGAAGTGTCTATGCCAACTATACAGCTTTCATCCGGTGAGTCCTTTATATAGCTGCTATGGGACCTTCCGTCCCAAACGGGAACACCTACGATAAGAGAAGTTTCCCATTGGAATGATACTCTGACCTGCCACTGCCTTTTCAAACTGTTGCATATTCTTTATCTATAGTGTGGGGCAACTTTGACTGTTGTGTTTGATCAGTCTTACTTATTTTGTACTTCGTGTACTTGCAGCACATCAAAAGAGATATCAGATTTGGAGGGCGAACTGTCATCCATGAAAAACTTGCTATCTACTCAGGCAACTTTAATTCATGGTTTAGCTGAGGGAGTTCATATTGATTCTTTGTCTGATGTTGTTCCTGAGTCTACCTCCGATAGGTCTTCTACTGATGAGTTTAGGGAACCTTCAGACCTAGAGAAGTGGCTTACGGAGTTCCCTGATCACCTAGATGTTCTATTAGCAGAAAGGAGAGTAGATGACGCCTTGCTGAGTCTTGATGAAGGAGAATGCGTAGCGTCAGAAGCAAAAGAGAAGAAAACGTTAGGTCATGCTGTACTGTTGTCACTACAAACTGCCATTGCTGAACGTAGGCAAAAGCTGGCTGATCAGCTTGCTGAAATTGCTTGTCAACCTTCTACTCGTGGTGCAGAGCTTCGTGCTGCTATTTCAGCTCTTAAAAAGCTCGGAGACGGCCCCCGTGCTCATAGTTTGCTCCTTAATGCGCATTACCAGAAATACCAGTTCAACATGAAAAATCTTCGTCCATCTAGCACCTCTTATGGAGGAGCTTATACTGCCGCCCTTTCACAGCTCGTATTCTCTGGCATTGCTCAAGCAGCCACCGATTCATTGGCTATTTTCGGTAAAGAGCCAGCTTATACATCTGAACTAGTGATGTGGTCTACTAAGCAGACAGAGGCTTTTGCACTTTTGGTCAAAAGACATGCATTAACTTCATCAGCAGCTGCTGGTGGCTTACGAGCTGCTGCAGAATGTGTTCAAATAGCTTTTGGACACTGTTCCTTGTTGGAAGCTCGAGGGCTTGCACTTTGCCCTGTGCTTCTGAAGCTTTTTAGACCAAGCGTTGAGCAAGCGCTAGATGCCAACTTAAAACGAATTGAAGAAATCACTGCTGCTTTGGCAGCTGCTGATGATTGGGAACTCACACATCCACCATCAGTTACACGCATATCCAGTAGGCCAGTCGGTACTGTTCTTGGTTTGACAGGGGCATATCAGCATAAACTTTCAAGCAGTGCGCATCGGTTCAATTTGATGGTTCAGGTAATGTCATTGTCACAGAGCTAATGACCAGATAAAGATAAATGTATAATGTTTCCTCACGAGCACCTGCTATTTGTGTCAATAATCAATATACACTGTACACAGCAGCCTACCTTAGGTGCCTTCCCTACTGTGCTCGTGCTTAATTTACTTTTTGATACCTTTGGTTTCCGCCCTTCATAGTTATTAGGTCTGTTTTTCGATCTTTATGTCATATTTTGCTTAGATATTTGAAGATTGCAAGTGAAACAGAACTTTCCCTTTAATCCTCCATCGTGTGCTTAAGTATGTCATTATAAAAGTTTGCATTCAGCTTTTCAGAAGACAATCTTTGTCGTCTACCATCTTTATCTGGTAGTTTGTGGGGTTTGAGTGCACTTACATCATTAGAAGCAAGAGATCTTCCTCAATATGGTCATGGAATGACATCAATGCAACATGAAACGTTGTAAGAGCATGTCTCTCCTCTTACCATCCCCAGAATATAGATCCGAATTACTTAAACCTTGTATATGCCAACCTGTCCTGTTTATGCAATGCATTCCTGTCTAAACTTTGCTACTGCTTCTTGGCTGTAGATGATCAACACAGATTATTAGCTATATCTTACTCTGTCTTATACCAAAACATTGTTTTCTTTTAATTATTTTGATTTGTTACAGAGTATTTTAGTATCATCTATTATTAATCAGATTTCTCTCTCTTTGCAATGAATCTGCATTCAATGTTCTAAGAAATTATTTTCTGTATGATGTTGCAAATGGCCCTGATATCTTTGACTTAGTTTATTTTGCTACTTTCCTACTGCTTATCTAGGATTTCTTTGAGGACGTGGGACCATTGCTAAGTATGCAGTTGGGAGGGAAAGCTTTGGAAGGTCTATTTCAAGTGTTTAATGCCTATGTGAACACACTTATAAGAGCATTACCTGGCTCCATGGAGGAGGAAGCCAGCTTTGAAGATTCAGGGAATAAAATTGTTCGAATGGCCGAGACTGAAGCTCAGCAAATTGCTTTGCTTGCAAATGCATCTTTATTGGCGGACGAACTATTGCCTCGTGCAGCTATGAAGCTTGCCCCCTTGGCTAATCAAAAGGATGATCTTCAAAGAAGAGCTTCAGATAGGCAAAGCCGTCACCCTGAGCAAAGGGAATGGAAAAAGCGTCTTGTGAACTCAGTTGACCGATTAAAGGATAGCTTTTGTCAGCAACATGCTCTGGATCTTATTTTCACTGAGGAAGGGGACAGTCATCTCACTGCAGAAATGTATATAAACATGGAGGGGAATGCAGACGAGATAGAATGGTTCCCTTCTCTAATATTCCAGGTGCAGTTTCTCTTCCTGAGTTTTCCTTGCTAGCACTTTGATTAATTAAGTCGTTCAACTATGAGGTCTGCTGACATTTAGTTACTGCAGCATTAGAGTTTGCACTTGCCTCTTAGCAAACATGAACATTTTTTACGTAATCATTAACACTAAGAAAACCATTTAAGAGCTTAGATCTTCATATTTATAGATACCTCATCATTAACACAAAGCAAACAATGTAAGAGCTGAGTTCTTCATTTTCTGGTTACTTAATCATTAACAACATAAAAATCGAAGCTGTTGTGATATGAGCACCACTTTTTTCCTAGTGTCTGTTTATCTTTTGTTTGTGTGATTTTAACTTAATTAATGCATATGGTTTGGTTTTTCTCTCGGAGTTTTAGTGGTTGTTCCAGTTTATATATGAGCAACTGTTTATGGTTGATGATCTGTGTTTTGCGATTTTGCCAGGAACTTTATGTCAAACTAAACAGAATGGCTGCCATAGCTGCTGATATGTTTGTAGGAAGGGAAAGGTTTGCAATATTGTTGTTGATGAGGCTAACAGAAACTGTCATCTTGTGGCTTTCACAAGATCAGAGCTTTTGGGATGACATAGAGGAAGGACCAAAGCCATTGGGCCATCTTGGTCTTCAGCAGGTTTGTAGTTACTGGTATCCACTTATCTTGTTTTTTCTCTCTATTGCCAATACGTTGTAACAATCTATGTTTACCATTGAACATTTTGTAGTTCTATTTGGATATGAAGTTTGTCACATGCTTTGCTTCGCAAGGACGATACTTGTCTAGAAATTTGCTTCGGGTTGTCAATGACATAATCTCTAAAGCAATGTCAGCCTTTGCTGCAACAGGGATGGATCCATATAGGTATAAATTCCCCTCATATTACCTCAATTCTTTTACCATTTATCTGATTACATTTTGCAAATCACATAAGAAGAAATAATCCCTATGTGCTGTAGATTAATCTATGGTATAAAACTCTGCATTAAGGGGTCAGCTGCTTCAACCTATGTTCCGTCTTACAGAACTAAATCCTATATTATTTGTACATCTAAATGATCTATTCACGCTTTAGCTTAACCGTGGATATTGCTGGCAGTGTTCTCCCTGATGATGATTGGTTTACTGACATTGCTCAAGATGCGATGGAGAGGCTGAGTGGAAAGCCCAAAGTTGCTAATGGGGAAAGGGATCTGAACAGTCCAACTGCCTCTGTCTCAGCCCAATCTATGTCCTCTGTCAGATCTCACGGGAGTTATTGATGTATAATTAATTTTTCTGTTGTAAAATATGTGATGAATGGTTGATCTTGGCTTGGTTAGCAAATGTATTGATAGAAAGCTTCTCTTTGTCTTCCTCTTTATCTTTAAGGTTCCTTTTTCTATCGTTGGAAAATTTGTAGATTGTGCTGGATGGTAGTGAGTTTAGGAAATTCTTTGTAGTTTTCCTCAGGCAAGCATTTGGAATTTGTATATCTTGATTTTATTATTTGATCTCGAATCCAAAGGCTCTGTCTCTCTTATATGTTCCTTTTACAGACCCAAAGGAAATTCGTAACAAATGGAGCCAACGATCAAAAAGCCCTTATGAACTAGGGCAAGAAGGTCTTGATTCGTTGCATCTTAATCGGTCCGAAATTATTGATCTAAAAGTTCTTCCTTTTTTTTGAGACCCCTTTATGTAACTGTCAAGTTATAATGAAGATTGGTCAATTATGCTAATGCTTGTGTATCTATTTACACGCTAGAATGGGATGAGCCCATAACTATAATAGCGGTGACATGTATGATCTCTCTTCTGATTTTCTCTGAAATTGCAGTGAACTAGAACTGCTGCTTGGTACCCACATTCTCCATTCTTGATGGGATTTGAGGTCAGTTATGGTAAGCTGGAGCTGCTGCACAGTTAACATGGGTATCGAACTAACTTATAACTTGATGTTACAAAATTTTGCTAAGTTGCTTTTATATTCCTACGACAAATCATATGAATCTTTTAAGAATCAATCAGGATCAAACACTTGAGAGGGAAACCAGCTGATCACTCCCAACTCGCTGAGATTTTTTTATAATGAAGAAAAAAAAAAAGCAGAAGTAGAAAGCTCTAGCACATGAAAATGAATGCTGTTCACATATCCCAACAGAAATGGACATTTGTGCATGACATGCTAGTACGTACTAGTTTTTATTTCTACGCGACAAAGCAAAGCTCAGTGAGTTTGGCTATGAGAGAGACGTGACTATAGTTGGCTTTAAATGTCAAATTAATTTTATTCCCCATAAAGACCAGAATCCATATACGAGAAAGACGTGAGTGAGGATTTTTCAGCACATGCTCCACCGTAAGAAGCTGATAACTTCTCTAATTACTGTTTGAGACTGAATTGTTTACTCCTTAGTTAGTTAATTAGACGAAATTAAACCTGAGTGATTATTGTTGCTGCATTGTTAAAGCATAAGGAAGTTGCTTGGAAGGTGTCTCTATGATGTTGAAATATGTGTGTGTGTGTGTGTTAGATATACCCTTACTACTACTACATTATAAAATTAGTTCAATTAGTTACTTGTTTAATCTTTTAATTTGGGGGCCAACTTTGAAGCCTACTAATTTCCCAGTCATTTTACTTCACTGTTAATTTGCTTTAATCGAAAAGTCCAGATTCTTTATTCAATTCATCAGTATACAATTCTATCTTTCAGAGTCAATGATCTCTAATCCAGAAAAAATAATTACACTACCAAGTCAAGGACTCAAGAAGATAAGTCTGAATCTTCAGTTAGTTATGTACTAGTCCGTTAACCGTCCATTGCCTATTTTATCCGAGTCTTTAATTATTTATTTTTCTATGTTTTCAATTTACACAAGTATACTTTCAGGTCTTACACTTCCTATTTGAAGCAACTGCATTATAGTAATACATTTTAAAAAGGAACAACCTAACTGTAAGGTATCTTGACATCAAAATATTGAAAGCAAGCATGGACTTTTACCAAGTCAAATACTCCCAGATCCACCCCCTAAGTACCTAATACATTTTTTAATTTGTGATATATGGAATAGTTCGAAACGTCTCAACCAACCAATTCAGGTCTTGGCACCAGCATTGGAGGAGATGAAATTGCTCCTACTATTCTTCGTCTCACTCTGGATGTGTTCCTCTTTCAGCAATTCACAAAGGAGCTTTCAAAAACGCACTTCCAACTTCCAAGTTGGGGTGATTCTTGATTTGAAGTCGGTGGTCGGAAGCATGGGTCTAAGCTGCATGTCCATGGCCCTCTCCGATTTCTATTCAATTCACAGCAACTACTCAACAAGGCTGTCTCTTCATGTTAGGGACTCTCAAGGACAAGTCATTGAAGCAGCTGCTGCTGGTACATACACCTCAGCTCCGCTATTCCATGCATTGCATATTATGCACACACTCCCATGCTGAGATTGTTTTAGTGAGTTCAACTCTGGAGTTGATTTCTTGATGGTAATTATCTCAGAAAGTTACTTTTCTTTATTTTGTAACAGCAAAGTCACTCAATTATTGTCATTTCACCTACAAAGTTGAGTGACTTTTCTGTTACAAAACAAAGAAAAGTGACTTTCTGATATGATTACCATTAGTTGAGTGACTTTTCTCTTGCAAATAACGAAAGGTGACTTTATGAGATAATCACTGTTAGTTCAGTGACCGTCTGAGAGATCAACTCTGCAACTCTAGGTAGAAACTAGGAAGTGATCATGTGACACATGCCTTTCACCATCAGTAAAGTTATTCTGACCAGACTCTGCCTGTAGTTTGATTGCTAAACCTTAGAAGTGGTATGGGAAAGAGAAGCTCTTTGGATCTATTCAGGTGAGAAATTAATCAACATTCTTTGCCTTGTTGCAGGTCTCGATTTGTTGAAAAATGTCAAGATAGATGCAATCCTAGGTCCTGAGACTTCTGCACAAGCCAACTTTCTGATGGATCTTGGAGACCGAGCTCAGGTCCCGATAATTTCTTTTTCTGCAACTAGTCCTTCTCTTCATACTCGAACTCCTTACTTTGTTCAAGCCACTCAAGGCGATAACACTCAAGTTGGTGCAATTGCTGCCATAGTTAAGTCCTTCCGATGGAGTCAGGTTATTATCATCTATGAAGACTCAGACTATGGCAGTGGCATTGTCCCGTACTTATCTAATGCATTCCAAGACGTGAATGCTCGCATTTCATATAGAAGTGTATTTCCTGTTTCAGCAAGTGATGACTATGTACTCAAAGAGCTATACAAGATGATGACTTTACAAACAAGGGTGTTTGTGGTCCATATGTCATATACTCTCGGAGTCCGGCTCTTTCTGAAAGCCAAGGAAATAGGAATGATGGAAAAGGGCTATGCATGGAGCATCACCAGTGGACTAACGGATTTAGTCTACTTGATGCATTCTGATGCTGCTGAGGCAATGCAAGCTGTATTAGGTGTGAAACCTCTTATACCAAAATCTAAACAGCTCAACTCTTTCGTCAATAGGCTGAAGAAGCAATCCCTCAAGAAAAGTCCTGGCATCGGACGAGCAGATTTGAGCATTTTTGGCTTGTGGGCATATGATACATTATGGGCACTGGCTATGGCTGCAGAAAGAGTTGGATTAAAAGAGACACCAAAAGCTTTAGAGAATTCAAGTGTTAATCTCAATGTCTCATACCTTTTCAATTTTAAAACATCAGAAGTCGGCCCACAACTTCTAAAAGCAATGTCAGAGGCCAAATTTGAGGGGCTTTCAGGGAAGTTCCACCTTGTATATGGAAAGATGGAGTCATCATCCTACCAGATAATTAATGTGGTTGGGAACGGACAGAAGGAGGTCGGTCAATGGATTCCGTCTCATGGAATAAGGAGGGAAATGAACATGAACACTACAACTCATGATACAAACTCACGGGAAAATATCAGGAGTATCATATGGCCTGGTGATTCAACTGTTGTGCCAAAGGGCTGGGAAGTTCCAATGTCTGGTAAAAAACTAAAAATTGGAGTGCCAGTGAAATCTGGTTTCACAGATTTCGTGAGAGTCACAAGGGATGATCAGGCTAATGGCCGCATCAGCGGATTCTACATAGACGTGTTCAAATCTGTCATGGAAGCTTTGCCATATGCTGTGCCCTATGAGCTTGTTCCTTTCGAAAATCCTGATGGCTCTAGTGCAGGAACTTATAATGATCTTACTTACCAAGTGTTTCTTCGGGTAAGCTAGGCAGACTTAGGTGTCTTCAAGACTATATTTTTCATTATCTCCTGGAGAATCTGCTTAGTGAACAGTTACTAACTTCAGTCTGGAATGATGCAATGTATGCAGAATTATGATGGTGCAATTGGAGATATAACTATCACAGCGAACAGATCAAAATATGCGGACTTCACGTTGTCATTCGCAGAAGGAGGTGTTCTTAGCATCGTGCCGATCACATACGAAGATGTCAATGATATATGGGCTTTCCTAAAACCCATAAAGAGAGAACTCTGGCTTACAAGTATAGCATTTTTTTTCTTACGGGTCTGACGGTCTGGATACTTGAACATAGGGTAAGCTCTGCCTTTCGAGGACCTCCTTCTCAACATGTTGGCATGATCTTCTACTTTCCCTTCTCAACGCTAGTATTTGCACACCGTGAGTATTAAATACATCTTTCAGATTTTATTTTAACATCTCCTCTATAATAGAATGCAAGACTCATTAATGTGTATTATCTGCTTGTAGGAGAAAAAATAGTGAACAACTTAGCTCGACTGGTTGTAGTGGTATGGATGTTCGTCATACTCATCCTGAGCTCCACTTATACTGCAAGCTTATCATCAAGATTAACCGTACAAAGACTTCAACCATCAATCACAGATATCAATGAGCTCATCAAGAATAGAGATTTTGTGGGCTGCCAAGAAGGCTCATTCATAGTGGAATTCTTGAAAAAACAAGGATTTGAGGGGTCCAGGATCAGGAAATTCACTTCCCCGGATGATTGTGATGAAGCCTTGTCTAGAGGAAGTAAAGATGGTGGCATATCAGCATTCTATGATGTCATTCCTTACTCCAAGCTCTTCCTATCCAAACATTGCGACAAATACATGACAGTTGGCCCTACCCATCGCACAGATGGCTTTGCCTTTGTAATCTGTTGATCTCCCTTGAATGACATTTCAGTACTATAGACTCTAAGGTGTTAAGGCATGCGCCTTATAACCCTTAGGCTTTCTTTTTAAGAAGGCAATACTAGGCAATGAATATAACTGGTGAACTGATACATTAATCGTTAAAAAACATTGGCATTTCTCTGTTAAAGCCTGCATTTTCACTTTCGACTTCTCCATTTTGTGCTGCAAATGACTATCTCATGCTACTGTCTACTGAATTTTGTTTTAAAATCAAACAGGATTTCCGTAAAGGATCTCCTTTAGTTGCTGATGTGTCTCGTGCAGTCATAGAACTAACAGAGAATGGGAAGATACTGGAAATGGAGCAAAATTGGTTGAGGAATGAACGGACCTGTGCAGGACCAGAAGATAGTATGAACTCAATCACGATCTCTTTGCAAAGTTTCAAAGGCCTTTTTGCCATACCTCTACAAGTACAGTGAATTCCACCGGAGAATCTCGCATTCACGAATCACAATTTGGTCAAAAGTTGTAGCAATTTGTAGACACTTTGATCAGAGATCTCTATCATCTAGACAACCACAAGATAAACTAACAGAAGCTGGAATTATTCAAAATAGTTCTTCAGAAAATTCTGTTCAACCAACAGATTTTCCAAGAAACCATTCTAACTCCACTGAAATAGTGTCCTCTGCACCAGAAGAGGTACACGATTTGAATTTGGAAGACATATCTGCTGCACAACATTCAGGAGTAAACCATCCTTCTGCATAACTGAATAGAAGATAGTTTTCAGGGCTGAGTTTCGTTCTCTTTTTTGGCTTTTCTTGGACTGTAAAGTTGCTCCAGTACATATTACCAACTAATTGTGCAGTTCTTTCATTTCTCACTTGTTAACCTTTTCTGTGCCTCTTCTTTTTCAACATCTTGTAGTATTCTGATTATAAGGGATCACGAGAATCAAACCAACTATAATGACTGCATTTCTCCATACACATTCCCTCTGCATTTTTATTATTTTGGATGTTTGGGTTTGAGTTGCATTTTCACCCGTTGGATTATTCCATTTGACCCATTTCGATACAATAGTTTGATGAGTCATTTCAAGTTGAATCCGTTGGATCACATCAATATATGAATCATAATCCAACCCATCTAAACTTTGAAGGCGAGTTACTAAATATTAAAAAATAAGTTGATTTTGCCCCTTCTATATGTTAAATGTCAATAACATATGAGCTGTCCTAAAACAGTTGTTTAACCGCTTTCATTTTCTCACCCTATTGTCAAGTCTTGATTATTCAACGTAACATCAAAGATAAACTCAGGCTGAAGTCAATTTCATGCGCAAAAGATGCACCCCTTGGTCCCTACAAAACTTGTTGAATATCAAATTTGGAAAATACTACTAGTTGATAGTGTTCAGTACTCTTCACTATTTCCAAATTATCCCTTTGACATTTACACCTTGTTCTGTATGTTTCCAAACTTTGATTTGTACCTCGGCAGGACAAGACTAGGGGGATACTTGTTTGTCTCATATAAGGTCTGTTAGCAACCTGTTGTCACATAATCTAAATGAGGGAAAAGTTGTTGGAACTTTCAAGAAAAAATAAAAGGAACATAAAAAAAGGAAAAATACTTTTCTTTCATGAAACAATACATCCCTTCCCCAAAGGTTGTGTTGTTTCAGGTTCAAGGTTAAAACATCCTCTATAAATAGAGGAACATCCTGAAAATATTGGATGACAAGAATCATTCCAAGTACCAAAATTCTTCCTTAAGAAAATTTGCAACTGCAGCATTAATTCTTGTGTGTTCGGAGACTTGTTTTCATTATTTCTTGGTTTTGCTTCATTCTATCCCGGGAGAGTTCCAAAGAGGTACACGGCTTGAAGCATAACCAGATTTCTCTTTCTAACAAATGTTATTGTCCATGTACAAGAAAAACTATGTCCAAGGACCTTGTAGTAGTATCTATACAGTAAATTTGACTTGAATATAGACGACAAACGTAGACCTAGTTAGCATCCAATCCAGATATAAAGTCAATACTAGGAAAATTCAAATGATGTTAAAAGTTAAGCCGGCTACTTAATTACCATACAGATATTTGCAATTATTGCTTTGTAACATCCTTCTCTGGGAATTGATTAGAATTTCAGAGATTTAAATGTCAGCGAAAAATATAAAGAATTTCTGATACTTTGATATAATATTGATCTAATATGTTGTGTTGCTTGATAACATACTAGTAGTTTTATATGGTAAAGGTCTGAGAATAACTAAGACTTTACCAATAACATTCACTCTCCCCATATCCAGGAAATTTCACAGCATATTTTATTGTTGACTTCTATGCATATACAACAAAGCCAAAAAAAAACAAAAAAAAAAACAAAAAGATACACATCAAAATCAAATCTACGCACACGCATCTTAGTATACAAGTCTTGGTCAACTGATGCCTATATAAGCAGTTCAGATATAAGAATACTGTATAGTGAATTGAAATCAATTAATACTTCCTTGAAGAAGCAATGAACATCTCCTTCCATTCCATTTTTGTTGGTCTCCTTATTACAATGAGTTCCACCTTGTGTTGTTGCTCTGGTCTCTCGGGTGGCAACGGTCCAGTGATTAGCTTTCAAGTGGGTGTGGTTCTTGAGTTGGACACAGAGCTCGGGCACAGGGCTCTCCACTGCTTGAGGATTGCCCATTCCAACTTCTATTCACGCCATGCCAACTACACAACAAGATTGGTTCTTCATGTCAGGGACTCCAAAGGAAATGTAATTGATGCTGCTGCTTCCAGTAAGTATACTTTCCTCTTTTCCTTTAACATTCTTAATTTCCTATTCACTCTGTGTTGGTATCCTCTGTGAAAAACAAATCTATGTTAATGTCCATAGTCCAGTAGAGTACTACTAAAGGAAAAAATAGGAAAAGAAGAAAGAAGCCCGGATATTGACATAGCTACTACTATTACTTTTAGCAGGGGTGAAGCTAGAAGCCCCGATACGGGTTTGGCCGAACCCAGTAGCTTTTGTTCTCATTAAATATGTACAAATATTAGATTTAAAACCCAATTATTACCACTTGAAGTCATCGTTCTAAAATCTAGAACCCGTAAAGTTGAAATCTTGACTCCGCCTCTGACTTTTAGGTTCCAGCAAGTATGTGATCAACCGCCTTGAACACTGCTATCAATTTCAGTAATTTACTCGCAGTCAGTCCAATAAGCCATATCATGATATCTGGTCTGCCTGAATGGACTGTGCACGCCTAAGTTGGAAAGGAAAATATAACTTAGTAGGAGAAGTTTTCGGGAAATAAAATCCACCTTTCTTTTGTACAAAAATTGCAGGTCTTGAATTGTTGAACGATGTAAAGGTCGATGCAGTAATCAGGCCTCAAAAATCCACACAAGCCAACTTCTTGATGAATCTTGGAGAGAGCTCAAGTCCCGATAGTATCTTTCTCTGCAACCAGCCCTTCTCTTCAACCTGGAACTAAATTTTTTCGTTCAAACAGCCCAGACAGATGACACTGAGGTTGGTGCCATTGCTGCCATAATCAAAACCTTCCAGTGGAATCAGGTTGTGATCATTTATGAAGATTCAGAGTATGGTAATGGCATTGTTCCTTACTTGACTAACGCCTTGCAAGACATCAATGCTCGTTTTGCCTACAAAAACCTCATCCCTGTATCAGCTCACGAGGATTTTATGCTCAAAGAGCTGTACAAGTTGATGACCATGCAGACTAGGGTATTCATAGTACATGTGTCGCATTCTCTTGGGCCCAAGCTCTTTCTAAAAGCCAAGTCAATAGGTATGATGAGCGAGGGCTATATCTGGATCATCACCAGTGGTCTTATGGACTTGCTTCCCTCCATGAATTTACATGTTGTGGAAGCCATGCAAGGTGTATTGGGGATAAAGCCACTCATTCCCAAGACTAGCAACGTTGAGTCCTTTAGATTGCAGAAGACAATCTTTGACCTCACCAATCCTGGTTATAAACCAGCAGATATAATGAGCATTTTTTATGTATGGGCATATGATACTTTATGGGCACTAGCTATGGCTGCCGAGCAAGTTGGAACGCACTATCCAGAAGCTTCAAATCAGGACACAAATTCTTCTGACCTGTTCAACCTTCCTATCTCAAAAACAGGAAGGACTTGGCGGGATGCTCCATCTCGTCGATGGAGAGTTGTATCCGACATCATATAAAATATTGAATGTTGTTGGAAATGGAGAGAAAGAGGTAGCAGTTTGGACAGTCTCAGGGATTCAAAAAGGTGGGACCCAACACTAGCGATGATTTTTACTCAAAGGAGGATTTCAGTAGCATCATATGGCCAGGGAGATCTAGAGTGGTACCAAGGGGATGGGAAGTTCCAGTGAGGGGTAAAAAGTTAAGAGTTGTTGTGGCAGTTAGACCTGGTTTTGAGGAATACTTGAATGTGATTAAAGATTCGAGGACGGGTGCTGTTCATTTTAGTGGGGACTACATAGATGTATTCAAATCAGTGATGGCAGCTTTACCATATGCTGTGCCTTGCGACTTCTTTCACTTTGAGAAGCCTGATCGCTCGTGTGCAGGGAGTTACAATGATGAAAGTTTTTCTTCAGGTAACTATAGCTTAAACTAATACTGGTAGCAGAATTGTGGTTTTTACTATCCACTTAGTCGTTTCTCTTATTTCCTTACCAGATTGTGTTTCTTTTCTTTGACCCTGCAAAATCAGAATTATGATGCTGCCATTGGAGATATTACAATCACAGGAAACCGATCAAACTACGTGGACTTCACTCTGCCATTTGCAGAAGGAGGAGTGGTCAGAATTGGTATGTGGACGTTCTTGAAGCCCATGAAGAAAGACCTCTGGCTCACAAGTATCGCCTTTTTCTTTGTCACGGGTTTAGCTGTTTGGATTCTTGAACACACAACAAGCTCAGCTTTTCGGGGTCCTCCTTCACACCATCTTGGCATGATCTTTTATTTTCCCTTCTCCACTTTAGTATTCGCACACAGTGAGTTGATACCTGTAAAAGCATCTTCTTCATCTCGCATAAATTACTTTACCTAACTATATTTATTCTGACATCTTATTGTGTATGAGAAAGAATAGTGAGCAATCTGGCTCGTCTGGTTGTAGTAGTATGGATGTTTTGTAGTACTCATATTGAACTCCACTTACACTGCTAGCATATCATCAAGATTGACAGTACAGAGGCTACGACCAGCTATTGCAGATGTGAAGGAACTCATCAGAAAAGGACATTCCGTGGGCTGTTACCAAGGCTCGTTCGTATGTGATATTTAAAGGGGGATGGGTTTTGAGGACTCAAAGATCAAGATGTACAGGCTACCAGAAGATTATAAAGAAGCTCTGTCATATGGAAGCAAGAGTGGCAACATATCAGCATTTTGTGATGTGGTTCCTTACTCCAAACTCTTCCTATCAAAGTACTGTGACAAGTACACCATTGTCGGCCCAACCTTTCGCACTGATGGTTTTGTCTTTGTAAGCTATAAGCCCTACTTGCTCTAGTTCCCTTCCAAGGTTTAGGCAGATGGGAAGAAATCATCTAGTGTTTTCTTTTTGTACCCAAGACCTCATGGTTTTCCTCCCATTTCATCGACCACTAGGTCACACCTATTATAATTGTTTCATCTCTTCCCCCTTGTAGTATATATTAATAATAGTTTCATCCCTTTCCCCAGCTGGTGTACTCAAATTTGTCTTTCGAAAATCAACAGGTTTTCCCAAAGGGAAGTCCTTTAGTGGCTGATGTCTCTCGAGCAATTATCAAGCTAACAGAGAATGCTGAGATATTAGACATCCAACGGGAGTGGTCTATAAGTGATCTCACATGTAATGGTCCAGACAGCATCGTAACCTCAGTCAGTGTCTCACTACAAAGTTTCAAAGGGCTTTTTGCTATAACTGGCGCTATCACATTTTCATGCGTACTTATTTTCATAGTGAGCTATGTTTACAAAAACAGATGTTCTCTTCAGCAAATATTGAATTCCACAAATACCTTTTGGTAAAAAATTAAAGAAATAGGTAGACACTGTGACCAAAGAGACCTCTCATCTCATCCTTCTATCATAGCAAGAGACCCCCATTTTAGGTATCCAAAACCACAAGTAGCAGAAATTGTTTCTTCATCAGAGTCCGTTGACTTATCCAACTCTAGTCTAATGGTACTCAGTCTGCCGATGAATATTCTTTCCACTCACTACAGCAACATTGCAGTGCCAGACATACCTAAAGATTCTACTTTTTCCAACTCTACTGTTTTGGCACCTGTTTTGCAAGAAGAATCAAACACCGCCATTGATGCCACTGACAGGTGAAAACAGCAATGCAAAACCAGACTCCTAGCAGCTGAGCATCAGTCACATTTTTTTTATCCATACTAGTATATACTATTAGTCATATACATGTATAGTTGATTGCAATGTTTTCAAGGCACTAAGCTCTGAAGCAGGCGCAAAACATGTTGAACACTTCGCCCCGATTTATGAGCGCTTCAGTGTCAATCATCAAGGCTCTAAGGCATATTTTTCATCGCCAATGAGTGTAATCCGAAGATGTAATACTAAACAATTGATATTTTACTTTATCGTAAAAAAATAACTTTTTGTCCATATATTTATTATTCATGCTTATGATTATTAATATTGGACTACATATACATATTTATATTTTTTTCTCCATTTGTGCCTTTTCATTAGAGGTCATGCTTTATTTGCGTTTTGCGCTTAAAGCCCAAAGGACCTTAGAGCTTTTTGCGCTTTTCGCTTTGATAACACTGGTTAATTGCCATTTAAAAATCCAGTACGTGATGTGTAGATGCAGAATTTAGATGTAGCAAAAATGGGAAGAATAAAGAGATGCAGGCTCTTTAGCATCTTTCTGAACTCGGATATCAAGCCCCCCAGTAGTAAATGTAACCTGTCATGGATCTAGGAAACCAGCTTGCACCCAGTACTAAAGGCAAATAATATGCACCACGTCTCCCACCATGATTACAAATGAACCCACACACTATCATCACAACCTAGTTCCCTGATAAAAATTGATGACAGATAACATCACAAAAATAGAAGAGAATATATTTACTTTCAGTAGGTTTGTTTTGGAAGGTTTGCGAAGAAAGCAGCGGAAAGCACCTATAGGATTCCTCATGTGAAGATTTCTGCTAGACCGGCTATCAGTTACTGCAAATCATTATCGAGTTTCACCACAAAAAAAGAAAAGAAAACAACGCACAAGAAAGCTTCTCTTAGTGGAATAATTATACAATTGCAAATAGCTAGGGAGAGAGAGATATTGCTTTAACATAATAGATCCTGCTAAGAATTGCCAAACGATTTGCTTTTGCTGAGAATATGATTAACTAAGATGAACAGCAGTAAGTTCTCTTTAAGTTCCATCCATGTACACGTGATGAAAAATAACATTTACAGCTAAAAGGCCAACGCCTACTCTTCCTAAACTGCAGCAGTAAATAGATTTCTATCATCCTCTACCAATAAAGAGAGACTGAACCTAGGCAGCATTTTGTTACATGGATTCAGCAAGCTGGAAGTTAGGACTATGTTAATCAGGAGAATATTGTACCTAGAACACATCAGAAGTTTATATGGAATGGCCTCTGACTGATACATTAGATACTACATGTCCATGATAGCTAGTACTTGCTTCTTATACTCGAACTGGACCTAGTTAATAGCTTGACCACCTCTTTCATTGAGGGTCTTTTGCTGACTTCCTTCGCTGTACATCTAAGAGCTAGTGAAAGCACTTCAATTACTTGTTCCATGACACTTGAGTCTATGAATTCATCCAAAAGGCTTGGGTCCACAATCTTCTCAATTTCTTTAGTCTCTGTCCAAACAGATCTAACCCAACTCACAATATCTGTATCCCCAGAGAGTGAAGGATCCAAGGCCTTCCTTCGAGTTATAAGTTCTAACAGGACAATACCATAACTATAAACATCTGACTCTTTGCTCTTTGTAGCCACAAATGCAGTTTCTGTCAACAAAACAGACAAGACACAGACTATTATTTTTCTACAGATGATCTGAAAGGATGTGTGAGAAAAAAATGAAAATTAGGAAGATACCTGGAGCCATGTATCCAAGTGTACCCAGGAGGGTATTGGAGGCGGAAGTTGGAGCAGACTGATCCAGAAGCTTGGCAATGCCAAAATCGGATATGTGAGGCTCCAGATCAGAGTCCAACAGGATATTCATGGGCTTGATATCTCGATGCACGATGCCCGGATCACAGTCAAAGTGGAGATATGACAACCCTTGAGCAGTTCCAATAGCAATTCGATACCGAACGCTCCATTCTAATGTTACAGGAGGATTAGTCTCATGGAGAATATCATGAAGGCTCCCGTTCTCCATGTAATTATAAAGAATGAGTCCATAATCCTTTCTCAGCCAGAAGTCTTCTAATTTGACAAGATTGCGGTGCCTAACCTTTCCGATTGTCTGAATTTCTCTAACCATACTTGTGCTTCCATCCTTTATACCAACAAACACCAGCTTCTTCACAGCATACACTTTACCTGGACCCAAGACGGCCTTATATACAATTCCATGTGCTCCCCTCCCAATGACATACTTATCATTTAGGTTCTCTGTAGCTGCCAATACTTTATTAAGCAGGGACGAAGCACCTTCTTGAGCAGAGATTGCAACTCCTTTCCCGGAATTTTTGTGCCACAGAAGCATGTAAGCAATTACTAGGAGTAAGGAAATGGTAAATAACAGTACCCCAAGTGCAATCATTGCCGTTTCTGCTGAACTTAGGTGTCTTCCATTGTTTGATTGTAGATCACAAGGCCTTAGAGTGCTATTCTCGGGGCAATTTGAGCCTTCTTCTGGATCACAGTGCACGCAAAGACCCAAGTTTCCTACGAAAGAGTTAGGAGTTGAGTTTATGAAATTCATCAGATTCACAGGCACTGGACCAGAAAAAAGGTTGTGTGATACATTGACGAAGATCAATGAACGCATTCCATCAAGACCTCTTAAAGTTCCAGTAAGATTATTGCCAGCTATATCTAACTCCTCCAGGAAAGTAAATTTCCCTAGCTCTGCAGGAAGTTCACCTGTCAACCCGTTACTACTCAGATTTAACAACCTCAGTGTTTCTCTTGATGCAGTCGCAATTGCTGAATGGATTATCCCACCAAGTGCATTTCCACCAAGCTGCAGCACGGAGAGCTTCTTGAGTTCAAACAAGGAGGTTGGAATACCACCTGAAAGATTATTCTCACTCAGATTCAAAATGGATAGCTCTCCCAAGCTTCCAAATGTGGATGGGATTGATCCACTCAACAAATTATGACTTGCATCAAACTTCAACAGTCTCTGCCAGTTTGAAGGTTGAGATGGCAGTACACCTTCCAAACCATTGTACGACAGATCCAAACCCTGGAGGTTGACAAGGTTTGCCAGCTCGGGTGGTATAAACCCTGAGAGCTTATTCATTGATAAGTCAATTGATGTAACATTTCCAAGATTTGCCAAACTTGGGGGTATTTTCCCACCGAAGCCATTCTTACTGAGATCCAAGAAAATAGGATTTATATTCTTAACAAAATCTGGAATGGCACCTGAGAGATTATTCTTTTTGAGAATTACCCTCGTCAAAGTAGAACACTTTCCTAATTGAGAAGGCATGCCACCTTCAAGATGATTATAACCTAACAAAAGCTTCTCCAGTTTCTTGCCAAAACAAAGATTAGGTGGAATAGGACCTCTGAAGGTGTTGTTCGTGAAATCCAGCAGTGTTAGACTGCTGTTAATCCCCAAACCTTGAGGTATAACTCCAGTAAACCGGTTTTCAAATAAGGATATGTTCTTCAATTGTTTCAACTCGGTCATTTCAAGAGGTAACTCCCCGGTCAGGTTGTTCCAATAGACAAGAAGATGTTGAAGACTTTGAATCTTCCAAATGGTGAAGGGGATCTCACCACTCAAATTGTTGGAATATAGAGCGAGAGACTGCAACTGACTAAGAGACCCTAGTTCACTAGGAATTTCACCTTCAAGTTGGTTTTCTCCTAAAAGTAATTCCAGCAAGGCCTGGCACTTGCCCAGCTCAGGTGGTATTTTTCCAGAGAAATTGTTGTCAGTAAGGTAAAGCTTCTCCAACTTAGTGAGCTGGCCTAGAGAAGCAGGAATATGGCCACTTAAACCAGAAGAGAAAGAAGCAAGAACTCTTAGGTTAGTACAATTCCTCAAACCTGATGGAAGTCCCCCATTCAAACTATTGGATGACAATACCAGAGTGTCAAGATCTTTACAGTTACCTAAACTGAAAGGGATACTTCCTTCTAGACTATTACTGCTCAAGTCCAAAAAAGCAAGGTGTTCTAGCTTATCTAAACTCTCAGGCAAACTACCAACTAAATGATTATCATTCAAATACAGGTCTTGCAAGTTAGTACAGTTTCCTATGGAAGAAGGAATTGAACCAGATAACTGATTCTCATTAAGAAAGAGAGACAAAAGCTCAGTCATGTTACCAATGCTGGAAGGGATGGAACCATTTAACCTGTTGTTGTTAAAGAAGATGGTGTTTAAGTGTGGGATAGAAAACAAGGAATCAGGAATATTACCAGTCAATGAATTAAAGTAGAGGCTTATGTAGGTTAACTTGTGTAAATTTCCAATGTTTAGAGGGATTTCTCCAGTAAAGGTGTTGTAAGACAAATCCAAGTAATCAAGAAAAGTGCAATTTGTAAGCTGAAAAGGAATAGAGCCAGAGAAAGCATTAATCCCCAAATCAATGGTGCGTAAGTGCTGCAAGTGAGCAATTTCAGGTCCCAATTGGCCAGAGATTCCATAGCCAGAAAGGTTCAAACAAGTGACAAGGTGGGTGCTATCACATTCAACACCAACCCAAGAACAAGGAGTGGAATCTGAAGCATTCCAAGAAGAATTGATAAAAGAGGGTACACTAGTCCAGTGCCTAACAAGGGAGAGTAGAGTTGTTCCATCAGAACTAAGAGCGGATACACCATAAACAAAGCAGCAATAGAAAAAGACAACAATCTTCATAATTTGAAGAGATGATATAGATAAACTAAGTCGGTTGTAGGAAGAAATTTCTTGAATAGGGTGTTGGTCTAAGTGGGAAACCAAATGGGAACATCTTGAAAAAACACAAGGATGTGTCAAACAGCGTCAAAGGGATAAATGTGAACTGTCTAAAATACTTTGACCATACATTTTCAAGTTACAAATTTAAAATTTGAGATTTTGCATTTTACTTTTTTGTGAAATAAAATCTCGAAAACTGCTCTAGACCAATTTTTAGAACTTAAAGATTTTTTGATAAATTTTTAAAATTTACTTCAAAATTTGTGGACAAACAGATATTTTAAGATAAAATTTCAAAATCTTACCCAAAATTTATGATGAAACGCTGCTTAGTTTTAACTAACCTAAATCAGTAGTGGAGAAGGTAAAGTTGCATTCTTTATTTAGACAATCATATGTTAATTGCTCAGTTTCATATTAATTATCCACATTATTAAAAATAAATATCTCAAAATACTTATTAGTTTATAAAATCAAGATATATGTAAAAAAAAAATCTATTTTATTCTTAATTAGAGTATAATTTAAAAAGATAAAAATAATATAATAATAATATATTTTTATTTATAATTTCCGAAGAGATGTGTAAAAACAAAATGGATAACTAATAGGGATGGATGGAGTAATAAAGAAATGGTCCACCAGAATTACTAGATGGTGGGCCGAATAGGCTGTATTGTATTCTTCCGTGTGTTGACCTCCTTTTTACTCAATTTCCAGGTATGACGAGTGACGACCAAAACCAACTCACTACCTCAGTCTTGGATTTTTATATTATTGATATAAGTTCTTATTTTATACTCTATTTCAATTTATGTAAATTCTTTACTATTTGAAAGTTTATGAGGTGATTTTTTAATTATTTTTTAAAATTATTTAAAAATTATCATAACTTATAGTACTTTTAATGTAGTTTCTAAATATATAAATTTTATTTTTACAAATTTGAAAATTTATGTCAACATTTAAGGTCAAAGTTATAAAGTTTGATCCTCGTACTACGAAAAAATTCAAACGGAAGGAAAATTTTATTTCGTATAATCATTTTTATTATTGTTTAACATTACACAAGAAAGTACTTTTTATTCTCATAGTATCAAACTGAGTAGTAAGGACATGTTTTGTACATTACTTATATTGGTATATTAGCTGACGTTTCTAGCAATTAGGTCCTATATTTTACTATAGATTTGATCTGCTTTTCTCCTAATGGCATTTTGCCGTTGGTTTTGAAATTTAGCGTCTCATTAAACTAGTTTTGCAATGGCAACTTCATTATTTTCTTGTTCTTCCAACTTCAATTATTATAGTACTATAATAATCTGACTTAATTATTTGTTTGTTATCTTCATTGGGCCCTTCGGTCTTCAACTTTGTTAGACGAAGTTGTGCCATAAATTCCTTTCCAAAATAACATATAGTACATTATTATTCTTAACAACAAAGTAGTTTTGGCCTTTTATCATGCGATTGAAAGTTGCCGGGAATCCGTCAATCATGAAATTTAATTGAAAGTTGTCTGCTACAACCACGACTCCACTAGTAAATCAAACCAATATTAAAACCTACTGAAATTTTAGCCATCTGGCACCAACATTCTCGTAATGTGACACAGCGTTTGCAATGGAGTTAGCAAAATACACAGCAACAGCTTTTCTACCCGCACCACTTCAATAGTCAATTGAAGTACCCACCCGCATACAGTGTTTACGCCAAAACATACTAATTTATCATATGGTTACGTGATACATTAAAGTGACAATATGCGAATAATTTTTTTACCCGCCCACGTTTCACACAAACCCAAAGAATCTCTGCTTAGGGTCATTTGCTGTGCTTACCAGTTATACGAAAATTATAGGCACTGATAACTTGAGTAAAATATAAGGTGAAATAAGAAACTACTATGCAGTAAATAATAATAGAAATAATGGGTACACAAAGATCACTTACTTTAAAGATATTTTCTTCATAAACATGTTCTGCATATCCTATTCCACATAAATAAAACAATTGTACCAAAAACAACTCGATGCGAATATTAATTAATACCATCAACCAAACACTGCATTAGCTAGGTCAAAATTCTCCCATATAGCCAACCAAACGCTGCATAATTATGCGGAGATCATCTTTCCAATCCCTCCAACCAAACGACCCATTGATAAAACTTACGGCTGAGAAATTCAGTGAATGCACTGCACCATGACGATTTCATGTAGCCTTCCGAAATATTAACCAATAAAATCAAGTTATTCAGTCATCACCTTTATATTAAAAGTAAGCTGATTTGGATTCTAATGGATTTTCTAGTTCCTACAAAAACCTTTAACTATTGTTCTTCAATGTCACTCACTCTAAATTGTTACAGATCATATATCCAACCAATCAACCATGAAAACTGAAGGAGTAGAACTTTTGTTTGCAATTGGAGTTAGCTGAGCAAAAAGGAAACAACCAAGAAAGCTCAAACCTACCACACCAGCCTGAAACAAACAAAGACCATCTTCTCGCAGGGTGCTGCATCAACATCTATAATACGATTGTAAACATTCTGCATGCAGAACAAAATACCTGGACAAAGCAACTCCAGCAATTGGCCATCCCCAAGTAAAAGGAAGTCCCCTCTTTTTGCACAAATCCTGCATAACACAAGCACAATGGAATTTCCAGGACTATTCAGTCTTCCAGGATCTGAAAACCTGGACGTTGTAGTGTTATCAGTTTCAGTTAAGGGGTTAATGGAGTGACTGACAACCCTAACCAGAGAGAGTTGAGATGGATGCTAATTGCATTATGATCTCAGTTTTATGATGCAAATTCTATTTCACTCAATACATAATACTTTCATAGAAGTGCTAAGAAGTCACTTGAGGTTTAAAACTAGCACTAGACAAAGCGATTCTCAAATGTAGAATACAATGTGACACCACAGACCAACAAGATTTAAGGCCAGAAATTAAATGCATCCTATGACATGTCACAAAACGTGAACCCTGAATAAGCTGACAACTTTGAGATGACAATGCTTCAAATGCGTGTCTTGGATAAACTATGATCTGGTCCAAAAAGATGTTCATGTCAAGATGATAATGCTCATGACTTGATGATAAAGGATGCATGCAACAGCTGCATGATGCATTTGTATTTGGCAGAGCATAGAGAACAGAATACATCCCCTGCAGCTACTGGTAGGTCATAGATGGAGGAGCTCCATTTGCATCGGGGGCAACAGCTGGGTGGCCGAAGTCCTTCCTTTTCCCAAATGGATTCTTTGAATATGTAGCTGAATATTAAGGAAAAACATGGCCATCCAAACAATGTTACACTAGATAATAAATGTAAAACTTGGATTCCAAAAAGGAGTACTTTGCATGAGCTGGTGATTACACCTTTGTAGCATAAATTATCATATCTACTTCTCACATAGATCATCATTTAATATGTATTTCGGAAAAGGCTACAGATAAAGTGTATGCTTTTAAGGAAGCATAGCCCTTCCTCAAATGTCACATGCAGAGGCACATAAAGCACTATCATCATTTTCTCTTTTCATTTTGGATGTCAGGGAAGAAAAAGAAGAATGGAAAAAGGTTTAAAAGGTTGGTCGCAGCATTTGCAAATGAAGAACAAACCATTATCACGAATAATAATGATAATGATAATGATATTTCAAAACTGAGGGTTATCCACTTTCTAAAAGCTCCAACCTCCAAGGGTTCCAATTCCAAAGGGAGCTTCAGCATGCAAATATTGCCCCTTCAGCATCCCAACTCAAAATAATTTTGTTCAACTAGGTTGTATATGCATAAGCACAAAGGCCATAGAATATTGCCCCAACATCAAGTCAACAGTCAGACTCAGACCAACCGCTAAAACAACAGTGGCAGAAACAAAGAGAAGGATAATTGTGAAATATCAAGCTCCAGTAGATGAGACAGCTAAACAAGAGAAAGGATATTGAATTCGCATGCCAATTGAACCAGAGCTCGGTATGACAGCACCCTGCAAACTGAGGTGGACATTGGTGGCACTATTCACATCCTGCATATACCACGAGCAGAAGTTGATAACCGGAAGGAGCACAGAATGTGCGCACAAACTAAAGATGAATCAAGAAGCATCTTGTACGGGGTAATATGGAACTTACTTCAAATTCAATGAAACACACTGTATGTCTTTCCTGTCTCAAAACCTTCATCTGCTTAAAACCAGGTTGTCTGGTAGTACAGTAAGTAAATGGACAGATTAGACATTAGCGGGAGACAAAATAAGAAATAGTATTTCCACATAAGCGGAATAGCAAAATGCCGAGACATACCCGCTGATAAGGCCCCTTAGTTCTTCCTCATTTATATTCTCTCCAAGATTACCAATGAATAGGGTATTGCAAGGAGGGTTGTCTTTAGTATTCTGCAAGAAAGCAAAAAATAGCTCAGTGCACAAAACAAAACACAAACTATACCATACAAGGTGCATTAATCTTCAGAACAAGCATATACTGCACAAATGCTACATCCACCAGCTATATAAAGCATAACTCTATCCCAACAATATCAACAGTAACAGAGTCTCAAAAAGATCAGCAACACAGATAATATTATACTGAAGGAAGTTAGATCCAACCAACTTAACAATAAAGTTAATGCTCTAGACCTAAACGAATATGCCATAGTAAACCCAAATCAAAAATACAAAGAAGACAACCTAAGAAGGAGATACAAAAGAGAAGGCACGCTGGAAAAGATGTCAACCCTTAGTTAACACTGCAAAATGTTGCAAATCTAACACAAATGACAGAGGCAGAGAATGCATGCATCACCTGGACAGGAGCATAACTGCTTGGTGCTGGCACAGGAGCAGGTGCAGCCATTGGCATGTGAGCAACAGGGTAGCCTCCATATGGATCGTATGGTGGAGGAGCTTGAGCGATATACCTGAGAAATACAATTCCTTACTTTTTTTTATTTGGGGTGGTTGGAAATAAAGGAGATACAATCATTAACTACTAATAAAAGAAATCATTAACCTCCATTTAACTTCTTTTCTTTTTTCTCCCAGAAAATTTATTATAAATAGTTCAGAAATTAGCTCTATGTTGCGAGAACAATCAATTCCTATCACTATCACACTTTTCATCATAGCGTTTTCATCTTAACGCGCAAAAGAAAATGTTGCATTTGGAAGAACTCTTACCCATGTGGTGCCCAGACAGGTGCGGGGGGAGGGTGGAAAGGAGAGGGACTTGAATAACCAGTGTGTGTGTAATCACCTCCAGTACGCATACGTTTACTCTGGTCATCTGCATTTGAATCAGCTATAATTCCTGCAGAAAAATCAAATAAGAAGAATCTAGCGTAACGTTGTTTTGTCATACAAATAGTAGAATCCAGCATAAACATAGTTATGATAACCTAAATAAGCAAATAAATAAACATAGGGTTTCTTTATGTATCTTGATGTATTATCTAAAGATAAATCCTACCCTTATTAAATGGTGGTTAGGTTAGTGGAGCATCGAGAACTCATACAACTCGCCATGAATCGAATTCGTATACACATTAGGTAAGATGATCCCAATTCAGAAGGCCGATAAATTTGCTATTTTTTAAAAAAAAAAAGATGGGTGAAACAAGTAGAGCAGATTATCTCTGAGGCGCTAAAGGATCAACCACAAATTAGGAAATTTCAAAAAACCATTGCAGAGCGTGGAATAAAAACCTATACAGATGAGAGAAAACCATAAACTGAAAAGTTGAGGAAGTCCTCAAAGTGAATGTGATCCAAAGTATTCCTCCTTTTTAAAAGAAAATCAGTGAAGTGCCCCAAAGTATTCCTCTTTGCCTTGCTTAACACTTGCGTGAAAATATACAAGCAATATGAGTAAGCAGTTTGCCAGGGGAACAACTTTTCTGACTCCAAGAACATTTTAATTTCCACCATGGTTTATAAACAATAGAAACAATTATTTTCCCATTGCTAATCTTACCCTCAATGTGGGCTGGGTGGCATGTGCAGGAGAAGGAACTGGTAAAACTAATGTAAGTCTTTAATTCTCTAATCTTCTGACAGAGTGGTTTAGATAATGCTTAGTATCCAAGTATAAGTAGTCAAAATTTCCACTACTACCATACCAAAGGAAATCTCATGTAAGTTTATTAAGTTATTTTTCATTGGACATCTATTCAGAAGAATAAAGTTGACCCCTCTAGATACATATAGCCTCCCAATCTCCAGATGACAACCCGACAGAAATTTAAACTCGAAATCATCAGCCAACACAATTCTAGCTATGTAAACTCAAGACACTCCACAACACTTCCCACTGAGTAATCACTAGCTAGCACTTACCACAGAAAATAACTTGTCCTTGTAAGATTGATGTGAATAGCTGAGACAGCTTTAAGAAGGAATAACAGCCAAATCTTTCATTAATCTTCCAAAGCACCTTAAATTTATACTTGCAGAAGCAGACCGGGATTCGAAAAATACAGTGACCCATAGACTACCAAGTGACGATTCCCCTTAGCATTTATTCAAATAAAGTACTGTGTTTATTCTTAGGAGATTGACACTTCAAAGTTAGCTTGTTTTAAAACAATCAGTTCAGTAAGGTAACTAACGGTTATGACGTTCGTATTTTAGTTTAGTTTCATAGTACTCACTAAATGAATGAGAGTCCTCAGAGAGTCTATTCTCAATCTTCTTTGTGAACATCCTCTTCAACATTTCATTCAAACAATAGCTTACTGGAGCTCGATTAAGTAATTATACTAGCATTATTTAACTAAACAAGTAAGCTTTTCTTTTGGCAAAACCTAGAGTACAAGGACATGTGTATAACTTTTTCAAGTAGACGACATGAACAAAAGCACAAAGCTAAAAAGGACAATTTAATAATAAAAACGTGAGTCACCTCTTTTGACAAAGAGATTCTTCTTTGCCATCTCTGTATGCAGAATACATTTCCCCTCCGTGTCAAAAACCAAACCCTACATCCATCCAAGAACAAAATCATACAAAAAAGACATTTTTATGGCGAGAAAAAGCTCCACAAAGAGTATCATGAAAAATGACCTGAATGGCATCTTTTGCACTTATAGCGCATTGATTGTTGGAGAATAATGCAAAACCCATAGGTAGTTCACCTTTGAAATTGACCTGAGATGCTTCGTAACCTGGTAACCATCTCAAAAGGTTCACCAATTCTCTCTCCTTTACGTCCTGTGGTAGCCCAGAGATGAAAATAGTCCGAACCTGTAATTCACCTTACGTTATGCTCCATAACCCCTCAACAATCACTTGAACACTAGCCATATGATTCAACTTAAGTAACCGGTACTTTAGAAACTATTATCCCGAATCATCTTAAATAGAGATCATACCCCATCAACAGTCACCAGAAAACTACATATATAATTCATCTAAAGCAGCCATATATAATTCATAAGATATCGATGAAATGCTTGAACGCAAGCATAATTAACCAGAAGAATCGCTGATAAAGAGCGAATTTGCATGTATTGATATGGGTGTTTATTTACCTCGTCAATGGCCATTGAGGGATGGTGATGATGTGGAGGAGCGGCAGAAGCAGGAGGAGGAGCTGGAGCTGGACGCCATTGTTGGTGGTATGGGTGAATACCATTACCAGCCATCTGCAATCGTATGTAACCTTAAGCTCAAAGCAAATACAAAACCTAAACCCTAGAAGAGCAATGGGGGATTTGGGGATAATATGAAACACGACAAAGAGAGCGTGGTTTTTTTTCTTGTCCGAGTTACAAGAAAAACATTAATCACGATTTGTTCGATTTTAACTTACACATTAATAAAAAATTATGACTTAAATAATGGTAAACACTTTAAAATACTTGAAACGAATGAAAATGGTCAAATATTGACTTCAAAATGACATACATGTTTGAGTAATCCATATTGTAATATATGTTTATGTATAATTAAGTATTTAGTTTATAATTTAGTAATAAAGTGATAAACTCTTAATTTTAGGCTTTGTATTAGTTTATATTTAATAAATTATTTGTTATTATCTATTTAATGATATAATATTCATGCATTGCACATCTAATTAAGAGTTTATAAATATCGAGTACTAAATTTTTTAAATACCAATTATGACAATATCAATTATCAAAACCAAAGTATCGAACTTTTTTTATTTTAGTACGATGATTTAATATTTACCAAAACATGCATACTTCTACTTTTAGCTTATCATAACCTATAATTAGTAAAATGTCTTATATGTATCCTCAAGTTAGCAAACCGTTAGCTTTTCTTTGAGAAAAATAGTTCAAAATCGGCCCTCAACTTTTGATCATGCTTTAGGATAACCTCTTCGGTGCACAAAATTTGTCCTAGATGTAAAATTTGCTAATTTTTATTCTCAACTTTCTCATCACATGAATGAGACATAACTTCTTATTCATAAGAATAGTGAACTAGAGACAAGTAAACTCTATAGTCCTAAATTAAAGGATCATGTCGCATTCATTCAGGTTGAGGGATAAATTATGTGGCTGACCTGTCAGTCCATCATATATTGTATTTTATCCTTTAAGAGCATGAATGTTTATGGTGAAAACCGGCACGACATGTGGCAATGTTTAGCTATGGAATTCGAGGTAGTTGGTCAAGTCCCAAGCCGAATACAAGTAGCATTTGGATAGGTCAGATGTTAAGGCAAGACATGGTAAGTGACCGAACCATACGACATCGGATGAAGAACCGAATGAGCCTAGCGTGTACCCATTTCGGATATGGCGCCAATTGTTACTACTTGCTCATTAAGAGACCATTATTATTATTAATTGTATTTAATTTAAGAGCGATTCTCGGGCATCAATGTCTTGTATTCATAGCTAGAAAATGAGTCAAACCTTCGTGTTGGAAAGACATACAATTCTCGCTATCCTCACTTGTACGATTTACTTATAGCAATTTCAGTCATAAGCTCTTATTATTGGCTCGACCCCGAAGCAATATAGCTAAGGGCCGAACTAATCTTACTGAGAAGTTTCAATCAAGCTTGCTGCATTACGGACCAATTTTTTTACTCATTACTTGCTTTTATTTACTTATTGCTAATTGCTTATCATCTTATATTGCAAATTAAATCATATATCCTTAAAACCACTTACAAAAACAACTGTACCTTTTTTGGAGTAAACATTTTGGCTCCCATAGTGGGGCTAGGGATAATAGTGGTGATTTGTTCAAACTCAAATTTCACTTGTTTCTTTTGAGTTTTTGTGAAAACTTGTCAATACCAAACACTTGCAAAATGGTTAGAGAAATCCATATTGAGGTTAGCGACCACAACAACAACGGCCCGCCTGTCGGCCCAATAACTGGGGAGTATCAACATAACGGTCAGTCTGTCGGCCCAATAACTAGCGAGCATCAGCATAACCCCTTGATTTCACCCAGTGGTATAGAAGGTCACGTGAGAAAACACCAAACGATGATGAGGATGACGAAATAAATTTGGCTCGAATTATTAACATACTGAAGGAGCAACGTGAGGTTATTACTCAATTGCAAAACAAGAGAAGTGGAGCAAGTGCGGAGGATGAAACTCGTCCCGTTCGGAATGAAGATCGGGTCCGAGAACATGATTGAATCGAATGAGATGATACTGGTTCGGGAGCAAATGAGTCATCGGAGGTCTATTGAAAATGCTCCAAACTCTAACTAAGCGAATGAATATTAATGAAAAGAAGGTTGAAGTTTACAATTCACGGGTACACCAGATTTTTGGAGCGCCTCTAATCCTTAAGGGACCAAACTCGAAGAGATACATCCAGTTGTGATTCCCACCAAGCGCAACTCCGAAGTTGATACCGAAAAGGTTCAAAATGGCAGATCTCCCTAAGTACTATAGAACTACGGATCCGCAAGTGTTTGTGACCTCATACACTTCTGCAGTGAAGGGCGATAACATGCACCAGGATGAGATCGAATCAATGTTGCTGAAAAAATTGGCGAATTGTTGTCCAATAAGGTAATGACATGATATTCTACGTTGCATGAACACTCTATTAACTCATTTGAAATGCTTGCAGATGCTTTTATAAAGGCACATTTCGAGCGCGGAAGGTCCAAGTAAGAAAAATGAACTTATTCAAAATTGCTCATAAAGATACGGAGTTCCTGCATGAGTTCGTGACTAGGTTTCAAAAGGTGTTGACACCCAATTTTGTCCCCCTCTCTTCCGATTATTTGTTTGCATTTTAAATATTTTTGACACCTAAAAAACAATTTTTATATATATATATATATATATATATATAATATCGTCGTCTATTTTCAATATCATTATTTATTATTATTATTATTATTCGCATTTTTTACTATCATTTGTCTTTAACATCCTAATCATAGTTTTTACCCTAATATCCTATGTTATTTTATTTTCGCACGATGACATCGCATTTTTATTTTTAATTAAGCATTAATCATTTCACAAATATTATATTTTTATTATTATCACATCATTATATTTTATTTTGAACAATCTACATTTTTCAAAGCATTTTAAACCCCTTTTATATTGTTTAACCACAACCCCTATTTTCCTTAACCCAAAACCTTTTTTAAAATCCCTCAAAACTAGCCCAACCCCCATTTTAACCCAGCCCAAATCGGCCTAAATCCCACCAGACCGGGCCCAATACCATCGGCCCAAACCCCCTTTATTTCCCATCCCTAAACCAACAAACCCTAATACCCTCAAAACAAAACCCTAAACTCTTTTCTCCTTCAACCAAACCCGCCACCCCACACCCCCATACCCTTCGCCGGCCGTCACCTCACCTGCCACCACCAGCCCCCATTTGTTACGCCGACACCCCCACACCTTCCCGTCACTTCACCATACCGTATCCCCCCAAAATCCGTTCCAAAATCAGAAATCTTTGCCCCTTTAATTCGAATTTCAAACTCGAATTGAAAGGGGCAGGGGGTGCATGGTTTATGTGGGAATCCATCTATAAATACCCCCCCTGTTCTTCATTTCAAGGGGGTTCGAGGTCCGAAAAAAACGAAACGTAAAAGGGTCAGTTTTGCTCCTAAATTTTGGGTTAAAATATTCATTTTTGTTCCTTAATTTTAATCCGAAAATACTCTTTTAGTTCCTAATTTCTCAATCCAAAAATCCCTTTTGTCCATGTTTCTGGGCTGTTCTCATTTCGTGTTGGGTCATAAATCCGGGGTCGGGTATGTATACAGGTCGGGTCAAAATCGAAACCGGGCTATGATGATAATTTACCCCTACTGCACTGCCTGAAGAAATTGGACGAATTTCCTTTCAAATGACTGGTCTCTGAATTTCTGTCCTTCACTTGGTATGTGATCAACACTGTTTTTGAGAACATTCGACCCTTATCTTGGTGGGCTGACCCGGTAGGGCATCAATTCGCAATCCGGTGTCCGCAGCCTTGGCGTGTGTTGCATTCTCTCTTGCTTTGTCCCAAAACAGCAAATCTGAGCCCTCAAAATTCATGGTTTCGATGTTGAGTCCATTATCGGGTCCTAGTCCAAAATCCGAAAGTCAGTAAACGACCTTCTTCCCACTGTTTTCTTTCATTTTTCGTTTTAAGAATCAAACTTGCATCTGCGAAACGTGTGTGCTTTGTTTCTGTTGTCAATTCATTTGACCATGTTGTTGGTTAATATGTCACTGATCGCAAAGAGATAATATCCAAGTTAGTCAAATATGCATGCTGTCCCGATGCTCGATTCTTGATAGTGAAGAAATGAGTAATAGTTTTTATTGTCAAATCGCTGATGCGCTAATCAATACACGACTAATCAAAGTAATTTTGTTTAAGGCTTAACTTCTGTTCTGGGTGTCAATGAATCCATTCTTTTATCATGTTATTAGCCTTGAGAATTCGACATGAAAAATGGCTAATGAAGATCATATATTACTTAGAGAAAATCATCGCTCTGTTCCGTCACCCTTTTGCTGTCATATACTAACTGGAAGAGTAATGTAGGCCATAAAAGAATTTATTCAGTCGTTAGCTTTAGCTTTAGCTTTGTTGGATATATGATTAGATCTCATCGCTTATACAAATTTAGGTTTGACTGAGCGCCTTGCTGCCCTTTTATCTAGAACTAGTAATTTTCTTTGTACTCTTGTTTGCAGTTCCATGAATGAATATGCGAATGATTAAATATTTTTGCCACCTAATTAAATGCTGTTTTCAAAGTCTTATAATTTAAGCATGCTGTGTACTTAAGCTATAGTTTTATTTTTGAGGATAAGATTCCTGCTGATTTTTTGGGCATTTTGAGGCTCAAAGTGGTGTATTTTTGGCTGCCATGCCTGGCTGATTGCTGCTGCATTGTTGGCCATTTTGCTGCTGCGTTTCGATGCTATTTCCGGCCAAACTACTGCTGTGTTTTGAGCGGAACTACTGCTAGGCAGATTTAACGCCAAATTATTACTGCATTTTCTTGGCCAAATTTAAGCCAATTTACTACTTTTTTGAGGCCAAGTGTTGGCCATTTTGCTGCTGCGTTTCGATGCTATTTCGGGCCAAACTACTGCTGCACTTTAGGCAGATTTAACGCTAAATTGTTGCCGTGTGTTCTTGGCCAGATTTGAGCCAGCTGCTGCTATGCTTTGAGTTACACCACTGCTCTATTTTGGGCCAAATTACTGCTGCCTTCTTCTGAAAAAAATGAAGAGGTGCTACATTGGTAAAATACCACTGATTTGAACATTATACTACACTTTCGGCCAATGAGAATAATTAATTTGAGGCCATGCTCCTTCCGGAAAGGTTGCCCCTCGGTTTGCTTTCTTTCGAAAAAAAAAGGCGATGATGAGACTTATAATAAAATCACATGCGAGAAACCAACATGCGTTGGTGAGACAACTAGATCGATCGACAAATCACTAGTTCGCGGTCACGACATGAATGGAATTTCTTTTTACTTGAAAAAAAATGAAAGTCTGAGCCTTCTGTAATCAAAACTTTTATTATTTTGTACGGATCCGAAGATTTTATTCGCATTTATTTACTTCTAACTGTCTTTTTTTTACATCTTGCGAGGAATATCTAAACAACAGTGCAAAGTGGGGTTCTACATAGATGAAAAGAACAAGATTGTCGGACTCGCGCCCAAGGCCCAAGAGACGACACTATCATTACATCAGCTATTGCCGTTTAATTTCTTTTAGTTCTGCCTTTTATTTTGTATTGTAATTTAATTACTCTGCTTGTGTGATTGTTTGAATGTTTGAATGTTTGAATGTTTAGAAGAATTAGGCCTAGAATTGATAAACTAGAATAAGGTAGTTTAAAATTTGGAAACCCGTTGCTCGTTTATTTATTTTTTTAAAATTGAAAACCCTCTGCTAGTCTATTTATTTTAGGCGCGTCATGCATTTTAAAAACTTTCAAAATAATTTGGTCTCTACTCGCGTTATCAATCATGCAAATAAAGTTTCATTTTTTTTTCTAATTTGCAATTCAAAAAGACTTTCATAAAAATCATTTCTTTGCATTATAAACAAATTGCTTTTCTCTTTTACTATTAATTACAAAAAATATATTTCTTCGCATTATAAATGAATAACTTTTCTCCTTTACTATCAAATTGCTTCTCTTTTACTATTAATTGCAAAAAATACGTTTCTTCGCATTATAAATAAATAATTTTTCTCCTTTACTATCAATTGCAAAATATATGTATTTTATAAATAATGTCTTACAAATATATATTTTTATTTAAAAAATTAATTTTATATGTATTTTATAAACAATGCCATACAAATACATGTTTTTTTTATTCAAAAATTAATTTTATTTGTATTTTATAAACAATGTCAAACATACTCTTATTCTGATTTTTATGCTGTGAATTTATTTATCAAAATTGCAATTATCCTTGCAAGAATATTTTACGTTGTCAAAATGCATATTTTTATTAATTACTTGCAACATCTTTTTTTAAACTTTATACTTTTAAAATATGCATTTTTAGTGTAACAATTAACATGAGTTTGATCGGATAATCGTGAGTTAGCGGATCTTAAAGGATGCCTAACCCCTTCCCTTTAAGATAATATAGAACCCTTACCCAGAATCTCATAGTTTCGCAGACCATTAACCGGAGTTCATTTTTTAGCATTTAGGTTAATATTTATAGGTGTCCTAATTCACCGTAAAATATTTAGGTGACGACTCCTCAAGAAGCATTTTTTATCAAATCCAGGGAAACGACCCGTGTGTCACGACCGTTGGTAAAAAACGGGCGCACACAAAAGGAACATGTGTTTCTTCCCTCAGTACCGGATGAATGAGCAGTTGAAGCTTTCACCAAGGGGTTAAATCATAGGAGCTCCAGTGCCTTGTTGAAATTAAAGGAGAACTTGTTGGAATTCCCGACGGTAACGTGGGCAGACGTACATAATAGGTACGAGTCCAAAATTCGGGTGGATGATAATAAGCTCGAACATCCTTCAGGGTCATCAGGACGGAACAAGAATCTTGATAAATCGAAGAGGGTAGCTAAGTCGGAGTTAAAGTCTCTAAAATATAGGTATCAACCCTATGGACAACCTGAAAGACCGAACTTCAGTTCAGATAGGGGTCGCAACAATCACAACTTTTTTTCTGTCAGAAGAGAAAGGCGTAATGCCCGAGGGTCTACCAGTATGGGCTTGCAATTTAAGAATGATGTCAGTGGAGCGTCTTCTAACAGTGTGGAAAGTCTAAGGCTTTCCGAATATAATTTTAACATTGACGCGACCAGGCTTGTGTCAACTATTAGGCACATCAAGGAGATGAAATGGCCGAGACCACTCCGGACTGACCCGACTCAAAGAGATCCAAACTTAATTTGTGATTATCATAAAACTCATGGTCACTGGATGAAGGATTGTCGTTAGTTGAGGGATGAAGTCGCTCGGTTGCTTAAGAATGGTCATCTGCGGGAATTTTTGAGTGATCAAGCAAAAGAAAATTATAGAAATAGAGAAGTCAACAAACAACTTATCATAAACATGATTATCGAAAGGATGGACGTTCCGCAGGGATCCGTTATGACTACAAAGAAGACGAAAGTCTCAATAACTCGAGAAAAGAGAATCAACGATTTCTTATCGGAGGAAATAATATATTTCAATGATGAAGACACAGAGGGCATCATTCAACCTCACAATGATGTGCTTGTAATCTCTATTTTTAGTAATAAATTTCAGATTAAGCGGATTTTAACTGATTCAGGTAGCTCGGCCAATATCATCTAATGGAATGTGGTAGAGCAACTAGGGTTGTTGGATTAAATTGTACCGGCAACCCGAATTCTCATCAGATTCAACATGGCAAACGAAATTACGAAGGGGAAATCACTCTTCCGGTCAATACATCCGAGATGATTTGGCAAATGAAGTTTTATGTCATTGAAGGTGAAATGAGGTACAATGCATTGTTCGGCAGGCCTTGAATACATGACATGAAGATTGTACCTTTGACATTGCACATGATAATAAAATTCTCAACTCCGGAGGAAATTAAGTCAATTCGAGGTGAGCAACCGGCGACAATGGAAACATTTATGGTAGAAGAGTCAGTGGAAGAACCAAAAGAAGTGAAGGACGCGAATAAGGGTAAATAAGTTAAATAGCAATCACATGATTCGAGCATGTTGAGTCCGAAGAAAGAAGAGGGATAGAAGATAAATTATGAGGAAAAATATGATTACTATCACGTCCCGAGGTCAATTGTGCTGCCGGACAATTTAGATGCCACAAAGTCAACTATAGAGGAGCTAGAGCAAGTCATACTGTTGGTGTATTTGTCGGATATAAAGGTATACTTAGGCACCGGGTTATCTCCGAAACTCTGGCTTAAGTTAATTTAATTTCTTAAAACTAATGTTGATTGCTTTGCCTGGTCCCACTTAAACATGACATGTATCTCACCGTAGATTATAACTTACAAGTTAAGTTTGGACTCAAGCATCCCTCCGGTAAAGCAAAAGAAGAGGTCAATGGCCGGCTATAAGCATAACTTTGTCAAGGAGAAGGTAACAAAGTTATTAAATATAGGTTTCATTCGGGAAGTAGAATATCCAGATTGGTTAGCGAACGTAGTTGTCGTACCTAAAAGGCAATAAATTGAGAATGTGCATAGACTTTAAGGATCTAAATAATGCTTGTACAAAAGATTCATTTCCTTTGTCGCAATAAGACATGAGATGCTAAGTTTTCTTGATGCTTACTCCGAATACAACCAAATCAGGATAAATCTGGAGGATCAAGATAAAAGTTCTTTTATAACTAGATACAAGACTTACTACTATAACATAATGTCATTTGGTTTTAAAAATGCTGGAGCAACATACCAACGCCTAGTTAATCGCATATTCGAGGACCAAATAGGTAACACAATGGAAGTTTATATTGATGATACGCTAGTAAAGTTCCTAGAGACAGAGGACCATTTAAAGAATTTGTAGGAAACATTTGACATACTTCGGAAGTACAATATGAAGCTGAATCAAGAGAAGTGTGCTTTTGGAGTTGGCTCGGGCAAGTTCTCGGGTTCCCTAGTTTTAAACTGAGGAATAAAGATCAATCCGGATAAGATTAAAATTATCGAGGAAATTCCAGAGGTGCTTGAGGATGTGAAGCCGGTACAAAGACTCGCCGGAAGGCTGGCCGCCTTAAGTAGATTCATCTCTCGATCTTCGGAGAAAAGCCATAGATCATTCTCTTTATTAAAGAAGAAGAATAACTTCTAGTGGACACCTGAGTGTCAACAAGCATTGAGAGATTTAAAGAAGTACTTATCTAATCCACCGCTATTGCATAAATCGAAGGCAGATGAGCAACTATTTTTGTACCTGGCAGTGTTCGAGGTAGTTGTATGTGCAGTTTTGGTCCAAGAAGAGAAAAATACACAATTTCCTATTTATTGTGTATGTAGAATGTTAGCTAGTGCTGAAATCAGATATCCTCACTTATAAAAGTTAACATTAGCTTGAATAACGACTACTAGAAAATTGAGACCATACTTTCAATGTCATCCTATATGTGTAGTAACAACTTACTCGCTGAAATATGTAGTGTATAAACCCGAATTGTCCGATATGTTAACCAAGTGGGGTGTAAAAATTAGTGGGTATGACATAGAATATAAACCAAGAACGGTTATAAAGTCTCACATTTTAGCAGATTTCATAGCAGACTTTACACCTAGAATAATTCCCGAGGTGGAAAGAAAACTTAAAATAACCTCGAGAATAACTTCGGGAGTGTGGACCTTATATATGTACAGAGCTTTGAATATAAAAGAGTCCAAACTCGGGATGGTGCTTAAGACACCTGCGGGATATGCTATTAGGCAGTCGATATAAACTATAAAATTGACTAACAATGAAGTCGAGCATGAGACTATGGTTGCAGGTCTAGAATTGGCAAGGAATTTGGGGGAAGAAGTCATCGAAGTAAAAAGTGACTCACTTCTGATTGTCAATCAAGTGAACGTGTTCAAAGTGAAAGAAAAAAGAATGCAAACATACTTAGAGAAAATTCAAGTATTATTGCATTGGTTCAAAGAATGGACCATGGAACATGTTTCTCGAGAGCAAAATAATGAAGCGAATGCATTGACTAATTTAGGGTCTTTCGTGGAAGTTAAGGAGTTTAACTCTGGTACTGTCGTGCAGCTGTTGAATTCCGTAGTTGATGGTGTCCACACTGAGGTGAATACCACGAATTTGACTTAGGATTGGCGGAATAAATACATTGACTACCTTCGGGGTGGAAATTTGTCTACTAATCCGAAAGAGTTAAGAGCTCTTCATACCAAGGAGACTAGATTTTGCATGGTCGATGGCCAGTTGTAAAAGATGTCTTTTACAGTCATTTAGCAAGGTGCTTAGGACCCGGAGAAACAGATTATGTGATGTGCGAGGTTCATGAAGGAACTTGTGGTAATCACTCAGAAGCAGAATTGTTGGTTTGAAAACTGATTAGGCCCGGGTACTATTGATTTCAGATGGAAGAAGACGGCAAGAATTTTGTCCGGAAGTGTAATGAGTGTCAAAGGCACGCACCAATGATCCACCAACCGACAGAATTGATGCATCCGGTTTTGTCTCTGTGGCCATTCATGAAATAGAGAATGGACATTATAGGACCACTCCCATGGGCACCCGGAAAGGTACGCTTTATTTTATTTATGACTGACTATTTTTTTAAGTGGGTTGAAGCAAAGACCTTCAAGAAGGTTAGAGAAAAATAAGTCATTGATTTCATTTAGGATCACATCATTTGTCAGTTCGGCATACCGACATAGATTACTTGCGATAATGGTCGTCAGTTTGTTGGAAAGAAAGTAACAAATTTTCTTGAATGATTGAAAATCAAGAAGATAGTGTCGACTCCGTATCACTCGAGTGCAAATGGGCAAGCGAAGTCAACAAGGAAAACAATCATTCAAAACTTGAGGAAATGACTAAAGAAGTCAAAAGACAAGTGGAGAGAAATTCTACCGGAGGTGTTATGGGCATACAGAACAACATCGAAATCTAGCATCAGAGAAACACCGTTCTCTTTGATTTACGGTGCAAAAGCACTAATTCCGGTGGAAGTAGGGGAGACGAGCTTAAGGTTCAGCCGTGCAACCAAATAATCAAACAACGAAGCCATGACAATCAAGCTCGACTTAACAGATGGACACCGTGAGTTAGCATTTCTACGGCTAGTGGCCCAAAAGCAAAAAATGAGAAGATACTACAACCGGCGGACTAATCTTGGGCACTTTCAAGTAAGGGGCATGGTTCTACGAAAAGTGACCCTCAACACAAAAAACTCAAATGAATGGAAGTTGGGCTCATACTGGGAGGGACCCTACAAAGTGTTAGGAATAATCGGTAAAGGCTCGTACTAGTTGAAAGTCGAATATGGACAAAAGTTGTCGAACAATTGGAACATCAGCCACTTGAAGCAATATTATTGCTAAGGTACGTGTTCGGTTAATTATTTAAACTTTATTTGTTTCGGAATTACTAACTTTTGCAGGGGAAAAATCGAAGTCATTATGCAAAGACCGAAGAATTAGAATTAGGTCTGAAATATGTGTTGCACTCTTTTTCCGTTAGCACTATTTTTATTCCAAAAAGGGTTATTCTGACAACGTTTTTAATGAGGCAACAATGTAAATCGTGTTACTAAATGAATGTGAGTCGGACAAGAACATTGGGGATTGGGGACTGCCCGGTAGTGAAAAACAAATAGTGTTTAAGTTCTCATATTTCAAAGTTTCGAACACAAACACTAGGGGACTGCCACACCCTTGGATGCATGCTCGAACCAACTCAAGTCTAGAATTCGAAGGTTTTTTACACCTTTTTAGTTCAACATTTTTGTAAGGATTAAAGGTCGAATGAATCTTGCCTAAAGTGGTGTTTATGTTTGCAAAAAGTCATGTAAAGGCAAAATGATCCAATGAATCTTGCCCAGATTGTTCGTCCTAGACAAAGTACAAATGAAATAACACCCTGCCTGAAATTTGCCTCAAAAGTTTGTCTTAGTGTTTCTTCCTAGCCAGTTTTCTCCGAATAAATGATAAAATTGTTAAGCTTACGAGCTCACAAAAAATTGAAAATACGATTTTAGGTGTTTTCCAAATTTCACATACAACTTCAAGTTGTATTTGAAATTTTCAGGGTCAAACGCTGATTTTCAAATGAAGTGAAAGAATATTCAGAAAAAAGTGAATAATTCTCATAGCCAAACAGGTCCGTAAAATATAATTTATAGATTACCTTTCTAAAATTAATTTTGAAATCCCATGTCAATTTTTTTTTATCATAGCAATTTCAGAAATGCATTAACTATTCCTCAAGGGACCTCAAAAGATAAATAACATGGGATTTAGTAGACCAAGGGACCTCAAAAGATAGATAAAAAAGATTTAGTTCTATCTTTACCCATTATTTTTTACCGATTTATATATATTTTTTGGTTTTCCGATTTATTTTGCTATGTTGTTAGCATTAGAATGTACTATTCTGACATAGAGATTTGAGTTCTTTTATTGATTTTTATTGGTGTTTTACAAAGTGATTTATATATATATATATATATATATAATTTACAAATTGCATTTCAGAAATGCTATTTATAAGGTAAGGTTATGTACAATAGACTCTTGTGGTCCGATTCTTCCCGAATCCCGCGCATAGCTTGAGCTTAGTGCATCGGGCTGCTCTTTTTAATAAGAATTAATATAACAAACTACTTTCACTTATACATTTTGCATATACTTAAAATTTTGAAGAAAAAATCTTCTTTTTTTGTAGGGTGAGAACTGGAAGGCAAAATAACAATTAATGTACTACTGAAAACTAAATGTCTATTGGTTAAACTATGAAATTGTATGGCTGAATCTAAATAAAATAAAATTGTACCACCTGTACTTTTTCTCTTGCTATTTTGCTTGGGGTAAAAAAAGAAGAGAAATGATAAAGTGAAAAGAGTATATAAGAGAGAGAAAGGGTGGGCGAATAAAATTATTTATGGGACCCGAAATTCCAGTTGTCAAGTAAAGGGTGGAGCCTCACACAATTTTTGTTGGTTGAGCCTCACCCACCATAATTTTTTTCTAAAAACTAGAGGTTAATTTTACACATTATTATATAGGGCAAAGGTGCATTAAAGGAAAAAAACTTCTCTTACTTATATATAAAATATATAAATACAAAATTCGTGGTAAAAATAAATTAATATATTTTAAAAAATTTACTAAGTCTCTTAATTCTTAATCAATGAGTTAGGCTAAAATATCAACAACAAAAAAAAGGAGCAAAAACTTAAACTTAATTTGGACTTCCCTTCAACTTTGCAATTTAGAATAGATATAACCCGTTATAAAAGTGGTGGATATATACCTCTGGCGTTACAAAATGGTGCAAATATACCATTGCTATTACACAGATGGTGCAAATATACCATTTTCGCTGACGGAAATTTTCTAAAAAATCGTTTAGCTTATTTTGTTAATTAAAAAAATGTCTCATCGCTTTAAAAAAAATATACCCATTTTTTTAGTAGACATATTTTTATAAAAGCACATGATAATTTTTTTCTGATGAATCAGGTCTGATTTGTTCTAACAAATATCTCTGTGGCTTTAAAAAAATAACTCCACCTATTTTTTAAAACAAATTAGACTCGACACACCCGGAAAAAAATTATTATGTGGCTGTCAGCAAAAAGTGTATATTTTGCACCATTTTGAGTATATATGTAGCACTTTTATTGGGTGAGTGAAAATGTTTTCCTCCTTCCTCACCACCCAGCCTTGCCCGTAGTCTATGATTAAGTTGTAATGTAAAGTTCCTTTTGATTATAGTGCGATACTTGTTTTAAAAGAGGAGAATATTACCCTTCTACTTTTTATTCAGTGATTATCTTTCTAACCAGTCTTTTTATTCCTTTTCTTTTTTCAACCTAAATAGAGCAGCACATTGACAAAGATTGTGGAGACTTAATAAAAGAGAATAAGTATTTGTGGTAATGAAAAGCTCAAGGAGGATTACATGAGAAAGATCACAGGTTTGATCATTTCGAACAATACCTAAACCGCCACATTAAGCCAAATAGCAAATGCCTCCCCCCCCCCCCCAAACTAGTATTAAACTTAATAGATAAGGAGTTTTCATTTCACCAGCCAGGGTTGAATCTCTGGACTATAGCTTGAGGAAGACAAATTCTTCAACTGCAGACACCTCTCCAATCTTCTTCTTCGTATCCTTATCCGGTTCTTCCTCTACTCCAATTGCCATAATCGCATGCTTTCTCTTCACGGTTCTTCCAACACTCATAAAGCTCACATTCACATTACTCTCACCAAGTATGTTCCCAACTTTTCCAATCATACCAGGTTGATCCACTTGTTTGCAAAGGATGAGGTTACCCTCCAAGCTCACATCAACGCTAAATGGTCCAACGCGTGTAAGGTGAGGAATTCCATACTTCACCTTCCCCTCGATGCTGATATCCCCGTTCTCTAATAAAGCACTTGCGAATTTTGACTGCACATTGCAAATTTGCACCTGGATTGACTCGACAGGGTACTCTGGAGATGAATCAACAATAATCCGTTCTTCACTAATACGAAGACCCTTCTGCTTTGCACTGAAATCTGCATTTACAAGGTTGATGATTGTATCGGATATAGGCTCAATAATGCCTTTTGTTACCATGGCTCGGAGAAGTCTAGTGTCCAACCTGTCAGGATCCCTTGCCGACTTATAAACCACTTTCACAGACTGAATTCCACTTCCACCAGTAACTAGTTGTACTGCCAATCTACCCAGTTTCTCAGCAAGCACAACGTAAGGAGCCAACTCGAACAAAACCTGATAATAGAAGCCAGAGTATCATAATCGTTGCTATTGGTTGAGACTTGAAAGAGAAACATATGCACTTAGTATTATAGTTTACCTCAGGAGGGACCATTGGAGCATTCACAGCAGTAGCAGAAAGTTCCCCGTTTAGAGCACCAACAACAGCCTCAGCTATTTCAATCGCAACTCCTTCCTAAGAAATTTAGAGGCAGGACATAGTATATTAAGGCAAATGCATATGCAAGGAAGTGCAGATGATTTAAATGTGGATGATAATTGTACCTGTGCTTCTTTTGTGCTAGCTCCAAGATGTGGAGTAACAGTGACATTCTCATGTTGCACTAATTTGCTATCTTTTGGTGGGGGCTCCACTGTGAACACATCAAGTGCTGCCTGTGAAAGAAATCAATGACTAGTGAATATTGGAGCTTTAGACAAAGGAACATACTGAAGTGAATGAACTAAACATACCTGAGCAACTATTCCACTGTCAAGGGCTCTAACTAATGCATCTTCGTCGATAACACCACCTCGAGCAACATTTATAATGCGGACACCTTTCTTCATCTTTGCGAACGTGTCATCGTTAAATACCTTGTTAGTAGCAGGTGTAAGAGGCATGTGCAGTGAGATGAAGTCAGCAGTGCCTATGGCTTGCTCAAAAGAAACCAAGTCCACTCCAATAGCACGAGCTCTGTCAGCAGGAGCATAAGGATCATGGGCAATAACATGCATGCCAAGGCCTTTTGCACGTCTAGCAACCTCAGAACCAACTTTACCAAATCCCATAACAGCTACTGTCTTCCCAACAAGAGAAACACCTACGTACTTGCTGCGCAGCCATTTTCCTGTAAAATTGTTTAATTGCTTATTGGTTCACAGGAGACCATAAATCAGAGTTCAGATCTAGTTAGCCAGCCAATTTCAGAATAAAAATCTTGGACTATCTACTCCAAAACCAACAGATCTGATTTCAAAATACCCCCCCCCCCCGCCTCCCTGACAAGATTGTCTTAATTTGTAGTTATTTCTTCTCTCATTACTCAAGCTAAACTTGGAAAAATGAATATTCAAAATACGTTTATGGGGCTAAAGTGGGTATGGTGAAAAGAGAAGTAAAACCTTCACAACTTTTTATGCCTTTTGTCTGTTCAATTAAAATTACTTTTTATGCCTTTTTTCTGTTCAATTAAAATTAATTATGTTTTCTCTCGCATCGGTGAGATAAGTGGTCCTTGATATCTGTTTGGTCAATTTTCCTCCCTTTGAGCTAGCTTTTGGGGTTGAGTTAGACCCACAATTCATTATTTACATGATATCAGAGCCAGACTTGTCCCAATTCATTGTTTCCGATGTTGAGCCCCCTCTTATATTGTCCACGCTCCAGATGTCCGGTCCTGATCGTGAGTTGCTTGGTCAATATTCCTCTATTTGAACTAGCTTTTGGGAAACAATTAGACCACCATACAATTGACAAATCCTAGAGTAGTAATAGTATTTTTTATTTGTAAACCTTAAGACGATAGTTTGCGGTACTAAATACAAGACTAATATTTAAGTTAAAAATGAAATTTCAGTACCTAGTTTTACACTCTACCTGCCCACAAATGCTTCGTTCTCTGTTAGTAGTAGTATCACTTACTAATCCAATTAATTACATAATTAATAGAGCTCCAAAAATTCTTTAAAATCAAAGTCAAATTACAACAATCAAACAAAATTTTCATTTGAAACGAGACAACAAAGAAAAAAAAGGAAAAATCTACCCACCGGGATGCGCAAATCATTATTTTTAATTTTCCTACCAATTCTGTCACATACTTCTTATACTTGAAATGATCCTTGTTCTAGTTCCTAATCTACATACTAAGAATTTTGAAAATAATACTCTGTCCCAATTTATTTATATGATACACTTCTTTTTTTCTGTTTCAAAAATTTAAATTTCTCATTTTATCTTTAATGAAATTCCACACTTATTTTAAACCACAAATTTTATATGTTTTCTTTCTTAATTTCTGTGTCTAGTCAAACTATATCACATAAATTGGACAGAGAGATTAGTTTTTTCCATATCTACACAAATTAGTCACGAAAACAACAGTAGATTTGATTTTAATATTAAAAATATTTAAAAAAATTAAATAAATAAAACGTACCAGCTTTCATGGATGCATCAGCCTGAGCCACGTTACGAGCCATGGAGGTAAGCAAAGCGATGCCATGCTCGGCAGCAGCAATAGTGTTCGCTGTGGGTGCATTCACAACAAGGCAACCAAATTCAGTTGCAGCTTGTAGATCCACATTATCTATACCAACACCAGCTCTTCCAACAACCTTAATCCTTCCCTGAGCAGCCTCAAACACCTCACGAGTCACCTTCGTTCCACTCCGAACAATAAGCGCGTCGCAAAGCGAGATCTTAGCACATAGATCCTGTGGAGACAAGTCGTACGAACAATCCACGTCAGCAAAACTCCGTAGTAGGTCTAACCCCGCCTCTCCAAGCTTCTCGGAGACGAGAATGGTTGGTTTAGGAGTCGAAACGAAGCCGTTAAGATCTCTAGAAAGGGAGATATCAGCAGTTTTGAGAACATTAGAAATGGTGCTCGAAAATGAAGTGGAAAAAGAGTGAATGAGTTTGAAGGAAGATGGGTTTGAGGAGGTATGAAAGAAAGATAGATTTGAGGGTTTGTTGTGATTGGTTGAAGAAGAGATGAGAGAATGGAGGTGGGTAGTGTGAGGAGAAGGAGTGGACGCCATTATTATTACGAGTAAGAAAACTCAAAAGCGTTTTGAGGAAATGAAATGAAAACATATTTTGTTTATATAGAATGGAGAATGATCATGGATGGATGAAATTAGTTTTGTATTTCCAATCTAAACTAAATATACTTACCACTCTTGACCTTTTTGACAAACTTCCTAATGAATAGGATAACTTTTTACTAAAGATAAACATCTTCAAATTCTCTTTTTGGACAGACTCAACTGTCCAGGTTTGGGCGGCTTAATCTATTTTGATCCATCAAATTCACTTCAACTAAGAGTTTAGCTGATTTTAGTTTAAAATATAGCTTAAATTGATCATGAAAAAACTTATAAAAATATATTGAAAAATTAATTTTATTCCATATTCCATGTTATATATAGTCACAATTTGAGTTGGAGGTGGAAGATGTTTATCATCTGAGCAACTCTCTCTTATTAAGGTTGAATGAGTTGAATTACATCCATTATTTAATCTATCTTTACTCAGCTCATTTTAATCGAGAAATCTTTCGATGGGTTAATGGCCCATTCATTTATCAATTCAAACCCATTTGGACCCGTCAAAGTTGAATCCAACCCGCTATTTAACTCATATACCATACATGACTTTATTCATATTCATACTAACAATAATAATAACATATTCAGAGTATTAGCAAATCTTATCACTGAATTAATTTATTTGGACATTTTCTCACTGAATTAATTTTAATACGTAAAGTCTACCAATTTTATGTTAGAGATTTGTTAATGATATAAACAAATATGAAATAATTTGCTATTGATTTTAATAGACCCAAAGTAACGACAACAATAACATACCCAGATAGGAAGGTTGTTTCCGAAAAACCTCTAGCTTAAAATAAAGTATAAAAAGGTCATATAAGGATAAACAATTCAAAGCAATATGAAAATAAAAATAATGAAAGCGAATTAGTCATGGTAAAAAAATCTGGAAAAAAAAAACAGTGGCTATCACAGAGAAATAAGATAATCAAAATATAAGAAACATTAAATAATAGTAAAGATCAAGGGATAAGAAATAATAAATCAATGTTGTGATTACTAATATAAAAGGATAAGATAATTGAGCACCTTATACTTTTTTTTTTTCTAACCCCTTTTTTGCTTTGTTTGAACGAAAGAAAATGTGAAAGTAAAAAGAGATAATGTGTCATTATCCCCTGATAAGAAATAATAACTCGTCTTGACTAATCAATGGGACAATTTTTTCCTAAATATCTGTATTTGAATGTCAAAATTGGACAACTATGTGCGGTGCTGTAGATGTCAAAATCGCAAATCATCTTCCTTTTTACGATCAAGCATATAGTTGTTTCCATATTATACATTGTGTATGTTGACATACAATATCCAATTACTTCCTCTCCATTTTTAATCTCCTATGTAACACTGAAAAAAGGTGTAGAAAGACTTCCTTTTCTTTTCTTCATCTCCTCTCCTTATGTGTTGGGAAAGAAAGTCTCTCGCGAGTCATGTCCAATGTTTAAACAAATAGTTGACATACTAATACCTCTCTATATGATTATCTCAATTTATGTGACGCGATTCAAATTTTAAGAATTAATTTTTTTTACTTTAATTGTAAGTTTAGATATACCATCGTTATTTTTTTGAAAAATAATTTACATATTTAGAAACTATATAAAAATTAGTATAAATAATACAATAATGATACACAATTTAAAATATTTAAATAGTATATGAATAAATTGCGGTTAAAAAATTTCTTGTTTGAGTATTAGAAACAAAAAGTACCACATAAATTGAGAAGAATACTACTAATAGGGTCATAAGGAAATATATCAGAGTTACGGGGACCGTATTGCAATATCCTGGGAATCCTTGTTTATTATACCATGTGCATCTACGACGCCGAAATCTTTCGCAGCAACTGTTTATCTGTATGCTCCTATTTAGGTGGGTCCCGCCAAAAGATGCTCTGAAATAGAGATGACAACGGATCAGATCTGGACCGGATCCTACTAGATCCAGATTCATATCCGTTTTTCATACCTGAATCCATATCCGGATCCAGATCCATCGGGTCCATAAAAATCATATCAAAATCCGGATCTATCGGGTCCATGGATCGGATCTGGATGCACATGTAAAAAAATTTGCCTTGCTAAGAATTTTTTTTAACTGACAAACGATTTTTACTTAGCTAACAATTTACTGTGTTTCAATCTTGAAATGTTCATATCACTGCGCCCCCCGCCATAGTTTTTGCTCCCATTACCGCCGTTGTGGCCCTTCTGGCCACGATTTGGCGATAAATTTTCAAATTGTGACGAACTTTCATCAGACGGAGCGACAACCAAGACGAAATTTGATATTGTGGTTGTCTTCTTGGCAAAACCCGTTTCTTTGAGAATAAACATAGAGTGGGCTTGGTAAAATAGCGGAAGAGGATTGCTTTGGCGGATGAGCGTACCTACTCCACTATATGCGTCAGTGAGGCCGACCACTAGTTGTAAGACAAGTCGATTGTTAGTTACCGGTGCGCCGACGTTCTTAAGTTGGTCCGACAATACCTTGAGCCGTTGACAATAATCTGATGCATTGGGAAAATCTGCTATGTCGGTGGTGGAAAATTCCTGCTCAAGAGTAACGACCTAAGAATTTTTATTGTCTTGGAATATGTCGCGTAAACGATCCCAAATTTCCATCGCCGTGGAGTCAGGTTCAATGATTGTATGCAGCAAATCACTAGAAATAGTGGCATAAATCCGCTGAAGAACTGTCGCATCGAGGGTTAACCATAATTCTCTTTCGTCGTCGATTTTCGGCACATTCTCCTTGCTTTTTTTTGGCGGAATTATGTGATGAATAGCCTGGTGGGATCGACAGTGAATCTTGAAGAGTTCCGTCCACGTTGTATAATTGACGTTTTTCATCTCAAGAGTGATGGAAACATAAGATTTAATGTTGGAAACTGTGAGGGTTGGATGAAAAGAGGATTTCGAGTTAGACATGGTTGACAGGAGAAGGGTGGTGGTCGGCGGCCAAAAAAAGAAAAGGAGGGGGGGTGACAACAAGGAAGGGGAGTTAGGGTTTCAAGAACTTTTCGTAGACTTCTGATATCATGTAAGAAATATTATTCCTTGATTTTATTCATTAATGATTTACAATATATATAATGTTACAAGAATATCTTTTTTGAAACAAACTAGGTAACTAATCAATCCTAATTACCTAATATAGGATATGTATAATTATTATGGAAATAATATTCTATTAAATATTAATCAAGAGCACAAAATAAACTTAAATATTCTCAAATATAATAAGGGAAGAAACAAAAAGAAAACCAGTTGCGACAAGGAAGTTTATTAGTGTAGTCAAATTGTAATCTCTTTAACTACTAAACTAATCACATGGTGACTGTGCTAATACATATAGTGCAGATGAGTAGTGTCTCAATCAAAACTTACATCGGGGGTTTATATTAAATTAGCAGATGCATGACATGTGTTTAAATATACATAATTATCACTTAATTATGCTTAATTGAGGTGTATTTACTTTATTAATTCACTCAAAAATAATACTAACTCGAATTGATTCGATACAAATATGTGGTCTACGTAATTATTTATTATGTGTACTTTAATGTACTTTGTTTATCTTATTTACATGCGTTAGTTACTGTTTTTTTTTTTTTTCAGAATGAGCTATCATGACTTCTCCGGTTTTGTTACCATCATTTTTATACTGTTTTAAATTTTTTATCCGAATATGACCGTTTCTCTTGTTTTGCTTGTGCTTATGCTTATCTTGAGTCGGGGGTCTTTTGAAAACAACCGCTCTACCCATCAAGATAAAGATGAGGTCTACGTACACTCTACCCTCACTCGATCTTGTTGTTGAACATAAACGCATCTAAATTAGTTAATTGAGCGAGTGCAGTGATAGATCCACTTACCAACCCCCGCTGCAATTTCCTGGAAAGTTGGAAAGTTGGAAAAAGACATGCAAGAGAAATAATGTGTAAAGAATAATGTATTAAAAAAGTTTTAAGAAGTTATTTATAATTATATTATAATTATCAATGATTGACATCTTCTCCTTCGAAATTAGTGAGTGTAATTGTTATTATACTACACATAATTATATATTGATCAAGTAATTATTTAACCAGATAAACAAATTAAAATTATGTAATTACATTCAAATTCAATTTCATGATATCCTTCGAAACATGCCATATAAAATTAGTTTGAATTATCAAACTCAAACGTCATCTCAAAAGAATGGGGAATTAAGCAAACTAATTACGGCCTCAATTTTATATACCGCATTAATAGTTTGATCAAAACATAGAATATGCTACATTATAGAAGATTTGTATGACTCATTGAATATATATAGTGTTCAGTTGAATTTATAATTAAAATTTTAATATTTTTTTCTGATTTCCTTTTTCTTAAAAATAAGTTAAAATTGCAGTAATTTGTAATGTTTATATTTTTAAGAATTAATTAATTAAAAAGAGAAAATATTGGTTCATATAAATGCGTCTGTAGATCAAAACATATTTTGTTTTATGAAATGGACATTCTACCTAGAAAGAAAGAAAGATATTTGGACCAAAAATAAGAGAAAGAAGAAATATATAACATGTAGAAAACGATATATGTTGTCTCAAAAATAAATTTGTTGATCGATATACATGACAAAATAACATCACCTAGTTAAACCATACCGTACATATCTTTTTCTTCTAATATTACTAATAAATTGTATAAAAGTTGGTATGTTTTATTAAACTTTTAGGCTTGTTTGGTATGAGGGACAAAGATAGAGCTGTCAAAATGGGTCAGCCGAGCCCAATCCAACCCAAGTCTCGCGGACCAGGGGATTTGATGGGCTAAGACGGGCCGACCCTTCATTTAAAAGGTCTTAAAATGGCTAGCTCAGCCCAGCCCTAGAAGGGCCGCGGGCTAGGGCGGGCTAACCCTTCATTTTTTCAATCTTTTTTTATAAGAAAATTTCTTTTCAACCTAAATTCAAACCTAAAAGTATGCCAATTCGTTAACATTTCTAACATATAATTACATAAAAATATATAATTTAACGACAACTTATACTTCCTTCGTCTCAAAAATATTGTCTTACTTTCCTTATTAGTTTGTCCCGAAAAGATACGTATCTTCTATATTTGGAAATAATTTAACTTTATGAGATGATTTATAGCCACACAAACATCTAAGATTTGTTTTGGACCACACCTCACATTTAAAAAGGGAGAAATTAAAAAAAATATACAATTTGCTCCCTCAAATTGCAAAACGTAGCCCAAATTTTACAGTGCAAAGCTTTGGCCTAAAAATACTTTTATACAATATTATACACTTATATACAAAATACAAATATATTATGTATATGGATGTTTGAATGTGTATACATATTTATACACCTATATACATAAACACCCATATACACCCATATTCCACCATATACACTCATATACAATATTATGCACTATTATACAAAAAAAAACAACTTCAACACCACTAACTCCCATATACACCACCAAAATCCAAATCTTTAGCTCCATATACACTCATATACACATGCGACCAGTCATCGTCGGAGATCACGCCGGAGCAGCACCAACCCCAAATCTCAGATTGACGACGGAGCAGCAACAACTATCAGATCTTAGATCGACGATGGAACATCAACAACTATCAGCCACAGTCGGAGATCACGCGTGGAGCTCTGGCTCACCACCACCAGATCTGAGAGAAGAGCAAAAGAGCGCACCAGATATGAGAGAGATGTGGTCGAGAGAGAGGATGAGAGAAAGCGCAGTCACTCACCGGACGCCGCCGCGGTGATGGGAGGGCGGTGGTGCCTAGAGAGAGAGTGAAAGAGACGGCGTCAAAGAGAGGGTGTAGAGAGAGAGAGCGCGATAGAGAGAGAGAAAATTGGGTCATTTTTTGTAAGATTTAAAAAGGTGGATTAATTTTGGTAGCATTGTTGCCCTAAATTTCATATAGCGTAATTATCTCTTTGAAAAATCTTCATTTATTTCTTAAACTCCGTGTCAAGTCAAACTAGAAAAAAAATTGGGATGAAAGAAGTAGCATATTCAACACCAAACATTGTCAAGCGTTGTTGATTCTGTTTGTGCAAAGTTATCTTGATCAACATCTTCATCTTCGTCGACATTCATATGCAAATTTAATCAGTTAAACATTATCAAATAACTATATTTCAAAAACTAATAGTAATATTTAGTTTCACCTAAAAATATTACCACTTTGAATTTGGGTAAAGTCGTGTAATCAATTTCGAGTAGCAATAAGTGTTTGGACATCTTTATGATGGATGCAACTTTTATACTTGGTGATTAGAAATTAGTATTAGGACTTTAACGCTAAATGAATAAAGTATTGTGTATGATACTAAGAGTCTAAGACTTATTCAGTTATTATTACTCCTAGCTATTACTTCTTGTTGTATATTTGTTTTAAAATTTAAATTTAAATTAAATAGTCTTTTAGCCGTTGGGTCGGCCTCGGCCTAGCCTCAAGGGCCACGGACTGACTAGGGCTGGACTTATAAGCTTCAATTTTAAATGAGCTTAAAATTTCTTAACCCAACTCTATCCCAGTAGCGGGCTAAAATGGGCTGACCTCAAGGGCCAAGCTCATTTTGACGGCTCTAAATAAGGGATAATTAATCACGAAATTAAATTTGAGATGTGGTTATCCAATGTTTGGTTGGGATAAAATTATGGAATAACTAATTGTAGTGTTATTTTATTCTTATGGGAGGGTGAAATAACTAATCCTAGAATAACTTATCCTAGGATTAACTATCCGGATAACTTATTTCCAATCAAACAACTCCTTAGTTCCACTTTCAAGTAGTTTTATATAAAATCCATGATATATACAGTACTTTATAGTACAATTTTAAGTATTTAAATTTCATAAAGAAATCAATTACGTATTTAATTCTACACCAAATTTAGACGTTCGATCACTACTCCTGAAACACAGTGGCCCACCAGACACTAGTAATTTATTCACGGCCCACAAGCAGGAACCTTTTCCTTCTTTTTTTTCTTTTTAAAAATATGTTTTGTGTGTACGAGATAATATGCCGCTGCCTCTTTTCTCTTTGCATTTTCCAGAATTCCACTGCCTAGGGGGACTATGGCTCTTCACTCACTTTCTCAGTTTTTTTTTAATAACCGTGGTGTCTGGATTAGTAAAATTATGCCTTGACTAATTTCACGAAAAAACACTTTTTTGTATTTTTTGTTTTTTATAATCATGCTGTTCAAGTCAATTTATGCACACATCAATTAAATTCACTTAAAATTAAACCAGAGACTTCATGATTGTCGACCCATTCGAATGACAAAGTAATCTTGCTCACTGTGTTGAATATTAAGTGTTTTCTTCAAAGATTTGGAACCTGCTTTCCTTGTTCATTCTAACTTAAAATTATTTGCATGATAGCTTATACTTTGGAACTTTTTATATTGTAGTAGTAAAGAATCAATATCCTTCCTTACGATTCTCCTTATTTAGATTATTCTAGTCTGACGGAATAATCTTGGCATTCAGTGGGTGTACTAGGAGACTAATTAAAAAGCAGAGCGCAAATTGGGCAAACGTTTTTAAAAATTGTTTGAATTGCAATTGGGAGTTTTTCAATGTCGAGGCATGTATAAATTATAACCAATTATGATATGCTAGCAAGATTCATCATTGATAACATAAAATGATGAAGTTATGAACTTGTTCATTACCTAATGCTTAAAAATATATATTACCTAACATGTACCCAACTAATTCATGCTGCTAAATGCTACAGAGTACAGACCAAATATCACCACATATTCCTCAGAAATATATCCTACTCCTATTTAATCATGTTTATAACTGAGGAAGACATTGACATATGCGCTGTTGGAAATTTACTAACGTGGAATTAAGTTTATTCCATTATTTATGACTCGAACAATTGGGGCCCGCACGTTGAAAATGTCGTTTCCACACACGTGCAATCGTAGTGCCAAGTATCGTAAATTTCGCTAATGAAAGAGATATTGGTACGTAAGTGAAATGTTTGAGACATAGAATGATAGACGGTTATTGACTAAATAACAAGTGTTCCACGTTGGTAAACAAAGGAAGGATTGTGCGAAATGTAAAATGGTACGGGTCGGAAAAGGGCCGCGGAGCCAAGAAGGGCCGCGGCGCCGGAGAGCCGCGGTGCCCCCTTGCAGCGCCGCGATGCCTGATTGGCAATGAGCATCGTGAGTTTCTATCTGAATTAGCGCTGCAGCGCTAATGTGTCAAAGTCGTGGCGCTTCATTGGCAGTGACTGCTCGACGGAATCCCAAAGGTTTGGCTGTTGATGTGGTTTCAATGGCATTGAATCCACCCAATAATGACCATTACTTGGACCATTATGTTGCTGCATTACTTGGGGGTTAAATGTCATCAATTACATGACAATTGAATGTCATTATGGGGCATTTGAAAGGTCATCTTGCACACCTATAAAATGAGGCCCTTGACTCAATTCTATAGATGAACAGAAAGGAACAAGTGAACATACTTACAAGTTAACAACACCACAAAGATCAGTTTTTCTGATAAACAATCATTCTCTTAGCAATCTTCATTATTCGTGTTCTTCGCTGGGATCATTTGTGTAGGCTTTGCACATTTGATAGTTTGATATTTCATCTTGGGAGACTATTGTCCACACTTCCGTAAAGCCTATATACGGGGGCAATCTTGTCTTAAAGACAGAGATGCATCTCTCGACTCTGCCGGTGGTGTTGTGATTATCTAATTTGTTGGTAAGTATTTCAGGTGTGAACTAGAATCTAAAAGGATTCTAACCGTTCGGATTCTCAGCGGATCTACAAGCCACAAGTGTAGTAGTTCATGTTCTTGTACTTCCGAATACAAGATTCATATTTGAAGTTCCAATTCAAGATCAAGATATTGACAACTTGTTGTTGTAATCTTTGTTGTTTATCCTTTCGATCACTGTAATAGTTATTTACTATTCTCGTACGTGCTTTACATATCCAATAATTTTAAGACAAGATTGTATTAGTGCTCGAAAGATGTTTGCCAGCAGATATGGTCCCAAATCTGGCTGTGGTTTTCTTCTTGAAAACAGTTTTGTTGAAAGTTCTGTTAACAGTTCAAACACTGTCTCTGTCAACAACCGTGCTTTCAAATCTGATCCTAATTTTGGTTCTCTCTTTGACGACAGTTACAAATTCATTTCCGTCAAAGGTGGGATCTCTGGATCTGATGTTGAGCTTCAAGATACTGCTGATAGTCATGCTAGTACGGCTAAAGATCAAGGACGAGTTGGTGTCACCGCTCCCGAAGGTGGTGGAAACAAGCGCCCACGAGAGACTGATGATGTCAACTGGGACAAAAGGAGAAGGCTGAAGATGATGTTCTATCATGTAGCAAAAGACCTATATCTGTCCCATACAAATGATCCGAATTATGGTAAGGAGGATATGGACACCCAGTTTAACTGAAGTGGGCCAGAATCTAAAAGGTCTAAGTTAATTATCCTTCATTATCTATAATGTGGTTAGTTAATATCTGAATAAAAGTGTGTAAAGCAAGGCTGGGAATATGAAAGTGTTTTCATTAAAAACTCATATTCCCTACACTCTAAAATCAGATATTGAATCTTTTTCCTTCCCGTATAAAGATTGGACTATTGTAAACAAAACTTAAAAGATCCGTTCTTTTGAGTGTAATTATTACAAGTGTGTAAAGTATGTTCACAACTACGAAGGATAGAGATCCACTGACTGTGCGAAAACTGTTACCACTCTTAAGCAAGCGCCAGGAATTGTTTGGGCACCAATCTCAAAGGAAGAAGACTAAAAGCTAATGACTTATCTTAAGACGCTGAACCTATCACACTGTGTGACAGAATATCCTTTATTTGATAGGATGATATTGGACACTCAGTCGTACAAAGCCTACGGGCGACTGGAGTGGGCCAGAGTTTTCAGGTCTTAAATGATCTGAAGGCCAAAAGAAAGACAGAAAAGTAATGGACACCTAGTGAGGTGGGCCAAAGTTTTCAGGTCTTAAATGATCCGAAGGCCAAAAGAAAGGCAGAAAAGTAATGAACACCTAGTGAGGTGGGCCAGAGTTTTCAAGTCTTAAATGGTCTGAAGGCCAAAAGAAAGGCAAAAAAAAAATTGGACACTCAGTCTGCCAAAGCAACTGGAGTGAGCCAGAGTATCCAGATCACATATGATCCGGTTACGCCCTAACCACGGGCAAGAGGTTGTTCATGTGAAGCAACGCCACCTCTAAAGTAGAAGGAGTTGGAGAGGTTGTCCTCAATAGGACTTCAGGGAATGGGATCACTCCAAAAGGAGGTGATACATGTCCCAAACTTGGTTTAAGGAACGCTGTTGGTCAAGCTGGTTTGAGACTAGTCCAACAGGTCTGTAATAACTAAGAATGGTACAATATGTCTGTAGCTAAACGAATGATATATTTGTAATCCGTGCATCTATGCCATCATAGATTAAGACACGTTAAATAAAAAGTCATTCAAAATCTAACGAAGTTGAGATTGTTGCCTTCTGTCGACATAAACCATCAAAATGAATGTGAGGTAGGCGAAGAGGCAAAATCACTTTTCCATTCCGTCAAAGGAATAGCGAAAGAAGCACCGCTCCTTTAGAACTTAGTCACACCTACATGGGTGAATTGAAGTTTGTACAAAATATGGGGGGGAGACAAGTTCCGTCAAAGAAATAGCGAAAGAAGCACCGCTCCTCTAGAACTTAATCACACCTACATGAGTGATTTGAAATTTATACAAAATAGAGGGGGGAGACAAGTACTTTGTGATCTTCTGTGATGATGGTACAACATATTACATCCTTTGTTTGTTGAAAAACAAAGATGAAGTTGTTGAAGTGGATAAGCGCTACAAAGTAGAAGCTGAAAATCAACTAAGCTTACGGATTGAGGAATTCGTAGTGATGGAGGGGGAGAATGTGAAGCATCGTTCATCAAACGACTGCTTATTACTCACCTCAGTCTAATGGTTTTAGCCAAGCGCAAAGCCGTACGCCCAAAATTATGGGGCAAGACGATCCTTACCGCTAATGCGATTCTCAACAGAACTCCGCATAATGATAATGATAACCCTCCATATGAAACATGGAAATGATCCCACCTACAAATGTTGTGATGTGGGGTGGCTTGGTAGATGTTGGAATACCGAAACAGGTCAAGTTTGACCTAAGACTGTAGATTGCATATCCACTGGATCTGCAAATAACAATAGTGTTTATTGCCTCTTGGTGTCAAAGAATGCTGAATTCTTTGAGGATAACTTTCCTTGAGAAGGAAAAGGAAGTAATTACTCGAGGTTAACAAGAACATGCGAGTGCCTGATTGTCCAGAACCAGACGTTCCAGAGCTACAAGACTCGGAAGTTGCTGACTATCCAGAACTTAATGTTTCAGATCTACAGAACTCAGTGATTCTAGATGTTGAACCGAGAAGGAGCAAAGATGGGACACAGACTTGTTCCAGGCCTTCTAGCTTGTATGGTTGAGAACGAACCATGGACAATTAACAAATAATTATCATCTCTAGAAGCGCTGCTTTGGAAAGAAACTACAGAGAGAGAAATAGATTCCATCATATAGAACCATACTTGTGTAATGGTTGACCTTCCTCCGAAAAAGAACCTTTGGGGTTGTAAAAGTGGATACTCAAAAGTGAGTACAAAGTAGATGGATTTACTGACGAGTATAAGGCCTCGGCTACTTGGACATGTGCTCCCCTGTGAATAACTTAACATCTAGGGCCACTGCAGTCTTGCGTGACATGGATGTTGATGCCGCCTTCATAACCGGAGAGTTAGAAGGGGAGGATCATAATTGGTTTGATGGACTGTTGGGCTTATTCCTGAACTTCCATTTTGGTCGCTGAAATATTTACATTTTGGTCTTGAAAGTTTCAGATAAAACAGAATCAATGAATCTGACAACAAAAATATTGACTCTGAAGTTAGAAAGCCAATAGTTTGAAAACCAACAGTCTGAAAGTGGAAGTCACATTGAAACAAAAGTCTTGATATGAAAGATATGAGTATCACATATGACATCTTAGGAATTGGGATTTCTAAGTCATCTAACGGACTGGTCTAACTCCAAACTCAGTTGTGAGATAGTTGACAGTCTCGTTGAAGCCACCAATGGATATGAATCATAAAACTGATTGGAATCATGGTGCACCCATATACAAGGAGCGATATGCGCAGGTCACATGTATTTCAATGTATTGTACACACTACAACCGACCTAGTATCGGCCTACAAAGCAGATCAGTTGAACTAAGGTTCACTCATGATTCTGGAAATGATTGATAGAAGACATTAAATCGGATATGACGATGTCTGAAATGTTCGCTTATCTACGGATTACAGTATTCTGGATGTCCATCGGTTCTGGAAGAAAACAGTGATGCAAATTGGACATCAGACTTGAAGAACACCAATGCCACAAGTAAATGTGTATGGTGGGTCTTGGAAAATCCTCTAAGCAAACTTGCATCGGCCGATTCATGATGGAATCAGAGTTTATCGCTTTAAACAAAACATGAAAGAAGTTGAGTAACTTCACGACTCCTTAGAGGACGTCCCTTATTTGGAGAAACCCGTGCCTTCAGCAGTTATACATTGTGGCGAGCCGATCGACTTCAGGAAGGACACGAATGACGGCGTCTGGACATATCTGTCGGATTTGTCGAAGACATAAGACCGTATGGCAGTTGATCACCACGATTGTCACTTTCTTGATTACTAATCAAAGGATATAGCGGACCATTTAACTAAGGAAATACCCGAAGATCAAGAGTTCTGCATGTCTAGGGGAATGGGCTTAAAACCCAAACAATACGAACCTTTGCGGTGGTAACCCAACCATACTGACTGGAGATCCCAAGATTTTGGTTCAATAGGAAAACTAAGCTGCAAAAGGTTCAGTTGAACGCTTCGGTGGAAGCAAGAGCAATTCGAATTACGATTTCTGTAAAGAAACGTAAATCCAAAGCCGTTCTCGCGATAGACATTAAAGTGCTACCTGCATGGTGGGTAAAGGTTAAGCTTCCAAACCTTTAACGATCCTCAAACGGTTGAGGTTAAGGTTGGAGAAACTTTTAATGATTCCTAACACTTATAAAGTGGGGTATAACAAGATACCTTATAGGAGATCACCTATTTAAGTGCGAGGACAGGCCGCCTCAAGTGAACGCACTTAAGAATCCAAGTGTGTCCACGGCCACAACGGACATAACAATAAGAAGAAACGAATAAAGAGGAGGTATTGTGTTGGTACCATTGTCCTGGCTTACATTAAACACTGACGGTTCAAGACATCACGTTCACCGCGCAGTAAGTAAGTCCGATGGTATTCAACTAGCGAAGGTTCAAAGCGGAAGCTACCTCTCCTGATGCAATATCTTTTCGCTGAACGATTGCTGAAAGTAGACACTTTGTGTGTGCGCCAAAATCTCTTTCAAGAGGGGATTGTTGAAAATTTACTAATGTAGAATTAAGCTTATCCCATTATTTATGACTCGAATAATTGGGGTCCCGCATGTCGAAAATGTCATTTTCACACACGTGCAATCTTAGTGCCAAGTATCGTAAATTTCGTTAATGAAAGAGATATTGGTACGTAAGTGAAATGTTTGAGACATAGAATGATGGACGGTTATTAGCTAAATAACAAGTGTTCCACGTTGGTAAACGAAGGAAGGATTGTGCGAAGTGTAAGATAGTACGGGTCGGAAAAGGGCCGCGGAGCCGAGAAGGGCCGTGTCGCCTCCCGGACTGGGCCGCGGCACCCCCTTGCAGCGCCGCGACGCCTGATTGGCAGTGAGCATCGTGAGTTTTTGTCTGAATTAGCTTCGCGACGCTTCATTGGCAGTGACTGCTCGACATAATCCCAAAGGTTTAGCCGTTGAGGTGGTTTCAATGGCATTGAATCCACCCAATAATGGTCATTACTTGGACCATTATGTTGCTGCATTACTTGGGGGTTAAATGCCATCCATTACATGGCAATTGAATGCCATTATGGGGCATTTGAAAGGCCATCTTGCACACCTATAAATTGAGGCCTTTGGCTCAATTTTATAGATGAACAGAAAGGAACAAGTGAACATACTTACAAGTTAACAACACCACAAAGAGATCAGTTTTTCTGATAAACAATCATTCTTTTAGCAATCTTCATTATTCGTGTTCTTCGCTAGGATCATTTGTGTAGGCTTTGCACATTTGATAGTTTGTTGTTTCATCTTGGGAGACTATTGTCCACACATCCGTAAAGCCTATATACGGGGGCAATCTTGTCTTAAAGACATAGAGGCATCTCTCGATTCAACCGGTGGTGTTGTGATTATCTAATTGGTTGCTAAGTGTTTCATGTGTGAACTAGAATCTAAAAGGATTCTAACCGTTCGGATTCTCAGCGGATCTACAAGCCACAAGTGTAGTAGTTCATGTTCTTGTATTTTCGAATACAAGATCCATAATTGAAGTTCCAATTCAAGATCAAGATATTGGCAACTTGTTGTTGTAATCTTTGTTGTTTATCCTTTCGATCACTGTAATAGTTATTTACTATTCCCGTACGTGCTTTACATATCCTATAGCTGCATCTGCCTTTAGTGACACATGTGGTTTTAGAATCAACACTCTGAAAGGCCTAAGTCCTAACCCATCACAATCTCACTTCAATAACACGGAATTCAGAGGCGAAACTCCAATCCGTTATTCCAAATTACTTCTTAATCCCAAGTAAGTTGGAGTCGGTTATAGAATCCAGGAAAACAACATGAAGAAATCTAATTGACACTAGTGGAATTGTAAAATACTATTGAGATTAGCAAGTCATAACACTGCAGGACTATGTAAATGTTGAGAGTACATAACCAAGTCACACACAATGCAAAGACCATACGGATTACTGGGGGAAGGGGATCTTAGCTTATTTTCTTCAGAAGAATAATGTCGTGCCAAGATAATACCTAAGTAAAACTTGTCTTAACAACATTTCTTTCGGTTCCTGTCAGTACACTTTTTCTGTACACTGGACAAAAAAGAGAGCAAAACATGTCACAGCGTTTAAGGCTGTCGTTTCCCTTTATTTAACTTATGATTACAAATTAGTTGTAGCTAAACAAAGGAACACAACTCCGTGATGGAGACTTCCTATCATTAACAAATTGAAAGAGAGACAAAAAAGATTACTGTAAATGCATGAGAAGTACTTCAATGATTCGACTATTTGGAACATATTGAAAACTTTGCCCATTTTGACTCTTCTCTGCATACACTGTGCAGTAGATTGAGTATTGTTGTCTTACCTTTTGCATATCCTGCACGCTCAGACAGCTTATTGTTGACATGAGAAGCGTCAATTAAATTGTGGCATCTCCTGTTTATATTTTAAGGGATGACTAATATCGTTACTAAGATTCTCATTAGCCTCAACATAGATTATTCTAGTTTGACGGTATAATATTGGCTTGAAAAGACTCATAAAAAAGAAGAGTGTAAAATAAGAAACTACAGCCAATTATTATAGGCTGCTAGTATTCATCATTGGTAGCATAAAATGATAGCCGAGGATCTATCGAAAACAATTGTTTCCATACCCCACAAAGGTAGAGGTAAAGTCTGCCCCCATACCCCGTTGTGTGAGATTACACTGGGTATATTGTTGTTGGTAGCATAAAATGATGAATTTGTGAACTTGTTCATTAACTAATGCTTAAAACTATATCACCTAACAAGCACCCAACTAATTCATTCCGCCCGCGATACAGAGTACAGGCAAAATATCACAACATATTCCTCAAAATGTCTCCTTATACTATTTGTTTATGTTTCAACCTCAATTCTCCTGTTTATAAGTTGCTTGCCTCTGCTAACTGAGGTAGATATTGACAGATGCTGCATCTGCCTTAATTTATTTCTTAGAGCATCTCACTCACTACCCACAGTGATTTCTATTTTGCTGCAGCAGAAAATGTGTAATTTTGGAATCAACACTCCGAAAGGCCTAACCGATCACAGAGTTCTTTTCTCCATTGAACATGGGATTCACTTAATTCATAGGTGCAACTCCAATCCATTATTCTAAACTACACCTTGATACCAAAGCAAGTCGGGGTAGGCTATATGATCTAGGAAACTCTAATCCATTATAATCTAGGAAAACAGCATGAAGAATTCGGATTGACACTAGTGGAAATGTGAAATAGTATTGAGATTAGAAAATTATAACATTTGCAGGACTGAGGAATGAGATGGTCAGAGTATAGAACTGCTTGGTAGAAGAACCAACTACAGATTGCTCAACAAAGTAATTCACAGAATGCCAAAGACCAAATGGATAAACTTATGGTTTCAGAAACAGAATGACTATCAAGTGCCAAGATAATACCCAAGTAAAACTTGTCCTAACAACATTTGTCTTTCCAGCCTAGTCAGTAGTACAATTTTTTCTGTACACCGGACACAAAAGAAAAAGAAAAACTTACACAGAGAACTAAGACTGCGGTTTCCCTAAACAAGGGAATACTACTACCTAATAGAGACTTTCTATCATTTAAAACCTGAAAGAGATTCAACTCCCGTAAGATGATGAAAAGACAGAACCCTGGGGCCACCTAAAGGATATCATCACTTGTCTTAGGAATAAATTTTACTTGTTCCAAGTGAACATTTATCATACGAGCTACCCAACCACACATATGATGTTTCTGTCACTTAAGAAGTAAGCTCAAAGGCAATTTATGTCATTTGCTTGCCAAGTAACAGCTTCATACAACTATCTCCACGGAAGACAGATCTTTCATAAGCCAATGAGAAACTCATAATGATTTTTTCTTCATGCAAATCCTCGATGCCTTGTTTAGATAATCGAGTGAAGGCAAGGTCTAACAATAAGCAAAAATGCAAAAGCAGTTCTGCAGCAGAGTTATAGAGAGGACCTTCTCTGATATTTGACGCTACAAACACTAGCTGATGCATAAATAGTTCAGAATATTGAATATTGATATAAATTCTAATGCAAAGATAGTAGACTATATGTGCTCTTAACACATCAGTCAATTATGATTTAATACTGACCGGTTGATCCCATTAAAGCTAAAGGAAGCTCTGATTTGAAATAATCCATAGTCCACAACTTTTTATCTATATCTCTCCTGTCTCCGTACCACCTCTCCTCCCCCAAAAAGGAGGAGTGATGATAGTGCTCAATACAATACAGATTATCATAGTGATCTGTCTAAGAAGGCATATCAAGGGGTATTCTTGCTCTTACATTTATTCAGCTGTTTAAGGTTTCAACTCTCTGGGAACACTGTGCTGTCACATAAAGAAGCTTTAAACAGTGTTCAGGATTAACAAGCAGCAGTAATGTCTAAAACCCTGACAAATACACACCAGTTACCAGCATCAGGCACTATTTCTAACCACAATCATAAATTTCCGCTCACATATCTAGTGTAAATGAGAAAAATTAGAGAAGAGACAGGGCAATCTTACATTCAGATTTAGAAAATGTACAGAAACTTCAGGTAGCCGGCAACTTCAAATCGTTGAACTGACCCAAAACGACACAGCGATAGTATCATTTCTGATGTACTAGCAGTACTTCTCATCACACATTTTACAAAACGAATGAATTAACAAGTGCACCAAATGTTACAACTATACTACTTGTGGAAAAAAATCACTTACAGAAGCAATGACCATAAAGCAGCGAAAAAAGGAGACTAACAGTCAGCTCAGAAAAAGAGTAAGCTCACTGCTCTCCCTAAGCAGCTTGTACCAACATAACAGCAACTATCTGAACCTCTCCCTGAGCATCACCATACCAACATACCTGCAATCAAAAACCAAAAATTATCGAACTCTCCACCAGACGATAAATTAGGACAAGTTACTAACTCAGACTAACAAACACCTACCGTCCAAGCATAAGAAGAGTAGCCTGGGGATTGGTCCCTGGTGACACAGTGAATATCGAACCATCAACAACTCTGAGGCCTTCAATGCCAAGTACTCTCAAATTTTGATCAACTACCTTCCCCACAACACAGCCACCATGATAGTGCCAAATGGTATTGACTGTCTGATGGCAGAACTCCCTCATAAGTTCATCATTCGACTCATCAACAGGCAAAGCAGGACCTACATACCTAAAATCCCTACCACCAAACCACTGATCAAACTTGAAAATCTCCATTGATCTGGTTCTCAGCACATCAGCTATGTTTCTTGTGCCATTGACACACCTCTCTACATCTCCCGGATTACTGAAGTAATTGAATTGGACAATAGGGTTCAGTCTAACATCTGTTGATGCCAATCTAAGTGAACCTGAAGAAATTGGTCCAACAATCTTCTCCATGAGGGTGGCCACAGTGAGATAAACTGGTGAAGGCGACGTTCTGATAAAAACCGAGTTAGCAGGGGAAGCAAATGGGATAACATTAGAGGCAGCCTCTAAATAAGCCCCTGAATTAGTAATCCCCACAACTTGAATCAACGAATGTTCCAGTGGCATAGGTGGCAGAATTGAGATACCATTTCTTGGATTATCAAACAGAAACTTCCCCACATAAGGTAAATGGTGAGCAACAGGAATACCCCATGTAGATAGGTAAGGCCTTGAACCAACACCACTCAACAAAAGCAACTGTGGGCTACCAAGAGCTCCTGCAGATACTAAAACTTCGCCTTTTCCACGCAACATGGCGTGGTGATAACGCCCAGATTGGTCACAGAAAATCACACCAATAGCAGCCTGCTTAGACGGCCAATAAGCTGAGTTTGGAGCTAGCAGAATCCTCTCCACACTAGCATAAACAGCTACCTTAATATTTGAAGGATTTGCATAGTTAAGAAGATCAGCAGCACTATGTCTACGTCCCGAGCTATCAAAGGTGGACCCACCAATCTTGGTACCAATAACATGATCCAAACTAAACCCATTAAAGGGATCAAATCCAGCTTCCACTAACCCATCCCTCACAGCTGATTGCCAATTCTTGAGTTCAGGCCTAAACACAATAGCCTTTTCAATCCATTCATAAGATTGATTAACAACTTTTAAATCCCAGTTAATACCAGACCTAGTATAAAAATCTTGATCAGCCCTACTATAAAAACCAGCATTAATTGCACTACTACCTCCAAGAATTCGACCTCGGGCATTCGGAACTCCATCTTCAGAGGTGAAAGCTTGTGCAGGTGACTCAAAATCATCAATATCAGCGAGGGCAGTAAGAAACCCTTCTTGGATCATCAAATCAGGTCTTCCATATGGAACACCCCCTCTTTCTAAAAGTAGAACTTTGTACTTCTCCGACAATGTCGCCGCCAGTGGACAGCCGGCTGTGCCACCACCCACCACTATGTAATCATAATAGTCTTCAGATGGAAACTCCGTTGCATTGAATACAAACTTCATATAACTTGGAACTGTAAAACAAAACAAAAAACAAGATTTTTACAAGAAACCATCAAATTCTTGAAGAAATGTACGTGCGAAACTGTAATCAAATAGACATGTTGAAAAAAAAGAAACATACTCTCGTTAGATGAATCAGACTGTGTAACGGGCATCGAAAGTAGTATCATGATGGTGAAGATGACGAAATATGACATATAAAGAGTCCAAGATTTTGCCATTTTTATGACAAATAAGAAAAAGGAAGCTGCGTTTGGGGGTGCCAGAAAAGAGAAGCGACGGAGCTAGGGCGGCGGGAGGTGGTGGAGGAGGGAGGGGGGGGAGGGGAGGGGTGGTTAATGAAATTTGCAGGGAGGAGGGGAATAATGGGTGGCAGAGAGGAGAGCAGTGTCTTGTTGGTGGTAATTTCAGTTCAGTTGAATATTACATTCATGTTTCACTACAATGGTGGTATGTGGATGTGGACTAATATATGTGTGTTTCAACTATTTTATTGAGTATTGTTATATTAGCACATATATTAGGTAATTTTCTTTATCAAAACTTAGGTTATTAGATAGTTAATTTTATTTATAATGAAATTTAGATATTAACTTTTTATGATTTTTAATTTTACTTCATTAATTGTTACGTCACATCCTTGATTGCTATTCATATCTCTCTCCTTTTTATTTTTCCTATCCTTTATCTCCTCCTAAGCCTTGCATGAGAATTTGTATGAATTCAATGTTCACTATTATGATTCATTTGGTCATAAATCAATGTTTTAGTACGGTAAGTATTAGATATTTATAACTATTATTTTCTCCGTGAAGATTTGAGTTTATAATGAAATATTATTTGATTTTCACGTGAAATATTCAATATTGGATATCACTTATAAATTTTTGATTTTCATAAAAGGCGGGGGCAAAGAATCCAGAGCGAAGGACAAGCGTTAAGATCCAAAATGTTCGACTATTTATATCTTCAAGTGCAAAAGAAATACTTGCGTAAGAGCTACAATTGTTTCAGCGGGAGCAGTGATATTTAAAAGTAAAATTTAATTAAAAAAAATGCAATTTCCAAGAGCTCTTTCCAACTTTAAGTAACTATAGTAGCAAAACATAAACTTCCAGAAGAACTTGACCCAAATCCTAAAGCAATAATTCCATTAATAAATCATACTAAAGTAAATTTGGTTCATCACTTTACTTGAGCTTCTCGATCAGGAGTAATTCCTAAGAGAGAAAAGCCAAGATTTGCAAATACAAATGGAGCGGTAGTAGATCGATGGGCTGGACTATGTTTGCGGGCCTGAAAGATAGCTAGATTACCCAGCCCGGCCCACATTAGACGTGGTATCTTCTTCTGGAAGAAAAGCAAAGAACTAGAGCTCCTATTCTCAGTTCCGACTAAGCGGCGACTCAGGTAAGTCTTAAACCCTTTAACTTCACTTTCAGTATCTGATAGTCTAATTGCCCGTAGTTTTTAAAGTTATTCTGCACGATCCTATACAAACAACAGTGGAAGATTTTTTTGCTTATCATTTGGTTTCTGCTTCATGTTAATTGCAAAATTTACTTCTAGGCTCTGAATTTACTGCTCGTAAAGGTGTCATTTATGCTGCTGGCTTCAATTATGTAGTATTAGTAGTAACTTAAGTGGATGCTCTATGCATCGGCGCTTTTGAAATGATGATGATAGTGAGACATGTCATTGTAATCCGGTCATTGAACAAAATAGGTTAGACAAAGGGAAGACCTTCAAATGAATCAATGCTTCAGGTAATACGAGCATGGATCACAAATTGCTAGGAAAATAGACTTGAGATAAAATGGCCATTTTTTTTTCCAGAAAAGGTCGGCAATCATGCATTTCCATATTATGGAGGAGATAGAGATGGGTCCCTGTGAAAAGATTCAGGGCCTTTAGACATACTTGTGTCCAGGACAATTATATTAAACTTCTCCTCGAGTTTTATCAAATGTTACATATCATGCGAGATGTCTAATAAAATACTCTACGGCCTTACTTGAACAGGATCTGTTCTATAGGCTCGTATCACTGTATCCTTGAGTTCTAATGTCTAATAAAATATTTTATGATATGTCTTTGGCTAAATTTAACGTGATAATTGGTTAGGAGATTTTGAAAGCGAGACTTGTCATCCCTAATCGTGAAGACTTTGCGAGCTAGCCAGCTTTCTCCCTAATGATTAGTCACTGGATTTATATGCTATGCATCGAAGGACACATTTTTAATCTGCTTTCTTTACTCTCACTTAAAGGTTACAATTTCACAGGAAGAAACATGAGGTGCCTAAACAACTATGAAATGAAATAGCTAGCAAATTTATTAGTTAAATGCTAAAGCAAGGATATGAAATTCATCTAGTAGCACATTAGAGTCAACTCAGTTTCTAGCCTTATAATCTTTCCCTTTTGTCCCCTTTCTTTTCTGGTAAATGTATGTCTTCTGTTTCATCTTCTTCTTGAGCCGTGCGCATATTTCCATGTTCCTTATGTGATAATGCATGTCCATCCGTCAGTCATATCGGATATGTGCAATGGTGACAGTATGTTTAAACTTCAAGTTTATTTCCCTTCTCGAGTTGCAAAACACAACTCGGTATTAAGGAAGTTTCACACAATGGTCTCGTATAGAAGCCTCTAGGTGGTACTGAACTCAGGATTGACTAACCCTACATCATGGAGAGCCTCTACTTAGGTAAATTCATCTCCTTGCTTTTTCTTTTCAGAGAGAATTGTGATGAGTTGAAGATCAAGTAAGTAGTTTGCAAAGAGAGAGTTCACTAGTTGGCATCCCAAGCGGTGCTATCCCGTGATAGGGCTTTGGACCCCAAAAAATCATATGCAATATGATCTCCTTCTTTCCTTCCGTCCATACTATATATTCCCTCTCTTTTTACATCCAGTATAACTTCCCTAAAATAATAAAGAGTAGCTAGTTGCTTCTTGAAGTATGATATTCCGATGTTATTTCTTTCAGTTTAATCCTTGAAGCAAAGTTATCCAAATGTCACACCCCAACCTTGGGGGTGTGGCCGGCACCCGACACTCGAAGGCCCGAGCGAACCAACCATGGCATTGGTGACACGTGACACGAACATCGGGCCGACAAGGCCGCTAAGTGACCACAGTACAAAGCAAAGGAATTAACCTGCACACAGAAGAACCCAACAATATCCTATATATAGCTAAGGCCGACAAGGCCACATCACGGTCATGACAATTATAAGGGGGGGCTGACAAGGCCAAGCAAAACATATATACGCTGACAACTGGTATGCAAGCCTCTAAAAGGGTAACACAATATCAACAGGTCGGGACAGGGCCTCGACATACCTCAAAACTATACATTTGGATATGTAGTAGTACCTATGGACTCAACACCGGCAACTCCGAAGAAGTGGAGTTCGACACTCGATCGCTGATCACAGGGTCCTACTGAGGAGGTGCCGTTCTGTCCGTCGTCACCTGTGGGCATGAACACAGCACACAAAAAAATCGTCAGTATGAAATATGTACTGAATATGTAGGGCGGTAAGTGTAAGCATAAGAAATGTAAATAACAAAAGATGAGATATAGAGACAACTTGAAACTTTGAACAAAGCCCCTGTGGGCAACCACAACTAGAATATGAATGCAAATGCAACAACAAACGACAACATACCCAGTGAAATCCCACAACGTGGGGTCTGGGGAAGGTAGAGTGTACGCAGACCTTACCTCTACCTTGGTAGGTAGAACGACTGTTTCTGAGAGACTCTCGGCTCAAGACAGAGCATAAGTACAAGAAAAGCAACAACAAAAGCAAAGCAAGAGAAACGGTCAAGACTCTGTTAGAAAAAATTGAATACAAATGCATACTCGTAAAATCATCCCTCTATGTGGAGGTGTATATATATATCATATCATATGATAATAAATCCCCCTGTGGGGTGAGCTCATCGTCATATCATCATCATCCATGCCCAATTGATCAGTGGTATGCATAGCTATGTGCTTACCCGGTCGTATCTGACACGACGCAGTGATGAAAGAAGTACATCTAGGTGCATATCTACGTGCCTGCCCGACCGACTATAGCGCGATGCGGTAATAAAAATAAATACATATGTATATAAGTGCAATGCAAGACCGACCTCAGAAGAGACACCATACAAAGAGTCAGAGTGACTTATCGTCGTTCCCCTTTGACTATCGTTATTGTTGCTACGTTCATTATCTTCCACCAATAGACCAATGAAATAAGAAGTAAGAAACGTCTTGTTATGAACTCATGTTATGAACTAGACATGAAGAGTTGGCTTATCTCTCAGGAAACATGATCAACACAACAATATCTCATCATTTTTTTAGCAATAGATTAGAAGGTTAAGGACATGTGAATATTCTTCAATACGGGCTATTTATGAGAAGAAACCAGCTTGATCATTTTGGTGTACCATCGACACATTTTTAACGGGGAATTTTTCAACGAAAGATTATTTGAGTACTAGTCATGCCACAAGAGAAGAGAAAGTCCTACATACCTCGTTGACGGAGCTATATACGTTTCTCGAGCCCTCGAACGCCTTACAAACGTTTTCCTACATAATACAAACCATTCAAGATCAAAATCAAGGTCATAGCTTATAGAAATCTTCATTTAGACATTTAAGCGAGCAACTTGCGAGCATGAGTTCGTAGGCTCTTTTGTAGCTCAACTTCCCCGCAACCCGCTACCAAATTCTACTTTTCTACCCGTCCTCGTCAATACGATCCCATCCATATCCTCACAGCTCCACACCAAAACCATTCAAAACACTCCAGCAATTAAGCTATATTCATAGGAGTTTCTTAAAGAATTACAAGAACTTATTCTATGGTGATTTCAACCAATTCTTAGGATTTATACTTGTAGAAGTTCAAAGAGATCAAAAGGAAGTTAAATTATACCTTAGGTGATCAAAATCACTCCAAACTCCAAATTACTGAAGGTGAAGTCTTCCTCCGAGAAGTGAAATAGCGAAGAAATCACAATTTCAAAGTTGCCATGCTGTTTTCCATGTTGAGATTGTTTGATTTGCTATTAGGGGTGTTTGTGATTGATGGGAGAAGGTTTGAGAGATTCTCTTAGGGTTTTAGATGAAGAAAAATGAAGGGGAAATTGTCCAAGCTATGTATATATACAAGGGCAAGATTAAAGCCACCGACTTAGCACACTGTTCCTGCGGCAATTTGCGCCCTTGGATGGAAATGCGAATATCTCTCTACTCCGACGTCGTATCGACGAACGGTTTGTTGCGTTGGAAAGAAGTCTCCCTGAACTTGAACTTAGATAGGTTATTCACCCCATAACTACTCATATAACATCAGATATACCCCTGCTAAGTTGGGCCAAAAATCTTGTTCGAAATTCGGCCTGCCCTTACCCGAGTTTCGACGAACTTAATTTTCTTTAATTTGTTTGACCTCGAACTCTTACAAAACTTTCATAACACATGTTTAAACTTATTTTTATCCAAATATGAGATCTTAGCCTCACCGAGCTTTACGTTACTTTACCTACGACGCATACGAGTGCGAAAATATGGGGTGTAACACCAAATTTCTGATTTTGATCACAAAAGAAAAGTATTGTTTCAAGAAGGAATATTTTTTGGGGAGGACCATAAAAGTATTGTTGTTCGGATGTACCCCTCCTAAAAAGTCAACTAATTCTTTTTGGAGATCAAGTATTTTTGGAACTTTCAATAATAACACAACAATTTGAAAAATTTACAGAGGGTTTCAAAGTTTTTTGAATCGTCGTTTAACAAAATGAGTGTTTTGATTGAGTTTGTTAGGTCATTCACCAAGTCTTTTGAAATCACTGACTTAGTTTTGCAAGATGAGAGCTTCAGAAACCATTGTCTCTAACGAGTTTGCAAATTTAGAGTTTGGGTTTAGGAAGTTTATTGGCTAAGGGGAACTGTTAGATCCCCTTAAGTTCCGTATTGAAATATAGCTAACATTCAGTTTGATAAGTCATTTATACAAAAGCAATAGATAGTTCCTACCTAACAGACTTGATCTTGAACCCTGTGTGGTACCAAATAGAGAAGTCACAATTCCAGAACCTTAAATGTAAAGGGGGATCCTAAAAAACAAGAGCAGCAAAAATCGAAAAGGAAGCACATTAGAACCAAATCCAAGGAGACTCGAGAGAACTAGCAGTAATCCAGGTGGTAGACTCGCATTGAGATGGTTTAAGGGTAGAGGTGAAGAGTTGTGGGTCTCGGTGGTGTGATGGAGTAGGAAGCCATCACAAGGAAAGGGGGTAAGAGAATGAAAGATGAAGACTATAAAAGAGATACAAGGTTGGAAGAGGAGCCCTTAACCGCGCGAAGGGCGATGCAAACACCTGGGAGTAAGACCCAGGAAGCTTCATGTAAAGAGTAGCAAACCGATGTCATAGAGTCAAGCCATGGTAGAAAAGATAGGAGGTAATCCTTTACACAGTAATGGTAGGACCAGGAATAGGAAGGACTGATGAGTTAACTGGTGATGAGACCATTTTGAGATACGGCAGGATATGTGGGGAAGAGTGGTAAGAGATTATTGTACGAGATTGGGGTCCGATAGTGCTAGGAGTTCTGCTCTTAAAATGTTCTTTTTTGAGATAACCAGACTTTATACTTATAAATTTTGTTTTGAATCTTGCCAATCCCTTATTTTAGATTATGTACCAAAGAAGATCTAATATGGTGAACTAAACATTTGTAAAAAAATTAGATATACTAAACGATCAGGTGTTTATTTTATTCCCATATTTTATCCATCCGTAATTTATCTGCGAACTAAAGTACCTGATAGTTTACCAAGAAAAAATGTATCTGTGAAGAAAAAGAAAAAATATTGCGTGAATGCTAGTGAACTTTTACTGCTAACATATTGATACTTTATCTATATTTGATTCTGTATAATCACATGACCTTTTTACGAAATCTCACTACTTTTGACTTCAATTTGATGTCACCCGTTCCTCCTAATTGTCAGTTCAATTGTGGTTTACCACCACCCTAAATGGATCTTAATGATCTGAACAAGGTCTTGGAAGTCAAATCCTTGAAGAAAGTACGTGATGATGAGGCAATGGAAATTCTTGAAAAAGTAGCAAAACAGGTGCAACCTATAATGCGCAAACGGAAGTGGAAAGTTAAGGTGCTCTCTGAATTTTGGTACTGGCCGTTCTTTCCTTTCAGCCTTTTAATTTCCTGACGAGTCTTTAACTTTAGTGAGTTTCCTGCTTTGTATTTATATCTTCTATTGCTGTTCATGAGCTAATCAGCTAATCTGATTTCGCAGTCCTGCCAATCCATCTCTTTTGGGACTCAACATAGGAGGAGGTGCTGAGGTTAAGATTAGACTGCGCCGACCAAACAATGAGTGGGACTTCTTTCCTTATGCTCAAATTCTCGACACCATGCTTCATGAACTCTGCCACAATGAATATGGCCCACATAATGCTGATTTTTATAACCTATTGGACGAAATCAGGAAGGTTGTGTGTCTGCATGAGATATATTTTACTTAGTTTGCACCACTTTCGTTCTTTTTGCTTTTTTGGTTTTCTTACAACTTACCCCTCTAACTATTAGTCCATATGAGGCCTGTTTGTGTGTTGCACACCCCCTAATATGTATTGTTTTTTCTCCGGAAATACTAGTTCCTTCCTAGAAACAATGTAACTGAGTTGAGTTATTGTTGACAATTGTTTTTACCATTTAACATTTGTAAACACTTGCACATATGGCTGATCTTTCCTTCTTTCTTTTACTAATTCAAACTCTTCCTGAATCCCTTTTCAGGAATGCGAGGAGCTTATGGCTAAAGGAATTACAGGTACTGGACAAGGATTTGATCTCCCCGGTAAGCGATTGGGTGGGTTTTCTCGTCAACCTCCATTGTCATCATTGCGGCAGAAAGCACTGGCTGCTTCAGAAAACAGAGAACGAATTGGAGTACTTTTGCCATCGGGGTCTAAGCGTCTGGGGGGTGATAGTAGCATCAAGGCTGTACTCAGCCCAATTCAGGCTGCTGCAATGGCTGCAGAAAGGAGATTACACGATGATTTGTGGTGTGGATCCAAAATGTTAGAGAGTGAGGGGCCTTCTGAAAGCTCTAAAGCTTCAGTGATACCGAAGTCTCATCCTACTTCAGTTGTAGGAACCGATCCCAAGATAATGTGGGAATGTTGTGCGTGTACTTTATTGAATCCGGTAATGTTTTTTTTTGCTTTGTCCTTGCTCTTTTATTTCCTATGTTAGTCCTGTACCACATAGGAGTCTTATAAGTCTTCTTCAAAATGCAGCTCAATTCAACCATTTTGATCTAAACTACATGGCACTATCCATTGAAAAATGATTATTTTTTTTGGGCCCAATTAAAGGACACCTAGCATGATTTGAGATCATTTTCAGACATATCAATGTAATGAGAAGATTTGTCATTCGCATTATCTATTGACTGTAAAGTCCCCCCAGCTGATGATGTTCATTTCACCATTGCAGCCTCTAGCCCTTCTTTGTGGAGCTTGTGGGACCCCAAAGGACAGAGGAAATGAAGCAAAGGCAGCAAAAGTCTGGTCTTGTAAGTTTTGCACGTTGCATAATAGCCATGAGGTTGAACGGTGCTTAGCTTGTGGAGAGTGGAGATACTCTTATGGTCCACCTGTTTCAACCACGGATCCTCGTATTAGCACCTAAAGGACGAGAAGCAAAGGATTTTAAAGAAATTACAGGCGGACTTTAGTACAGGTCAAGACATTATTGATTAAATTAACTGAACATGTGTATTTGGTGTAATTAAAGTGGCCATATTCGCCCATTCTGCTCGAGAAACCATGAACTTGTTAATATGATTAAAGAGATGGTAATCATTTAAGGCATATGATGTTGAGAGAAAGAAGAAAGTAGCTGACCATGAAAATAAGAGTAATTAAAGTTGGTGGTGTAAAAAAATATTGTTTTCTTTTTCAAAGTTTCCACACAATACCGTGAATAGAATGATGATTTGGTAATTTGTCACGAATTATCAAATTTTTGAAGTTATCACTTTAGTTGTATTAGGTGACAGAGTACTTTCGAAATGATTGCATATAAAGTAATGGTGCTTAAAGAATAGCTTTTCTCTGATATTTTGACGATAGCACTTTTCCATGTATGCATTAGCGAATGCAACATATAGTATCTTGATTTTGTTGAGATGCCAATGTTATACGCTTTACCAAGAACCTAGTTATCGTATCTCAATTTGTTAACCCCACCGACATTGTACATGGACTTTGAACATCCCGTCATTAAAAATCATTAACGTTAATTGCCAAATGAATTGATAAAGAATTCTGGTTGAAACTTGTGATAAGTAATTAAGTATAGATAACCTGTTCAATAAGTATATTTAAATGAAGGATCAATCATCATCATCATAGCTCGCCCAATTTTTTTACTGATGATAAGATGGTGCCGGTATAGCTCGTAGAGGAACTTTTCAGTCATTTCTGTTTTTTTAACGCAACTAGAACATTCAGGGATAGGCTGCTATTCATGTGCTTGAACTGGTAAATATTATACTCCATAGTTTATTATTCTTTTTATATGACTTGGTATATTAAAGATGGTGAAACCTCTCAAATTATGTAAGCAACAACATAATTCGTCTCAAGTATAAATCTAGTAGAATGAAAGTTAATTCAGCAAGTCTAGATAATTAATGGATAGCAGAAAGTTACTGCGATGTTGGTTTTGTGCTCAAACAAAGTTAAACCAAGAGTACTACCTTTTTGTTTCAAAGAGATGACTAGTTGAAACATCCATCAATTTTAATACTAAATGTCTATTCAATTAGAAAATGAATCAAGTACATATGTTCTTGTGAGTACACATGCGTTCAGGGGATCTGCATTTCATCTTGGGATTTCTTGCAAGTTGCAACGAAATGATCCGTGTTTCATGTTAATCAATAATGTCACATGCTAGGCAGTTCATTTGAATTTTGAAGTATCTCATGAACAAATCATTGTGTAAAAAAAGGCATATCGGTGTACTAAGTTACCGCTATGTGCAGGGTCCGAAAAAGGGCCAGAACAAATCATCACATCTTAAGCAATATATTCACAAAATATGAGCTTGTTCCGCATTTGATTTAAAGAATAAAGTCATAAACTAGGCTCACGATTGAGCAATTAAGGTTACCCCCTTAAGTTTAAAGTCAGACAAAAACCTCCGGAGGGATGCCGTCTTACCAATAACATATCATAATATGATAAAATTAAAATAAACTAATATATTAAGATCAATCCAAAAATAATAAATAATTTTGCTTTTGGGACAATGTAAGTGGGGATTTTATATGTTATTAGTACAAACATATTGGACAAGAAAAAATAATGTAACTATTTTTTAAAGCAAAATGTTTTGATGGTAAGTGAGTTACGAGTTAGATTGGAAATTACTTTGTCCCACAATATCAGAGAGTTCTACTAACTTGCTCTATAACTCTGCTATGCATAAACTATTGGTCTGTTGCGACATTTTGTAATGTTGTTTGTTACCCCTCAGTTTTATAATAAGTGTTATCTTAGTAATAAAAAATTATTTAAAATAAATATATATTAGGAATTCAAGATGTAAATCAATTATTTTTTAATTATACCCTTAGACACTAATTGACAAGCTTTTATTCAAGAAATATTTATTAAAAAGTTCTTTATTTAAAACATAAATGATTACTACTCATGTATATTCTAATAAAGAGGGAAAAATAATTTATTTTTATTAAATAGAAATAATTTAATAACTTTCACATTGCATTATTATTTTCTTAACAAATATATTTTAGTTAAAATAATACTTATTATTGGACAGAAGGACTAACTTATAATATTATATTTCGTCACAAAAGAAAAAGCGCAGTTCAACTATTCCTTAGTGTGAATTTCATTTTATGAATTAAAATGATTCAATAAAAGGTGAACAAATAAACCATTGAAATCAGAAATCATCACATTTTAGTTTTATTTGTTGATGAGGTACCGTACTACTAGCAATTACCTACCCCACCCCCACCCCACCCCCCTAAAAACACCCAATACATATACGTTTCTCTTCCAAGAAGCTTCTCTCTCTCTCTTGTTTCTCTTTGGATGGCTGCATTTCCTTTTCTCTCGATTTCCAGCTTACTACCTAATATCCCATTATAAGTATAATTGGAGAGCAAAAAAAAAAAAAAAAAGACCATCGAAATACCTTTTATTTTCCTCACAAAAATCCATCATGCGACCTCTTCAACCACCCCCACTCCCACCAGCCGCCGCCACCACCACCACCACCTCCCCATCACCCATGCCCCCTCCTCGCCGTCCCCGCCGCCGTACCGATTTAACCCTCCCCCTCCCCCAACGCGACCCTGCCCTCGCTGTCCCCCTCCCTCTCCCACCCACCTCCTCCTCCCCACTACCCACCCCCTTACATTTCTCCGAACTGGAACGCGTTCATCGTATCGGCAGCGGTACAGGTGGGACCGTTTACAAAGTCCTACATCGGCCTACAGGAAGACTCTATGCTCTCAAAGTCATATACGGTAACCACGAAGACTCCGTTCGTATTCAGATGTGCCGTGAGATCGTGATTCTCCGAGACGTCGACCACCCTAACGTGGTTCGTTGCCACGATATGTTCGATCATAACGGGGAAATTCAAGTCCTTCTTGAGTTCATGGATAAAGGTTCTTTAGAAGGGATCCATATCCCTTCTGAACCAGCTCTCTCGGATCTAACCCGACAGGTTCTATCCGGGTTGTATTACCTCCACAAGCACAAGATTGTGCATAGAGATATCAAACCTTCTAATTTACTAATCAACTCGAGACGCGAGGTAAAGATTGCAGATTTCGGGGTTTCTAGAGTGTTAGCACAAACTATGGATCCTTGTAATTCATCTGTGGGTACGATTGCTTATATGAGTCCTGAGAGAATCAACACAGATCTGAATCATGGACAGTATGATGGATATGCTGGGGATATATGGAGTTTGGGGGTGAGCATCTTGGAGTTTTATTTAGGGAAGTTTCCGTTTTCTGTGGGTAGGCAAGGTGATTGGGCTAGTCTTATGTGGGCCATTTGTATGTCACAGCCACCTGAGGCACCTGCTACTGCTTCACGGGAGTTTAGGGAGTTTATTGCGTGTTGTTTGCAGAGGGATCCTGCACGGAGGTTGTCCGCGGTGCTGCTGTTGCGCCACCCTTTTATTACTCAGAATAGCCCGGCGTCAACCAATACTAGCAGCATGCCTATGAATCAGGCACATCAATAGTTACCACCACCACCTCATTTTTCATCTTCTTGACGTTTTATTAGGTTTGGAGAAATTACCCACTCCTCTTTTGTTTTACTTAATTTCTGGTTTTATTTTGTGTAATCTTAAATGTTGTTACTCTTCTATTACTGGGGATGATGATGATGATGGGTGGTGGTGAAGGGGTGGAGAAATGGGGCTGGTTATGATAAAAGGTCGAGTCTTTCCATTTTTAGCTGATCAAGAATTGTTGTGTTACACTCTTTTATCCAAGGAGAAAGGAAAGTAGAAATTATGGGTTGCCCCCAATTTAGGGATTCAATTAATGACATCTTGGTAATATTTGGATATATGTTTGTTGTTGCAAAAATGAAGTCTTTTTTTGAAGCCATGGGACATATTTAGCTGTATAGCATTGAAAAAAGAAAGCTTTCCAATTCTTTCTTTCCCTTGAGGATGCAATATCCATTTTTGCTTGTATTTGTAGGGTGATTTTGTGTTGGATTTGTGCATGTATGGCTTTGCTATATTTGGTGAAGATGATAAAGCAATCAATTTGTCTTTATAGGTAATAGGGGCTAATGTTTCTCTAGACCTTATGAATTACCAGTTCAAAGCAATGTTGTGATTGAGCTAGATTAGTTTAATTGGTAGAAGATCTTGTAATGCTAATTGGGGGAAACTTTTTCTTGTCCAAAGAGAAACTTTATCCAGAGAGAGAGAGAGAGAAAGAGAACTGTAGCAAGAACTTGGTAAATGAAAAAAAAAAAATTAAAGAGCAGAACATGCCAATACTGAAAAGTAATGCTACTTAGCAAGAAAGCTGCAGCTCTCTAGTCCCTACTTACAGGTGAGAGAGCAATACTCGTTTTTGCCTTGTTAGTATGCTTAGAGCCTGTTTGGATTGGCTTATTTTAAGTGCTATTAAGTCAAAATAGTTTATAAGCACTTTTTTGGTGTTTGGGTAAAAGTAAAAAGTGCTTATAAACACTTGTTTTTAAGCAAAAATGACAAAAATAAGCCAAAAGTCATAAGCTAGAATTCCTAATTTATGGCTTTTGGCTTATAAGTTAAAAGCCATAAGCCAATCCAATGAGGCTCTTAACTAAAATGTACTTTCCTCAGTCCCACAAAAATTGTCTTAGTTTGACTTAACACGGAGTTTAAAAAATAAAGGAAGACTTTTGAAATGTGTTGTCTAAAATAAAACTTAGATATCTGTGTGGCTGTAAATAGAAATGTGTCAATCTTTTTGGGACAAACTAATAAGAAAAGTAAGGAAAAAAGTTTTTGGGACAGAGGGAGTACGTAATTAATAGTTTGTGGGCTGTTATAGACTGCACTGGGCTGCTACCATATCTTTTCTAGTATTTTATTTGTGTGAAGCCTGCTATTCCGAATATTTGTCTGTCACATTATATACTTTGCCTGCTTAGAAGAATCCCTTTGTTGAGGTAGTAGTTACCTATAATAGATTTTGCATGCTTGGTTAATTTTGGATGATGATACTTGTTAACATAAATCATTTGGAGGGTATATTGCAAGGCTGGAAAAGAGACAGGAATCATTTTAAATATATCCCTGATAAGTAGTACTTGTTGGCACTGATTCGAGATTACTAGATTAATTCCTCATCATCCTAACATAATCCATTATTGGGTACTGTTCAATTGCTTAATCGTGTTCTTTATGTTTGCTGTACAAATCTGCTATTCAGTGAATTGATACCTCTTGTCTGGTTGGAAGATTCTTGTGTTCGTTATAGTAGTACTCCCTGTGTTTTGGCTTAGGCACACGTTCTGTTAAACACAAAAGCTTGGTATTTAAGTGAAAGGTCATTGTTCATCGAGTTTTGAACCGTGTGCCACTAGTTTGGGAGATTTCGGAGTATAAAAGGTTTAGAAATTGATGGATGAAGTCATCATTGAAGAATGAAGACCCAGTAAACAGCAGAGTAAATGGGGTTTGGTAACAATTTGTTTGATCAATTCTATTTACTTGGACTTTACATGAGTTGGGCTCGTTCAAAACAAGAGCTATGTCAATCCTGCGTCCAGTTTGCTAATAGGGGAAATAATCACTCGTTTTGATTTTTGAAAAGAAAATAATCACTCGTTTTTGAAGAAATAAGCATAGACTTTTCTCTTCCAATATCTTTTGTGGAATAATATTTATAGGAAAATAAGCTTTCTTATGCCAGTACAAAATCTGGTTTAGGTGGGCAACTTGGCAAATAGACATCTACAGAAATTAGCTTATCTATCATGAATATGACATTACGACATAAGTGTATTGGGTGTCCTTTTCTTATACGTAATAATTGGAGGCACAAGGTGGAAAAAGGCGGGGTATCTGAATACGAGTGAATCTAAATTAGTGAATGAATCTCCCCCATAATCGCACTGTTGACATGATAAAAGAATGAATAAAGGCATAAAGTCGTATCCTGATTCCAGTCCCTTATCAAATATTCTTTTCTTTTCGACTTCATCATTTAGATTTCTTTTCAGCTAATGAAGCTGGTATAAACGATTCAATGTCGATGTATATAGTTTGAAAGTTACTGTATTTTCCTTTTGATAGTCAAGAAATCCCGACGGGTAGTAGCGGACTTCTGAATTTTTATTCATCTTCACTTAAATACTAGACTTTATTTATGACAATGTGATGCACACTTGGTCAGACACATTACGCGCGTTGTGCTCTTAAATAGTTTGTTGTTAGTGTGACTGAGCCATGCAATGATAATTACAAGTGTCGGCAAACTTAGCTTTCGTTACAGACACACCACTTATGATCTCAAAGGTGAAGTATTTACGGTATTAAGAGAGAATCCATATGCGATAAGATTGTTATATACATTAACTCACACGATCAAGTTTTAATTCCATTTTTGTTGGTCACATTAGCAACTATATTTGCCTTGGTGCGTAATGATTCAAGCGTCCTGCGTAACCACTATAATTCTTGGCCATATATATACTTAGATATGTGTCCAAAGTGTCAAGATAATAGTATATCATTTACAAGCTAGGAATAATAAAGATACAATCCAAATGGGTGTGTGGGGGTGTGGGATTGTAATATTAAGCAAGTACAGCAATTCATGCAAGGCTACCACCTTGCTTGATGCTTCATCTGCGGAATAATAATTTTCAAATGGATTTTTCTCTAGTAATTGAAACTTAATTCCCATAGATAACTTGAATTAAGATCGAAAATTTGATGAAATCAAATAATCCAATGGCTGTTCACGAGTCTGACCAGGGACTATATATTATACTCATGCCATTACTGTCATATGATTTTACAAAAGCTCGTCTTTTTATCGATATTTTCATAAAATAAGGTCTCGACTGTCAACACTTAATTTCTTTTCGTGAAATTGTTTAAATAAATCATAAAGGGTGGGAAAATAAGGTTGTAAATTTTAAGCATAATATTAGTGAAGTTTTATTTGTTTTTTCCTTGTTGAAAAATTTCAACCAAAACATAAAGGAATGTCCTTAGGGCTAACCAGAACATTTCATATTGTCTAACTTGCTAAGCCAGAGGTTCAAGATTGAAACTGGCCCACCTTGAGGATGTCAGCACTGATAGATTCTAATTAATTTGCAAAATTTTAAAACATGGTGGAGAAGAGCATTTGCTAGTACATAAGTTTATTAACCTAATGTAACGATAGGCAATGAAACAGTAACCAAACTCCCAATTATATCGATAGGAACTGATTCAATTATAATAGCTAGTAATCAAACTAATACTTGAATGATAGATATTGAAAGTAAGTGATTCTAGAAAAAAGGGAATGAGAAATTAGACTCAGAAAAAGGGTTAAGTTTAGGGTTTAGGACTCAATAATACGCATAAGCCTAATTTATTCCCATAAGTCGCTAATTATAAATTTAATTCAGTGTTAAGCTGTTCTGTCAATACTGATCCAGACCCATTCAAAACACCTAAATTAATACTCCAAGTGAAATAATGTGTTTACTAGCACGTTACACAAAAATCATAGACAAGTGAGGTTGCTCATGGTAAAGCACCTCCACCTACGACCGATAGGTTCAGGGCTAGAGTCACGCTGGATGAAAAGTGTAAAAATATTATAAATCCTCTAAAATGAGGAAAAACATGAAAATTATAAGCTCCTCAATTTTTAGAGAAGCGAAAACAAATGAATTCAAGTCACGACACTTAATATCGAGAAGAAGAATATAAGAAGAATGAATTATAACTATTGATATACATGTGATTCTATTGATTCATTAAAGAATACGATTTATTACAGATGTATATAGTTCAATAGCTTGATGTATAAATATATACTCTCTCCGTCCCAATTTATACGAGTGTTGATCAGTTTGTGAAGTCAAATAATTTTTTTAATTATAATTTTCTCTAACTTTTTCATAAATTATGAATTATTAAATTAAATATGTAAATTTTATTATTAACACTCAAAAATTTTATATTTGAAATTGAGTAAAAAAAAAACTATTTAACTTCCGGATCAACTCTGGTATAAATTGAAATAAAGGAAATAGTAAAGGTAGTTAATTATCCCCACAGTGAACTTGCATTAACTGTTCTTAACTAACTGAACTATTGGGGAAAACTAATGGAAGTAACTCCCTTGTTCTGTGAAATGTTGACTTTTTTGCTGTATCACATCAAATTTTTTGTCATTGTAGATCAATTGATATGATTCTGGTCAGCATCACATATAACTTAAACCTATAGTTTTTAATGATATCTCGGATAAACAAATCAACAAGAATAACTTTTTTTTATTTTACTGAAGTAAAAATGGCTTGTTGTTTATCTTTAATTTAATCGACAAAAATACTACAATCAATTTGATAGTTATTGAGTGACATTAGGGTGTTTGGATTAGCTTTTTAAAAGTGACTTAAAAGTTAAAAGTTATAATTTAATTACATTCAATTTTTTACTTTTGACTTATTTTATATCTTTTTAATCTAAAAATAAGTGCTTAAAATTACTTTTATCTCACTCAAACATCTCAAAAAATATAAATAACTTGAAAGCAAAAAAATACTTAAAATAAACCATCATTTTCAGCTTGAACCAAAAAATTCCTAACATGTGAAGCAAAATCATTTTTATTTTATTTTTCTATTGTCCATAAAAGAGATGAGGGCTAGTTGTGGGAAAAGATGTAATCACCGTCGTTGTTGGCTAATACAACATGCAATGTTTAGTGAACACAACTTAAATACTCATTTTAATAATTGACACCTTGTTACTTTGCATGTAACCCTTCCTTCTCCCACTATAACTATTTTCTGAAATGAAAAAAAAATTCCCAAAATATCCCACTATTTGCATTTGTACATTCTCTTATTTTCAATCAAATTCTTCATTTGATTACTTGAAAATTATTACTCCCTCCGTCTCAATTTAAGTGTTTTTTTTTGTCTATGCTAAAAAAATGTTTCTTTTTATATTTAGTAAGTTTTTTTAATTCAAGACAAATTTAAGACTACAAGATTTAAAAGACCACACACATCTTTAATTTAAGATCACAACATTCAAAAGTCTACCTTTATTTTTTAAACTCCATGTTGCTCTCAAACGCACACACAAGTATACGTGATCACCAAGTAATATAGAGACTTATAAAGTCGGATATCGATCCCACAAAAATTTATGATCAACGATTATAAAAGAGTTCACTATCAATACTAATTATGCAAGTATGAAAGAGGGTGTTTGTTTGTTTATAACTAAAACAGAAAAGTAAATAACTATTCAATTTATGCCAGAAAATTGCTAGAATGTTTGTGATGCTTCGAGTTTATCAATGAGAGAATAATATTCCAGGGTCGTGGTTGGTTCACCAATTCTATTGTGCCGTCTAAGTAACTAACCTTAGCAGATTTATTCACGATTGCTAATTAACCGAATTATTAATCGTGTAGTGTTCTCCCGAATTACTACTCGCCGATTCAGAACAGTTCACCGCCTCTATGTAATTGGCCTGTTAAAAATGCAATTAGTGCACAATATCTAATTGAATACGGTGTCTAGGTATATTCCTATCCTAGCCCTACTTTAAGGATAAATGGATCACACTCTCGATGCTTCTTCTCTAATTTAATATGGTATTTTCCAAGTACGATATCATATAGTAAATAGAACTCGATTGTTGCGCAGGCAATCAAACAATTATGACTAGAAGCAAAGAAACAATGGCATACGAATAACCTACTAAGATTTAATTATTTGTCAAACGTCAATATTCATGGTTACACCACAACCCCAGAATTATAGAGTTAGCTACTCATAATCAGATTACAATCATAAAACTTCATGTTCAATCTTAGAAAAGATGAAGGTAAAAGAGATAACCCTAAGATGATAAGCCTTACTCCTTGCTCTCTGCGAAATAATACATCTGAACCCTCTCAAAAACAGTCTAAACTTCTATTTATAGTGTTTGAAAATAACCCTTAAAAATCTATTCAAAACGGAATCGGACATTAAGTTGGCTTCCAAATAGACGTGGTTTATTGCTGAGTGAAGCGTAGGGTGAGATAGTGTCTCGCTATAGCCTTCGCAGGGCGAGGTGCAGGGTGAAATCTGACCTCGCCCCAAGCTTCGCGTTGCACCAGGCTTTGTCTGTTTTTTACTTACAAAAAATTCTTGAACTCCTGCAATTTGGACTCTCTTTCTCGCGGGGAGGTGAATGGCGTGACCTGACCTCGCCCCAGAGCTTGCATAGCCAGATGATATGTCAACTTTATCTTTGGACGCAATTCTTGAACACATGCAATTTTGGGCCGCTTCTCTTGCTGAGCAAGGTGTAGAGCGAGCTTTTGCTCGTTTCAGTCTTTGCTTGGTAAGGTTCAACGGTCATTTACACTTGCACGAATGCTTCATCACATTTTAGCTTCAAATCATCATATTTCTCACATTAAGTGTCTATATGGGACAAGAACACACATATAAGTTTCATAATGCAAAAATGAACATAAATTAAATGCATTTAGTACAATTAGTCCTCAAAATAAGGTAAATATATGAGTAAAATATAGCGGTTAGTCGTATAAATACGTGCCAAGTCACAGTAACGGACTGAGGGAGTACTACTTACTAATCATAATCAATTCTTCGAATTGTTTATTTATAAAAAAACAGTAAATTACCACATTAAGCTCTTCTTCCAGGAACCTTCGTCTTTCTTTCTTTCTCCATGTCATATTTTCATCTATTGCCGGTTCGCTTCTCCAATACATTCCTCAGAGCAAGAATAAAGCAAATAACCCTAAATTCAGTTACCCTTTTCCCTCTACCTATATGTTATACACACAGAGAGAAATATACTGTATGTACTACTACTATAGTATATTTTTAAGATTATCAATTCTGGTAGTACTTACTAATTTTGCTTAATTGAAGTGCAAATCAGTAAATTAGTTTGAAGATTCCATTAGCCGACTTATTGATTTTTTTGTGGTAAAGTTTCAATCTTTATGCTATTTATGTGAGTTGTGTTTGGTTATGCTTGGTTTTTCTATTTAATATTTTGTGGCAAATCTTGATCTGGTCTGTCTCTTAGAATGAACTTCAAATTCTTGATTTTTTTCTTATTGCATACTGTTCTGACTAATATTCTTCTCCTAGTTGACCCACTTTGACTAATTGCTGAATTGGTTTCTTTGTGTACTGACCAGATTTCTTTCATTGATTCATTAATGTACTACTTCCTTTGTACCAATTCATGTGATGTAGTTTGACTTGCATGAAGTTTAAGAAATAAAGGAAGACTTTTGAATCTTGTGGTCTAAAATAAGTCAAATATATTTGTGGTTATAGATCATCTCGTTAAGCTTAAAAGGTAAAGTTAAATGTTTAATTATTGTCAAATAAGGTGGACTGACTAAAAAAGAAAGTGTGTTGTATAAAATCAGTATGGAATTATCTATTATCCCAAGTTTTGTTACCATTTTTTGGTCGATTGTTCAGTGTTTTTTTTGCTCATGTTTTCAGGATATTGTAAGCTGTACTGAAAATGGGATCTAATGGGGAGAAGTTAGAGCTTGAATTCGACGACGAGATTCCATTTAGCTCATCTCAGGGAACGAATAAAATAGATAGTCTGCATTTTGAGGCACCTTATATTGCATCACCGAGAAGTTATCTCTCTACCAGGGTCTTAAGAAAGATGTATCAGATCAGTCTTCTAAGGAGTATATACATTGTTATTATCAAAGCAAAGATCAATGTGTTGCTTCCTTTTGGCCCCCTTGCCATATTGCTACACTATGTTGCAGGAAAACATGTAATAATTCTTTTTAATTAATTTTTCTCCATATGTGCCTTTTTTCACCATTCCAATTTATGTGAATGTTTGACTGGTCACGGTGTTTAAGAATGAAAGGAATACTTTTTAAACTTGTAGTCTAAAATGTGGCTATAAATTATCTCATCAAGAGTAAAACGGGAAGTTTAAAGTTAAATTGTTACTAAATATAGAAAGGTGTCATAAAGGAAAGAGTCACATAAATTGGGACAGAGGGAGTAGTTGTTACAAGGATGCTGAATATAGACCCTGTTGTTTTTCCATTTCAATTATGCTTATCTCTTTGTTTTGTGTACAATTTGATGTTTCAGGCTTGGGTCTTTTTCTTCAGTTTACTTGGTATTACACCTTTAGCTGAGCGCTTGGGCTATGCGACTGAGTAAGCTTGTTCTTTCCAAGTTATTACTAGTTTTCTTCTGCTGCTATTCTTTGTTGCATGCTTATTGACCTTCTTAATCCTCTTGTTACAGGCAGCTCACATTCTATACCGGGTCAACAGGTACTCCCTTTTTGTTTATTGTTTCATTTGCTCCTCCATTTGTATCTTCATTTTAGGCACACTAGTTTCAAGATGCCCTTTCCATTTCAAAAATATTCAGGAATGATATTAAACTTAAAGAATATGAAATTAAACTTAGTTTTTAAGCTGAGATATTCAGGCCACTTGAGTGAGTAGCAGTTCCATTTAACTCAGAACTACAAAAGGCATTTAGATGAATGTAATATGCTGAACATAACGCATCTAAAGTGGAGATAATTTACTAAAGTATCATTTAGTGGAAGTTCTGATTGATGCTCTCATTTGGTAATTCTGTTCAACGAGCTAAGGTCAAGGAGAAGAGAAACAGATGATTAATTGAAGACATCTGAACTAGAAAAGTGCTTCAGTTTCTAGAACTCGGAAGGAATTTATTGCTGGCTGCTCTGTTTTTAAAAGCTGAGAATCTTATTTCACTATTCCGCCATCAGAGAGCACATGTTACATAAATGCTTTTCCCGATATATCTGTTGTGTTGGTCAGGGAAGAAGTATGTGGTGCTTAACCTAAAGCCAAGAAGACTTTAATGTACCACCAAAGGATTCGTTAAAAAACATTGTAGTCCTCAAATATTGACCAACTGGGTTTAACTTTTTTTTGAAACTAAAAAAAAACAATTGGGTTTAGCTTAAATGTTAGTTTTAGTGACCTGTTGTGGATCACTTACTAAAAGAGGTATCTTGTACTTTTTCTTTTTGCGAGTCTGTCTACATGGGTGTTAGATGCCTAGTTTGTCGAACATTGTCCTTTTCTTCTCTTTCTGGTATGAAAATTCCTTGTTCTTACAAATGAACCTTGTCATGATTTGTTCTGGTTAGAGTTAGGTTCATGAAAGATGTACAAGGGTCTTTCAAGTCAGATATTGAGTAGAGAAGTACTTTCAACCTCTAGAATAGGCAAATACTTGGACTATTATTTCCACCATCTAGATTATCCTTCTTGTGAAAAGCAAAATTTTCTTTGTCGGCCTTTTGTCCTTATTGACGTCGAACTTCATTAGTATTAAGTTTCTTAATTTTTCCACGTCTGCCCACATAGAACACTGCAATTACAATTAAAAGTAAGATTGTCGCCACACCTCAGCTTTATTTTTTACTTCTTTGATAGAAGTTGGTTACACGGTGGAACCTAAACATTTCACACCTATAAAATTGAAAAAGTGACGATCTAATCTTTTTTGCCGTTCCTGAAGGTAAGACTCAAAATGTTTCTTAAAATACTGCTGCTACATGTTTATCACGTTCTTGGTGCTTTGCGTCTTTTCTTTCGTTTGAGAAGGCTTGTGAGAAATCCTGCTAAACTGCTGTGTAATTGTGATTGGTTTCTCATACACTTAAAAGGAAAAAAGGAAAGACGTCATAAGATCTTACAGAGTCACTATGCACAAGCTACTTTATTCTGTATCCAGACTGGCTGAAGTATCTATGTTTTTTGTCTGTTTCTATGAAATTACTTAGCAAGCTTCTGAATAATTGCTCATAGGTTACTGATTTGCTTACTGACACCAGTTAGATTGGTCCTTTGTTTCTTGTATCTTTCAAAATGGTTTTTATGCTTTGCGGTGCTTGAACTTCGTCTCGTTGACCTTTTACCGGAATAGTGCATTATCTTCTTGTCATATTGTACATGTATATTTGTTGAAACGGGACAGTTACATGTGTTCTGTGTCTATTCTGTGGGAGCCCATTGATCCCCCACACCACGTATTTCTCGTTTTCTTATCAGCACACTATTTTTCCGATTTGTAGTTGGGGGCCTTCTGAATGCTACATTTGGAAATGCAACTGAAATGATAATCTCACTATATGCATTGAACAATGGAATGATGCGGGTTGTTAAACAATCCTTGCTGGGTTCCATTTTATCAAATATGCTCTTGGTGCTTGGCTGTGCCTTCTTCAGTGGTGGGATTATTCATCACCAGAAAGTTCAGGTGTTCAATAAGGTGATCCTATTCTTCTGATTCATGTACTCATGTCCTTGAATAAATCTGCAATGAAGTCAATACCTTGCCTTTTATTGATTAATAGAAAAATGAAGCTTAAAATAACAAAACTTCACATTTATGAGTAAATGGTTCAGGGTGATCTCTTATCATAATATAGCAAACGGTCATTAAATTTTAAATGTTTCAGGCGACTGCCATTGTGAACTCAGGATTGTTGTTGATGGCAGTCATGGGCTTATTATTTCCAGCTGTACTTCATTTCACCCACACGGAAGTGCATTTTGGCAAGTCACAGTTGGCTCTTTCAAGATTTAGCAGTTGCATAATGCTGATAGCATATGCAAGCTACTTATTCTTTCAGCTCAAGAGTCAACCAAATCTGTATAGCTCTGTGAGCGAGGTAGATGGTCTAATTTTAGCTGTTTGATTTTCCTTAGGGTACCTGCTGCTATTTCATTACATTATGTTTTTCGTTGGAGTAATCAAATGCCTGATATGGAGACTGAAGAGTGCACATATTTCAAATAATTCTTGAGATGAACATAGACCAAAATATGTGATTGTTGTTTAGATCTAATAGGTTCTCTGATATGTGAACAGGATGGAGAAAATAATTCAGAAGATTGTGAAGAAGACGAGGCGCCTGAGATAACCCAGTGGGAAGCTATTGCGTGGCTTGCTGTTTTGACAATATGGATATCAGTGCTGTCTGGATATCTAGTAGATGCCATCGAGGTGATCTATTTGCCTTTTTCCATTTCCTTTTCCTTTCTTTTTTCTCTTCTTTCTTTTAAGGTAAGCTGTTTTTATATACCACTTTTTATAAAGGTATATCTACCTCCTACCTAACTTTAGATGCTTTATCATGAAACCTTTTTAAGGTTATCAGTGCAAAAATTGCATGATAACAAATACCTTGTGCAGTAGTTCCAAAAATTGACTGCCTTAAGTTTCCTTGTCCAATCCTCATGATGCCTTTTGGTCCCACTGGAAAGCCCACACTACAAAAAAGGTTGGCTACTGATCAGACACGGGATTGTGAATGGAAGTTAAGAATTCAAATTGTATGTCCTTTGTCCCAGGAGTCTGTAAAAGTGAAACTGAAAAAATGATTAATTTGCCTTCAGAAAATTAGGTAAAAAAATCAGTCTATGTAGTGCAGATCCACAAGGGGTCATGTCAAGCATGCACATGAATTTCCAATTAAGCACCCAAGTGTTTGGCTTCAAAACTTTTTTTGTTGGATAGAGTTACGTGGTACCTGGTGTCTGTGTTGGTGGGAGACAACACCTACTCGGTGGGATAATTGAGGTGCACACAAGCTGGGTCGTACATCAGATTTATTTTTTAAAAATACTAACCTGCTAAGGAGCGGGAAACAACACGTAATAGAAATACATAATCCGTAGATCCTAGTGATGCATGCGTATGCACAAGATACAAAATAAAGTATGTATTGGAACATAAGAAAGTACTATAATGTACCAAACAATTTAAAATGTTGACAGCAGCAAAGGAGAGAACCAGCAGATCAGTAGAAAATTAACAAGGTGTACTTATCACTAGGTAAAGAATAACAACACAGGGGCACAAAAAATGATTTGGGTTTGTCTCCGTCTTCAAACCAGGTGAGGAAGAAGCCTGGAACTCTGAAAAACAAAAACAACATTGAGAAAATAGAGCCACAAAATTTCGAACCCAATTTCATTGTTGCGGAGAAGCTTTATTAACTCTGGCTTAATTGATTTACAGTCTCCCATAAGCACCTAATAAAGTTAAGCTACGTGTATAATGCAAAAGGACTGAATATTAGCTTTGTGACAATTTTTTGTTTCTTCATGGTAATTTATCCATGTCACTTGTATCCTTTCAGGGTGCATCTGACTCGTTGAACATGCCGATGTCCTTTATTAGTGTCATCTTGCTTCCAATCGTAGGAAATGCGGCAGAACACGCCAACGCAATCATGTTTGCGATGAAAGATAAGCTTGTGAGTTTGTAGAAAACTAAATTTACTTTCTCTTTTCCTCCAAAACAGTTACTAATGTATCCTCATTGGCAGGACATCACACTTGGAGTTGCAATCGGGTCATCTACTCAGATATCAATGTTTGTGGTAAGACATTTAATGCATTCTAAATATCTGAGATTGCTTTTTAAATTGTTTTTTTAAGATAGATAATAGAGCTTGTTCATTTCGTTGGTAATTCAAATCTCGTGCTATTGAAAATGCAGATACCATTTTGTGTTGTCGTTGGTTGGTTTATGGGAAAGCCCATGGACTTGAATTTCCAATTGTTCGAGACTGCTACACTCTTCATCACAGTGCTAGTCGTGGCATTCATGCTGCAGGTTCGGCATCCTACATAGTTCTCTCTTTAACAACCCCCCCCCCCCCCCCGGCAACCCAACACACACAAAAAAAGAAAAAAGCAGCAAAGGAAAGAAAAGTGTTCGTCTTGCCCTGTAAACTTGATTCTTGGGCCTTCGAATGTAGTCTTGTTGCTAATTTTTTATGTTGCTTTACACGATGTAGGAAGGTACATCAAACTATTTTAAAGGGTTGATGCTGATCCTATGCTATCTGATTGTTGCTGCAAGTTTCTTTGTACACGTTGATCCATCCAAAGGTAGGTCCCTAGAGTCATTCTTTTTTCCGTGTTCCCTTTGATGTCTGATCATCCATTTAATTCCATTTCCTTTATAAGTTTCTAATACGCCATTGAGCACTTCGCCGTTTCTCCTTTCACATGCCTATGTTGTCATCCTTTTTTTGCAAAACTCGTTGGTTTTATTTGCTACCATTAACTCTTAAGCATAGCACAGATTGTGTTCATGCATAAAAAAGGGTTACAAAGGCCACCATTGTTTGGTCACCATTAATGAGTCCTGAAATGAGTTTTGTTTAAATGCTAGTCCCTTTACTCAAGCCCTCTTCCTTTAGTTCATATTAGCCTTTAAATGGGACTTGTAAATACGAAATGCTTGTTCTGACATTGGTGAGTTGAGGCTTTGGTGATTTAAGATCCTGCTTGTCTTGACCAGTGTCTTTATATATCCAAATCACAAGATAAGAAAAAATGGTAATTAACTTTTATTGCAATGGACTTGGTGTAGATGGAGACTAAGTAGCCATGGTTATACCCATGCCTCAGCCAAAGGAGCTCCTCGACTCCTGGCAATGAAATGAATAGCAATGAGTCTGGCGAGCTGCACTACCCAAATGATGTTTGGGTTGGAGAAATGAAGGGACTTGCTTGTTACAACAAAATGTTCAAAGTAGTTCGCTATCGACTTTCTTGAATGTTTATCCATGTTGTATCAATGCAAGAAAGCTGGTTTTAGTCTTCCACTTGGAGAAAAAAAGATAGAAGGGGTGAAGGTATAAAACAAATATATTTATTCTTTTCTTTCTTTTTTCAATTGCTGTTCCAAATACCAGAGTTAGGAGATGTAACCTTTGTAAATTTTTTTCATAGTAATCCTTAAAAGAAAAATGTCTTTGCATAATATCTTTTTTTTACCCCTCCCCCAGGAGCTCCCCTTTTTTGCTTCCTTGGTGACTCGAACCCACAATCTTCGGGTTGGAGGTAGAAGGTGCTTACCATCTGAGCAACCCCCTCTTGTCCTTTGCATAATATCAAATGTTTTGCAAGGAGATATTTTTCACTTCGCTGTTGCACATAAGGGTGCTTGTCATGATCTGTAGTCTTCATTAGTTTCTTGTGATCCATTGGAGTAAAGTGAAGATGATGTAATACTATAGCTACATACCTATTGAATGCAACATGCACCAATATGTTTCACTAGAGTCCCCCCCCCCCCCCCCCCCCCCCCACTTCAATGGGACAATCCAATCATCATTTCTCGAGCCAGTGATTAATTTAGAGAGTTTTGATATTAGCAACAATAGCTTCTTTGGTCCAATACCCTCCATTATCTGCAGCTACTCTGCTGCAGTCAGAGTTCTTGATTTATCTTACAATGACTTCAGGGGCCAGATACCTCAAGGGTTTGGGAGTTGCTCCAATTTGGTTACTTTGAGAGCAGGATTCAACCACCTTTCCGGATCCATTCCTGATGATATTTATAGTGTGTCAACACTGCAAGAAGTCTCTTTACCTGCCAATAAATTTTCTGGACCCATCTCAGAAAGCATTGTCAACCTCAGAATCCTAGCACTCTATGGCAATGAATTGACAGGTTTGATCCCTCAAGATATCGGAAGGCCCTCCAGATTGGAGCAGTTGCTCCTCCATATAAACCATCTAAATGGCACTGTGCCCCCATCACTGATGACTTGCACCCGTCTCACTGTGCTCAATTTAAGGGTCAACTTCTTGGAAGGTGAACTCTCAGCTCTTGATTTCTCCAACCTCAGTCAACTTGGCGTAATCGACCTTGGGAATAACTTCTTCACTGGAAGCATTCCACAAAGCCTCTTTTCATGCAGGTCATTAACTGCAATCCGTCTGGCTACTAACAATCTGACAGGAGATATCTTGGCTGGCATAATGTCTTTACAATCTCTGTCCTTCCTCTCGGTCTCCAATAACAGCCTAACCAATTTTACTGGGGCAATAGAAGTCCTTAAAGGTTGTAAGAATCTTACCACGCTAATCCTCACCAAAAACTTTTATAATGAAATGTTGCCTGATAATGGAAACTTGATTGGGTCTGAAGATTTTCAAAATCTCCAAATTCTGGTCTTAGGTGGTTGTAATTTTGCTGGAAAGATACCCACATGGCTGGTTAAACTTAGGAAGTTAGAGGTTCTAGACCTTTCTATTTATCAGATCACAGGCAAAATTCCAGGTTGGTTGGGGACCTTACAGAATCTATTTTACATGGATTTGTCTCAAAATCTTCTATATGGAGGCTTCCCAGGAGAACTTACTCAACTGCGAAGATTGGCATCACAGGAGGCTGCTGATCAAGTAGACAGAAGTGCTTTAGAATTGCCAGTATTTGTTCAGCCAAACAATGCCTCAAATCAGCAATATAATCTACTGTCAAACCTACCACCAGCTATATACCTCGGAAACAACAACCTTGATGGCAATATTCCAACTGAGATTGGTCAGCTGAAGTACATTCATATTCTTGATCTGAGCAAGAACAACTTTTCAGGAAAGATTCCAGAAACAATATCCAACCTCACTAACCTGGAGAAACTAGACCTTTCTGGGAACAACCTCTCAGGTGAAATTCCTTCTTCACTCAAGGGTCTTCATTTTTTGTCTTCTTTCAGTGTTGCTCACAACAATCTTGAGGGACCTATTCCAACGGGAGGTCAGTTTGACACCTTTCCTATCACTAGTTTCTTAGGTAATCCAGGACTGTGTGGCCAAATCCTGCAGCACTCTTGCAGTACTGATAAATCAGCAACTACACAACCTTCAGCAGTGAGAAAAAGCACAAAAAAGAAAACTTTCATCGGACTTATCCTAGGGATCTCGTTCGGCATTGCCTTCAGTCATCATCACAACATTATGGATATTCTTCAAGAGGATCCTTCCAAGAGGAGACACTGAGAAAAATGTCTTGGATATTATGTCCTACAACTCCACTTCTGGATTGTCTGCCGAGATTGGAAAGGATAACAGCATGCTTGTTATGTTTCCAACCAATAAGAATCAGATTAAGGATCTCACAATTTTTGACATATTGAGAGCCACAAATAACTTCAACCAAGCAAAACATAATTGGTTGTGGAGGTTTTGGTCTGGTCTACAAAGCAACTTTAGCAGATGGAACTACGCTGGCTGTTAAGAAACTTTCAGGTGATATGGGTTTAATTGAAAGAGAATTTAGAGCAGAGATGGAAGCTTTATCCACTGCCATACATGACAATTTGGTCTCTCTTCGAGGTTATTGTGTGCATGATGGTTGTTCTATTCCTATATGCAAAATGGAAGTCTGGACTACTGGTTGCACGAGAAGACCGATGGAGCAACCTTACTTGATTGGCCAACTCGACTGAAGATTGCTCAGGGGGCAGGTTGTGGGCTGGCTTACATGCATCAGATATGTGAACCACATATTGTTCATCGTGACATAAAGTCAAGTAACATCCTCCTTGATGAAAAGTTCAAAGCGCATGTGGCAGATTTTGGATTGTCCAGATTGATACCTCCTTACCATAGTCATGTCACCACTGAACTGGTTGGTACCCTCGGGTACATCCCACCGGAGTAGAGTCGATCATGGGGATGTCTATAGTTTTGGAGTTGTAATGTTAGAACTCCTGGCTGGTAGAAGACCTGTGGACATGAGCAAACCAAAGATGTCTAAGGGAATTGGTTGTATGGGTGCACCAAATGAGAAATGAGGGTAAACAAGAAGTATTTGATCCTATACTGAGAGACAAGGGATTCGAAGAAGAAATGGTTCAAGTGGTTGAGTGGCTCAACAGAGTAGGATCCAACCGGGGGCCACCTATAGATGTGAGTGTCGGTATAGCTGGGCAAGTGAACTTTTCTTTTTACACATAGGATGGTAACATGTAGGAATAAATGTATAAAGTGAACGATTTACTCAATTAATTACATTTAGGATTTTGCCTCATGGCTAACATTTCATTTCAAGATGACAGGTAATATAGACATTTATTTTTCTATATCTATCAACTGACCGCAATTAAGTGATCTTTTGAGATTAGAATAGATATTAGTTAACCACATGATTAAATGATGTGATAATGTATTTGTTGATTTAACGTAAACACACCACTCTAAAAGTTATCATGAATTCATGACTAATTACCTTTAAAAATAGAATATGCTAATACAACTGCTGGAAGAAACACATATTTACATGGCCAGTGCAAACAAGTAGTCGAGAATCGTAAGATCAGCCCACTATTCATGTCATAATGAAATAAATCTCTACCAGAGGTATAAACTCAAGTACCAAAGCTATAAACCAGAGAAGTAGATATGGCGTTTTTGAGCTTTTCCCTTTTAATTTGTCAACTAATCCCTATTTAGTTACAGATCATGCAAATCACAAAACAACAGTCGCTTCGTAGGGCGAAAAATGTAATTTGCTCATTACCGACACTCAAAATGGTGACTTGAAATTTTATGACTTTTTTCAAACATGAGATCAGTAAGGGTATGAATATGACAAGGAAAATATTATGATTTATAGCTTTATTTTGTTTAATATCTAAATATTTTAAAGGAATTGATATATGCATTATCTGAGATGAGGTTGGATAGTAAATCCTTTAGAAGCATAAAGAGACTATAATATTTGAATGCAAGGTAATTAAATCTAGAATTATAATTGATGTTGCTCGAACCATAACAAATATTTCAGAATTATCTTTATTTGGTATCAATTTTAGAAATATAATTAGAATAGTTGAAGAATAGAGGGGAAAATAAAATTGATAGATGAGTAAAAAGTGAAAATAATCATTGCGCGTATACGCGGATAAATTCACTAGTGACTAAATATTGTACGAGAATTAATGCTGTGAGTATAATCATTATGTATTTATTATTTTTCAAACAACTAACGTGTAAATATAATATCTATCCTTAATATTGAAAACGTGTGTCTTATGTCCGAAACGCCCTTAATAACCATTAAAAGTCTGTTAATTTGAGGAGTTCCGTTAGTCAATAGATTAAAATAACACGCATTACTTAATTGAAGGTCAAAAGCGCTTAGTAAAATATTACAGGGACTTAAATCAAAATAATGCGATAACTCAGGAACTAAAAACATCATTTTCATATTAAAATATTTTCTGTCCTCATCAGAAAGAGGAAGAAATAGGAACTATGACATTAAGTCATTATGGAAGGATAAAGAGAAATTCATTCAACTGCATTAATTGCTACCAAAATATGTACTAGAAGGGTAGATGCACCTATCAAATGATAACACTATCATGAGGCCAGACAATGTGGTAAATTTGGCTAAATAATTCTTTAAATTAGCTTGTGAAGTATATAACTTATTTTTCAAGTTTCGTCCAAACTTCTTAAAGTTGATTGTCAAATGATTGAGCATCAAAACCAAGCAAAGTTTGTTGTTGCAGGTAATCCCGACAAAACATCACCACGAACCCCTCCCTGTGAAGTGCCATTGTTTCTCACCGGAAAACACAATTACTAACAGTGAGGGTGTAATGAGTAATCTTGAACTTCCGATAGTCGAAAATCTTCATATATTGTTGGTAATCGTGTTTTCGGAGAGCACCATTACCAACAATATATGAAGGTTTTCCGGAATACCAAAACACAATACCAACAAAAAAACTCTGTGAAGAAGATGAAAAAGCTGAAAGTATATTTATGTCCTAGAGACAATCTGTATTAAGACAAATGTACTTTATACACATTCGTATTATTATTAATGGAGATTAATATTTTGGCATTTGCAATTATTGAATTATTATTTGATTGTTTGTAATTATTCTTTAATGTGCATCCCTTGAGCTTGCGTTGTCATTAATAGAGTGAGTTATTGATGATATAGCGTAACTCTTAAAATAGCCTCGACTAATGATCATCGAAAATGGGATATCGATGATAAGTGATAAGTCGACATGTGGTCTGCATCACATCCTTAGAGGATGTAATATGTCTCACCTGTTACGAGTAATGACTACTCGTGATGGACACATGAATACTTTGGAAGTATTGGTATACCCTGTTGATATATTGTTTGTTATACTTGTCTAAAGTATGATCAATGTGTGGGAGATAGAAGTCCTTAGACTTGATGTCAATACGCGCCTTGTCTACAAAGTAATGTGCTTTGATCCCGTCCTATGCTCAAATGCCTTGTAAGTTAAGATACAACTTGTATTGGGTACATTACGATGTGAATTAAAGGTGGTAGTTGAGCCAAGATTATGATTCATTCCTCGAATGTATATTCGAGAAGCACTCGGATTCTCAGTGATATTAGGTTGACTAAGTCGTTGGCCAATGCAATAGACATATTTAGAATATGGTCTAGTTGTCAACTAATATAGATGAGATACAATGATTAAGCCATTTGGATAGACACTTGACAAATCCTAAGCTTGATCGGGTGTGTCGTGAATGAATGGATTTTATCTTACCACATAAAGGTTAAGTTTACTGGATTCGCGTAAACGTACTTCACATATTGAGTTCGTCTTCCGGTGCCGTCTAGGAGTTTCGTGTAGACCTTAATTTGATTAATGTCGATATGAGAAGGTATGTAGGGTCACACTATGTCGATTGTCCGTTTCGATCTAAAGATGTATTGAGAGAGTAATTAAATGTTCGATTTGGAATTGAGTTATTTAAATGAATAATGATTATTTTAATTAAGTCAAAATTGGATTTTGGATTTAATTAAGAATGCACGGAAAATAAATTGAGACAGTGCAGAAGCACGTCAAGCGCCGCGGAGCCCATACCCTAGGGTCGCGACACCTCTGCCTCGAATTTTGGGCCAGGCCCAAGGTCAAACCCTAATCCGGTTTTGACCTATTTTTCAACTATAAATAGAGGCTTTCACTTCATTATTCATACACCAAATTTCTGAAAATCATTCTAAGCCTTAGAGAATTAGAATCAAATACTCTCTCGAACCTCTGCCGGATTTTCTAGATTTTCGAAAGAGAAGTACATTGAAGCTTGGAGCTTGCAATCAGAAGAGCAATCGCGTGTCCACCCTATAGTAGATAAAGACCCCAGATATTCTAACTTGTAAGTATATGCTTTATGTTACAAGTTTAATTATTGTATAACCATACCAGAAATGTTGTTGGGGTAAGTAAGAAACAAAATTTTAAACTTCCGTTGTGCTTTACTTATGTGTTTTGAACTCAACAAAACCCTACAAAAGCAACCTGAAATACCACCATTGGGACAACATTCAATTTCTTCAACTTTCTTCTTTCATTCTTCAAATTAGAAAGAAGCTTAAGGATCTTACTCACTTGTTAAATCCCTAGATTATTTTCATTAATGAATTAGTATATATATAATTTACAATCTCCATAATATGAAAAATCTTATTTCTATTCTAATCACAAAATCCTATTCTATTTGTACAAGAATTCTACAATTATGGTAAGTGTACAATGCTAATTAACTACAAATAATATATTACCAAATATAGGTATACACGGCTGTGTATACCATATATATCATAGTTTCCTATTTGTCTTGGTTTTCCGTGATATACACGGTATACACAAGGCATTGTATATGCCGTGTATACCTTGTATAATATGGTATACTTTCACACCCCCGCAGTCATAGCGGGCGGTCGTCGTACGTTGATACTGTCTCTAAAATCTTCAAATACAATTGTGGGAAGACCCTTAGTAAAGATGTCGGCGATTTGGTACCTAGAAGGGACATGACAGGCGCGTACTTGTCCACGAGCTACCTTTTCGTGAACAAAGTGAATATCCATCTCGATGTGTTTAGCGCGCTGATATGTCCTCGTGTAAGTCTACTTCCACTCCAGTTGGTACTAAATCCAAGCTGGGTGTTGCGGCTGGCTCACTTTATGAGGATCCCACCCACTATCGCAGTCTTGTAGGGGCTCTTCGGTATCTTACTTTCACAAGATCAGTTATTACATATATCGTACAACAGGTGTGTTTGTTTATGCATGATCCTAGAGTTGAGCACATGAATGCGCTCAAACGCATTCTACGATATATCCAGAGAACACTTGACGATGGCTTGCATCAATATCCATCGTCGGTCTCTACAGTTGTCTCGTATACATATGTTGATTGGGATGACTGTCTAGACACCAGACGCTCCACGTCTGGGTATTGTATGTTTCTTGGAAATAACTTGGTCTCATGGTCTGAAAAATGACAATCTACATTATCACGCTCCAGTGCAGAGGCCGAGTATTGAGGGGTAGCCAATGTGGTATCCGAATCATGTTGGTTACGTAATCTTCTCTTAGAACTTCATTGTCCTATTCAGAAAGCTACCTTGGTATATTGTGATAATATTGGTGCAGTCTATCTTTCTGGTAATCCGGTTCAACATCAGCGCACTAAACACATCGAGATGGATATCCACTTTATTCCCGAAAAGGTAGCTCGTGGACAAGTACACGTCTGCCATGTCCCTTTTATGTACCGAATCGCCGACATCTTTACTAAGGGTCTTCCCTCAGTTCTATGAAGATTTTAGGGACAGTTTCAGCGTACGACGACCGTCCGCTATGACTACGGGGTGAAAGTATACCATATATACAAGGTATACACGGCATATACAATGCCTTGTGTATACCGTGTATATCATGAAAACTCAAGACAAATAGAAAATTGTGATATACACGGTATACACAGCCGTGTATACCTATATTTGGTAATATATTATTTGTAGTTAATTAGCATTGTACACTTACCATAATTGTAGAATTCTTGTACAAATAGAATAGGGTTTTGTGATTATAATTAGGAATAAGATTTTTCATATTCTGAAGATTGTAAATTGCATATATAATCATTCATTAATGAAAATAATCAAGAGATTATTTCTTTCAGTTTTCCGGAATACCAAAACACAATACCAACAAAAAACTCTGTGAAGAAGATGAAAAAGCAACCTGAAATACCACCATTGGGACAACGTTCAATTTCTTCAACTTTCTTCTTTCATTCTTCAAATTAGTAAGAAGCTTAAGGATCTTACTCACTTGTTAAATCCCTCCAATCTTAACTTAATTGGTCTAATTTATGATCTGGGATTTCATTTTTATGTGCTTAAATTATCATCTATGAATAAACTTAATTTTTCATGTTAAAGTTCTCTCTTTTAATTTACTGGGTCTCATTTTTATCATCTATGAATAAAACTTCACTTTTCTTGTTGAAATTATCACTTTATAACTTACTGGGTCTCTTTTATGATCCGGGTTTCATTATTAGGTGAAAAATAGTCATTTTTGTTGTTAAAGTTCTCATTTCGTTAACTTATTGGGTCTCACCGGAGCTCCGGTGTCACGAGCTCGCCGGCCATGGAGCAAGCAACAATGAGGGAGAGGAGATGGTGGCGGAAAAAGAGGTGGGTCAGGTAATTTTAATTGAAATTGATAATTTTGTGGAATTTGAAATTTTCTATTCAATTAAGGATATGAATGTGAACTCATGTATTTTTATTCATAATCACTAACAAATGATAAAATTAGCTAATAAAATAAAATAAAAAATTATTAACCCTTTTCCACTCACAAAATTATTTTGATAAGCAAAAGAACCAGGTGGGCTCTAGCTCATTTGAGCGAATAAGACAATAATAGGGGTGAGAGTATATCGGTTCGGTTCGATTTTGTATTAAAAAAATATGAACCGAATAAAATTTGATTTTTATTCAAAAAAGTCAAATAAAACTTTTAAAAAAAAATTGATATATCGGTTTTTTCAATTCAAATATAAAGTCCAAAAAAAAAAAATTAAAGTCCAAAAAACATAAAATTTGCATCACATATATTCTTAAAACATGTAAAAAACTCTAAATTAAAGTTTACATCCTCACAAAATAAAAGTCCAACACTGAAATAAAATAAACAAGTCGAGATTTTTTTTTAAAATTGAATTTTCAATACTGAAATTGACATTCACACTTACATTACCTCGAATTTTTGACGTTGCAATGTATTGTATATCATGTTTACTAAAGAAAAGGAAAAATTAGAAACAGATTTAGGGGGAAACACAAATTGATTGGAAAAACGGATGATTTTTTAAAAATTGGCGGCGCCAAATTTGACCTGCCACGTCTCAAAAAAATAGGCAAAATAAAAAAAATCGGGTAAAACGGATCTCCGAGCGCAAAGTTATGACCATTTAAAGTTGCACCAATTTACAACTACTTTTTCTCCCTACATTTTATGGCAATGCTTCCGTGATATGTTAATTAAGTTAATGTCGCATTCGACTTCCATAAAAGCTTTATAGATTGACTTCAATGGCTATGATTCAAGAGATAGTAGTAGTTTAAAATAAAAAATAAAATTAATTATAAATTTGTCCCCGATTTTCGGTTCGGTTCATCAAAAATTCTAAAAAATCGAACCGAACCAAATTATTTAATCATGATTCGGTTCAGTTTTTTAAAATATTTTTATCGAATAAAAACCGAACCGAACCGAACCTCCGGTTCGGTTTTTTCATTCAACAGGTTTATGCCCACCCCTAACAACATCAATAGCAGCAGCAAAGGCCCACATTGATGACGAAGCTGGTTTCCGAATCCAACGACACTCGTATCTAATAATTTCACTTCCAAACCTTATTCCTTCAAATATTTACTCTTTCCAAATATTTTCAGTTCAATCGATCTTCCAATGACAACCGAAAAATAAAATCTGTCATTTCGTTTGGACTGTGCACATGTCAATGGAGTCCCTAAAGCAAACTTCTAAGAAAACTTCACCTAAAAATCTAAAATACCTACACACAAAAAGGAAATACTTTGTTACCACTTATTTATCACAAATTAATTCCATTACAGAAAAGACGATTAAACATTATGTCCGTTCTTTTATTCGATTAAGGGATGTCCTCCTTATTTATACAATCATACTAGTGGTAAAGATGCTACCATACCACCATGGATGTATTACACTTATTGAATTGCCAGTAAATATATATACTACCCTTCGATTGTGGACTGAATCACATCGATATTTATTGAGCTTCTATATTTGCTCCAGACATACTAGGAAAGACAGGTTAAAAACATTGTAAAATGCATTACAATTACATATACACTTGCTACACAGTAACACAAAAAGAACCTTTCATATAGAACGAGTTCTTGTTATAATTAAGTGCCGCCAGTTTTGTTGAGAATATAATCAAATATTAAAAATGTATTTTATTTAATAGCTTAAGTTTTTAAATAAGATTGTCACACACTTCAATATTTGATTATATTCTCAACAAGTTTAAACTTTGTGTCCACCACATTCTTGGAAGTTCCCTCTGTATCAGCTTCCCCATCCATCATAACCCTGTTTGTCCAAAAACCTCTGGTTCAAAGTGGTCATCCACAAGTCTCTCCTGTAATTTGTTCATGTACCCAAAAAACCAATGGTGCTTTGACCCATTGGATAAAAAATGTGAAGTGGTACATGATCAAAAGACGGAAAAACTGGGCAGACCGCTAAGAAACTACGGAAGCGAACAGGATCATTAAGACCAGTTAGCTTGGCTGAGTAGCCATCACATGTGTATGTGTTGAAATGTGTGACCATCTCAAAAAACTTAAGCTGATAGAGAAAGTACACATTTTATTTACTTAATTATATCTTCAACACGCCTCTCACGTGCGGACCTACAGATTGTTGCCAAGCATGTGAAAATGGTGGATGGAGCCAAGTAGAAACAACGACGTAGTAAAGTATATTTTGGTTGTTTGTATAATTGAAGTAGAAGTGGAGTAGTGGGTAGCTAGTAGTAAGTTATTGTGGAGTTGATTTTGGATTTTGACTAGGAAAATTTAATCATCCCCTTGAATATACCAACAGCAAAGCATAGTGGCACATCGACGGAGAATGTAAATCCGGGCTCGTTGTTCTTTAATCAAGGAAGCACACTTTCTTGAAATGTTGTTCTTCTTTTTTGATGAGTATGACACTTGCTTTACTTGTTGATCAGCCATGATTAATTCTTGATTACTAGTAAAAATGATAACTTTAGTTTTGATGATGGAGAAGAAAGGGAAAAATTTGAGAAAAGAGTAAAAGGGGAAAAAAGCTCAACTTTGGAGCTGGACCCTGATGGAAAAATGTTGAAGGAAACAAGTATTTATACCAGGAAATCATACAAGGGGTGGAGTGGGGGGGGGAGGGGGTAAACAGTGAACATGGTCACTTTGAAAACAGGGGGATTTGTATGGAAAGGATCAGTAGTTCTGAATCTTGAAGAGTTAGTATTTGGCTGCGGAAAAAGTGGAGTGAACGTGGGGGTATGTATTGTTTAGAGGCATAGTAAATTGGAATTCAAGGGATGATTGTTAAATTTGTTGTATTTACGTGTGTTTTGGTGTGTATTTAGATTAGAAAAGTGGTAAAGTGAGCGTGAGAAAAGGAAGGTTGCTTAATCCGGACAAGGCATCTCTATGAGATTTGGGAACACAATGTCGGCTATTTCACTGTAGCTTTGCAAGTTTGGGTCCAGATTTCATTGTTCTGGTTCCAGAGTGGTTCGAACGTTCAATAATTATATAGGGAAAATGGTTAAATTTGCCCTCCAATTATGCTTTATAATTTAATATTGATCTCCGCAAATTTTGGGATCAAATTTACCCTCGTTAGCAAACTTATTAAATTTACCCTCGGCTAGACGGATTTATGAGTTGGATTCCACGTCGGATCCACGTCAGCACACCCAATTCTTTTAACCCGTAACCCGTTACCCATCCTTTAAATAATTTCTGAAAGAATATAATCCCTTGATTATTTTCATTAGTGAAGACGTATATATACATGATATACAATATCTAAATATGAAAAATAAATCTATCTTTTCATAATACAATACCAATACCATAAATACACTTGTATAAGAATTCTACAAATATGGTAGTTTAATATACAAAGTCGGTCCAAGTGGTATACACGATTTTGACCGTGTATCCCATTTCTATCACACCACTGCAGTCATAGCAGGCGGTTGTCGTATGCTGAGACTGTCCCTAAAATCTTCAAATAGAACCAAGGGATGACCCTCAGTAAAGATGTCAGCAATTTGGTACCGTGAAGGAACATGCAAGACATGTACTTGTCAACGAGCTACCTTTTCGCGAACAAAGTGAATATCCATTTCGATATGTTTAGTGCGCTGATGTTGAACCGGATTTCTAGAGATATAGATTGCACTAACATTATCACAGTAGATCAAGGTAGCTTTCTGAATATGAAAGTGAAGTTCTAATAGAAGATTATGTAGCCAATATGATCAGACACCACATTGGCTACCCATCGATACTCGACCTCTGCACTGGATCGTGATAAAGTAGCATATCGTTTTGCTGACCAAGAGACCAAATTATCACCAAGAAACATACAATAACCAAATGTCGAACGTGTGGTATCTTGACATCCACCCCAATCAGCATCTGTATAAGACACGAGAGTAGAGACGGATGATGGATGTAAATCCAAGCCATAATCAAGTGTGCCATGTATGTACCGTATAATGCGTTTGAGCGCATGCATGTGCTCGTCCCTCGGATCATGCATAAATAAACACATTTGTTGCACTGCATAAGTAATATCGGGCCTCGTGAAAGTAAGATATTGAAGAGCCCCTGCAAGACTGCGATAGTGCGTGGGATCCTCATATGGTGTGCTAGAATTAGCACTCAGCTTCAGTTTGGTATCAACCGGAGTAGAAGAGGACTTACAAGATGACATGCCAGCTCTCTCAATAATCTCAGCCGCATACTTTCTCTGTGATAAAAATAGACCACATGCATGACGAGTGACAATTATACCCAAAAAATAACTCAAGGGGCCCAAGTCTTTCATAGCAAACTCAGAACTGAGAATAGACATGATAGACTTGCGCAGATTATCAGAAGAGACAGTCAATATAATATCATCCACATATAATAAAATATATGCCATAGAAGTACCACGACGATAGATGAACAGAGAATGATTAGACATGTTATGAGAAAATCCAATAGTAGACACATAATTTGTAAACGTCTTATACCAAGCCCATGGGGCCTGCTTCAGCCCTTATAAGAACTTCTTGAGTAAACATACATGATTAGGATAATCGGAGTCCCTGAAACTCAAAGGTTGATGCATGTATACTGTCTCATTAAGATCACCGTGTAAGAAAACATTTTTTCACATCCAACTGATGAATGGGCCATGCTTTCGAGAGAGCTAGATTTAGAACAATGTGTATGGTAGCCAGTTTAACCACCGGACTAAATGTCTCTCCACAATCCACGCCAACCTGTTGAGTTTTATCATCACATACAAGACGGGCCTTATGCCTCTCAAAAGAACTGTCATAATTTTCCTTATGAGTAAAAATCCACATAAAACGAATAATATTGACACCAGGCGGACGGGACGCCAACTCCCATGTCTTATTCTCAATAAGAGCATTATATTCATCATCCATAACCATTTTTCAATTCGGCTCATGAAGGGCAGACACTGGATTACGTGGTAGGGGCGATTTAGTGACATTAGAATTTAGATTAAAATATCGTTTAAATTTAAAGATACCCCGTTGGCTACGAATAACGGGCCCTTGGCTCAAAATAGAAGGGGACGGGTTTTGAGTTAGTTGTGGGTCTGGTCTGGACTGGCCAGCAGGCAGTGGGCCTTCTAGCCCAGAACGCGGACGTAGTGGTGATGGAATTGGGTCGAGATCGGAGGCGGTGTTGGGCGGCGGCGATGGGCTGTTGGCGAAAGCGAAGCGATCGTGACTATTTGGCCTAGCGAGCGATGGGCTCTTTGTCGAGCCGGATCACGGGTCTGTTGGGCTAAGTGATGTATAACGTATGGTGAAAGTCCATCATTCAAAAAATAATAAATACTGGACACGAAATTAGACAATTTAGCAAACGGAAATTGGGTTTCATCGAAAATAACATGGCGATTAATTATGATTTTATTTGATACCCAAAAATACACAAGTGGTAGAACGAGCTTGAAGTTTGTTAATTGCAGTGGACGAAAAAAGTGGATAGCACAAACACCCAAACACCCTAAGATGAGAATATGAAGGTTCTTTTTGATAAAGAATCTTAAGGGGTGATTGATATGCCAAACCTTTGCAAGGAAGTATGTTAATGAGGTAAGTAACCATTTGTAAAACACGATGCCAAAAGGAATGAGGTAATGAAGCATGAGCTAGTAAGGTTCAGACAATATTATTAATGGTACGAATTTTTCTTTCGGCCTTCCCATTTTTTGAGGACGAATGAAGACAATAAAACCGAAAATATATGTCATTAGTGTCACAAAATTTCCGAAACGACCCATTATCATATTATCTACCATTATCACATTGAATGTTTTTAATTTTTTCCGTTCAAATTGGGTATGGATGAATGCTCTAAATTTTAAGAAAATGGAAAAAACTTGAGACTTTTTAGACAAAGGAAAGGTCCACAAAAAAATAAAATAATCATTCAAGAATAACACATAATAACGATGGCCCAAAGAGCTCAAAACGGGAGATGTCCATAAATCACTATGAATAATGTCAAAAGGCATCAACATACTAGAATTAGAGGCTACAAAAGGTAATCTAACATGTTTCCCTAGCGGAAAAAAGGACAAATATGAGTACTACGTGTACTCTTACAACCAATAAAATTATTATTTTTAAGAGAAAATAACATACGCCCCAGGATGACCCAAATGAGCATGCCACAAGGAAGGAGCGAGAGCGACAAACGTTGATGGTGAGGCTTGACTCGTGAAAATGGTGGTGGTGGTGATTGGATAAAGCTCTCCCCGACTATTACATCTCATTAAAGGTATCCCCGTCGTGAAATCCTTTATAGAAAATCCAAAAGGGTCAAAGTTAACAGAAACCCAATTATCAGTTGTGAATTTTTGGACTGAAACTAATTTTTTAATTTAGTGAGGGGCATGAAAGATATTTTTCAAGACTAGAGGTAGATGTGGGGGGGGGGGGACAAATTTGTGTGACCATAACCACGAATTGGAATTGAATTGTCATTACCAACAATTATGCCACGATTGTTGCTCAAATTGAAATAAGACGAGAGATTACATGGCGCGGACGTCATATGAGAAGTGGCAATGGTGTCCATGTACCAATTTGCGTCCAGGGGATTTAATCCAAGTGTATGCATCGTGACCTCAATATTCGTAGGTGTCGTAACCGAAGCTGGGCCCGCAACAGCAAAGGCATGCTGAGGCCGAGGCCCAAGCATGACAACGTGCTGCCAGGGCCCAGTCCGATTCTGCTGGGCAGCTGGGTGTTGTTGGGCGTAATTGGGCCTGGCCCAATTTGATGGAAAATAAGGAAAGGGTGGCATGGGCCACTGGCCCAGCCCCATGACCACTGTGCATTGGCCCAAGGTTGCGGCCAGTGGTGCTGGGGCCCAGTCGATCCACTTCCACCACGTCTGTCGCTGCCACAACCACCGCCGCTGTCACCGCCACTGCCGCGGCGGCCACCGCGGTTCTTGCCATAATTTTTTCGATTTTGACCCTTTTTGTCGCCATCGTTGTTACGGTTTTGGCTAGAATTATCTGAGAACGAGTGAGGGTCATCGGACGTGGCCATCATCATGACGAAATTTGCTCCGGTAGCCGCCTTTTTAGCCAAGTCAGCCTCTTCTAATGTGAGCATGTAACATGTCTAGTAGAATGATGGGAGAGAATTACTTTGATGAAGAAGCGTCCCAATGCCATTATAAGTCTCAGATAGGCCTGCAACCATCTGAAGAACAAGACGATCATTTGTGATGGGCGCACCAACATTCTTGAGTTGATCCGACAATTCCTTCACCCTTTTACCATAGGCTGAGACATTTGGAAAATCCTCCATATTGACATGGAAAAATTTCTGCTCAAGAGTGACAGCACGAGAAATTTTGTTATCTTGGAATATCACGCACCCTATTCCAAGTTTCCATCATCGTGGCGTCGAGTTCAATAATCGTCTGCAAAAGGTTCGTAGAGATAGTGGAATAAATCCACTGAAGTACTGTAGCATCAAGAGTCGTCCATAACGCAGGGTCATCATCGGCGGTAGACGCCTTCTATTTGCTTGTTTCCGAGGGGATGATGTGATGAAGGACTTGATGTGAGCGTGCGTGAACTTTAAATAATTCTGTCCACGTCGCATATTGGACGTTTTCCATCTCAAGAACAATAGGAATGTGGTTCTTGATGTTGGAGACTGTAAGGGCGGTATGAAACATGTTTTTTGAGATAGACATGAAGAAAGAACAAGAGGAGAATTTGAGATTTGGAAGAAAATTTGGGAGAGATGAGGTTGTGCAGCCGTCGGTAATGTACCAAGTAGGGCGGTAGAAACGTATAATTTGGAGAAGGAAGAAATTGCCCTAGACTTATGATACCATGAAAAAATATAATCCCTTGATTATTTTCATTAATAAAGAGGTATATATACATGATATACAATATCTAAATATGAAAAATAAATCTACCTTTTTCTAATACAAGATTAATACATTTTCCTAATACAATACTAATATCATAATTACACTTGTACAAGAATTCTACGAATATGGTAATTTAATATACAAATTCGGTCCAAGTGGTATACACGGTTTTGACCATGTATCTCCTTTCTATCAGTTTTAACCCGTAATTTCGCCGGAAATATCTTTCCAATCGATGACGATGAGAGTAGTTAGCCGGTCGAGGGCCAATAATATCCTCCAAAATTCTCCTCCAAACCCCAGAATTTTTTTGCCCTTTACATTTTAAGAGTTTGGATGTACTTTGAATGCATCATCAACCTTGTTGGCAGCGGCGGTGGCAGTGGCGGTTTCGTCGTCGCCTATTTCGGCGGGTCAATAGAAGATAACTCCTTAGGATTCTCCGTCGGTGGAATAGACGACATAGGTTTCTCCGACGACTCCGCATTACTGTTATTATTATCTACCTAATAAAATTATCCATCCAAAAATAAAAACAAAATACAAATTTAACTCACCGAACAAAAGAAAAAAAATTTAAAGTGAGGTGAAGAGATTACCTTGTGGCGCTTAGATGAAGAATCGTACAAGAGATTACCTTGTGGTACTTAGATGAAGTCCATTAATGCTGCTTGATCTTCCGGCGGGCAGGCATTTGCCGGAATAGTGACGACGGTTATCACCAAGAGAATGAGCAAGAATGTTACTCCGGTAAGACCCATTTCTCCTCTCTTAAATGCAGTAATAAGTCTTTGAATTGGGTGAGCCACATTGTCATTTCAACGAAGACTCATTTCAACGAAGTTACCATTTGATGAACAACCTAGCAGATTTCAACGAAGAGCCGACGTGGATCCGACGTGGAGTTCAACTCATAAATTCGTCTAGCCGAGGGTAAATTTAATAAGTTTGCTAACGTAAAGGGTAAATTTGATGGCAAAATTTGATGGATGGCAATGTTAAACTATAAAACATAGTTGAACGGCAAATTTAACCCTTAGTATTCCAATATTCAATACTCAACTAATCTGAATTAGCGTCGGATAAACTTACTAAGGAGACAAGGTTTTCTCCCTACCAATCTGTGGCGAAATACCTTAAATCGAGTGGTATAATCTAACATAATCGTGGAAATATTTTATTATACATGTACATATAATAGCGCGCACACTTGAAAAAGAATGCAAAGAACACATTAATTTGGAATAGAAAGTAAACTCATGTACAAGTCAAATTGTAGTAATATGTTGACATTCACTTGTGCAAAATCCTACGCAACTGCTACTAATAAGTTTGATGTTCCTAGAATTGAAATTCGAAATTTAAAGAGCGAAAGAATCTCAATCATCCTACCACATCATTCGGAGGTAACGATCAAAATTCACTCTGTTGTTAGCATCACTCGGAGGTAACGTTCAATACTCATTTTGTTGTTAGCTAGGTTGCAATTAGTGTTGTTTTATATGAAATCCCAAATTAGCACTTTCCGTTAGCAGACTGGCGTTATGTACTTATTCATGAAATCGAAGTGATACCTTCATTTGATTTGAAGAAACCCAGTTTGGGTATTATTTATCTAATATTCTTATAGTCGCAAATAACAATAATGCACAATTAATAGGATCCCAAATTGTCACGTTTTGGGACAACCTCAAATCTCCATAGATTTACTTGTTTATTACGAAGCTTATTAGTGTGCTAAAGAAGAAGATACGATACAACTGTATCAATCATCAGCAGCATAAGATTTTCCTGTAGTTGTTTATGAAGGGTTTTGTTGGGTTGTTGTACGCAACGGATATTGAAAACTTGTTTCAAACCCAACAAACGTAGAACTGTTTGACTATAGGGTAATTTAAAACCGTAAACATAAGACTTGAATGGTACTTACATGTTTACAATATCTGAAATCTTTATCAACTATGGGTGTGCACGTGAATGCCCTTTCGATTGCAAGCTCCAAGCTTCAATGTATTCCTCCTGTGGAAAGCTAGGAAATCCGGCAGAGGTTCGAGAGAGTGTTTTGATTCTGAGTCTCTAAGACTTAGAATAATGATATGAAAATCAAGTGTAATGAATAATGAACTGTAGGTCTGTATTTGTTGGTGAAAAATTAGGTCAAACCGGATTAGGGTTTGACCTTGGGCCTGACCCAAAAAATTTCAGCACATTCTTAATTAAATCCAAAATCCAATTTTGACTTAATTAAAACAATCATCATTCATTTAAATATCACAATTCTAAATCGAATATTTAATATTCTCTCAATACATCCTTAGATCGAAAGGACAATCAACACAGTGTGACCCTACATGCCTTCTCATATCGACACTAATCAAATTAAGGTCTACGCAGAACTCCTAGACGACGCCGCAAGACGAACTCAATATGTGAAGTACGTTTACATGAATCCAGTAAACTTAACCTCTATGTGGTAAGATAAAATCATTTCATTCACGATACACTCGATCAAGCTTAGGATTCGCCAAGTGTCTATCCAAATGGCTTGATCATTATATCTCATCTATATTGGTTGACAACAAGACCATATTCTAGATATGTCTATTGCGTTGGCCAACAACTTAGTCAACTCAATATCAATGAGAAGTTGAGTGTTCTCTCGAATATATATTCGAGGAATGAATCGTAATCTTGGCTCAACCACCATCTTTAATCCACATCGTAATGTACCCAATACAAGCCGTATCTTAACATATAAGGCATTTGAGCTTATGACAGGATCAAAGTATATTACTATGGAGACAATGTGTGTATTGACCTCAAGTCTAAGGACTTCTATCTTCCATATGTTGATCATACTTTAGACATGTATAACAAACAATATATCAACAGGGTATACCAATACTTCCAAAATATCTATGTGTCCATCACAAGTAGTTATTACTCGTAGCATGTGAGACATACTACATCCTCTAAGAAAGTGATGCAGACCAAATGTCGACTTATCACATATCATCGATATCCCATTCTTGATGATCATTAGTCGAGGCTATTTTAAGAGTTACGTTATAATATTAATATCTCACATTATTAATAACAACGTAACTTCTAGGGATGCATATTATAGAATATTATAAACAAACAACTAATAATTCAATAATTACAAATGCCAAAATATTAATCTCCATTAATAATAATACGAATGTGTATAAAGTACATTTGTCCTAATATAGATTTTCTCTAGGACATAAATATACTTTCAGTTTATAACTTAAAAGATTAGCTTAATGAGGAGTGCCAACTGACTGCTGCATTCTAACCCTACCATTAGTTGCCTAACTTATTACATCATATCTTGATCTTCCCTGCTAAAGATACCATCTTAACGATTGAGTAAATCTTATTGAGTTCAAGTACTACTAATAGATATTGTCCGCGTAAATATTTTTAACATATTTCAAATCTACCATAGGTCAACTAAAACAAAAATGAGTTTAAATTCTATACACAGTCCGTGTACACTTTTTTACACTAAGAGATTCTAAATTTAAAGGACGATACACAAGTTTCACCATCAAAAGTCATGTGCCTTCACTTTGATTTTGGAGCCTATACAATTTCTGGGAAACCCTCAATACATTTGATAAATTAAGTCGGTCCAATACTCTCTTCGTTATAAACCTAAATAAGAGAATGATATCCCCCTCTTTAATCACAATTATATTCCCAAGAAGTTGGAGGGAATTTCTAAGAAGAAAAGTGATGCTGCAATTAGGAAAAAGAGAAGAGTAGGGTAGAAGAGAGTACACATTCAGTGAACCAAAAGAGTGAAGATACAGTAGATATGGGGGTGAGAGGTTTTTTCTAAGAACATTCCTTCGTAGGTTGCTTCGTACATTTATTTGCATTTCTTATCTGAATACAGTATATGTCCAAGAGTGTAGCAAAAGCTACCCTGATCCCTATTCTTGTAAGTGAACAGCTGTTGACTAATGATACATATCGTAATATATATAATCTTGTTTGATTACATATTCAGTTGAATAGGGAGAATATAGTACTCCCTCCGCGGGCCGTCTCAAATATTTTAGGGGTCTTGTTCTAATTCGTAAAAGTGGCTCTTAATATAAGTAAATATACGATTTCAATAATTAGATTGAGCTAAGACCTGCGAATTATGGGCATTTACAGTAAATTCTGGCTAATACTACTTAATAAAAAATGAAAAAAGGGCCCCTAAAATTTTTTATTTTTCGGGGGCCCTGTGCGGTAGCACAGCTCGCACGGGCCCAAAGACGCCACTGACCCTTCGTCCTATTTTATATGATGTAGTTTGATTGGGCACGAAGTTTAAGAAATAAAGGAAGATTTTTGAATCTTGTGGTATAAAACAAGCCAAAAATATTTATGTGGTTATAGATCATCTCGTTAAGCATAAAAGGTACTCCATCTGTCCCAAAATACTTGTCGCATTACGTTTTTCAATAGTCAAACTATATAAACTTTGACCAACAATTTAAGCTATATTGTTATCATATTAATATAAGGAGAATTGTAACTTATAGTACTTTTCATATAATTTTCGAATATATAATTTTAATTTTAAATTTATGTATTTAAAGTTGCAACAGCTGCTCACTGAGGACATGACCTTAGATAGGGGGAGGACACTGATTAGGGTAGAAGGGTAGTAGGTCGTCCATCATAGTCCTACCTATGCTTACAAATTGGTAGTTATAGTGTTATTATCGTAGGCTCGCTTAGCCTATCATACTAGTAGGCACAATATTGATTTATAGTCCACTGTCGTTTGATTTAAGCTACTATGTGTATTTTATTTGCCTTATTTACCTACATTAGTTATTGCTTCTTCTTTTTTCAGAAGTCGCTATCATGGCGCTTCGCTTTGTTTGTCTTACTTTGTGCTTGTACTTTGTCTTGAGCCGAGAGTCTCTTGAAAACAACCGCTCTACCTACCAAGGTAGAGGTAAGGTCTGCGTACACTCTACCCTCTCCAGACCCCATGTTGTGGGATTTCACTAGGTATGTTGTTGTTGTTGTTTAATTTTAAAATATTAAATTAATCTATAATTTAGCTTTAAAATTTAGTCAAATTGACTTTTAAAAATAAAAACATGACTAGTATTTTGGGACGGAGGGAGTAAAGTTTAAAGTTAAATTGTTGCATGTGTCATTTTCTTTGAACTGATAAAAAAGAAAAATGTGTCATATAAATTGGGATAGAGGAAGTACCTTTTTATTTTTATTTATATAATATTTGACTTGAGATAAGCTTAAATGAAACAAACATAATTTGTTAGAATTTATATATCTGATTTGGATGTACTATGTATGTGGTATTTTTTTTTATAGATATATAACTTTGAGGGATTTAGACGAAGTGGTGGGAGGTATACCACCCACTGAGAAGTTATTTGTAGGAGGGGATTTCAATGGACATATCGGGTCACTTTCAGGAGGTTATGACGACGTGCATGGAGAATTTGGACTCGGGGTCAGGAATGGGGGAAGCGTCTCACTTTTGGAGTTCGCTAGAGCTTGTGGGATGGTGATAGTCAATTCTAGATTCCTGAAGAAGGAGGAACACTTGGTGACTTTCCGTAGTTCGGTAGCTAAGACTCAGATAGACTTTTTGCTCCTTAAGAAGGTTGACAAAGGTCTTTGTAAAGACTGTAAGGTTATTCCGAATGAGGGTCTTACAACCCGACATAAGTTTTTGGTGATGAATTTGGAGATCAAGTTGGAGAAGAAGAAGAGGGTTGTGGATGACAGATTAAGAATCAAATGGAGGAGTTTGCCCATGGCTAGTGCAAATGAGATGGGGGAGAGGTTGATAGCCAAGGGGGCTTAGGGGGAGTAGTGGGGATGCGATCGGTATGTGGGATAAGATGGCCAGTTGCATTCGTGAGGTAGCCAGAGAAGTGCTAGGAGTCTCGTGGTGTTATCGTGGTGGACATCGAGGGGACTGGTGGTGGAATGGCGAAGTTTAAGAAAATGTGGAAGTGAAGAAAGCGGCGTATGTGAAATTGGTAGAAAGCAAAGATGAGGTGGAGAAGTGGACGAATAGAGAACTGTATAAGATGGCGAGGAATGAGGCAAAACTAGCGATTACGGCGGCGAAAACGACGGTTTTCAAATGCATGTATGTGGAATTAGAGGAGAAATACGGGGATAAGAAGTTGTACAGACTAACCGAGACAAGGGAGAGGATGGCCCGTAACTTGGATCAAGTGAGGTGCATCAAGGACCAGGATGGCAAAGTACTGTGGAGGAAGCGCATATTAGGCGGAGGTGGCAGTCTTACTTCCACAAACTCTTGAACGAAAAATGAGATGGAGACATTGTGCTGGGAGATCTGGAGCAATCTGGTAGGCACGGGGATTTGGGGTATTGTAGAAGTATTAAGGTTGAGGAGGTTACGGGTGTTATTCGCAGGATGCGCAGGAGACAAGCAACGGGCCTGATAAGATCCCAGTTGAATTTTGGAAGAGCGCAGGCATGGCTGGTTTGGAGTGGCTGACTGAGTTGTTTAACGTCATGTTTAAGACGGCAAGAATGCCCGAAGAACGGAGGGGGAGTACAATGATTCCCTTGTACAAAAACAAAGGTGATATCCAGAGTTGCAACAACTATAGGGGTATCAAGTTGTTGAGCCACTTATGAAAGTTTGGGAAAGAGTCGTGGAGACGAGGGTGAGGAGAGACGTGTCTATTTTCGAGAACCATTTTGTATTCATGTCGGGGCGTTCGACTACCAAAGTCATTCATCTTATTAAGAGGTTGATGGAGCAGTATAGAGAGATGAAGAAAAACTTACATATGATTTTCATTGACTTCGAGAAGGCATACGACAAAGTCCCTAGGAAGGTTCTATGGAGATGTTTGGAGGTTAGAGGTGTGTCTGTGGCATACACTAGGGCGATCAAGGATATGTATGATGTATTCAAGACTAGAGTACGGACAGTAGGAGGAGACTCGAAGCACTTTCCAGTGATAATGGGGTTGCACCAGGGATCAACTCTTAGCCCATTCCTATTTGCCTTGGCGATGGACAGTCTAACGCGACAAATTCAAGGGGAGCTACCATGGTGTATGTTATTCACAGACGACATAGTCCTGATTGATGAGACTCGCAGCGGAGTGAAAGCCAAACTGGAGGTTTGGAGATAAACTTTGGAGTCTAAAGGGTTCGGGTTGAGTAGGATCAAGACAGAATATTTGGAGTGCAAGTTCAGCAACGGGAACGACCCTGAGACATGCGTGGGGGTAAGGCTTAATACTCAGGTCATTCCAAAAAAAAAAGTTTCAAGTACCTAGGGTCTATTATCCAAGGGAATGGAGAGATTGATGACGATATCACACATCGTATTGGGACAGATTGGATGAAATGGAGGCTCGCATCTGGAGTCTTGTGCGACAAAAGGTGCCAACAAAACTTAAAGGCAAGTTCTATAGGGTGGTGGTTAGACCGACTATGTTGTATGGGGCGGAGTGTTGTCCAGTCAAGATTTCACACATACAAAATATGAAAGTTGCGGAGATGAGGATGCTGAGATTGATGTGTGTGCATACAAGGAGAGATAGGATTAGAAATGATGATATTCGGGAGAAAGTGGGAGTGGCCTCGGCGGATGATAAGATGCGGAAAGCAAGGTTGAGATGGTTCGGGCATGTGCAGAGGAGAGACACAGATGCCCCAGTGCGGAGGTGTGAGAGGTTGGCTATGGACGGGTTCATGAGGGGTAGAGGTAGGCCGAAGAAGTATTGGGGAGAGGTGATTAGACGTGATATGACGCAAGTGCAACTTACTGACGACATGACCTTAGATAGGGGGTTGTGGAGGACACAAATTAGGGTAGAAGAGTAGTAGGTACTCGAGCGTAGCCCTACTTATGCTTACAAATTGATAGTTGTAGTGCTATTATTGTAGGCCCGATTAGCTTATCACACCTATAGGCATATTATTGCTTTATAATGCACTGTAGTTTGATTTCTGCTGCTATGTGTTCTTTAGTGTATTTTGTTTAGCTTATTTAGTTGTGTTAGATATTGCTCCCTTTTGTTCGAATGCACTTTATAATGCTTTAATTCTTTATCTGAGTCTGACCGTTTCTCTTGCTTTACTCTTTACTATTGCTTTACTCGTGCTTTGTTTTGATTGTCTTGCTTGTGATTATGCTTTGTCTTGAGCCGGGGGTCTCCCGGAAATAGCCGATCTACCTACCATTCTACCAAGGTGGAGATAAGGTCTGCATACACTCTACCCTTCCCAGACCCCACGGTGTATATTTCACTGGGTATATTGTTGTTGTATATAACATGTTGAATCCTCTTTAAATATATAAAAACTTTTCACATAGTATTTTTGAAAACCCCTTAATAAAATGTTAGAATTTATGGTTTTGCCACTGAATACAAAGGTTATTGTTGTTGCCAAATTTTGTTTTGTTGGTTGATCAGTTGGATCTTTAGTTTAAGAGAGTAGAATATCGATAAATATTACCTAATGTAGGTGCATTTCTTGAGATTGTGCCATGAATGCACAATCTTTTGTAATGACGCATAAAAAAATAGAGGGCTTACAAACCCAAAAAGAAGAAAAAAGACATGCAAAGTGTATGTGGGTCTCTCTTCAAGGTTACTGTCACTGTGTGCATGATGGGTTTAGGTTGTTATTCTATTCCTATATGCAAAATAGAAGTATGGACTACTGGTTGCACGAGAAGACTGATGGAGAGTAGAAAACTTTAGGCTTATAGGTAGCAAGTTTTTACGCTCGATGCCTCCGCGCGCCAGTCACATTTCTGGGTGATTTTGTTTTTTACTACTCCAGTATTTAACTTTTAGCCCTATCGCGAGAAGCCATGCCAAACTCAGTTCAACAATTCCTTGCAATCGCTAGGGACTTTTGCACCAGTCCTGAGATTAGCCAGAAACTGTTGAACTGAGTCTCGTGTTTGGCGACTTCTCGCACTTTAGGCTAAAAGTAAAAATAATTTCTCACGAGACCAGAAGTGGAAGAGTAACAGTGAAATATCCGATTCTTGTGAATCTCTCTATAGGTAGTACTGTGGCAATTTTCTAGAATGACCTCGTCAAGGAATGACTTTGAACTTTTTGATTTCACTTAACAAAATCTTTACCATTGGACATAAGTTGATGATATAAATTAATTTTGTTATGAGACATGAGTTTAGAGACGGTGAACCTGCTTAATGACCATAAATTTTTTCTCATAACTATTGGTACTTCTTAATTATTGACAAGTGAATACAATTGAAACTCCGTGCATAAAATTATTGAAATTTCACATGTAAAACAAAAAAAAAATTAAAATTAAAACTTATGCCCGATAAGCTATGTTATCATTTTTAATGATTTTGTTAATCATGGTTAGTTTTTCCTCTGCAGTATTGGTCAAAGTAAACGCCAGGGTTCAATCATAAAGCAGTTCATGCGTGTTTTTCCAGTGCTCTAGCATTGTTGAAAACTGGTTGGGGTGGCCACATGAGCATTTTCGGGTAGAGGTTGTCTCGCAGAAGCTCGATTTCTCAAGATATCTTCTTCCCATAATGTGCAAAACTACAAGTTAAAATGTCCTTCCTGGACATTGTTCTCCATGATAGCACCTTCGAGTCCTGAACATGTTGGGGTGGTAATCCTTCTCCACTTGCTTCACCTCTTCTCTACAACGTCCCTGTTTAAAATACTCGCATAATGCTGCAGAGTAAGCGTATCTATCCGGATCTCTTCTTTTTGACTTCCTAATGCAAAAAAGGGACATGTTGAGCGTCTACATGTAATGATTATTTATCAACTAATCCCTCACAGCTAAGACTATATTCAAGAGTGTCTCAATGAAATTAAGCCAAATTTTAATAAGATGTATATACACATATAATAATAATAATAATAATAATAATAATAATAATAATAATTTAGAGTTGTCTCTTTTATTCTAACATACTACTTTTTTGTAGTGTAGATTTCTTAAAAGACAAAGCGTAGGATTATTTCTAGTTAATAAGATGTTAGCTATTTGTTTGTAATATATTACCTTAGATATGGTTGTAAAAACTTTATTTATTAACATGAAGATTTGACTTGTTTAATTCAACTATCTAGAATATTTCTTGAAAAAAGTTGATATCTTTCTTTCTTTTTTAATAAGTTTGTACCTTTTTCTTTAGGATCTTCAATATTATTTTAAGTGAATATAAAATTATATATATAATTCTGTATTAGAATTTTTTCGGGCCTCAAAATTTTGGGAACTTAAAGCAAACGTTTTATCAGCTTCACCATTAGCCACCCTTGACTATATTATTAATAACATCCTGAGGAACCTTTCCCTAGCCCAATCAATTGCAGTTTTTCCGTCACCACTCTTATACTCGACGAAAACCTTCTTACTGGCCAAGAGTAGCCTGATTACATCTATACTGCCGTGCATGCAGGCCACCATGAAAGATAACCTCGACACGCCTTCATGGTCATGCGTTGCATCAACGTTAATCGATAACCTCAATGCTTTCTCAAAAAACTCCTGATTTCTTCGCTGCTTGCAGTAAAATGTGCTTTTCTTTATTAGACATCTGCAATATCCCAATAAAAATGCATTAACTTCAAGAACAAGAAAGACCCCATTTTGATTCTTAGAATGTAGATTATGGGGACTGCCCCTAAAAACCACTTTCGCTAATGAAAGAACCAAACTATCTGAGCAGTAGGAGATAATAACTAAAAAGAAACAACCAGTATGAGTTTGCTACAAATATCTTCGTCTAATAAATTAAATGTTTTATCATCAGACAAAAAAACTAATCGAAAATGGAGTTTAGACTCTAATATGAATGGCAATCTAAACATAGATCCAGTCAAATTGTTCGTTGTAACTCCACATGTTCAAACATCTTTACCTTGAGAAAGAGCTACATTTTCAGTAAATTGGAAGTGGAATCCAAAGGGATCAGAAAGTGAGAAAAACTTGGGAACTATCGGAATTTTAGAAATGTTCAGGAACTTAAGATGGCCAAACGGGTCACTTACTAATTCAAAAATACATATATTATATATCTGCCTAATCTTCCAGTTGACATGTATTACAAATACATCATCAATATATCCTTAAACTTTATTCCTACAGAAAATCCTGAAGAAAATGATTTTAGCAAAAGCGGTTTTGCCGATCTCTCTGGCTACACATCTCATCTTTTATCCTGGACATTCTCTATCCCTCAAACTGGGAACTAAATATTTCTGGTCGTTAAATTTCATGACAAAAGAAGAAATAGATCCTAACTATGCTATAGCAGTGATCTATAAATGTTACAACACCCCTATAAGCCATCACTGTGAAAAAAGAGGTGCAGATATTATCTCTCTAGTACCATTATCAGAAAAACCCACAGGCATGGTTCTGGTTCCACCTCGAGAAGGTTCTAGTTTTGAGACCATTAAACTGCATTATGGGATCAAGTCTAGAAAGGATGCAGAAATAATTTTTATGATGCAGAAAATGGAAGTAGACGTAGAAGGGCTACGAAACTATCAAGATTAATTCTTCACAAAGCTGTTCAACTTGTTAAACAACAACTACTCAATATAAAGTTTTCTTATGAGTGAAGATAGCATCAAACAGATATGTATAATATCTCTGAAGTCAATACTGTAAATAAGAATTACAGGACCCCCTCCCCCACCCTTTTACCCAAAAAATCAAGAATGACATGAATTTCATACCCAGAATATAGACCCTTGACGATGATAATGATTAATGAATGTGGGTGATCTTGAAGACTGTGAGACTTAACTACACATACCAAAAGAAGAAGAAAAGAAAGCGGGAAGCGAACTATATATAAATGATTGATAAAAATCTATAATCTATATATATATATATTACTATAAAGCAGAGCATAGGCCCACTGATGTGACAGGCTGATATTTTAAATAATTTTTCCCTCTAAACCGTTTACTAATGCAATTGTAATTGCTAACTCATTCCTTTTAACTTCTGGCACCTCTTGTCTTCCAAGCTACTCGCACCGCTTAATTAGGTCTTCCTCTTCATCACTTTTCCCCAACAAAAACAAAGTGAAATTCATATATGGAGGGTTGGAAACCAGGCAAACTTATTGAGCGAGTTAGTGTTGTACATGTAGGGGTGTGGGGTTGGGGTGGAATAATTAGTAGATTGGTAAGATTTTGTGGAACGACCAACTTTTTCACTTTCCTTTCCATGAAGTAACGAGTGCTTATTTGTTGTCAAGTTTAGAGTAATACAGTGTGCCCTCTTAAAGATATTATCAAGATTGCAACTATTTGGGTAAAAGTTAGGCATCTAAGCAATAATCAACCAACAAACAACGTTTGCAAAGCTTTAAAATAATAGCCACACCTGCTAAAACTTTAGACAATTTTCATGGAGTTAGGCACTCAATTTGAGGGGAAATCCTCGAGTTTTAAATTGATTGAAAAAATCCTCAAGTCTGAGCAACTATAACTATTTTCTAAAACTATGCAAACGTTGAATATTTGTCGATGAGGTTCTAAGAAGTAACTATTCATCAAATTGACCCAATATTTGCTTGATTCCACGAAGGCGAATATTGTGGATACATGCCTAAGTTTTACTTTTACATACTTGTAGCATCTTTTGAACTTCTTTATTAGAACTTCTAGCTGCGCCACACGCAGACGTTGTTGTAGCAAAATTTTGTTATCGATAAATGTCAACTAATGTATGTGCATTTCTTGGATTGCATAATATTTTATCTTAAAATTAATATCATGCCAATTAAATCGGAATGAATAAAGTACATATTTGTGAGGACGCTTATGGAAATAGAGGGCTTATAAACCCCAGAAAAAGAAAGCGGTACATAGCTATATGCTTACATTTTTAATTTCTGATTAAAGGCATTCTTTAAGACATCGTCCTTTTTTTATGTTTGTATAGGAGTAGGAGCTTTTCCCCTTGAATTAGGTAACATTTCTTCTACTTGGTTCACTCTTGTAATATGTTCTTGTATGTGCTGTGTACAACGCTTCCTTCATCATAAATCTCGACGATGCTAAACTACACTTGCTTCTGCCAACTTCCTCTGGCTCCGGCCAACAAGTAACTCGTAATCCTGCAAAATATAAAATATATGTGTGATAAAGGACGATAAAATATAACCTCTGCATATATCAAGCTACTACTGAGGCTCTAAAGGCACAGATTGCCCTAGTAACACTACAATCTGTGGTACTCACTGATCCGACTATTCCGGTTTCACACCACAGAGGGCCCGTTTAAAGGGAAAAGCACTCGCTCCAAGAGTTTGTCTGTTTCCAAAGCTCGAACCCTAGACCATGCTTAAGGATGGAGGAATCTCCTATCCATCCCACCACATTCCTTGGACTTGGTGTTGTTTGCACAAACTATTACATTGGTTGGAGAATATAACTTGATGCAGATTTTGAAATTATAGGTAAAACGCGTGCTTTAACGTCCATTTCTGTCGCAGGTATAAGTTGAGAGAAAGAAACAACTGCTGACAACCAGAAAGAACTAACCTGCACAATAGCTTGCGCACAAAGCTTTCCTGATAAGACAGCACCTTCCATTGAGGCCAAGTATTTCTGTTTCGTGTAGTCACCAGCTAAATAAAACCCCTCTATTGGGGATCTTTGCAACGGCCGACAGGATTCACAACCTGGCACAGTTTTATAAACAGACCTGAGAAAGAAAAAAACAGATCAATCAGGGATCGGGAATAGGTATAGATTCCATTTGGTGGACTGTAAACCTTGCAACTTAAACAACTGTTAGCAAATGCATACATTCGCATGAAGAGTGACAAACCATATCATGATGAGCAACCATGAAAGCAAAATGCTAGCTTACCTTGGAGTTTTGACAACATGATACTTTAATATTTTTGCTTTGCTCTGATCTGCCGAAATTTCATCAGGGAAAAGCTTTGCTAGTTCCTTCATTGTGGCATCAATAATTTCCGAGTCACTACGAGATATCCACTCTTCTGCAGGTGCAAAAACCAATTCCAACATAGACTTATTGGGGTTGTAATATTCCTGCAGAGAGGCCAGTTATCTCAGAGGGCCCAAAAGCACACATGAAGAGATAGTGGGCTAAGTTGTTACACACTCTCGACTATACCCAGCAAAGGAAATAACTTTACTATAGACAATTAATCCAATGTTCTATCATGAACCTACCTAACTTCTCCAACTTTTTGGTAACTACTGCTTTATATTTTTTACAACATTTACCAATAAAATGACAGATCTAGCGGCAACTCATACACTTACCAACAAGCATTATGCAAATTATCAGCAACTCTACAGATTATAATTTGAGAATAATATGAATGGATAGAGATGAGTTAATACCTTACATGTGACGGACATGTCAGCATACACACTGAGCAGTGGGCTTCTGCATAATGAAAGAAATATTAAGAAAGGGAACCAATAGAAGTATCAGCAACAACATAATATCCTAAGAATTGAAAAAGGAGCTCTATCATCTTGTCTCCAGCAAGGCATCAATAGAGATGCCATTTAAAAAGTAGGGGAATACAATCAACATATAGCTGACAGAAACGTGGATAGCATGATCCTCCAGTCCATTTTTCATGCCATGTAAAGTGGTTCCCATGACATTTCATTTCTATCCTTGACTGAATCTCGCCAATGAATTCATCGACACACAAGAGACTGCTTTGGAAGAATAAAATTGAACGAAATTAACCTGCTGAAGAGCAGATTATCTTCTGTGTTCTTCAGTTTTCTGTCAAACCTGCAGTTTAATTTATACAATCATTATTGGTTTGATATCAATAATGATAGTCGTTTCAGTATCATATGTATCCACGATTGGAAATTAATTGATTGTCTTTTCAGCGGAAAATTCAGCCACTAATAGCTAATACAGAGGTAGGACAGACATTTGCACTTTTTTCTCACAAAGTTTTGGAAAAGCCAACATCCATAAGTTCCTCAGTCAATGGAAATCAACACAAAAACTGAGGAATATGCATGTCAACGTTTATAACATAAACTAACATGTATGTATAGACATTTACATGCACATACACAGATATTCTAGATGAAGAAAAAACACTAACAAGTAAATATTTCACCACTAACCATATATGGACATTTATCACAGGTACTCCGACTAACTTCTCCAACTTTTGGAAATATGGGATCTCTTTCCACTCTTCAGGCAAAAGAAGCTTGAAAATATCCACTGGTTGGATCATCAAAAGTCAGCAAAATTATAAACTCATTTTAAGAATGTGAAAACTGGAAGAAACGACTAGTATAATGAATATTATACCTGGAGTGGCAAACACGAAAGCATCTCCCTCAATTGTACTACCATTATTCAGTATAAAACACTTGACACTTCCATCCTCATTCAGCTCAATCTTTTTTATTCGTGAGTTCAGTCTGACTTGGCCACCTTTTGACTCGATATGTTCAACAATCGGCATGCAAAGTCGCTCAGGAGGACTACCATCTAAAAAGGCCATTTTTGAACCATGTTTCTCCTGTTGATTAATAAATAATAATTCAAATATATCAGAAAAGATAAATTGAGTCCAGAAGTTCATCATCATTTCTTCTTTCTTTTTTTCCGGGGTGATAAGTAGTTCACCTTCATTTCTTTAAGACATAAACATACATATTAGATGACAACTGAGCTGTTTGAAAGTGAATCAGTAAAGTAGTCCTTCATCCGTGAGATTTAGGGTATCAATAACAGTAGGTGTCCATTTCATGATATAGAAAAGGAAAATGGTCGTTCCAGAAGATACTCTAGAAAGGTATCAGAAAAGAAAAAAGAAGAAGGACGGTTCATATAAGTGTCCAACTTGCCATTAAGCAGTTCAGCACCTGCTAGTAGAAGCTCCTTATAGTAGGTCGATCAATTAGAAACTTCTATATCAGTCAAAAACCCGGAGAAATCTGTCCTACAAATGAAATCTAGTGCAGCAAGCCACGCCCTCCAGGAATAGTAAACAAAACTGAAGTATATTCTTTTACAGCTTTATACTATTACTCAGCGCACAAAGATCATTTAGGATTCTAACCTGAAGAAATCTGTTCAAAGCGATCAAGATGCACTGCATTGAGAGCTCCTCAGGGTTTATGAAGTTAAGTGCCTTTGACATGGCGATGAACACCTCATCCGTCACCCTATCCGGTACACCCTGCAAAGCAAATTACTGCTACTGAGATTTGCTAGATCTGTGTTGTTTAGCATCAGAAAGACAGGTGGATATTCTAACACCGTTAATGAACAATTTTTGTGTGAGCTATATAGTCAAGGTCATGCACTTAAAAAGTAAGATAAAATGATTACGCACTTGTTTTCTCATCCAGTCCTTAACACTTATCCCGTCTTGAGCTTCAACATAAGATTGCCCACCAAGCATTGCTGGCAAGAGTCCAATTGCAAATTTGACTTTCTCTGGCCATGTAAGCATCTCATTGTTCTTTAGGATAGCCAAAATTCCTGCAAATTACATCAAAATAGTTAGGCGTAGATAGAGAAATGAAGGTATCAGTAAAACTGGCTTATGCTTGCATTACTTAGAATACGTACAAAGAGTCTAACACTTTAGCTGCACAGAGAAGTACGGTTAAATAAGTAGGGGTAAGGTCTGCGTACACCCATCCCTACCCATTCCTCCCCTGACCACACTTGTAGGATCACACTGGGTATGTTGTTGTAATTTTATTACTTATTAGGAATACAGAAGACCCTGGTGAAGTTGCTGCCATGTGACCAGGAGGTCATGGGTTCAAGCCGTGGAAACAGCCTCTTGCAGAAATGTGAGGTAAGGTTGCGTACAATAGACCCTTGTGGTCCGGCCCTTCCCCGGACCCCGCGCATAGCGGGAGCTTAGTGCACCGGGCTGCCCTTTATTAGGAATACAGAAGGGAGAAATTAGCTCACCGTTTAAAGGAGCAGGTAAAGCTTCAGGGAAATCAAAGCGGCTGAATTCTCCCGGCTTGTTTGGCATTGCAAATATCATTGAATGTTCCTTCCACTGCAATCGATCGTTAATCCCTAGTTCTCCAAACAGGTTCTGCATATTTGGGTAAGCCCCAACTTAAAAGAGATCAAGTACCAACTTGTATGAGTCACTATAGCAATAACAAGATGAGTAAGGAGAAGCAATCAAAATAGAGTTTTTTTTGTTTTGAAACTGGTAACTTTCAATCAAAATACAGATTTACTAACAATAACCGGCTATTTGCAAAAGACAAAAGACTAGCAAGGATAGTTATCTGTTTAATGGACAAAAAAAGATCTCAAAAGAAATTGCAATGACAGTATTAGAAGATTAACGTAAAAATATAAACAATTTGAGGAGTTAAACTTACAGAATATGTGCAAACCAGTCTCGTACCAATCTCCATCGTCATCTTTCCATGCAGCTACCTAAAGGGAGATATAAATTCTCAACAGTAGAACACATAAAGAATAATGCTAAAACAATCTTTTGCCTATATAACTAGATTCTTGGTGACTGCTTCAGTAAGACAATCCATTCCAGCCATCTTCAAATGAAAGCACATAGATGCATAAAATACGAGGAAGAAGTAGTATGCAAATCGATTCTTGATTAAAGGATATTGAAAAGGCAAAAAGGTAGAGATTAAAATTTGTCCTGTCAGAATGCATGAACTATCTAGTAGCAGGAGAACAAATAGTAAGTATGCCGAATACCAACTTGCACCTAAATATAAATGTAACTAAAAGTCTAAAACAAGTAAACATTAAACAGAAAGGGACATCTGGTCTTTACAGAAAAACATGCATCAAAACATAGAACTAAGAGGTTTCGTTTCAAAACTCATTAACATAACAACAACATACCCTGTGTAATCCCACACAGTGGGGTCTGGGGAGGGTAAGATGTACGCAGACCTTACCTCTACCTTTGTGGGGTAGAGAGGTTGTTCCCGATAGACTCAAAACTCATTAACATAGCGGTCAAAAAATACATCAGCTAGTTCACACAGCATCTCACAGAAAAGAAGGCACATTTATATGAGTGATAAGCCCAAAGAACAGGTAAATTTGGATCAATCTTAAAATAATAGAGAATGATAATAATCTATTCTCCATCAATTTAGTCAAGTGATATCTTTTAGCTAATACACTGTAATGTTTTCTTTGGTAATCTATGCTACTAGTAGTAGGCAAAGAAAAGAGAGTTAAAGAGTGTAAAACCGAAAAAAAATTAGGACAGGTCAATTTCCTCCCACAAGAGAGAGAGAGAGAGAACTAAAAACTAAATGTACGAAAAGTTGGATGGTTTACCTTCAGAGATTAACTGAAAGAGAAAAATAGACAGTCACAAATAGGAATAGTGAATACCCAGAAATTGTTTGAACTGGAAGTTGACAGAGTGTGAAAACTGTTTTTTTTATGAAACAAACAGTAACTCCCCCCCACCCCCACCCCCACACACACACAAAATGACTACTAATAGGGAAAGACACAAAAGAAACGGATTTTAAAAGACGGAAAGATTTTAATCTTCCTAACCTTTCCACCTAAAACATCCCTTGCCTCCAGCAGTATCGGTTTGTGACCAGCATCTGCCAAATATTTTGCTGTAGACAAACCACCCAAACCTGATATTCCAAAAAGTTGAATTATAATGGAATCATGTTACAGCTCCATTTATCTGAAAAAGCTACTAAATAGTATCTCGCCTAGCATTTTTTATTAAATCATCTATAGATCAATAGAACAAATCATGCAAATAACATTTCTTCTTTAGGTAGTCAGATAATTTTGCAAACCAAGTCAATGAACAAGCTCAAGGCTGCTTACAGGTCACTGGTCCAGTATAGTAAAGATGAAATATGCAGATCTATCCAATATCTCCTTCACATTCTCACAAATAGCATGCATTAGAAGAGTGCAACCCCTTATATGTAACTTAATTTGACTTTTAATTGGTGTTGAAATGTTGTAACTTCAAATACTGCTGTTATAGGAATAGTGGGATCAACCTTGCACTGTAAATTGGTTCATATGCCTCCAATTCTTCAGAGTGATCATTGGACATGTCATCAATCAGATAGCATGTTCACTGACTTATCATGGCTCGGATGATAAGACAAATAGACATTATAAGGCAGAAACAAATAGTGATGGCAGAATAGTCAAAATAAACTACTTATGTAGTGCTTCTAATCCAATCAGCAGGGACTTTCTATTTAGTTGCAAAATGACAAGAGCTTAATAACCTCAACTAGTACAAAACAGTTAACCAGAAAAGGCATATACAGATAAATGTCCTAGTGATAACACAACAATTATATGCTTCCTTTCAAATAAGGTAAAATAAAGACTACATAGATAGATGGCTCAGATATTACCTGCACCAACAATAACAATCTCCAACGGTTTAGTTGGGCGTGGAGAAGTACCGAATGATGATGATAAGAATGCAGCCTCCAAATAGTTAACTGTATTGTCTAGCTCAGGTCTTGGATAATCAACGCAAACTACCTGAATGACAAGATACTTCCTTTATTTTAGAGGACATACGCCTCGTGATCATAATTTGAATCATCAGTCTATTTTATTCAAACCAAACCTTTAAAGGATGGAATTCCTTTGCCCATCTTCTGGTCGTGGCATAGGGAGTACGAATCTTTAACTTATGACCCATGGATTCGTTACTACCAAAACATAACGAATTCCTTTGCAAGCAACCATCTTGACTTTCAGTTCCCAAAGAAGACCTTGAGCTCCAAAGATAAGCTGAATTACCTTGGACTCTCAAGTTAACAGCAGAAACAAGTCCAATTTGGGGCATTTTACTGAACAATAGCAGTAAAACCTGCCATGAGTATATGTCACTGTAAGAATATTGTCCATTTCTGAACCTAAATAATAAGTAAAATTCATTTTCTTTATCAAGATTCTAGTTCAGAACCATTTATCAAACAAAATTATATAGAAAAAGTAAAAATGATTCTAGCTTTTACAGTCCATATGAGTTACACTATACACAAAATCAAGTAGAAACATAAAGCACTCACCTAAACAATAAACAAGATCCAAGACCTCAAAAGGTCATATAGCAAGAACTTAAACTAAGTGGCACGTATCAAAGAAAGGGAAAAAGAGATAAGTGTTTGTCAAGTAAAACATTCAGGTGATGTAATCAAAGAAACCAAAATATTAACTTACCTTAGAATGAAACCGCCTAGAAGCAAATAATTTGTTGTGTTGAAGTTGAAGAGTTAAAAGTGGGAACTTGAAATTTGTGGTGGTTTGGCAGTTACCCACAAAAAAGATACCCAAACAAAGAATTAGGAAGGCTTAATGAAGGTTCTTTTTTGTTGAATCTTTTGTATATAAAAAACTAATTTTTTGGTGGAGATGCCTGGTTTTGGTGGTTTGGCCACTTGTATTAATGGATAATTTTGCTTGGTATTTGCTGGGAATATGTTATCGTGTTTAACTCAATCTGCTGTAGCTATCACACACTGGAGTGGCTGTTTGGGTAGACTCCAAAATTGGACACGTCCCACCATTGGCTGTAGCCATAGCCACACTTGGGAGATAAAACCTTTTGTCCTCTTTTTATGTCTTGATAAGTTTGTACCTAATTTATAGACTTTATTTAACGTCTTGTATATTTTGTACCACAAGCAATTTACTCTTTCGAGATTAAAATTTGTTCTTATGAATGATGCCGATTTTAGCTAAATATAGTGATTTTCTTTTGTCTTAGATGAAAAAGAAAAGTTGAATGATCTGCTAGAAAGGGAAAAAAAAAAGTTCAAAAAAGTGTGAAATATATAATATATAAATATACATATATTATGTATATAGCTATCGAAGATAAATATTTTAAATTGGTCAAATGTGTAATTTTCCCAAAACAAAAAGTTCTACTTATATTTGTCAAATTGGACAACCTTTAAATGCTTGACTTGAGTGAAATATGTAGAATATTGCTTGCTTGTTTCGTAGTTAAATAGAGTCAACCTAAACAATATAGTATAGCAAAAATCTTATTAAAGTTTTTCAGTATTACCAAATTACTAGTTTAACATCGTATAGATATTTAAATGTGTAAATGTACATATTATGTAGTTTTACTAGAGTACTCATACCATACGTATTCGGTGCAGAATATTAATCAATAAAATCATAATGTAGCGTAGCATCATTGGTCAATAAATTTCATTATAAAAGGAAATGAAAAAAACTGATTCACACCCTTTCTTAAAATGTTACTAAATTGTTCAAATTAGGGAAGGTGTTTGATTTTTTAACTTAAATTGAAGGGAAAAATGATTTTTCACCTTTTGGAAAACTAACGAAAGAAGAACTACTGAGTAAGAAGGGGGAGAGTGGGGGCAGACTTACAATTCTAATTTCTAAAATCGAATTTGTTTAATACGATAGCAAGAGGAAGCCAGTGTCCAATATCTTATTCAAATCCATATCTTTAATGCATTCAACAACATGTATTCTACAAGGGAAATCTTATTTAAACACAAAAGTTCACTTAACTCATAAAACCGCTCAAATAAGTTACATTTTTTCATAAATAAACGTCAAAACCAACCTTCAAAAAACTAAACAGGACACATATTGCATAAGCCTCATAGGAAATGCATGATCTTGTTCAGCTATAAACCACTATTTGTGACAAAAAGCTTTCTAGAAGGACGACGTTTGGGTACTTCTCTACCTTCCAAGTCTGACGGAGTTCACATAATCAACTGGGCTGTGGGCAGAAATACCCGGAAGAAAAAGTCCTAGCGCGCGAAGCATGACTGATTCCCAACATTCTTTATACTCACGTCCGTACATGTAACCCACTGCAAAGCTTCTGATTAGCTCCCAACCAGCATTCAGATACAGTGGTATCAGAAATCGCAGCCCAAAATAGTTTCTGTTTGGCTCTTCATCGACATTCTATAGAAAACCATGAAAAAATATTACTACACGGATAACATTTTCATTTCACATTAGCTGATTCAGACAACTTTATGATGAGGAAACAGCAAAATAATAGAGAATGAACAGTACGAAATTAATGAACTTGACAAATGTTTCATCATCTAAGAAGCTTGAATGGATATTACAGGAAACTGTGATGCAAGCCTATTGACATTTCTAAAAGAACACCAGAGATTAGACAAGTAATATTCACAAAAGATAAATGTAGGAAGAATAGGAGACGAAGCTTTACCTGCTCAACGTATAAGCTGTTGTAATACTGACAAATCCCAAAGTGTTTAAACAGGAATGTTTTATTATCATAAGGTAATCTTGGAACAAGATCATTGCAATAAACAACCCTGAAGTACTTTGGGACTGGATGTTCCAAATGGGCTTCCATGAACCTCCCTGTCTGTCTGTTCCCAACCCTTGGCTGCCCATATGTATATATGCCCAATAATCGTTCCATGACATCCATATCCTCATGCAGCACTAGGACTGTCGGGAATAATATAGCTAACCCTCCGCCCAAACTATGGCCAGTAACCACAAACTTTGCATTCTTGTGCTCTTTGAGTAACCTTTTGAGTTTACTTCTAACAACATAGTATGCAGTCCTCTCTGGCATATCTAGTTTGAACTTTGTGCCGGTATCAGTAGGCCGTTCGGAGTCAGAGGACTGGCCTGACACACTGTGTGCATCAGAATCACTGAATGTGGTAGAAGATTCAGAACTTTCTGAAGGAGCAATAGTTGTATCATTTTCTAACTTAGTGAACTTGAGATTATTCACAAACAATTGTTTGTGAAATGTGGAGACCTTTGCTCTGCTCCCTAAACCTAAGGCTTCCAAGAATCCCATGTGTACTTTCCCAAGTTTTGGAATCTCGTACCAAGAGTAATCAAAATCAGTGATCCAGTCATCAGCATCAAATGGCTCTGTGCCCCTGAAGCTGATGACTATCAAGTTTGCATCTTTTGGCTTATCGCACAATATAAAAACCTGGGTAGACAACTCTTTCTCGAAATCTGTTTCAGTAAGTGCAGAGGAAGAAAAAGCAAACAGCCCATATGATCAGAAAATGTCATAACAATTGACTACAAAGAAAGAGAAGTAAATGAGTCAAAGTTTGCTTCAATATAGAAAATAAACCAATAATAGTGATAAGCAAATAAAAGATTGGAAGTTGAGTTCGCAATGAAATTTTATTTTCCCCTTGAAGGCTAGCAAGTGGCAACTTGCAAGTCGTAATACATTAATTCTCCCCCAAAAGAGGGTGTGAATAAATGGCAATTTTATATGACTCAAATGCAAGGTAAAGGCTGAATTCTCACCGTTCCAGCAATTGAAGAAATCCAAAATGCATCTGTTATGGAAAGCAGTGAAAGTATAAGTTTTACTAGTAAATAACATGGGAAGCTTATTATCTTCCATTACTTAGAATAAACAAACAACCAAAATGAGAAGGAAAAGAATGAATCATAACATAACCTCCCAGTGAAGATTTACGACATTCTTAACGACCTTTGCATTCTCGTAGGCCAACTTTGAAGCCATCATACAGAGGTCCATAAGGGCTCTGTGTCCTAATCCTAGTTGAACTATTTTCTGCCAAAAATCAGGTTCTCCAATTTCCTTGGTTAACGTCTCACTCTTGTATAATTTTATACGCCCATCTAAATGCCCAATAGCACTTATAAACGTTTCAGAGCCTCTCCGTGGCATCACCACCTTTCCTGCTTCCACAAAATATTTTGTTCATGAATAGATAATTATAGAGACAAAGCTTGACAGTGGTAGCACCACACAATTATTTCGAGTCAGCACTCAGTAGGCATATAACTCAAAATGAAGCAACATCTACGTATTTGATGTAACATACAACAACTATATTATGCTCACCATGTACATATAGAGACAGATTACATCGTTTTCCATGCCGATGTCAGAAATTTTCAAATCAATACCTTTTGGCTAAACCCACGCTTACCAAATTATTTATAAGTTATGTAAGTTCAAATAGATGTAAACTTTCTTGAAAGGAAAACTCTGATCTTGATTAACATGAAACTCAGAAACGTCGTGAGAAGCATTTCATAACTGTTTTCACATTTCTGTTGGCAAAAATATACTACTAGTAAAAGATAAGTTTGTCCCTCAGTTTCACCTAGGTATAGCCGAAGCTCCAAGTGATGGTAACTAGAGGGCGTGCATAGCAGGGAAATGGAAGTACAGAAATAACAGCAGATTGTTATGGAAGATAATACTTTTTTCCTCAATTTCGGAAGTGGTATAAAAATCAACATAATGCTTTTTTCCAGATGGCAAGAATAACACTTTATAAATTTTGAATCTTGTAGTCCTAAATTAAGATGTGTATAATGTACTAAAATAAATCTTTTGGTTATAAATTTGTAATAGGATGTTTGAATTGTCAACTTACTAAATATAGAAAGAAACAGAAAAAGAAAACCACTTAAAATGAGACAGACAGAGTAAGTAATTGCAGAAGTGATTTACATTGTCGTGTATATAACTTAAATCTATTACTACTATATATGCATGCATCATGAATGTGTACATTATAAGCTTTTAAAAAGGAGGAAGGAAAGAAACAGTTGGTATTACCATGCAAGATATTGTAGAAAAGTCCAAAAAAATTGCCATTGAGAGAGAAGAGATTGAGGATGAACTCAACGAGATACCCAATCCATTCCATAGGTTTACCGAAAAGGGCAATTAATTTCCTCACTAAAATGGACACAACTATAACCCATCTATGATCCGGCACCTCGGCACGTGGCAACTGTTCCACCACACCTCCGATCGAATATTGAAGAAATTTATCACCGCTTTCTTTGTTACCCCATACACCGAAGCGTACAAGGTCCAAAATTCCTCCACTTTCGTGATTCACAATTAAGAAGCTTGAATTCCCAGTCATGTTATCAATTTGTGTCCATTTTACTGTTTCCTAGCAACTTCAGAGATTAATGAGTGCATATGGGGATTTTGTAAACTTGAATTAATGGATCAGTACTAGATGGTTACGTCATTGTCAACCGTCATACTTGTCAAAATTCTTTGTCACACCGGCCCTGACTGCTGTGGGCCATCAATTTATCCGAATAGAATCTTTCCAAATTTGGGTCTTACCTTTTTGGGCTAATATTTCGTGACGCCATGTCCCATTCTAAAGTCTAAAATTACCAAGTTTAGATAGATTAAATTTACAAGTGATACAAAATCAAACTCTTCCACGTGCTGAAGAGTGGATTGTATGGGGTAAAATTTGTATCATATATCTGGACAAATTATATTATGACACGTGACAAAGATGATGAGTTAGATCCAACTCAGCCATGAGTGCCCCTGGAGGCTCATGCGTTATACCGGAGGCGTTATAAGATCGCTAGTATCGAGAATCATAGTATGAAAAGACTATTCAATCACCAACAAACGACTGTTACGAAAATGACCTTAGACCTCCCACAGGGCATTAATGGCACTAATGATTACCTTTATTGTGTGTTATTACCATAGCATTTATTTGTAATATTAATGGGGGCATAATTCATGAAATGTGTATCCCTAAGTCCAAGTATAAATAGGACTAATCATTTCATTGTAAAAAAATAATTTGAATTAAGCTAGAATAGTCAATCTAAGTTAAGATATATATGTATTTACTAAGTGATACTTGAACGTGGGATTCTTTGATATTTCATTCAATCTATTAGTAATTTGTATATCTTGTTTGAATAGATAACTAAACCTTTTAGTTTTTGAAATAGAAATTAAAAAAAGTTGTATTATTATACCAAATTCTTATTTTGTCCTTTATTGTATTGTCCTAAATTTTGCAATAAAAAAATTTTCGCGGGGGAATATTTACTCTTTCAATCCCTATTTCATTTGTAGGGTTAACTCGTGACTTCTCAGATCTCATAATACATGAATTAATCTCTGGTTCGTTCCGCCATCCCGACCAGTGAATCATTAAGATTCATTTTTCAATAGAACCCATAAAAAAGACGAGATATATTACACATTCGCTATTTACACTTTCTAGTTCTTTTCTCAATTTAACATATTCCAATATTGCAATTAGCGGCTTGCCCAGAGACTCTAGCTCGAAGTTTCTCTAAGGCTCAGGCTATTCTAACTCTTTACTTTCAATTATTTTCTTGTAACTCCCAGTAATTTCGGGCGATGGGTTAAGCATCTAGAAAATTCAAATGAAGAGCTTAATATATAAAAGGATGTGGTCCCGAAATAATTTAGGATTTAACAAGTGTGACGACGGGGATTAATAATAATAGTTTTATGTCCCAAAAGAGGTTATGAACTAATGGTATATCGCACGATTATGATATTGAGTATATGAATGTTTTATAAGTCATTAAGATTTAAGTGAATTGGGATTAAGAAATTAATTGTGTGTGTAATTGATAAAATATTAAATTGTAGTGAATGATAAAAGGAGTTAATTAGTATTATTTGGATAAGTATGTGGTTGATATTGTGCCACATCGTTGCATGGAAACAGGGGAAGTTAAGTGAGTCATTATTTGGATAATTAAGTGGATGGCGTGCATGTTAAAGTGGTGGACACCACAATTTTTTTTTAAAGAGGGAAAGACTTATGGAGACTACACGTAGGAGGGAGCTAATCATCATACTTAAGAATTTTCACATCTGCAACATTGATATATATATATATATATATATATATATATATATATATATATATATATATATATATATATATATATATATATATATATATAGTATTCATATACATTTATAGGTCTCTTGTCATTTTAAGCTAGCGTTTCACGTTAGTAGTAGGAAATTGAGTAAGGAATCTGCAAAATTCATACGTGAAATTATAGAATAGACGTCAACATGGTTTTTCATGGTAAAGAAGGGTGGAAGGAAAAAAATTCTTGGTAGATAAGATTGAAGTAATATATAGGCTGCGTGGGATAGGTTGTGCTGAGAATTAGTTCAGGTATGTTAAGGCAAATTATTTTTTTCTTTTGACATGTTCCATGTAACGAAACGTGATCGTAATACTATTCCATAAATTATTCTACTCTTAGTAGTTAAGAATATTCATGTTATTAATTCCTATGTTGAAAACATGTCTAAATATGTTCCTAAATCCTTATTGAGGTATGTGGGAAAGATGTTGATATTCTCAATGTTAGCCGAAGGTACAAGGATATTATGTCATCCGATAAATTCAGAATGTTTTATTGTCATTCATGCATTTTCATTTGCATTATATTCATGTATTATCCTGGACCCATATGTGTTATATACACTACTATATCGTATCAATATATATATATATGTAGGGGATGGGGGAAAGGGAATGACGTTAAATACGCGTCACCACCTACAGCTGGTACAGATATCACGAAAAGAAAGATGTCCTTGTGTGGCCAATATGATATGATGCCCTTGTGTGGCCGATATGAAATGATGCTCACAGAGGCTGTTATGGGAAGAAAGATGCTCTTGTGTGGCCAATATTTATATGTATACCGCATTTGCATTGTGCATGACATTTAGGCATATGTATTAGGACCCTCAGAGGCATTTACTACTGGTCAGTTGTTTCTATCTTGGTCGACTGTTTCTGTTTCAGATTGTTATGTATCTCTGTTATGATGTTTGACATACTCGGTACATCAATCGTACTGACGTCCCTTTTATCGAGGGACGATGTGTTTCATGTCTGCAAGTTCACGTAGGCAAATAGGTGATCCACGTTAGTAGGTTGCTGACCCAGCGGATTTTGGAGCACTACCCTTGTTTCGGAGTGTCGGTTTAATCTCGATACGGTATATTTTTGCTTGTATGTATGGGTATGGCAGAGCCCTGTCCCGACCTTTTGATGTCATGTGCTCTTTTAAAGGTTTGTAGACGGTGTCCTGTGTGTGTAGTAGTCATGTATGGCATTGTTGGCCTTGGTGTATATATATATATGTGTGTGTGTGTGTGTAAGTTGGGTTCTGGTTAAGATTTCACATAACTTATTTTCAGTATACCATTTTCACATGTCCCAGGATATTGGGTAGCGGCCTTTGTGGCCTGTGTTTAATTATGATTAGATGTTGAGTGTATGGTTAGTGGCACCAGGCAGGTAAGGTCTGTGTGCCCGTCGCGGCCCTCCGGTTTAGGTCGTGACAATTCTATTTATATTAGTTTCATTTCTAATTATCTTCTCATTTTGGTTACTTGAGATCCACGTGTCCTTGATCACGTACACAAATTTAATTATACCAATTTACGGGTAAACATGGACATCTAGAGCTTGAACAATATAAGATACAAGCCAAACGTCGGGTAAATAATAAATTAGAATGGGTTTTACTCTGATACTATAATGAGAAAAAGTGAATCTTGAGTCTAACTCAACCCACAAGTTAGTTCAAGAAGTAAAAATTGTTGAACATCATAAAAAAGAGATATGATTCCCTACTGAGCCGTTGTGAGACTCTCAACATAAATCTGTTAACTATGACCCGTTTGTCAACTTGACTCGAGAATTGAACTCGACATGATCTAACTATTGAGTCAAAACTAAGGCTGGTTATTGGGCCGGGTCAGCCCGCTCCCGACCCGATCCCGCCCCGACACCGCCCCGATCTCGCTCCGAACCTGACTTTTTTATATAAAAAAAATTGCGGTATCGGGACTCGAACCGGAATGAGACATGGTCCCGGCCCGCCCCAATCCCACCAGGCCCGATCCCGCCCGAAGCCCCCCCTTTGCAAAAATAACTGTTGCACCAATGACCATTTTACATTTTGGCCGTTGTGCAACGGTCATTTTTGGCCTCCCCCTATCCCAACCTCGTACCCCCTTAATATTTATTTTTAACCCATAAGTTATTATATTTACAATTTAACCCAATTTTTCAACTATAAATACCTCATTTTCTCTTCATCTTTCTCACAAATCTTCCTACAACCTCTCAATCTATCTCTCTACAAGTCTACATTGTCTACTAAATATTCAATTTTATTTATTCATTTGGGAGTGAAGTTGGCAACTAGCTTGAGGATCTTCCATCGAGCAAAGTTTCAATTTTCAACCTCTCGATTACACGTCGACATTACGTCGGCGTTTGGTACATTCGTTCCTTCATTAAATTATTATTGTTTGTTTATTTTATTTAGCGCACTTAATTTCATTTACTTTAATTATTTATTAGTATAAGTATAAATTTATAATGAAAGGATTTAAATGTATACTTACGGGTAAGAGTCATGCTTCTTCTAGTTGGGGCAACAAGGGCAAGAGTCCTATTTCTAGACAGAATTCTATTCCTACACATGATGATTTTATTGATATTGAACATTTTCCTACAATATCATTAGATTTAGTCGATGAGCTATTTTCTGGAACTGAAGAAGACTTTAATTTAGACGATGATCTAGATGATACACCCACTAATGTAGATGACAACACACCCACTAGTGCACCTTCAACTGAAATGCCTCATATTTCCCCTAGTATGAGACGAGGTCCAGCAAAACGACCATTAAAATCAGATGCATGGACAATTTTTGATAGGGACGTAGAGAATCAAGTAGCTAGATGTAAAACTTGTAAAAATGTTTTAAAATTTAAAACTGGAAAAGGTCACGGTGGGATGGGGATTTAATGAGACACGTATCAATGGCTCATCCAGCTAGGTATGCCCAATACGAGGCTTCAAAATCGGGTGCGCAAACGTCCGCTCCATCGGGACAAAGTTCACATATTGTCCCGAACCAAGTACAAGGTCAAATTAACCCCATGACAGGGGGAATTGTAGGCCCTAAATACGATAAACATAGAGATAGGGAAGCAATAGCAAAATTAGTTACTGTGGAGGGTAGCATTTTTTATTTCCTTCATCTCCTAGTTTTATTCATTACATTAGAGATATGTATAATCTTGCTTTTAACGATTTTCCTAGATCAACTGTTAAGAAAAATGTATTTAAATTTGCATATCAATATCAACAGTCTTTACGTTATTCATTATATCATTTTAATGGTAAAATGGCTATTACTTCTGATATAGGCCGTAGTACTAACGGCCATGATTATTTAACGGTAATCTGTCATTGGATAGATTATAAATGGTCTATGCAAAAACGTATTTTAGCGTATAGATATATAAATGGTAGACACACTGATACTTTTATTGCATAAAATATTTATCAAGTGTGCGATTATTACGGAATAACTGATAAAATTATGACTATTACATTAGATAACACTTCTTCTAACAATTACGCTATTACAATTTTAAAAAATAGTTTAACTCCATCTTTTTCAGATCATTTTCATATAAAATGCGCGTGCCATATATATAACTTAGTTGTAAAGGATGGTCTATCACTTTTTGAAGACATTCTTAGTAAAATATAATTTGCTATAAGCTTTATTTTTTAAAATAATAGAACTTTGTTTGGCAAGCTGCTGTAAGTTTTCGATGAGATCCTTAATAATATCCTAGAAAATTCATGATTTATTCGAGAAAAAATTATAAAATAAATAAAATCAGACAAGCTTTATCATTTGAAACCTCGATTCAAACATTGAAATTATAAAAAAACTTGTCACGATTGCCAACTACCTTATAGAAAAATTCCAGAATAAGTACCCACTAGGTGAAATTCTTTATACGAGCAACTACTTGTTGCTTATGACTATAGAAAACCTATAACTTTATTTTTTAACTCTCATAATCAAAATTCAGCTGATATGGTTGTAGATAGCGATTGGGGGGGAATTTCAGAACTTATTGTATTTTTAGAGAATTTTTTTCAAGCAACAAAAGAATTTTCCGATATATATTATCCTACTATTTCAACTGTTGTTTTATATAGCTCTAATATTTTTACTGCTTAATGAATATATGGATAAACCAACTTATAAGGCAACTATTAAAAAAATATTTATCAAAAAAAAAAAAAATTTATTCCTATTCCCACTATTTATATTATTGGTGCTGTATTAAATCCGACTATTAAAATAGACGGTACTAAATCACTTATTGAAACTATTTACGATTGTATAGCAGTACTACCACCTCCAAGTCCAAAAATCCAAATAACCTACCACCTATTGAACAAACTAAAGAAGAAGTGTTGTCTAGCATAGAAGACGAATGCAAAAAAAATATATAAGTTTTACCAACAAGAAAGTGCTAGTAACCTACCGGCTTCCATACCATCTTCTTCTTCTTCAACACAACCTCACAAAAGTCTTGTTGTTTCTGCGGCTAGTATTGAAAGCCTCAGAAATAGAATGTGCGGCCGTACCGCTACTAACCAAATTAACAAGTTTGATATTTTTGTTTTGCAGGGTTCTGTACCGTACCAAGCAGTTTTCAATGAAGAAGGACGTAAAGACTTGTTGAAATACTGGAGAGGGAATGAGAAGACATTTCCGACACTTTCAATGATGGGCCGAGATGTTTTGAACATTCAAGTGTCATCAATAGCGTTTGAAAGCGCTTTTTCTGCTGGTAGATATCAAATAGGAGAGCACATACACTCATTAGCCGGAGACAGCTTGGAGATTGTAGTATTATTCAGAGATTGGATACGAGCGGTGCGGAGAATGTGCGGTCAACAGGAGATCAACGAAGAAAAAGACGAAAACTACAACGAAATCTTATCTGAAGGTGGTGGAAGCGACGTGGAGCAATTTGACCAACAAATACCAATTCTAACCGAAGAACCACAAGAAATTATCAAGAAACTAGAACATGTTTTTTTCAAAATGTAATTTTTTTAATTGCAATTTTATTATGTAATTTGCAACTTTTGAACACCACCACAAAGTTGCAATTTTGACAATTGTACTTGAATTACAAAAAAAATCATGTCTATTAAATAATATAAGATGCACAAAAATAGCATTGGGATGTTTTTATTACACTATCTTGTTTAATTATTGAATTTTTTTATATATATGTTATTTTCACAAAAAACGATCCCGGCCCACTGGCCACGCTTAGTCAAAACATATCAGAATAATGTAATTTAATGAATCAAAATGCAATGAAGATCCAAATATACAAAAACAAGTTGATAGATTGAAATAAAGCGCAAACAATCAGTATTGAACCACTGCGGCGTATTGTGACGCCATGTCCCATTGTAAATTCTAGAATCGCAACTTTAGGTTTAACGAATTTCTCTTCTATTGTAACATTGTTAAATGAATCTTTTAAAGCAAAAGTTGGGAGGTCATATAACTGTACACAAGCTTTAAGTAAATTATCATTGCATGATGTTAATAACGAAGTTGAAGAAGCAAAGGTGCAAGCTCAACTCGAGATATATATATATATAGTAGGGAGGTTAAATATTAGGCGGAGGTGGCATTCTTACTTCCATAAACTCTTGAACAAAAAAGAAGATAGATACATTATGATGGAAGATCTGGAGCACTCTGGTAGGTACCGAAGATTTTGGGTATTGTGAAAACATTAAGGTTGAGGAGGTTCAGGGTGTTGTTCGCAGGATGCGCAAGAGACGAGCTACAGGGCTTAATGAGATCCCATTTGAATTTTGGAAGAACGCAGGTAGGGCAGGTTTGGAGTGGCTGACAGAGTTGTTTAACGTCATTTTTAAGACGGTGAAGATTCCCGAATAATGGAGGTGGAGTACAATGATTCCTTTGTACAAGAACAAATGTGATATCCAGAGTTGCAATAACTATAGGGATATCAAGTTGTTAAGCAACATTATGAAAGTTTGGAAAATAGTCGTGGAGATGAGACGTGTCTATCTCCGAGAATCAGTTTGGATTCATGCTGGGGCGTTCTACTACAGAAGTCATTCATCTTATTAGGAGGTTGGTGAAGCATTATAGGGAGAGGAAGAAAGACTTACATATGGTTTTCATCGACCTCGAGAAGGCATACGACAAAGTCTCTAGGGAGGTTCTATAGAGATGTTTGGAGGTTAGATGTGTACCAGTGGCATACACTAGGGAAATCAATGATATGTACGATGGAGCCAAGACCAGGGTACGGACAGTAGGAGTAGATTCGGAGCACTTTCTAGTGATGATGGAGTTGCACCAGGGATCAGCTCTTAGCTCATTCCTAAGTGCCTTGGTGATGGATGGACTGACGCGACAAATCCAAGGGGAGGTGCCAATGGTGTATGTTATTCGCAGACGACATAATGCTGATTGATAAGACTCGCAGCGGAGTGAACGCTAAGCTGGAGGTTTGGAGACAGACTCTAGAGTCTAAAAGGTTCAGGCTGAGTAGGACCAAGACAGAATATTTGAAGTGCAAATTCAGTAATGGGAGCGACTTTGAGACAGGCGTGGAGGTGAGGCTTGGTACTCAGGTTATTCCAAAGAAAGGGAACTTCAAGTACCTCGGGCCGATTATCCATGGGAATGGAGAGATTGTTGACGATGTCACACATCGTATTGGGGCAGAGTAGATGAAATGGAGGCTCGCATCTGGAGTCTTGTGTGATAAAAAGGTGCCACCAAAACTTTAAGGCAAGTTCTATAGGATGGTTGTTAGACCGACTATGTTGTATGGGGCGGAGTGTTGGTCGGTCAAGACTTCGCACACCAAAAGATAAAAGTTGTGGAGATGAGGATGTTAAGATGGATGTGTGGGTATACAAGGAGAGATATAATTAGAAATGATGATCTCCGCGACAGAGTGGGAGTGGCCTCGGTGGAGGATAAGATGCGGGAAGCGAGGTTGAGATAGTTTGGGCACGTGTAGAGGAGAGACACAAATGCCCCAGTGCGGAGGTGTGAGAGATTGGCTATGGACGAGTTCAGGAGGGGTAGAGGTAGACCGATGAAGTATTGGGGAGAAGTGATTAGACGGGCCGCTCTACCTACCAAGGTAGAGGTAAGGTCTGTGTACACTCTACCCATCTTCAGACCCCACATTGTGAGATTTCACTGAGTATGTTGTTGTTGTATAGATTAAATATTTACTTTATATTTGTGTATGTATACTATTAAATCGAATACTATTAATAAATATTTTGACTTTGCTAATGCCGGGGGTATGGTGGGTGGTTTCTATTTTTGATGATGGAAGTCATTTTCTTTGTGGCCTTCCATTAAGGCATTAAGTACATGCATTCCGCGTCTGTCTTGCTTTCTCTATACTATGTTATATATATTGGCATATATAATTAAATCGTTTACCAAACTTTGTTTTAGAGCATAAAATAATAATAGTAGCATTCGAATTTGCTCGAATACATGCCACCAGCTCCTATGCTGCTGTATTTGCCAATGCGCGTTTCGTTGATGCTTATTCAATGGGACCATACATTATCAAATTAACGCAATTGACACTCTTTGTCAATATCTTATGATTTCATATTTTTTCTTGGCCATATGAATCATTATTGTCAAACTCGTTTTAATTTAATATTATAGAATATTACATGAAATAAAATAGAGCTTATAATCAGTTGATGTGCTTAAGCAAGATAGTTAAATGGTCCATTGTTAGTTAACTGATGGCAGAGGAAATATCAGATCACACAACAAATGATTGTGGAAACGTGGTTTCAAACTAATGGTAGGGCTGAAAATGTTAATTCGAAAAGTTCATGTTCCAACAAGAGGACACCGTGTGGCGTATGTGTTTACATTTAAACCCTTTAACTCCTCGTAATAATTCATTAATATACGATGGTGAGTACTTCCAATTTAATACTTGTTTCTAGATCTTAGCTCCATTCTTCAAAGTTGCTAATAGATTAGGACCATTTAATACGTCGGCATAGTTTTTTTTAAGTTTCGCACATAACTAATGAAAGGTAATTACAACTCCATCCTTTCCATTTTACTTATCACATTTACTAAAAATTATTAGTTGTTTCAAAATACCTCTCCATTTCATTTTTCTTATCCATTATATATACTAGAAATATTTTTCCTTTTTACTTGCCCACTTAAAAAATCAAGAAAAAAATATTTTGTTCTTCAATGTTACACTTTTAAGTAAAAGAAAACAGAGGGAGTACTTTATTTAGGAAAACAAGAGAGAACTGATTTCTTTTCAGCTTTTTCTATTTTTTTTAATAAATATGGTGAGAGATTAATGTGATGAAAGTAAGAAATAGTGATACGGTGAGATAACAAGATAAATATATATAATTTAGTCAGATTATACTCATAACTAATACTTTTTAAGCGTAACAACACTAATATTTGAGAATTGGGATTGGAAGGAATATTAATTTGTGTGGCCAAAGATAGAATATGCAACTTGAAAGAACAAATGGAAAAGTTTGGGTCTTGGGTGCAAGGGCTTGGTAGGATATGTGAGTAATTGAAGGATTTTGATTGCAAAGAAAGAGACCATTTCTTCAAAGAATCACGTCTACCTAATTTTGATGTGGAAGCGGCCATACTTCACGGGGCTTGGAAAAACAAAAAAAGCAACAAAGAGCCCCACCTCATGTAGTCATGTTCTCCACACTTGAAACTTGAGGAAAACTTGCAAATTTAGCTTACTTCCCAAAAACAAAATCCAAAGATATGAATACATGGTCGATCTAGTCTTAAAGTTACGTGTTCGATAAAATTCAATAATTTTGACTTGAACTTTATATTTATTTAGAACTCAATAAATAAAAAATATTGCGATTCAAAATCCATAAATTACAAAATATGAATCAATAGGGTTAGCCAAAAAAACTTTGTGCTTCTAAAAATTGGCAAGGCAGACATGATTTGTTTGTTGGAAAATAAGCACATCTATCAGCTGTTTTTCTATTAGTTTTAATTGCTATAATTGACATTTTACCAAATTAGTAACACTTCAACGTTGAATGAATCACTTATCCAAATGAACACGTTTCGTGAACGAAATTGGAAGGAATGTTTCTCTTGATAGAAAAGATATTAGGGGCTCACTTTATTTGTCCTATTCTCATTCTACTTTCATCTTTATAAATGTTTATTTGTAGATAATTTCAATTACTATTTGGCATACTTGTACTTCATTCAAATATTAAAAGTCATTTGAAAATTCCTTCTTTGTTTTCACCTATATGTAAGCAACATCGATCAAATTGAGATCACGGTACATAAGTTGTTAATTACTATGCATGGTCAACTTGCATAGTTGAGTCTAAGAAATTACTAGCTATAACGTCCACAAATTAAAGCATAGCGCATATTTCTCAAAAAAGAAACATCGTAAATAAAATTTCGCCATTTACTTTATCAAATAAGCAATAGCATGTTTTTTGTTACTATACTAATATAGTGAAAAAAATGTAGTTGACTGTTAGAATAGATGAAATTAAATTATTCAATAGGACAAAAAATGAGATTATGTATTCATTGATAAGATTGTCCTAGGTTAGAAAAATGAAGTTGGTCAAGAGATACAGACAAATCCGTTAACTTTTAACGGATTGCCGGTGACTAGCTCCCTTTTCGTTTTCTTTACTACTGTATCTATCCATAATTTTTTACTGTTAAACGACGTTCATGTAACTGGTACTAGAAGACTGTTGCTCCAACTATTTAATGGAAAGTTAAAGATGCCCACTTTATTAAGCAATCATTTGTGTTTCTTAAAAGGAAATCTGAATGCTGTTAAATAAATGCCAATTATAGATACCATAAAATTACTGTCAAACAAGATATGATGCATTTTGCTTTGAACACAAAATTAAGTTGTCTATTTAACTTTATTAATTTTGAGAAAATTGATTTTTTAAAAAATAATTTGTAATTGATCAATACATTTCTTTTTTATAACTATGGGGTACTGATCAACACACCTCAATTAATTCAATGGAATACTGGGTACTTCCTTACAACATTTGTATCAAGTAACTATGTTTACCAGAATTTAAATACATGAAAAGAAATTATCATTTTTAAATTTTAGTTTTGATAAAAGAAAAAAATTAAACTATAACAACTAAAAAACTTAGAAGCAGCTTGACTTTGATCTGACGTGGAGTCTACGTGACGTTCAACTCACAAATTCATCTATTTCAAGGTAAATTTAACAAGTTTGTTAACAGAAAAGTTATATTAAATCACAAAATTTGATGGAGTACAGAAATAAATTCTAATAATTATTATTCTAAATTGAAATATAGTCTCTCTTACTCTGTGGCTTTGCCAGCTTTTGTTTGGAATGGGCTACTACCCCTCAACCCCTCAACCACCTCATCTCTTTTTATTTCTTTTTTTTATAAAATAAATACTCCCATTATTATAAAGGAAATTAGTCTAAATAAAAATAGGAAAGTTTTGACAAAGCCTTTCTGTTCCCAAGCTGTGGTAGTGGTGGTGGAGCAAAACGCAGACAACTGTTAAACGACGCCGTAAAGATGAGGTTGCTGCTATTCATTGGCATTATTCTGCTTTGTTGTTATAACTATGTTATTGCCGACACAGATCCAAATGACGGTAACCTATTTTCTCATTTATTATCTATCTATATCTGTTTGTGTATATGATTACGGATCAGTTGATACATCATTAATGGAAGCTGATTGATTTGGAAAGTTAATGAGTAAACTAGAGTGATAATCTAGCTAAGACTGAACTCAGCAATTAGGGAAGTCGTTACTTATATATTGTCTTATATGCGTAAAACGGAAAAAGTTTATTTTCTTTTATTAATCATGAATTAATTAGAGCCTATTTAGAGGGAGCTCTCTTGGATTATCAAGTATTATGTATGCATTTGGTCTTGTCGATGGACTTCTAATATGGTTGACTCCATTCATCCTGGGAGCTGACATATGGAACTGCGTCAGACGTATTTGACTAAAAAGGGGCAGGGTAGTGGTCCAGGAAGGGCCGCACCCTAAGGGGTGTGAGGTAGACAACGTACCTTAATGCAAGCGTTAGTGCCTGATGTACTATTTTTGGCCAAGTTGCTAGAGAAAATTTATGTTTTTCTTCTTTCTGCCCATTGGAAGGGACAGGGTAGTGGTGGTGGGCCGTTACAGAAAGGTTAAAAATTGAGCAACGACTTTATAACTAAAAGACTGTTCTCCCGAGATGATACAAAAATAGGTTTACCTTTTAATGGGTTGATCAATGCACTTATTGCGTTCCACCATGGTTGTTGATGTCTTGTAGAGACAACGCTCATTAACAGTTTGTCCAACGTTTTATTTCTCTTGAAGCTATGTTAATCAAAATACACAATTTCTTTTGGATTTCAGTCTAATTTTTCTGGTGGCACGTTGATTTTCAGCTGCTGCTCTGAGAGTTATGTATAGCAGCCTAAATTCACCTGGACAGCTAACAAAATGGACTGTCAATGGTGGTGATCCTTGTAGTGAGTCCTGGAAAGGCATTACTTGCTCGGGCAACAGAGTTACTGAAATGTGAGTTTCTGTCTTCCTTATTTTTATAAGAGTATTTTTTATGTTTTCCGTCTTATCTTCTTCAGCATGTTGTTTCAACTCTTGGAATTGTTGACTTGGTGATTTCTGATGCTTGCTTCCTTTTTCATTTTCCTTCAGCAAGTTATCAGGTCTTGGACTCTCTGGTTCACTTGGCTACCAATTAGCAAGTCTTACATCTGTGACTAATTTGTAAGATGAATGGCCTTCAATAATGTCCTCATAGATGTCTTTTTGATTTATATCAAATTCTTACACACATTTAATCTTTTGGAATTCGCAGTGACATAAGCAATAACAATTTGGGAAACCAGTTACCATATCAGCTTCCTCCAAATGTGCAAAGATTGTATGTTTCATAATGTGTATATTCTCGTCCTTCCAGACTCTATTTTTCCTGTTGTCTCTCTTAAACCTTGCCTTGCAATGCAGAAACCTTGCTAATAATGGTTTTAATGGTGCCCTTCCATATTCCATTTCACAGATGACTTCCCTCAGATACTTGTATGTAAAATCTTTGAATTTTACTGCAATTTGATTTCCAGCAGTAAGCATTTGTTTTTAAGGTTAAGCTTTTCAATGACTGCAATATTTGTATCTGGCTGTAGAGATGTCAGTCATAATCAAATTCAAGGACAAGTGACTGTCGCATTTGACTCTCTGTCTTCTCTCAACACATTGTAAGGCCTATCATCCTCTCATGCCATTTCTTCAGTGTCTTAATATTACCAAGTTGCGGTCTTATATGACGTGTCGTGGGTAAAACATGCCATTCTTAGCTCATTAATATACTATTTTTTTCTTCCATATGAGTTGTTGCTTTGGGAACGAAAGTCAATATCATGAAACCAGGATCTGATCCTTGTTCTGATCTGTAGAATTATGTGGTTGTCCCAATTAAGTTAACTAAGCAGCTGAATATATTTTGAGATATTCTTAGGCAGAGTCTTAAAAACCTCAAAATGACTAGCTAATCATTCTTTGTCTCATAGTTTTCATTGATTAAACTTTATGCTTCAGGGATTTCTCATTCAATGCTATGACGGGTGATCTTCCTCAAAGCTTCAAGGCACTGACTAGTATGCACAAAATGTGAGATAAGAATTTTCTGCTTCGTCCTTGTAGACGATTGGTTGAGTCCTTCAATGGTGAAGTTTATATATTGAATCATGCAGGTATTTGCAGAACAACCAGTTCACAGGAACTATTGATGTCTTAGCCAATCTTCCTCTTGACGATTTGTGAGTTTTGAGTCTATGCTTCTTTGTAGATATTATCATTGATATGTTATCTTATTTATTGAGTCTCTATCTAAAGCAAGGTTGAAAGTCATGCGTGTTCCTTTATGCTTTAGGAATGTTGAGAACAACCATTTTACTGGCTGGGTTCCTAATCAGCTGAAAGGGATCGCGAAGTAAGTATCTTATGTTAGCATGATTGGTTTTATTCTTGAAATTTATTTCGAAAGTGCTTTCTGAATTATTCAGGGTTTGTGACACTCTTGTAACAGATCAAATGGTAACTCGTGGAACTCAGGACCTGCACCCCCTCCTCCACCTGGCACACCCCCGGCAAGCAGGCCACACCACAGTTCAGGAGGCAAGAATAACCCTTCTGATGGTGGAAGCAGTGGTGATGGTGGTGGTAAATTGGGGATAGGGGGTGGAGCCATTGCGGGCATAGTGATATCAATTCTAGTTGTTGGGGCAATTGTAGCATTCTTTGTTATCAAGAAGAGATCGAGACGGTCATCAACGGACATTGAAAAACATGACAATCAGCCATTTGCTCCTCTTGCTTCACAGGAAGTACAAGGTATATCTTTTCATAATTGCTTGGTTTTGTGAGTTAAGATGTTTATTAGACCCTGTCATGGTCTCTGTGATTGTTATTTAGTTATTTGAACATAACAATCAACCGTAGTATCATTAACCTCATTCATATATCCTGCCAGAAAAGGTTTAAGATAGACTTGCTGCGTAAAAAGAAAATGTTCTGAAGTGAATTTGGAGAATCAACCTTGACCTTTGTGCTTAATCACTGCGTGTTTAGTGTTCATAACTTTTAAGTGATGTATAACTAAGACAAAACTTTGCCAGCTACGATCGTCGATATAAAAGAAAAGCACCAAGGCAGGAACAAAATTTACTACTGAAATATAAAACTGCACAGATGTGACAGGTCCTATCTTCCAATGAAACAAAAGTTCTTACTTACTGAAAAGTTCCAAGAACTTAATTGTTGAAATCAGAACTGATGTTTAGACCTGTTGAAGCTGACAGTGGGATGAAAGAAAACTTTAGCTTTATGGTCTCTTCCCGTGGATATTGTCATATGCTTGTTTTGAAGCTAAATAAATCAGCTCCCCTTGATGGTTTGTCTTCGTATGACACTAATACTCTTCATAAATCTAATTGACCTTTATATAACTACTATTGCTTCAAAATGCAATTTTCAGTAAATTGAAGAATCATCTTCACGTGCATAGCTGCACAATTGTTTCTCTATTCTAACCCATTTTGTGCTCACAACCAAATTCGTCTCTTTGCAAATTCTAATTCTTTGCTTTTCTCAACTTCATCAGTCGGTTGTTCATAGTTATGCCTTTTAAGCCTCATCTCACTTCCGTGTCTCATTAATCTGAACCTGATTGTGCATTTGCCTATTTGTAACACTTAAGAGTCTGGTGCTTCCTTTTCTGTCTGGATTTTCTGCTCATAGTCCATTTTTGGCTGCAGAGTTGAAAACTAATCAAGCTTCCGCTGCACCAAGTGTGAAAGCATTTGAAGCTCCTGCGGTAGTAAATCTAAGACCTCCACCTATTGAACGTCACAAGTCATTTGATGAAGATGACATAGCAGCAAAACCAATTGTCCCACCCAAGAAAGTTGATACAGCTAAAATAAATGCTAGACAATATTCAATCGCAGACCTACAGATGGTGACTGATAGCTTCAGTGTTGATAACCTTATTGGTGAGGGATCATTTGGGCGTGTTTATCGGGCTCAGTTCGATGATGGAAAGGTATGATTTCTCTCTTATGAGTTATGACTGACTGACTACCTATGAAAAGAAAACGTTTGTAATTGAATATGGATTTCATACCATGAATTTGTTATGTGCTGCTAAGGAATGTTTAAGAAATATAGTTGAAATGACAGATAAATGTTCGATAAGAAAAAATACCTATCTAAAGTCAATGAAAGAACAAAAGTTTGATAATAAAACATTCATTTAGTTGAACAATTATGTTTGTTCAAAACTTTCGGTTTGAAGCTACTATCTTCCATTCCCGTGTAACTAAACCATCCTCATAAGTTCCTTTCTAATTTTTGAAATGCCATAGGTTCTTGCTGTCAAGAAAATCAACTCTTCTGCACTCCAGAATCCTGAAGATTTTCTCGATATTGTTTCTGAGATATCCCGGTTGCACCATCCAAATGTAATTGAGCTGGTTGGATATTGTTCAGAGCATGGGCAGCACCTGCTGGTTTATGAATTCCACAAAAATGGTTCTCTGCATGAGTTCCTGCATCTGTCAGATGAGGAAAGCAAGCCACTTACATGGAATAGCCGAGTTAAGATTGCACTAGGCACAGCAAGAGCATTAGAGTGAGTTTTCATGATCTACAAAAATATTTGATGTCATTTTATAATGTTCACGGAGCTCATAACAAGGTTTCATATTTTCCTTGTACCATTGGTTGAAATGCTAGTCTCTATCATATATCTTCTGCTAAGTGACTATGTGTAGTCAGCAATTATGAAGTTTCTTTTTCGGGGGGGGGGGGGGGGGTAGAGAAAATACATGAAAGCTTTTGGAATAGTATTTTTCTTTCTTAAGGGGGAGGTAAAGAGTACATGTTTTGAAAACCAGTACGAAGCACTTAGTAAATAGAACATAGCTATTGATCTCTGGGTTTAAATCAGACTTAGTGCTTATTTTGAAGGCCACTATATAGTTTATATTTCTTAAAATTGATAGTTATTAGAAAAACATGTTTATTTAACAGTGATGATCAGTAACGTGCAAGAAGATGATTCATTATCTGAACATTAAAAAAAGAATGTATGTCGCTAGCCATTGTTTAGTCACCATGTTTAATATGCTGATCTTTCTATCTTCTTTTTGTCAAATTTCTTGACTAGCTAAAATAAGCATCCTTTGCAGGTATCTGCATGAAGTTTGTTCGCCGTCTTTGGTTCACAATAATATCGAATCTGCAAATATTTTACTTGATGCAGAACTCAACCCTCATCTATCAGACTCTGGATTGGCAAGTCTTATTGCTGATGCAGATCAGGTAGCTATAGCTCCTTGCCTAGTGTCTTTTGTTGGATGTTGCAATATCTTCTAATGTAAGAATGTGGATTCTGATTGACTAATGTACATGCATAAGGGTACTCATGTGCATGCTTATATGCCTGCACTTGCATCCTCTTTGCCTATTCATCTGTCTTTGGAGAAGAGAAACCAAAACTTCTGGTCAGATCTTGAATATAAGTTATCCACAGTAAAATATCTATAGGAGTACTCTTTACCATGAACTACGAAATATCAAAAAAGAAATATCCACTAGTCTCTTGCAGGTGTTTTATTTTCGCCTCTCCTTTTCATTTAGTATATATTTTCATCATAAAGCCAGCTTCCTGACATCTTCACGTGACTATCGAACTCTTCTCGCAGGCATTGAACCATAATACAGGATCTGGATATGGTGCCCCCGAGGTTGCTATGTCTGGCCAGTTCACCATAAAGAGTGACGTGTACAGCTTTGGAGTGGTTATGTTGGAACTTCTTACAGGACGAAAACCTTTTGATAGGTAAAGAGGATCTGATGACATTATGTGAATTTCTTATACAAACACTGGGAAAATATTTTAACTTTCCGAAGATTTTCTAATGATATGCTTTGTTCTTTTAATGCAGCGCAAGAACAAGATCTGAACAATCTCTAGTTAGATGGGCAACACCGCAGCTGCACGATATTGATGCCCTGGCTAAGATGGTTGATCCAGCACTCGAGGGGCTCTATCCTGTTAAATCTCTATCACGCTTTGCTGATGTAATAGCTCTCTGTGTCCAGGTAATATTTTGAACTGGAAGTGAGCGAGCTTCATAAAATATGCTAGTAGTATTAGTTTGCATTAATCTAGTTCCTTCAATCACTCAACAGTATCTCAATAGACCTCATTTTTTTTTGTGGCAGCCTGAGCCCGAGTTCAGGCCACCTATGTCGGAAGTGGTTGAAGCATTAGTTCGGCTAGTGCAACGAGCAAACATGAGCAAGAGGACAGTCGGTGCAAGGGGTGAAACAGATGCTCAGGACTATGAACCATAGTTTCCATGCGACGTTGAGCACTCAACATGTTGCCTATTCTAACCCGCGGAAGTGTCCTTTTCCTATTTTTTGCGATTATCAGAAATGACGGTTGATCCTGTTGTTTGCAGACTTGGAGTTCATTGTACCAATACGAAATGCTAAAATCTGTTCATAGTGCATAATTTATATTCAGTTCTTCCCCTCTATCAAAATTGCTTCCTCCTAATTTATTCTTACAGCGGGATTAAAGAAATAATATTATTTCATATTTTCATGACCACATTAGAAACTATCTGATATTTTATTCACGGACATGCCGTCTCCGTTAATAGCTGTAATACTGTATTTGTTATTTGTTGATCAAGAAATTCATTCCTTATTTGCCTGCAGCAGCAGTGTCATCAACCCAGAAACGGAGGACAAAACAAATATTCCAACAATTTTGTTTTTTTTCTTCACTTTCTTAGTTGACATGACATCGCAATTGACTATACCTTCCTCACCAACTAACTTCTTGTGAGCTTAATACTCCTTCCGTTCCAAATTAATTTTATTTTTTCTTTTACACGTCTCTTAAGAAATTATAAATAAAAAATATATTTTTAATACATTACTCTTATCTATTTTCAATTAATTACATTCTAATTAATTAGTTATTTTAAAAAGCAATTAATATTAAGGGCAAAGTAGAATTTTTTTTATTAATTCTATTTTATTTTTAGAAAGTGATCAACTAACTTGGAACAGATAATTTTTAGTAACGTGACCAAGTAATATGATGGTAATACTTGTAAATCAATTGATCACGCTAGCATGGCCCCACTTACAGACTTGCATTAAATGTTTCTTGTAGCCAAGCTTATGAGATCTCAAAAAAAGTTAGGAAGGTCTGAAATACAGTGAATGGGCCCGTTAACCGAATGGGGCCATGTATTGCTCAGAAGTCAGAACTCCATGAAAATATTCTATTCCCAGGACCAACGACAGTGTCTGAAATCCAACTACAGGTGTTTAATTAAAATTTCACGAAGGACCAAGTTAACAATCGTGCAAGGAGATATGTCTGACTTGTGTTTTATTAAGCTTTAATTTATTTTGATTTACTAATCTGCGAACAATATCTCCCTACATATTACGATTAATCACCTAAGTGTAGGACTACCACTAGTATAACATTCATTCAGAATTTATCACGTCCATACTTTCGGATATCTATTATACCAGTACACTATAGTCGAGTTGCACTACAAGGCTGGCACCAGGAAGCATGTGTAGGACAAAAATCAAATGTATATCTTGAAGACATGTAAAAGCGGGAACCAAAACAAAATATAGCACATTACAAATCGATGAATGGAAGCAGAACTGAAATTAAGATGCTGAAACAAAGAGAGAGAACCAGAAGAAATATAGTGTCCAGTTTTGGTACCGACAACAAATCATCAGACATTACAATGCACAAGCACAGGGGATCCTACATCTTCAGGCCACACAGTAAACACAACAGCAGCCAGAGCTTTATATTTTTGATGGATCAAATGAAAGCCCCCTTGTTCCTGTCGATGCCCTTGGTCCTCTTCTTCAAGAGCCAAAAAGAGACTCAATCAATTGTACACCATGTATTTCGGTGTTGCACTGAACTTCTGATACCCTTTAATAACCTTATTGACAGCATCTAAGAAGTCTTTCTCTGTGACAGTTTTCCTTCTTGCTCGAATGGCATACATTCCAGCTTCCGTGCACACACTTCTAATGTCAGCTCCTGGAACAAAAGAACCAAAAGAATATTAGGGTCCCTCTCCGTCTGCCTATATAGTATATATACCTAAATAATATTGAACTTCTAATGAAATCGTAATGTTCTGACAAATCATAAAAAAGGGAAAGGTGGCACTTGAATAGTGGAGCTAGTAAGACAAATAGAAATAGGCGTACACTATCAAACGAAGAAAGATGGCGCTCCAATCAGACACACAGGTTAATGCCCATGTGTGAAAACGTCAGCTGTATTATTATTGATTTTATAATGTCTAACATGCTACTCATGTTTATGAGGGATTACCTGTAGAGTTAGGACAGAGACGGGCCAAGAGTTCAAACCGAATATCCCGCTCGCAGTTCATTGTTCGCGTATGAATCTTAAATATCTGTGTCCTACTCTCCATATCAGGCAGACCAAATTCAACTTTGCGATCCAATCGTCCAGGACGTAATAAAGCTGGATCAAGTGTATCAGGTCTGCAAACAATAGGATGGAGTTATAACTTGAGCAAGATGATAACAAGCTGTGAGCACGAAATGAGTATAAGATTGAAGACACCATTTCGTTACTGACCATAGATAATCATATTAAAAAGGAAAATATTGACAATGAAAAAACTGGCTTATCAGTAGCAAATATATGGGAAGTCAACTAGAAATATGCACAGGAAAGCCATTCACGTCTCCGTGCAGTACTTATTGACCAATAGCTCAATTTTTTATCACCCAAACTTGAAATAACATTAACAACTGAGAAAGAAAAAGCAGATGTGTAACTGGTAGAGAAAGACAATTGCAACACATAGGCAAACTATTTTCGCAAGCCAACCTATTTGTTGCCATGAGAACTTTGATATTCCCGCGAGCATCAAAACCATCAAGCTGGTTCACAATTTCAAGCATGGTTCGTTGAACCTCATTGTCTCCCCCGGCTCCATCATCAAATCGCGCACCTCCAATGGCATCTACTTCATCGAAAAACACAATGCAAGCCTTCTTGGAGCGTGCCATCTGTCATATCAAAGCTCCAGTTAAGAATCAACGCTAAAGTTGAACTTTGCATAGAAAAAAGTCCAGCAATAAGTCTATATATCCCAATGGGGCTTTGGTTCCATGGGTAAAGACGTGAGGTGGCCGCACCTCACGAGTTCGAACCCTGTCACAGGCACCAAAATCTGGTATTAAAGTGGGAACAAGGTAGAGGGATGCGCCAGTACTCTCCTGAGTTATCCACCAGTGGGCCATCGGTTGTCCAAAAATAATACTAATAATAATGAGTGCTTCTAACCTGGAACAGTTCACGAACCATTCTAGCCCCCTCACCAACATATTTCTGAACAAGCTCACTACCAATAACGCGAATGAAGCATGCATCCGTACGATTTGCAACTGCTCTGGCAAGCAGTGTTTTCCCAGTACCAGGAGGACCATAGCAGAGAACACCCTTAGGGGGATCAATTCCAAGTTTGACAAATTTTTCAGGGTGAAGCATGGGAAGCTCAACAACCTGTTGTTAATTGCGCAAGAGAAGGACCACAAACCAATTTGTCAAACGTCAACCATAGGGGAAAAAGGCAAAAGAAAAGGAATTCCCACTCTGAAACACAACAGAAAAATGAATACTCATCATCACCTCTCGCATCTTTTCAATTTGCTCCTTACATCCTCCAACATCATTATATGTAACATCAGGTTTTTCCTCGACAGTCATCATTGTGACACTTGGATCAATTTTGGGGGGCAACGGGATCTGAATTTGATATTTATTCCTATCAACGCTGCAACATTAACAAGATGGTCAAGCTAAGAGTCAATTAACTTTTAAAAAAAAACAGAAAACTTGAGTGAATTCAATATTCTTACAGATGTTCCACCTAAAAGCTAAAGAATATCAACGCTAGGCATCTTTAGCAGGAAAAGAAGGTAAGCTATTTGCATACACAAATCTGTGTTTGCTTATGATTACAACTTTAGTAGATGAGAGAGAAGAAGAAGAAGAATCTACCCGACTCTCATGCCTTCTTCTATATCAGTTGGGGAAACTTTATCACCCAATCCAACAACAAACTGCAGGTACAAAAGAACCATAGTCAAACAAGGTGATCATAATCCATTGCAAAAATAGATCCAACCAACAGTACTGAGTACTGCAACACTTGTCTCATCGCAATACGTTATTTACCCAAAAAACAAAAGCAAACTAGAGAGCACAAACCCTCAGGCTGAAGACAAAAACATAGGTAGATATCCTGTTAATTAATCAGTGTAGGTTCTCAGAAGAAAAGGAAAATGACTGATAGATCTCAAATCATGAAGCGCCATATTTCTTACTTATGTCTTGCTGCTAACCACCATATGCTACTTACTACCACTTAAGCACAGACCTCTAAATTTGGATCAGTTTGTGGAGACTTACAAGACAAACTGCCTCCAGACACTCAGATAGATTGATAAAGCCAATACTATATGCGAAAGACAGGAACACATACCTTAGCAATTTGCTTGACATTTATAACATATTTTGCATCTTCCGTATTGGGGCTAATTATCTTTGTACACCTAGCCACCTGCTTCAGAGATTTAGTTATAGCTTCAAAGTATCTGACTAACAAAGAATTAGTCATCTCTCATTTCCAAGAAAACCATACCTGAAGAGGTTGCTCCTCCTGCATCATCTGTTTATCAGAAACTAGATCCCATTGACTTGGTGCAGCCAACCCAGTGTCAGATTCCTTAATACCTGCAGATGCAGTAAATTGAATTCGTCATGTATTTATAAGGAAATGTGCAAAGGAAAAAAAGTAGGAACACATCTACACATTTTAACAGAACCAATTCAACTCCCAGGATCAAAGGGACAAGAGAAAGTCTCTTTTATTTTGCTATTCCTTATCGCTACCCCAAAAAACAAACAGCAAAATTTGAGGTATTTATAGTAGTTTGCAATTAGAGATACCATCAATTCAACATCAAAGACCACAAGCAAAGGACATACAAATACTTACCACACAAATCATTTATTTTTTTTGCCATTTCCTTGATTTCCTTCTCAGCTTTCTTTATGCTCGTTGAATAAGGCCCCAAACCCTGAAAAAATCATTTCGTAATTTTATAAATACGAAAATAATCTTAATAAAATGAACTGAAACGAAGTCGCATATATTTTCAAAATGAATGAAGGGAATTCCCCAAAAGATGAAGCTACAGAGAAAAGGCACCAAACTATAATTTGCACAAGAAAAACAAAGATAGTGTACTCTCTTTCTTCGAACTCAGTGTACACATAATCTGGTATGTGTCTGTGGTTGTACTGGCACACCACAAGTACATCTAGGAATGTGATCAAACACTTTTTACATAAATAGCATCAAGAAATATCTATCCAAATGAATAACATTTTATTGCAAGAACTATACACCCCTAACACCCGATCACACCATATCCTTGTAAATGGATCTCCAAACTGTTAGAGGTAAGCTTCAGGTAAGATAGAGTATGGCTTAGGAACTTGGAAGAGTAACTTCCACTTTCCATTACTTCCCAGCCCCTGTAACATTTCAAGTGGAGTAAGGTTTCATGGTGCTGATCATTGTCCACTATACCTTGACTTCATAGAGGAGCTAAACAAAGCGTATGTGAGAGGAAGAAACCATGGAAAGAAAAGAAGTTAAGGGTAACAGAAAAGGTCAGTCTAGACTTACGGGTGTGTTAATTGCTAAAAGCGGAAGGCGATTAATACAAGCTGATGTAGTAGCAACCTGCTTTCCAAACGTAAGAATGAGTCAACGCATTCCTTATGGCAGATCAAAAGCAGGTTCTTTAGCTATTTATGCTGGTAGATGTTCACTCTTTGCTCCTTTAGTGGAGGTGGAAAATTCTATTACTTCACTTACTTATATTTATATGAATTATCTGCTAAACCTTTATTTGAAGCGGTAACATCATGGAGGGTCAGCATGTCTGGAAGTAACTGCAAAGTTGTATGGTTGTTTTCAAGCTGATAACATATTATTGGGCCCTGAACGTTGCTTATTTCTTTTCTAAATGGTCTAGCCTTCCGTCTATCCTTGGAACTCGGAAATTCCGTCATCAGTACTTGACCAATTTCTAGACCTGACCCCCTTGAGGACAAGGGTCATTTCAAGGAAGGGGTATTCATACACAAAAATAGGATGGAGGAGGCATCTAACCATACATATCTCACCTTTCCTCAACATTAATAAAATTAAAACATACATATCTCAACAGCAGCTCAAATGTAGCACATGGAAAGCTACTTGCAATTTGTCAGCTACTGTAGAAGTGGTCTCCATTAAGTTAGGTCCTAGAGATTCAAATTAATTAGCAGTTACAATTAGATGATCGAACCTAGATGACCATTACAAATACCATCTCACATCAATAAAACTCATTCTTTGGCTGCCAAATTTAATAAGTAGTTCATAGCTTATTCATCTCCAATTTCTCATTGCTTTGGTATTTTCTATTAGTTCCTCACTAACAATTATGCAATTTTGCATCATGGAGATATTGTAGCAATAGTCAACTATACCTAGAAATAAAGCACACAATGCGAGAGATAAGAGCAAGAATATGAAGCTACAAAAAATTAGGCTTTAACTAGAGGAAGAAGAGTACATAAGTCTTGAGTAGAGCAATATCATCTTCATCAAGAGGCCTAGGGTTCTTCTCTGCTGCGGCTGCCATCTCGTAGGACCAGCAAATTGCTAAGGAGCGGGTTGCCCGACTTCGCGTTAAATCCAACGGGCGGCCAAATCCGATAATGTATGTTCCAAAACAAAATATCACATTAATTTACATTTAATTTTTTTTATTCTTAATAAAATATTTTATAGCAATATAATTATTTAAAATTTATTTTAGACCACACATCTAAAAAGTCAATATTTTTTAAATTTTTTTTATGTCAAATCAAATGATGACATATAAATTAGGACGGAGGGAGTAATTAACAACAAAAACAGATATCAGGAAAGAAAAGAACAAAATAGACATAGAAACAATCACTTAATCTACTTACAAAATAATAAGTAGAATATATGTAAGAACGGTGCATTGGCTCAGCATTTGCTACATAGACAATTAGATAATGTATAAGAGCATTAAATGCTTTAGTTTTGAGTATTTACCATACAATAATTTATCAAAATATTTTGATAATTTAAATAAGTTATAGGAGTCCATTTTCTCAATTCTTTTGAAGTACCGTGGATAAGAATTGGGTCAAGAAAATAATGTGAAAGCGAAACTACGAAGATTAAAGACGAAATTTAAAGATAAACGAAATTTGAGAATAAAATTCCCAAATTTCAAGATTAAGTGTTAAGAACATTAATTATGATACTAATATAGTAAATTCAAGAACTTAAATAAAAAATGATCTAGACCCCCTAGATCAAAAAATTAGAGATAATAATTAATAGAATTAATCTTAGCTCTTAGAAGAAGCGTTCTTAAATCTTAGAAGAATCGTTCTTAAATGTTAGAAAAATCCTTCTTATAAGGTTGCAAGATATTCCAAAGTAGTCACACACAAAGGTGTAAAGAAAAGAAATTCTTAAATAATAATAATGTTGTCTAATAAAAATAACATAATTCACCCCTATATATAGGAGAAACTTATTCCAAATAATATGGGATTAGAATCTATTTTATGAAAATAATTAAATACTAAAAATTAACTAGGATTAATTAGGAAACTTTAAACTAGGAAAATATGTAAAAATTAAGGTCAAAACTACCTAACAAGAGTAAGGGGAAAGCAGCAAAATTGCAACCCAAATTACACGCCAATTTTGGCATGTTTCCAGCCTTTTTTCTGCACGATTCAGCCCTTGATGGGCTTGATTCTAACTTGTAATGCATCCCTTCTTGGGCTCTTCTTGGGCCCATCCATGTGCCTTTTATTGGGCTGCATATGAGCCCTCCTTTTGAGCTCCAGGTGGCCCCAATTTTCTTTCTCTTGGACTTGGACCATGAAATACATGTAATATTTTGTCCACTTCTCGTCATAATTTTTGGACACCTTATTGGGCTCTTCTTCCACGATAAACAACTTCTTGGGCTCTCCGTTGGACACTTCCTCCACCATTAACATCTTTTTGATTTGCATTGAAGTCCGTCAATCTTTAATGCAAGTACGCTACCGTGGATGCTATCAACAGTAGTTTGTTACTAGCACTGAAAATTTCTTACACGGTAGTAAATTATCGAAAAAGCAGATCGAATCAGCTGAAACAATTCAAGCCACACAGCAATAATAGTTGGGCACGTTTGATAAGCAACGCCTGCTTTTCAATGAGAGATGACAAGAAAATGTAGAAATGTCAATGAACATTGATCTGCAAAATCGAATAAAAGAAATGACGTTTGTATATTTGCATACATTTTCGTCTGTTTATTAACCACCAAATTGAAAAAGAAAAAGGGAAAGAAAGTGTGAACGAAATTTGAAAATTATGACAAGTGAATGGAACGTATTAACACTATCCATTCCCTCATTCCACAGAAGAAATTGTATTTGCGCTGTCAATCACAAACTATGACATTGCCTCTCTGAAGCATGTTGATTCCTTTTTTTCAACATCCGAAGCATGTTGATTCCGGTGACCTTATATTTACCTCAATGTTCCCACTCGTGATTTTCCTCAGTATACATAAACAGAACATTAAGAGGAAACAAAATGAACTAGAGAAAAAGGAAACAACTCTTTGGAGTTGTTTATTTTCTACCAGAAAAGATTGTGAAGTTATCTTTCATCCTGAAAATATTCAACTATTGAGATGTGTATGTGGCAATATGCAAACCTACAACTACAAGCACTAAAATTAGTGGCAATACAGCTGCACAGAACAAAACATTGTCTCTCTGCTAAGCAGAATATAATACACTAGAATACAGAACAAAAGAATCGACCCAATAGGCCATCTATGCTAAAGAATCGAGAGGAACAAACAATAGAACAACAGATACCACTCTTTCTCCATCGCAGTTTTTGATTTTCCTGTAAGTAGGGCAATTGCTTTAGGCATAGTAACTTGTTTAGAAAAGCCTCCTTGTCCTACCAGGTTAAGAGTTAAGTAAGCAGAATGAGCTTGCGGTGTACAAGACAAAATATGTTCAACCATTATCTATTTCATTCATCATCTGCGATGAAGTTTGGCAGTTCACCCTGGCATAGATACTCATCACAAAGCGATGCAGATCCCCAGTCCTTTCGTAGCCGCAAAATATCATCAGTAAAAGTAGACCCTGATGATCCAATAAACACACTAGCCATAGCACAAATTGTCTTGTCAAGCATAGCTTCCACCTTCATGAAGGAAATGAACATACAAATAAGAGTATGCAAGACCAAAAGCAAAAACGAACAAACAAAATTCAGAAAGAGAATGCATGGAAAGCTGAAAGAAGAGAAAATACTTCATATGAAAGAGTTCTGCTCATATGTTGCCTCATGCCTGTTCCCTATGCGTAATAATAACATGAGCTACCAAAAAAACTGTACTATGTATAAGCTACATGGCCCTCGTTCTTCTACCAATAAGTTCTCTAAGATCCTACATACAGCTTGATGGTGAGAATTCGAAAACGGTACAATCTAAGAGAAGAAACATGAGATGGTTTGGATGTACGGTTTTGGATAAATATGAGAATTCCAGTAGGATCCACAGATTAGAACAAATTGAAGTTTGTACCTATAACCCGGAATCGGAGGTACCATTAAGCCTTTCTATACGCATCGATCCAGTTATAAAGATCTCAGATAAGGGCAACATACACAGCCAAATCAAATACAACTTTCTTGTTCATCTAATACTTCATGAGACAGACTTTAAGTATCCAAGTTTCCTACTATGTCATCCCAACATGCTATGGATCTTTAAAAAGACCGGAAAAAACTCTTTTTTACCAAAGAGAAATACTTTAGCTATCATGTCCGCTAATAGGTAATACGGATTAACTTTGTTTTATATATATAAGTAAACATGGTTTGACTTTTATCCTATCAAAACCTAAATGTCTAAGAATTTAAACTTATTCTTGCATTTAAAAACATACTCTAATGAATTAGCATTCCAAATTTTGATTTAAGCCCATCAGAACTAAAGGCATCAAAAACCAACCAAGAAACCATGAACCAAATTACTATTTACCATCAAAGGACTTTTACCATCCGCATCATCTACCTAAAAAGTGGCTCAAACCTTCTCCACTTATCACTGTGGCTACCAACCAGGCTACTTTATTACCCTTCATCACATATTAGATCTCTCAGTCCTAGAGGACCTAGATCCTAGACACTCTTACCACTCTCCATCTTTGAAATTACTTTCTCCAACTGCAGCAACATAAGAAAAAAGAGAGAGAAACCAACTCATCCAGCCAATTGATTGTCTTCATTGAAGTCCGCAGGCTTCACCAAATGCAGAGGACATGTGATTTTATAAGTCAGCATTCCTCTCTGTTTCTCTACTATCTTTCGTGAGCTTGTTTTTAACAAATTATGTGATAGTTATACATTTAAACGGAAGAAATGATGATTTGGGTGGAAGACTAGTATTGCTTCTTTTATTTCATTTATAAGGGAAAAACGAAATTACTCTTACATTTTTTCTTTTTCTTTTGGGGGTAATAACACAAATGGATTCTAGATGTTATAAAAACAATTTTTTATCAAGTAATAACATTATATCAACAAAGGGCAAAACATTGCTCGTATATGTTCTAAAAAGAAAATAAATAATAGAAGAAACTTTGCTAAACTAAATACAAACTACAAATGTATTTATGTCTAGTGTTTCCTTTGTCCTTGCCGAATTTCAATCCAACAATTTCCCAATGTTAATATATAAATATAATATTACAATGAAATAAAAAGAATTTCAGTAACAATATTGTGTAAACAAAGTCATTTTCCAGTACGAGCCATGTGCAAACTAACAAATGGCTTTGTCAAGGAATCTTAAGAACTAGATCACATTAGGTCTATTCTAATTTTTCAATTTGGATAAACATGGCTTTTCTGCACTTATTTTCAGTTAATTCTTATTAGCTAAGACTGAATTATAGCTGGAATCAACTCAACTTTAGAGTATTTCAGATTGAAGATAATGCAAGTATAATGCCGTGATGATCTATATTATCAAGATACAATTGGATCAGATCTACTCTACATTTCCATGTATAATATTAAAATTTTTAAAAACTTAGCTTCATAACAGACCAAGATTGGACTTGAAGAATTCAAAATGTGCTCGTTTGATAGATTATGATTAGAAAGCAGAGATTGGATCCAGAATGATAGAGCGTAGAAGTTCCAGTACCAAAGTTCAGAACTGTATTGTCCAGTTCCACATATAAACTGGCCGTTCTTAATATTCTGCATATGAATATGGACAAATTCATAAGGTTAAAACTCTAACTCACCTGAGAATCGCCCTCAAGGCCATGTCTGTACAATAAAGCATCCCATTTTTCAGCTGAATTTCGAGCAGGCCTTGTAACAAGGGGTACAGTCTTCCCATTGAATACAACAAGTGACTGAAGTAAACCAGTTTCACTTTCTGCAGCATCTGTGGAAAGATATATTACTGGAGAATTGGCCCTCTCAATTACACGATTGATACAGTCTGCAGCTTGAGGAACAGGGTAGAAGCAACTTGGCTTTTTGGCATTGCTAAGAAGAACAATAAACAAATCAGGGTGGTAACTATGATACAAAATAAAGAAGAACTAAGACCAGAAGCTTTTGTCACTATGGCAGTAACACATAATTGGAGGTGTTGTAGCAGACATGGAAGGGTGGAAATGAACGTTACTAGCAATATATTGATTAGACCATCACAAGCACCAGCATTTTTGTTTCCACTACTCGTGACAGATGCAAAAGCAAATTATATTAAACACTAGATACACATCGAACACAAACATACCAGAATTTCAGGAAACCATGTCTGCGGAAATGAAGAGCGATAAAGTTGTCTCCCATGAATGTTTGGACAAAACGTTGGGCAGTAAGCATAATAAGACGACTTGGCTCAATGAGTGTCTTGCATTTGTGGGAAATAGGGCCTCCAGGCTGCATCACCCAGTCCTTCTCCACATCAGCAAAGAACACATCACCTATTGCAATAACATCATCATCCGTAGAAAACTTTTCCACCACGTCCTGGACAGTCCTTTTCTTTGGCTTCTTCACATCTTCATCCCAAGCAGTTTCGAGCTTATTCATAGAAACCCCTAACGACTTCAACTTCTTAACACGTTCTTCATCCATAAAACAAGGTTGTGGCTGAGAGAAATAACAAATGAATTTATCTATGTGCAAATGGCTCTTTCGTCTTTCTCCAAATTCCTCGTAGGTTACAATCACTTCTCTCCCCAAGCATTTATTTATATGCTCAACATCCAACACTCGCTTAAACTCATAGTCAACTTTCGAGCTCGGAATAACCAAAACGCGGTTGAGCAGAGCCGCGAAGAACATATGTTTTTCCAAACAGATCAAATGGTTTGATATTTGACCGGAAACACAAATCGCAAACAAGTACTTATTCGATCTCGGTTTCCACTCAACAGTTTTCCTCTTCGACATGTCGCGATCCACCTTCCTACACCTACCTAATCCACCAAAACTAGGATCTGTCGAATTATCCGATTCAATTAACAAGTTACCTAATTCATGAGATGACAATAGAACTTGTTGAATTTGTTTATTAAGTGAAATCTGACTGAGCAAATCTGTACTAGAAGTATCATTAACCAATGTATGATTCCAGAGCTTAAAAAGCCCTACTTGTTGTTTTCTAAGCAAATAAAGAGCGCGTAACTCGGACTCGCGCATGGAGTTTACTGAACCATCGTACTTAATGCTGGTAACGGTGGTTTGAAATAGGTTTTTGATGTCTGTAGTGAAATATAGAACGATTACTAAGACTGGGAGAATAATTGCCAGGAAATACCTCTTACCGGAGGTGAAATTGAAGCGACGACCAAGGGGAAGTCGGTCTTTTACATCGTGGATTTGAAATGCGGAGCGAAGTGGAGATTTGGGATGTTGGATTAGGTTCTGTCGATCATCTTCTTCATCAGATGATTCTCTGTCCCTCATCATGTTGTTATGGATTTCGAATGTGCATTTGGTAATTTAAATGAGTCGAGTGTGCTAATGAACAGAAAGAAGAAGGTTTTGTTAGGTGAGTTGTCCTTTCAAGTCTGTGATTAGGAAAAGATTTAAGAGGGAAGGGCCAGATGAATCATATAAATCATCGACTCGTCGGTGGGAGAAAATGACCCGGGGGCTACGTATAGCTATGTGGTTGGTGTAGGCCTTTAAAGGTTGTGTTGGGCCTGGGCTATTTGAAGGGTCACAACCCAGATTTAATTGGGACCTCTTGACAAAAAAGTATAAAATTAAGTGGTGTGATATTTGAAAATAAATACTACTATTAAAAGTTTAGTTGATAAAAAAGAAGTATTTGAAAATAAAACTTAAATTTAAATATGCCTTTCACTGTTGAAGAATTTTACTTGAAAAAGTAGTTTTAAACTTGAAAAATGCAATTTCAAAATTACAATATGAAATTGAACTATGATGTATAACCAAACTACTTTTATTAAAAAGTTTAGGAAAATTGACGTGAAAATACAATACGATAAATTATTGACATAGAATAATTCAGATTTTAGTTTTTGACATCTAATATCCTCTCGTCTTTGGTGCACTCCTTGTCATAGTAGGGGGAAAAATAGTGAAACTTATACAAATGACTATAGTTTAAGGGTTTTAAATTTATCATAGCTATGATTTTAATAGTTTACAGGGTGTAGCTATTTTTTAATTGTTACAGTTCGTTGTATTCATAAAACAACTTCACTATATTCATAAAACAGTCTTGTTGTATTCATAAAACGACTTCGATGTCTTCATAAAATGGTCTCGATGTATACAACGAGTAAAAATCTGTTATGTATTCAACTCAGCCGTATTCAAGTCAGATGTATTCATTTGTAGTTATTTTTATATTGTATTTAATTTATTATATTTAAAAGTTGTATTCAAATTTACTTTATTTATATTTATACAAAAATATCTCTTTCAAAATACAACCAAAAACTGAATACAAAAAATAAAATACATCCTAAACACTGAATTTTACACAAAAAATTATGAATACACTCAAAAATTAAATACAAGAAATAAAATACATAACAAAAATTTGGATTTTACACTACAAAAAAGCGAATACACTTCAAATTCATTGTATTCATCTGTATACAAAAAGATCTCCTTCGAAATATAACAAAATAAAGTGTACGAATATGCTAAAAATGAATACAAACAATAAAATATATAACAAAAAATTAAATTTTACACTAGAAAAAAATGAATACACTCTAAAATATACTTCAAATTCACTGTATTCATTTATCCGTTATCGATATGGCATTCATCGTTCTCCGGTGGTACCTTTTTCTTTCCATTTGTTAAAAGAAATTCACAATCAAAAGGACTCTCACACAGAAGGAATTTTGACCCACTTTTGTTTCTGCTGCCGCCAAAATCAAAGAACCAAAAATGTACTCGCGGCAACGATGAACCTAATCCTGTGGATTTCCTTTTTCTTTAACCGTCGATAGAACAGTTGGCCATGGTGGAACATATCTCCTCCGTCAGATGTGGCCGGTCGTCGTCGTTCTCCTCCGTCAGATTTTGTTCGCCGTGGTGGAACAGTTGGCCGGTTAGATCTGGTTGTCATCCCCGGCGTTTTCTACTCGCATCCCTCTACATTTGGCCAGTGCCAGATTTTAATGTAGTTTGACGTAGGTATTTAGACTCGTCGGAGATTAGAAAGAGAGATCAGATGTTAGAGAGAGGAGAGAGTTAAAAATAACAATAATAAAAATAAGATATTTTACTTTAAATATATAATGTATCTAGATAGATAATTTAAATAAATATTATAATTATATTTTGTAATTTTTTTAAACAATACTTACTGAAGGTAATTATATTCTAGAGTTACTGTGGATGTAATTATTTCAAAAAAGTATGTTTCAAGTGTCTTCACCGTGTAAGAATGTGCTAGAGACATCTGGGCTCGACGAAGAGGCACAAAACAGCGAGACGTCAGCAGAAGACGCCACTTGGCTTTACCATATCCATAATCTCAGAGCCCACATCTCTCTCGTTTTTCTCACTCTCTTACTAATAATAGAACCTAGCCGATATGCAACTCGGAAAAAGAAATTCGTGATCGCCGTTGAGCTAAGCTGAAGAATAATAAGTTGGGCTACTAGAGAAAATGAATGGAGTGTTGAAAGTACCTCTCACCTGGCGGACCGCTAAGGTCGTTTTCCGTCATAATGCACTGCAGTCGGTCGGCAAAGCAGCGAATCGCTCCGCCGTCCACGGCACTAAGCTTCCCATCCCTGACGTTGTCGACGTAAGTGATAGATCCCTTATTCTCAATTGCTCTTGATGAAATTTTAGTAATTCCGGTTGGTATATTGCAGAAGGAACAAATTGAAGTGGAGATCAGTCAAGCCAGGGAAGTGAAAGATAAGAAGAGGCGAGAATTGGAGAATGCTATCGATTCTCAACTGAAGAACTGGAATGTTATACGATTCTCCAACTAAAGCAACCCTTGGCCCCGATCCCAGATGCTAGCAGCAGTTATACAATAGTCATAACATCTAGCTCTATGTACTTGCTGGTCATGTAATCTAAGCAATGCTGACATTTGCTTTAAGAAGATCATCATCGCACAATGTTTTCCTACATTCTCCTCATCGCCTGCCCTAAGTTTCAAATGAATCAATTCATTTAGTGAACTTAACGATAAAATCGATAGAAACGAATCAAATGTCACACTAATTGGAACAAATAAACTAAGCGAGGCACGGCAAAATTACAATGCGGCCAGGTCTATCCTGAAACTTCACATAATTGGTCATGGAAGAGATATTCCAAGAGAATCTGTAAAATGCCTATTGCAACTATCAAGCAGCGCCAAGCTCAGACTATGGATTTGATTTGCCGAGAGAACTCTCTTTGTCAAAAAATTGTTGTAGGCATAAGTATACTCTATAGTGCATCCATGAGATGCATTCCAAGTGTGTAAATCAGATACTTCCAATATTCCTTCAACTAATCTAAGTTCCTTCACCTACTTCAACCAGCCTCCCACGGACCCATTTCTTGGTCGTGGTCTCCTCCTCAATCTTCGACTCAGAAATCAAACCGTTTGGTAGCGGTTTTTGTTCATCTCCTGGGCCTTCATTAGAGTCATCCCTGTTTAGAAGCTGTTTATGTTCAACGCCTGGGCTTTCATTAGCTTCATCCTCATCAAGTCTCTGAGTTGAGGTGGATGGCTGTGTGATACGATTTGCCTCCTTTTCCAGATATAAGTTCCTGGAAATCATTTGATGGACTTCCTGCCTGTCATCCAGTAAGTCATAGTCACCGGAGCCTGACGAGAGAGCCGAGCTTTTACCATTCAGCAAACCATGCAAGGCATGTCGTCCATTTTCTAAACCGTGGATACCGCTGTCCATATGCATTACAGCATGCCAACCATTTATTCTTTCACCAGGATCATTCAGAGCTCCGAATTCAGAATCTCCCTCGTCTGCAGTGTGGCTCACCAGATCAGTTGTAGGCGGTGAAAGATTTCCATCTGTAGAAGGCACCTCTATCTCTATAGATTCAATGGACTGGATAGCTTCAGAGATGAGCTTCCGAGTTTCAATGAGCGACGCTTGAGCAACAGGGCTACTCTGGGCAGCCACTTCCAAGGCCTCTGCAGCTTTCTCAGCCTCAGCGATCAATGCTCTGCAAAGTTGTCAACACACCAAGAACTTATAAGTTACTATCTAGCAGATTGAAACCAATGATACCAGCGTGTAGAAATCGAAATTGTTCCACCTCTTCGCAGTTTCAAGATTATAGTTTCCTCCACTTACATTTCACCTCCTACCAGAAAAGTTTAAGTATGACAAATGACATCTTTGTTCTTACAGCATACTAATTTCTTCCGCATCTTTGTTCTTACAGCATACTAATTTCTTCCGACGAAAGATGTTCACAACGTTAAAAACCTTTATAGCGATAACCACATTTCCTCTTTAATTTAGTTAAAGATCTCATCTTTTGTAATAATACTCTTTTTCTAATGTTTCCTCATCGTTATATTTGATGGAAACAAGCAAGGTTAGAAGCCAAAAAAAGCTTTATTCAATCACCTTTCTTGCACTTCCACTAAAAGTGATAAAAAACATGTTTGCTATTTCTCTTTCCCCTCTCTCCCTTACAAAAATTATTTTTTACCTCAAGTCTAGACAACAAGTTCTTTATAATAAATATCTCATTTAACCTACAAAGGGTACATAATTACAATGAATATCAAAATGATGGCACTTTTTCTCTCAAGCAACTCATTTTCGTTCTTTGGGGACGGGGATAGAGGAGTTGGAAGAAGGAAGAAGTTTCTAAATTTTTAACACAGCCCCTTTGACTTACTTGTAAATCATTCAAAGATTTTATATACAGATGTCAAAATAGGGAGAGAAGGAAAAGGAAGGAGAAGTCTACAAATCCTACTTTAGTTTATTTGCTCTGGCTGGAAGAAAAGAAGGAAATTTATTGTTCCCCGGGGTCCCTATACCGAACATAGAGACAAATAGGTGCCAAATCTTCCTTGCTTTCTTTATTGATGAAAAAATTATTTCCTCCGCCTTGCCTTACTTTCATTTCTCTCCCCCTCAGTTCCGAAAAAAGCATAGACATCACTTACTAAGTCACTGGAATTCTATAGAAAGTAAATTGTGCTAATTAAAGATCCCTGTCAATATATGGACTAACGCTTCAAGTACAAATTAATAATTCCAGTCAATAAGGATTTGGGGGTCAGATTAGTTTAATGCATTAAAATTGGCACGTCTTCATTCAGAGAGAATTTAATTTTCACCAATTTGGAAGCAATTGTATCAGGTTGCTATGAGGTTCATGAAACAACAGAGTGACCAACAGACTTCAGATGGAAAGAGGTAGAGCAAGGTAGCAAGACTAAAGAGACAAATTGAAAGGTTACTTGATTCAAAGATTTTATAACAACTTACTTTGCTCTTGTGACGGCGGCTTCAATCTTCTTCTGGTCAATACCTGCTCTCTGTGCCCTGATATTCTTTAACATTTCTAACTTGGAACTAGCCAAAGGATCCTTGTACATTGGTGTGTTTTTCCTCCTCAATCGAACACGTTGAACTTGGCTCTTGGGCTCGGGCTTCACCGGATTATCCATTTCATTAGCTTTCTCTTTTGGAGGGCTTCTTTTTCTGGTCTGTCCATCACTAACAGGCTTTCTCCTTGGTCTTCTTTCAACCCCATCAGGTATTCCATGATATTTATTCAGAGCAGTACGGACCCGGGTACGGTAATCCTAGTTGGAAGAAAATGTAGATTGGTAAAACACCGTATTTGGAAAGTTACCAAAATATGAGGAAGTTCAAATTGACAGCCTTCAATCTCAAAACAAGATCCAAGTCAAAACAACCTTGGGGTTTGGGGTTTAGGGTTTGGGGGTTGGGGGGGGGGGGGGTCTAGTCCAAACAAAGAAAAGCACTTACAGGATCAGCCCATTTGGCTGCAATGGACTCTGAAATCTTCCTCCTCTGTTCAGCAGATTTGGGAGCTCTCTTGTTACCCTTAAGCCTGGGCATATTTTTTCTTTCCTCGACACTCTTTATCCACTCCTGCTCAAGCTTTTTGCTCAAAATCTCATAAGAGTCCCACTGCAACTCTTCCTCACCCATAAGGCCACATCGAGAAGCTTCTGCAATCAAATTTTGCCACTCATAATGACAAGTTTCCTGGAGCATCAACTTCCCACGGCGCCTTTCCCATCCCATCCTTACAGCAACACCAATTTTCAATCTTGTTTTCTCACTGCAATTAAGAAAAAAAATCTCCTTTAACAAGTTTGAAACACAAAATTTCACAAATCTTCAATTTTCATTTGATATTCTAGATAAAGAGGGTGATTTTACAATTATGAATATGAAATACTCCGTAATGAATTAGTACAACATTGGTAGGTTCAATTGAATTCCCAAGCAAGAATTAAGTGATGAAGAAGTTAAAACTTGCGCACTACTGGCATGTCAACTAAAGGCAATACCTCTCAATGTCTGTGCTGCACACTCATTAGGCAGAACTTCAGTGAAGCTTGAGTTTCACACATTGAAGCACAAATTACCATGAAACAGGAAGCAACAGTTTGTCCAATACTCTATTCCTTTTTTTACCATCATTTCTATGCTATTTCAACTACCAGAATAGACAAATTCCACCCAATTGAAAAAAAACAATCTTGTGCGCAGGTTATTTTTCATTTAAAAATAATCATGTGCGCAGGTTATTTTTCATTCACCTCTTGATTATGAGACTCCACTATGCTATCAAAAGGGTAAAAAAAAAAACAAATTTCAAAAGTAATTTGCAAAACCCACCTTTGAGCATGCCCCAGGTTAACCAACTTCATTTTCACCTGTATAATTAGAGCTTATCAGTAATATTGTCAAACAAAAACTCTGAACCGTGAAGTTAAATGGATAAGTATAGCTGACGAAATATTAACTGGTTATCTCAGAGTCCACTAGATCATTTCCACAATATGAACAGAATGAACAATATCTTATTATGTTGTTGACTGAATCAAATTGGTTATTTCAGATGCCAAAATGAAGGGAAAGAAGAAGTGACACCCTGTCCAGGGAAAAAATGTTGCAGCAAGATCAACATCATAGCTATAGTAAATGAGACTAATTGATGTTTGTGAGTAGAAAGTTGTCTAACATACAAGTTTAAGATTTTGCCTGAATCATTACCTAACCACATCTTCCTCCTCTTAAAGAAAGATGCACTCTACCTTTACATGGGAACATTTTGAATGCGAGCTTTTCAAGTATAAATCTGGTGAGTTTGCAACTGGATTCAAACTTGAAGCAAACAATTCAAAGGAATAAAACGTGTTGATATAAAAGGAGATTCAAACACTCGTATATATTCACAAAGGACAAAAAGAATATCCCACATGGATTTGGAATGTTGCATATCAGTCCCATATTCTGGAAGCTCTTATCTGCTCCTCATTGTGGAGTTAGAAATCACTTCTATATATATAGCTTTGCTGGGCAGGACTAAGTCATGTATATCCAGATGACCACATAGCATAGTAGAGATGTAGATAATGTCATAATACGCTCAGATGACACCAATATCCAAGACTCTTTAAGTTATTTTCCCCGGAAATGCATAACGAAGTTTGCTGAGATTAACGACATTTAGAGAAAGTCAATAACTACTGAGAGTCTGAGAAATGGAAAATACAATTATCTCAAACTTCTCCAAGAGTATTAATTCTCGCCGTGCACTCTTAAACGGGTTTGAGCCTAGCAGAATGACCACAAAACACATCTGCCAGCTGAAGTAAGATCGGGCTTTTTTCCTCGACAAAAATGTTAATTTGTATATTCCGCTCACATCCAACTTAGTTAGTCCCTATGTGTGTTCTAATTATATCTTTTCTTTGGCTACCTATGGTTAACATTACACCTTGTCAAAATGACCATAAGACGGTACAACTTCACATGCACGTTAATGTCATAAAAATTTATTAGAAGTCATTACACTATATGTACTACTGTTTCTGGAGTTATTTAGAGGTCCCTCTTCTTAATCAAATTCTCATTTTTTACTACGTCATTCACAAAATTATGCTTACATGACATCACCTTAGGATCCTGCATTGCAATCCTGGTACGCTCTCGAATCCTTTGTAAAGTTTCTGCAAATGGTTCAAACACCCTCGAAAATATTAAAACTTATCCAATAACAAACAGCTCAAAATAATTACTTTGGCATGTTTTAAGTACCTGGACTGTGTTTCCTTCCTTTATTCCAAGGTGTGTTCCCTTTATTAGCTTTCGATATCCTCATCCGCCTCAACTTTTCTCTCTCATTCAACTCAGTTTCCTCACTTGTTGACTCCTGCTCATCAACCACACTAGAAGTTGAGCTTCCTGAATATTTTCCCATCCTCACACCACCAAATTCCTCATTGCTTTGGGTGTTCTTGGTGGGTCCCTTTTCGAGGGTAGCTACTGCCCTTATCATCAACCCACCCCGAAATAACTTAATTCTTGAATTTGGAGGGTTTTGTGGTATACGGAAGGAATTCCAAGTAGAAACAAATCTAATATCATTGTTGTACACAAGTCTAGTACCAAAGACAGTTTGAGAACTAACTGAACAAGGCTGTGTAGTAGCTATATCTGCGCAATAAAGAACACAAAACATGACGGCTACCTCAGTACATATCCCAAATAGGCGACAGGTTGTGAGACTTACCCATGAATCCAATTACAAATTTCAAGAAAATTTGGGACAAGGAAAAAGTGGTAGAGTTCACCTAATAAAGGCATGGGGAGCTCATCCAGTCAAACTCCAAGTCAAGAAGAGAAACGAAACGAAATGCAATGTAATTTTCAGATTCCATACACCAATTACTAATTGTTAGAGGCAACGAATTGAAATCTTGTTTATATTAGGGGTTAGTGTTGTTGGAGTGAAGAAGATAAAACGTAAACGCGGTTGCAAGGGAGAAGCGGGAGAGAGGTTTGGGTTTTGGTCACCCACAGGCCACAGCGATAACCACACCACAAGCGTTGGATAATATGCTACTTTCTAGTATGATATTTTCTAGGAGACTGTTTGGATTGGGTTATTTTTTGTGGTTTTAGCCAAAATAATTAATTATTTTTGGACTGTTTGGATAAAATTAAAAAAAATGTTTTTAAGTCAAAACAATAAAAATAAGCTAAAAGCTATAAGGTAAAATTCCTAACACTTGTTTTTAAGCCAAAACAACAAAAATAAGCCAAATATTATAAATTAAAATTCCTAATTAATAATTTTTGACTTATAAGTCAAAAGCCACAAGTCCATCCAAACAACTAACATATATAAATTTCAATATGTCCCAACAATTTCATTTACTTTCAATGGTATCATTTTTTTCTTACCTCTCTAATTTTCTCATATTAATCATATTTATATTTTTTATAATAAAATTATTGGACAAGTGGACACTTTTTCGTTCAATGTGCATCCATTTTCGCAAGCTAGCTTGTGAAAATTCTCGATTATTCTAATGTATTTATTATCTCCCATTAACTCAAATTTATTCATTAAAATTTAAATAAATGAAAATAAGTGACCTAATATTTTTTTTTCCGCTAAGATGTGCATCTGAGACCCCTATGATTGAAGACCGAAAATCTTTATATAGAATTATTTTATTTGTATTCAAATTGTAAGTAAATATAAAAAAAATCTCCTTATAAAAAGTTCACACTAAAAATTTAATTGAGGGGAAAAAGTTCATATTCTAGTATGATACTATTATAAATATGCTAGAAATATGTGAACTATTCCGTGACAAGTATAGGGCAATGAGTATTTGTTTCATTCTACTAACAAGGTATTAGGTAATTAGCAGATAAGAAGAAATCACTTACTTTCAGTATAATGTTTTTGTTGGAATTTCTACAATAGTCTTCAAGATTTACACTCTCTTATTAATTATTAGGTCACATCCTTACGGTAGAGCTGTTTATGAATGTCTTCGCGGTGGACTTGATTTTACCAAAGATGATGAGAACGTGAACTCACAACCATTTATGCGTTGGAGAGATCGTTTCTTATTTTGTGCCGAAGCAATTTATAAAGCACAGGCTGAAACATGTGAAATCAAAGGACATTACTTGAATGCTACTGCAGGTACATGCGAAGAAATGATCAAAAGAGTTGTATTTGCTAGAGAATTGGGTGTTCCGATCGTAATGCATGACTACTTAACAGATACAGGCCTTCTGCTGCAAGATGGAAGTACATCTTCAGTCTTCTCCTCTTGTCCCAGTTGACATCCTCAGGCTCTCGAGAGCGCTTGTTCCCACCAGTCTTGGTAGCGGTGACAGTATGAATACGTTCATCATCATCACTCTCTTCTACCAGAAAACCATTTCCATATCCTGATTTGGTCACACAACTTTTGACCGACATCTTTCGAACACTAATAGTAATACTATACAAATATTGTCTTAAGTTGTTGGGTATTTTTTTCTATGGTACTTTATAAAGCAGTACGGGAAGTATATAACTATTACAAGTATTCGAAAGGATAAACAAATGTTCAATAGTTCAACTAGTAATTTGAAATTACAATTGTTACACAAGTAAAAACTGGAAATTCCAGTTTTGTAGAAGACGAAAAAATGTAAATTGTTTTTGCTGAGTCGAGTGTAGCACTCTGTCCTTAAGACAATATTGCCCCGTATGTATCCTTTATACGTCCTGGACAATTTGTCTCCCAAGATAAAACAGCAATGGAACCCTTGAGCAAAGGAAACTCAAGAGCTACCGTGAAGAATATTGAGTAACGAAATGATGCTTGGAAGTTGTAGGAAAAAAACTATTTTGGTTGTGTATTTTCGTGCACTGTTTTGCTGCATCTCTTACTGTCAACTCTTGGTCATTCTTTTGTGTGCTCAACAATGGTGTAAGAGGGTGTTTAAATAGGTGAGGGAGGGGGTCGATATCGCCTCCATATGACCAAATAATGGCCATTATGGAGGTAGTAAAGCCACCAACATTAATGGGAGAAAGACCAACGGATTTGGCCATTATAGGAGGAGTAATTCAGCCAAAATAAATGGCTGAATTGAGAGCTTGGACGTTTCTGTTCTGACCGTCGAAATTCCAACTTTCTGAAAACTTCAGGGACCAAACTGTACATCTTGAAACTTCAGGGACCAAACTGTACATCTTGAAACTTCAGGGACCAAACTGTACATATTGAAACTTCAGGGATCAAACTGCACAACTGAAAGTCCAAACTGCACATCTGAAACTTCTGGGATCAAACTGTACTTCTGGCCCAAAAAGATAATATCAGAAGGCCCACAGCCGTGGACCCGTGGACCCGTGGACCCGAGAACCCGAAACCCGGAACTCGGAACCGGAACCGGACCGGACGGGCGGGCAGCGGCGGCGCGCGTGTGGTCCTTCCTTGAACCGAAGCACATCTAGGTCCTCCCTCCTTTAAACACATAGGATACCCCTTGGGGTCCCAAACCCCAAACCAATTTCGAGTCTTATATACACAACAATTCTTTCTTCCTCTACCGATGAGGGAGAATTGAACACAATACCACACTTTCCATGCTTCAAACACCTTACTTCGTGGACCAATATCTCTTTCATTTCTTAATGAAATTTGACGATTCTTGGCCCTACGGTTATCTACGTGCCAGTAGATCATGACATGTGTGAAGAACCTGATTCTCCAACATACGTAACACTAGTGTTTAAGCCGTTAAAGTTGGTCGGTCGCAACTCCCGCCAAAGGCAAATTTCCAACAATCCCTCTTGAAAGAGATCTTGGCGCACTCACATGGTGTCTTTTTCATTTCCAAAGAATATTTCAATGGACCGATGTTGCATAAGGAGAGGTAGCCTCGACTTTGAACCTTCCATAGTTGAATACCATCGGACTTACTTATCGCGGTGAACGTGATGTCTTGAACCGTCAGTGTTTAGTGTAAGCCAAGTCAATGGTACCAACACAACAAATTCCCTTACTCTCTTCTTCGTAATGTTTTGTCCGTTTTGGCCATGGACAACGTCTTGGATTCTTAAGTGCGTTCATTTTGAGGCGGCCCGTCCTCGCACTTAAATAGGTGGTCTCCTACAAGGTATCCTGCTATACCCCACTTCACAAGTGTTAGGAACCATTAAAAGTTTCCCAAAACCTAACCTCAACTGTTGAGGAGCATTATAGGTTTTGAAAACTTAACATTTACCCACACTGCAGATAGCACTTAAAGACTATCGCGGGAACGGCTTTGGATTTGGAGTTTCTTTTCAGAAATCACTATCCGAAGTGCTCATACTTCCACCGAAGCGATCAACTGAACCTTTACAACTTCGTTTTCCCATTGAACCAAATTATCGGGATCTCCGTTAGTAAGGTTGGGTTACCATTTGTATTGGTCCGTATATTTTGGGTTTTAAGCCCATTCCCTAGACAGTGCAGACCACTTGATCTCCGGTAGTCCCTTAGTTTGTAAACAAGGAAGTGACACCGTGATGATCAAGCGCCATACTGATCTTATGTCTCCCGATAAATCTGACAGATATGTCCAGACGCCGTCATCCGTGTCCTTCCTAAAGCCGACCGGCTAGCCACGATGTATAAGCTGCCAAGGCACGAAGTTTCTCCCGATAAGGGACGTCCTCTAAGGAGTCGTGAAGTTACTCAACTTCTTTCATGCCTTGTATAAAGCGATAAACTCCGATTTCATCATGAATCGGCCGATGCAAGTTTGCTTAGAGGATTTTCCAAGAACCACCATACACATTTACTTGTGGCTTTGGTGTTCTTGTAATCGATGTCGGTTGCATCACTGTGTTCTCTCAGAACCGCTGGACATCCAGAATACTATAATCCGAAGATAAGCGAATAATTCAGATATCGTCATATCCGACTTAACACTTTCTATTGATCATGTATTAAGATCATCAGTGAAACTTAGTTCAATCGATCTGTTTGTAGGGCGATACCAGGTCGGTTGTAATGTGTACAATACATTGAACTACACGTGATCCGTGCGTATCGCTCCTTGTCTATGGGTGCATCATGATTCCAATCGATTCTATGATTCATATCCATTGATGGCTTCAATGAGACTCACAACTATCGACGATCCGTTAGATGTCTTTAGAAATCCAATTCCTAAGATGTCATCTGTGATATCCATATCTTTCATATCGAGACTTTGTTTCAATATGACTTTTACTTTCAGACTGTTGATTCTCCAACTGTTGGCTTTCTAACTTCAGATTCAATGTTTCTGTGCTCAGATTCATTGTTTCTGTTTTATCTGAAACTTTCAGGACCAAAATGTAAACATTTCAGGGACCAAGATGAAAGTTCAAGAAGCCCAACAAATTCGTAAAACCAACTCTGATTCTCTTCTTCCAACTCTCCGGTTGGGAAGGCTGTTTTAACATTCATGCCACGCAAGACTGCAATGGCCCATGATGTTAAGCTACTCCAGGGGAGCACATGTATAAGTAGCCGAGGCTTTGAACTCGTCAGTAGATCCATCTACTTTGTACTCACTTTTGAGTATCCTTTTTCACAACCCAAAGGTTCTTTTCCCGGAGGAAGATCAACCATTACGCAAGTATGGGAATATATTTCTCTCTTTAGCTTCTTTCCAAAGCAGCGCTTTTGGAGATAACAATTATTTGTTAATTTGTCCATGGTTCGTTCTTAACCATACAAGCTAGAAGGACTGGAACAAGTCCTTGTCCCCTCTTTGCTTCGTCTTGGTTCAACATCTAGAATCCCTGAGTTCTGCAGATCTGGAATATTAAGTTCCGGATAGCCAGCAACTTTCGAGTCCTGTAGATACGGAACGTCTAGTTCCGGACAGCCAGGCCCTCGCGGGTTCTTGTTAACCTTGAGAAATTACTCCTTTTTCCTTTTCAAGGAAAGTTATCTTATAAGAATTCAACATTCTTTGACGCCAATAGGCGATAAGTACTAATGTTATTTACAGATCCAGTGGATATGCAATCTACAGTCTTAGGTCGAACTTGACCTGTTTCGGTAGTCCAACTTCTACCAAGCCACCCCACATCACAACTTTTGTATGTGAGATCCTTTTCATGTCTCACACGGAGAGTTATCCTTATCCTTATGCGGAGTTCCGTTGAGGATCGCATTAGCGGTAAGGATCGCCTTGCCCCACATAATTTAGGCGTACGGGTTTGCACTTGGCTAACACCGTTAGGTCGAGGTGAGTAATGAACAATCGTTTAATGAACGCCGCTTCACATTCTCCTCTCTATCGCTATGAATTTCGCAATCCATAGGCTTAGTTGATTTTCAACTTCTGCTTTGTAGCGCTTATCCGCTTCAACAACTTCATCTTTGCTTTTTAACAAACAAAGGATTCCATACGTTGTACCATCATCAATGAAGATCACAACGTACTTGTCTCCCCCCTCTATTTTGTATAAACTTCAAATCACCCAAGTAGGTGTGACTAAGTTCTAGAGGAGCGGTGCTTCTTTCGCTATTCCCTTGACGGAATTTGGAAAGGTGATTTTGCCTCTTCGCCTACCTCACATTCATTTTGAGGGTTTATGTCGAAAGGAGGCAACAATCTCAACATCGTTAGCTTTTGAATGACTTATTATTTAACGTGTCTTAATCTATGATGGCATAGATGCACTGATTACAAATATATCATTCATTGGGCTATAGACATATTGTACCATTCTTAGTTATTACAGACCTGTTGGACTAGTCTCAAACCAACTTGACCAACAACGTCCCTTAAACCAAGTTAGGAACATGTATCATCTCTTTTAGAGTGATCTCATTTCCTGAAGTCCTATTGAGGACAACCTCTCCAAATTTCTTTGATTTTAGAGGTGGCGTTGCTTCACATGAACAACCTCTTGCCCGTGGTTAGGCGTAACCTGATCATATGTGATCTCGATACTCGCCCACTTCAGTTGCTTTGGCATCGAGTGTCCAATTTCTTTATCGCTTTCTTTAGGCCTTCAGATCATTAAGACTGAAACTCGCCCACCTTGCTAGGTGTCCATTACTTTTCCTATGAAATGAATTCGCCCCACTCCGCCGCCTGAGGCTTTATATGACTGAGTGTCCAATATCATCATATCAAAGGATTTTTGGCCCACTCCAGCCGCCTGAGGCTTTATATGACTGAGTGTCCAATATCATCCTATGAAGGATCTTACGCCAAATAGTATGACAAAGCTCAACGTCTTTAACTTTTAGACTTCTTCCGTTATGATTGGTGCGCAGATAATTCTTGGCGCTTACTTAAGAGTTGTAACGATTTACGCAGACAACAAGGATCTTACTCCCTCGTATGTGCGAACATACTTTACTCACTTTTAATAATTACACTTAAAAGAACGGATCTTTTTAAGTTGCTTTACAATCCAATCTTTAGACGGAAAAAGATGAGATTAAACTTCGATTTTTAAAGCGTAAGGAATATAAATTATTTTTATATTCCTCCTTACTTTAATCAATTTTTAATCGTGACCTCATTTAATCTTTATTCTTGACAAGTAAGAAAAACTACTTATCCCAACTTCGATTCTCGCTCACTTCACCACTTCATCAAACCGAGGGTCCAGTTCCTTCTTACCATTATTTGGATCTTTTGTCCTGGGACAGATATCTGAGGCCTTCTGGCAAGATGGAAGTACATCTTGATCTTCTCCTCTTGTCCCGATTGACATCCTCAGGCTCTCGAGAGCGCTTGTTCCCACCATCTTGGTAGCGGTGACAGTATGAATACGTTCATCATCATCACTCTCTTCTACCGTAAAACCATTTCCATATCCTGATTTGGTCACACAACTTTTGACCGACATCTTTCGAACACTAATAGTAATACTATACAAATATTGTCTTAAGTTGTTGGGTATTTTTTCTATGGTACTTTATAAAGCGATGCAGGAAGTATATAACTATTACAAGTATTCGAAAGGATAAACAAATGTTCAATAGTTCAACTAGTAATTTGAAATTACAATTGTTACACAAGTAAAACTGAAATTCCAGCTTTGTAGAAAACGAAAAAATGTAAATTGTTTCTTTGAGTCGAGTGTAGCACTCTGTCCTTAAGACAATATTGCCCGTATGTATCTTTTATACGTCCTGGACAATGTGTCTCCCAAGATAAACAGCAATGGAACACTTGAGCAAAAGAAACTCAAGAGCTACCGTGAATAATATTGAGGAACGAAATGATGCTTGGAAGTTGTAGGAAGAAAACTATTTTGGTTGTGTATTTTCGCACCTTTGTTTCTTTGCATCTCTTCTACCGTCAACTCTTGGTCATTCTTTTGTGTGCTCAACAATGGTGTAAGGGGTGTTTAAATAGGTGAGGGAGGGGCTGATTCGCCTCCATAACAAATAATAATGGTCATTATGGAGGTAGTAAAGCCACCAACATTAATGGGAGAAAGACCAACGAATTTGGCCATTATAGGAGGAGTAATCGAAATTCCAACTTTCTGAAAACTTCAGGGACCAAACTGTACATCTTGAAACTTCAGGGACCAAACTGTACATATTGAAACTTCAGGGATCAAACTGCACAACTGAAAGTCCAAACTGCACATCTGAAACTTCTGGGATCAAACTGTACTTCTGGCCCAAAAAGATAATATCAGAAGGCCCACAGCCGTGGACCCGTGGACCCGTGGACCCGTGGACCCGTGGACCCGTGGACCCGTGGACCGGACGGGCGGCGGCGCGCGTGTGGTCCTTCCTTGAACCGAAGCACATCTAGGTCCTCCCTCCTTTAAACACATGGGATACCCCTTGGGGTCCCAAACCCCAAACCAATTTCGAGTCTTATATACACAACAATTCTTTCTTCCTCTACCGATGAGGGAGAATTGAACACAATACCACACTTTCCATGCTTCAAACACCTTACTTCGTGGACCAATATCTCTTTCATTTCTTAATGAAATTTGACGATTCTTGGCCCTACGGTTATCTACGTACTTAGTAGATCATGCATGTGTGAAGAACCGGATTCTACAACATACGTAACACTAGTGTTTAAGCCGTTAAAGTTGGTCGGTCGCAACTCCCGCCAAAGGCAAATTTCCAACAGAAACCAGAAAGCATTTTACTTGGAGGCGGCCTTTCTATATCTGCCCCTCCTCTATGTAAGTATTTGTATATCATAAATATATAAAGAGAAATTTATGAGAAAGAGTTTTCTTCTTTTTTTTTCAACAAATTTATGTATTACTATAGTCTTTTATAGAGAAATATCCACCTGTTAGTCTATCAATTAACCAAAAGGCCATTGAAGCTTACACAATCATAACTGCTAACATTTTTTTGTGTGATAAATTAATACGAAATAATGTGCAACACACATTAATAAAGACTAGTTATGTATTAAATAATTAATTAAATATTTAATTATGATTTTGAGTTAAACTTTAAATATAATTTTTTTTAATTGAATGTTCAAACTCATAACTAATGTTTCTTTTTTACACGCCATTGAAGTCAAGCAACTTAACAATTGGTTTATGGGTGAAATGAGAAGCCTCCCACAAGATTAATTGCCAACAAGGCGGCCAGAATTAGCTTAGCTTCTTTGAACTCTTCTCATGTTGGGAGTCTTTTGGTGACTCTTCCTTGTTTTCCTCGCTGACTCTTCTTTTCATTTACCTTCCACTGTCCCAGTCAAACTTAGACTCCATTCTCACCTTCTTCCTTCCCTTTCACCTCCTAATTAGACCCAAGTTTCATTGAGTTGCATTTTCCCTCTTCACCTTTAAACCTTCTTTACAAAGCTTCCAACTTTTCAGAGTATACTCAATAATTCCTTACTCATGTTATTGGGTTTCACTGATTTGACTCTAAAATTTCAATCTTGAACCTGTGTATGTCGTTGTTGGTTTGCTAAGATTGTCAGAATTTTCAAATTCTTTAAAAGTTGTTTTAAAATGGGAAGTGGTAAATTAGGTGACTCAGGTATGGTTGCGCTTACCGCTAAGATCATTATGGCAGTCATCATGTTTCTCTTCCTTGTGGTGGTCTTTATAATCTTCCTTCACCTATACACCAAATTTTTCTGGAGCTCCCGGCAAGAAGACGACGGCACAAGGCGGCGGCGCCGTCGTCGTTTCGACTTTGCTGGTGGTTATCAAGAAATGAATGCTCTCCGTATAGGACTTGACCCTTCTATCCTTAAAACAATACCTATAGTTCCATTTAATAGTAATACTAAGGATTTCAAAGATGGATTGGAATGTTCTGTTTGTCTTAGTGAAGTTATTGAAGGTGAAAAAACAAGACTTTTGTCTAAATGCAATCATGGGTTTCATGTTGATTGTATTGATATGTGGTTTCAATCTCATTCCACGTGTCCTCTTTGCCGTAACACAGTAGAATTAAATTCCGAGACAATTCAAGTAGAAGAGGGTTCAGCCTCGACAGAGACGCGGAATGTTTTGTTTTGGGGAGATGAAACTACTACAACTAATACATCATCAGCATCTACAAGTAATAGGCCAGATGGGATATTGCTGATTCATATTCCAAGACAGAATAATACTGAAGGTGAAGAAGAAGATAAAATACAAACACCAACAAGATTGAGATCTTTGACAAGGCTTTTAAGCAGGGTGAATCCTTGTAGTCCTAGAAATGTAGATGTAGAACAAGGCCAAAGCTAAAGATTTTTTGGTAATTTCCAGAAGTACTCTATAATTTATTAGGTTAAAGTTAATTGATTCTTGATGCAGATGAAAAGTTGTCTGTAATACTTACTAGATTGTAAGTATATGTGTAAAACAAATTGCACAAGGCCAAGGGGCTTCTCTGTTTGATAATTGAGATTGTGGGGAATCTATCTTCTCTAACAGGAGAGTATTAGGAATTTTTTTGTTATTAATGTGAGTGTTCATATGTTGTTTGGCTTCTATAATTCACTGTAAATCTATTTTACAGCTCACTCGAAATATTACGAAGGTGTTTGGATAATACTTGGTTGAAATTAGAAAATAGAGTGCGCAAAGTTTAAGCTAGAAAAGAGCATTTGGTTGTATTTGGACAGGAATTTCATTTGGAAAAAGATGTAGATTTTTTTTTTTGGGTGAAAACTAGTTATTCACTTGAAGTATTCTTCAAACGAAATTTTCAAACGCTTCAACTTGCAAATAATGAGTTCAACATTTGCAAGTGTAGTCAAACACTCCAAGGATTTCAAATAATTTTGTGTATCATTGATACATAAAATCAGATAATGTTGCGCGACGTTATTTTAAACTCCAATGCCATAATGATCAAGGGCAAATTTCGAATCTAGAATTAGTATGTTTTCAATATGTATACTTAATTCAAGGCGTCAATAATGGATTCAATTGAACTCCAAATAGCTATCCTAGATTTGCATTTCAAGGCAACAATAATGGATTCAATTGAACTCCAAAAAGCTATCCTATAGTTGCATTTCAAGGTGACAATAATGGATTCAGTTCGTCTGATTTTTGGTTTCTAGTCTTATTTTATTAGTAGTCATGATTGAGGCTATAGTACTGACTGTGCATAAGACTACTAAGGTGAAAAGACATGATGTATTTCAACGAAATGCTCTGGATTCTAGGATGACTATAATGAGGAGGACAAACCCACTCACGATCTACTAAAGGAAAAGTAGTGTCGATATTGATTCAAATTCAATTCGTGAGATGGCAGTGATCTTTAGCCGGTCATGACAATAATGTGTTATTTTTTTCCTCGGACTCATTGCGAAAAATGGTTCCTGTAAAGCAAATTAAGAGCGGGGAAGGAACTAGGGCGGGCATAAACTCACCAATTAGGATGCGTGATTGACACTTTTTTTTTCAAATGATCAGGGTTTTTCCTTTTTGGCTGGGAGAGTAAACACTAGATAAGGGTACCTGCTCTCCAATTTCTATTCTTTGTTATATGTACCGAACTTATCTGTTCAAAAGGCGAGAGTCATTCTTTCGATTCAGTAGAACGATAATCCAAATTTGAGGAGTATTCCAAAAAAATAGGATACATTGTAGTACCAATAAGTGGATACCTCTTTGAGAAGGGCGAGGGAAGCCCATTTAATGGCTTTGTCTCTCGGAGAAGAGGAAAGAGGCGAAGAAAGAAGGGAATGTAACGATGGACTACGTCTACAAGATACTAATGAACTCTCTCTACGGGAGATTTGGTATAAACCCTGAAAGCACTACTACCAAGATATGCGACGATGCTCGCCTCAGAGTTTTGATTCAAATGTGTGAGAAGTTTATATACATTGAGCCCCTTAGAGAAAATAGAAACCTCACTTCCTACATTACGAATACAAACTCGTATTATATTAGTAAAGGGCGAATGGCGCTACACGAGAAACGCGGCGGTCCAGTTATAGGCTGCAATAAATGCTTACGCTAGGATATACCCTTACCCCCATATCTCGAGAGATGACTGAGATACGGATTCAGTTGAACTCTAAAAATCTATCCTAGATTTGCATTTCAAGCCGACAATAATGGATTTAGCTAAACCCCAAAAAACCTATCCTATTTGCATTTCAAGCCCACAATAATGGATTCGGTTGAACCCCAAACCCCTATCCTAATTCCTAGATTTGCATGTGATGACAAACAAGAATCTATTCCTCGCAACAAAATTTCAAATTCATTTTTGCAAATGACATTTGTTAGCATTCACCTCTCACAAATTAAAGCCCATAAATCCACACTTATGTTTAGTCTCTGCTAAATTAAACCTACCCATTGCAACACTAAAAAATAATCTAGAGCAAGGAACTTTGACTCAACCAAACAAACTTGCTACGTTACCAGATAAATAGGTCCATAAGATTGAACACCAAGAGTACTATCCTTAACCTTCTGAAGACATAAATATGGTACTTCATTATCCACTCTGTTCATTGGGCTGAAAAGACTTGTAAGGGGCCCAGACAAAGGCTTATTGGGCCTGCCAGCTATAGCACCCGGCCCATTAATCCCTGGCATTGGGCCAGAGACACATCCACGCTTGGGCTTGTTAATATTGGAGCCTTTTGAAGGTTCTCTGCCTCTCTGATTCTTCTTACTATCACTCTTCAGCCATGAAAACAGAGAGCTTTTCCATGACTTTTTGCTAGTTTTCTTCACATCCTTTTCGTAATTGTTCTTTCCCAATTCCACTGAACGTTGAGGCGTCGCGCCGAATTTCTCTTCAGATGCATGATTTCTTGCTTCTGATAAGAACTAAAAAATGTGCAAATCGTAAATCATTAAATGTAATATTACTGGTAATGAGAGACGGATGCAGAATTTAAATTTGATGCGCTCAATTTTTTAATGTGTTATCATTGAATCTATCGCACTTTCATAATTATAGGTTCAACATTTAACACTTTTGAAATTTCACCATAGGGGTTTATTTTGGAAAGTTACACTATATATACAAGATTGATTTTTTTAATATATGTATATAACAGATGTTAAATCCCTTACTGGAAATTCTGTCTCCGGCACTGAATTTGAAATTGATACATACTATGAGGGGGAGAAAGAGAATAAAAGATAGAAACATAATAGCCACAATAATATGTGTTCAAGATAAAAGGAAAAACAATTACTTACATCTGTAAAGTCTGTGTGAGGATCAAATTCATAGCCACAATAGTCCCCAGCTTCATATTTTGGGTATATGGGAAACTTGTTCATTGCTTTGCTCTGGGAATTTTCAAATTGCAAGTTCAGTTTGAGCACTGTGAAGTGAAAATTTTCAATGTCTATAGAGATAGTACATTTTGTTCATTCCCTAATATTAGTAGATTCCAAAAGAGAAAAGGTACTGTACTTTTTTTTTAATAAAGAGGGAAAGTCCAGCTAAGGCTTTTATATATCCCATGAGAATGTATACGAGAAAATGGCAAAATATTGTGGTTGAATTAGATAAGGAAAGCTATATTTACCAAAGCTTAACAATGAAAGGAACAAATCAGCATAAGCAACTGTTTTTATTAGTTGAAATGGGTCAACGATGTCACCATCAGTACAGAGATATAAAATGACTAAATTACAAATCTCAAAAATAGAAATTAGAAAGAAGAAAAAAAGTGAAGGGGTGTTGTTTTTTTCATTTTCGTAAAGCGCATACCTAGGAAAAGAACTTCAACTGTCCTTTGTAGCACTTAATTCTTGAGCTTTTCTGGATTGAGGATGTATATTCATAAAGAAGTTAATGTTATGGTCTTATGGAGTTGGTAAAAAAGAGGTAGAGACATGAATCATATCTCATGATTAATTAAATAGTAAAAGCAGGGAATAAAGGCGACGTTTTTGCTAACGTAGGATTAAAGATTAATTGTCTCCACTGTATAGAGTCTAGACTATAGAGTATTTATTTCTAAATTTCTATAAAGATTATTCAGAGAGAAATGAATGGAGTGTATTAAGATGGGAAATTTTACGGCGGAATTATCGGAGTTTAAGGTGAGAGGTTTTTATAATTACCTAGTGGGCGACAAGGCACGTGAAAAGAGGATTAATATGGGCATCATCATGCCAGGAGTCATGGGTTTCAAGCACGGCTCTTGCTAATTATGGATTCATCCGTCTTTACATAATATTTACAATATGTGAGTTGTTATAATTTAATTTTCATTGATCTACCATTCGAATTCAGTAGTGGCGGACTGGATTATAAGTTAACACCACCTAAGAATTTATTCCATACTCAAAGGTCTCGTGTGTGAGCCCTTGATATGAAAAATCCTTATTCCCGAGCGGTCCCTATTGGGCAGAAATAGTCGAGCCCCAATACGGATACCGGACACCGGATAAAAAAAATTATAGGTTAACATCTAGTGCGTCAAACTTGCAAAACTGAAAAGGAATTTCAAAATTATGGCACTATATGTTGTTAATTATGAAAGTCTAACTACACGTAGTTGATTGACTGATGTAATTCCGTTTTTTCCCATAAAGAAAAGCTCAGATTTTAACGAAAAAGTACAAACCAAGCACGGCCTTGTCACGAGTAAGATCCTCACAGAAATAGTTGGTTTAGCTTAGCTAAAGGTTACCATACGGAATAGCCGACCGAACACGTGAACAGCAGCACGAGGAAAAGCATTAGTAATGACAGTTTGCCTTTTCGTGCCACCATTCTCATACTATGACAGATCTGATAATTTTGCCAGAAAGAACGATAGACACGACACACTTTCACTATGGCTCGGACTTTGACTTCACTAGCTGAAAAAGTCAAGAACACAACTACAAAAGACTAATATACCCCGCAAGAACATACACCCCCTACCATCCCACTCTCACACACACACAACCAAAAAAGAATACACCCACATTTCCGAACTAAACGAAAAAGGAAATAATCACCTCCTGCAACTCTGAGCCCTTACCAAAATAACCACATTATGTTATCTTTCCATTGACATGCACAATAGGAAAGAGAAGCCCATTAGCTGGATTACGAGATCAGTTGGATCTCCACTTAAAAGTCATGCCTATACATACCCCATAGTAAATGAGAACCTACAAAATTAGGTAAACATCAGGAAACAAGAGCGGGGATGACAACATATTACTGCGATTTAGGGTGCTCTATACTTCACTGTAGTGAATAACACAAGATTCCAGTCATCAAAGCTGAAGCAGAGGCAGGGCCATTACAACACCAAAAATTGAAACTAGCAACAACAACAACCAAGTTGGGAAAGATTTCCTCTGTTGGTTTTTGACGTCTTTTAGAGGCTTCACTCTGTTCATTTCATCATTTGTGGAATTGCCATGCTCTTCCAACAAGGGTCTAGACTGTTCTGCTTGAGCTGGCATGGATGATACCTGCTCCGGAAGCTGCTTTGGGAGCTGCTGCTGTTCATACTTCTCCACATACTCAGGAAACAATTTCCTAAAGGTTGGGCTATACATAAAAAATAGAGAGTAAGTTACCCCGACCTAATAGAAACAGAATTAAACAAAATACACGCGGTAAAATAGCATATCCATCTCTCGTTCAGCAGATCTTGAACCGTGGAAACTGAAAAGCTCAAGGCAATTATACAAATACAACACTACAGCAAGGAACTCGCGGTCAACTCACTTTTTACAATTAAAAGCCAGAGATGCCTTCGCGAGCTTCTCTTTCTCAGCAACTGTTGTTGTTACACTGCCTGTGGTAGGACTATTGTCCATCTGCAAGTAAAACATAGTTAGAACATGAGAATAGCAGCTGTATTATGCAATGCATGTTTAAACCCCAATATAATTTGCAAAAAGAAATGATTCAACAGATGAAGATGATGTTATTTAAGCAAGCCATCAACTGAATCAGTACCACCTATTCATAAACTGCAGATAGAAATGGGAGAAATGGTTCATGTTTCTGAATATTTTTGGTGTCCACTGAGTCATGCCAAGTGGTCTGAGTGAAGCTATCATCAAATGGGTCAAAACTCAAAAGATAAATAAAAGGGCAGCCCGGTGCACTAAGCTCCCGCTATGCGCGGGGTCCGGGGAAGGGCCGGACCACAAGGGTCTATTGTACGCAGCCTTACCTCACATTTCTGCAAGAGGCTGTTTCCACGGCTTGAACCCATGACCTCCTGGTCACATGGCAGCCAGTTACTCCAAGGCTCCCCTTCTAGACTAGCATAAAAAAGTTTGGAGAATAGTCCCTTTATGCATATTTCGGACAGCGAGGATAGATGGAAATATTAGATAATTCAAGGGCAAAGATCATATAGCTGGCGGAGGGCATCCTCATAAAGGTGATAGAATAGGGAGGTTTAGAATGCTTTTCTTTGTAGCCAGACGTAGAGCCACAAGGGATATGTTCGGAGCAACATCACCAACTATTGGAGCTCCCTCCTTTTCTCCTATACCACTCAGAGGTAGCTTTTATGCTAGCTCAAATGATCTTAATGTAACGGGAAGAGTTCAGATTGTTCTCAACCTCTACCAGTGGTCTCAAAATGAAGAATCTATTTCATTTAGTATGGCTTCTATGCACAGAGACAGATAGAACTCAATTGTCCAGACACATATAAAAGAAATGAACATTTAATAAATGGAAAAGCACAAAGTAAACCAAGCATGACTCATAAAATACATGAGCAGATGGAACGGGAACACCAGGAGTCATTATAAGCTACATCAGTTGGAACAAACTTTACCATAAATGAGAGCAGTCCTGTAAGTATGCTGCATGCAGAACAGGGATAAATTAGCCCAAGCAAAGAAGAAAATTATTTAGTTCATTTAACAATAAAACTTCTCATTTTAGCTGTAAGAATAAATAGACATGTTTCTGCTATGTTGTTTCAACAAGAAATCAGAAGCATGTTAAACATCATATACAATTTTTCAAATATTTACAACAAATGGAGGTAATTTATCACAAATTCTCTAGGGAATTTTATTGAGTTAGCAGAAAAACAGAACAAAATTGGAAGCCAAAGACAGATATAAGAAATTATAACTAGTTGGGAACAAATTTTCGTGGTAGGGTTATATTAGGTCCGTTGTCTGTTACGAGTCTTTTAATTTGTTAAGACATTTATATATCAGTAGAAAATGCCAAGAACCTCTAGTGTTGAGAACCCTTAATTTATCCTAAAAAGACAGTATCGAGTATTGACATGAAATGGGTCCAAATGGAGTGCAACTGTGCAACTGGTATTTGAGATTTCAGATCATTGACTGCAACTAGCTTGGAATTGAAAGTAGTTGCTTTTGTTGTTGAAAAATTGTTAGGCAAAAGAATTATTCCAAGCAAATTTACATGGAATGAGTGAACGGGAATTTAAAATAGGGGAGGGAGGGAGAGAGCAAAGGTTTAAGCTAAGGTGGAGCATAAGAGGGGGCCTGGCTGCCCGGGGATAGGATGTCTGTTTAGGGTGGGTCTAGAGTGCAGTGAGGCTCAGGTGGCAGGGAAAGACTGAGGAGTGATCCTGAAAACAAAATGCCTCATAAGTGAGCACATTTAACCTTTTAGTTAAGAAATCAGGTTTTCCTTTGAAAGTTATAAGAATGATATGTTTTTCCTAGTCATTGGAGAAAATCTTTTTTTTTTTAAAGTTGCAAGAATGATTTGTTTTTCCTTGCCATTACAGAAACAAAAACAGACAAGTTTTTAGTTACCAAACAGGCACTAAAGAACATATGGCCCGACAAATAAGTAATATGTTATTGTTGGCAGCTCATTACCTTGACACGGACCACATTGGATTCCAGCTCTCTGGGTGGACTGTGAAGAAATAGAGCAACAACGGTTAAGAACTTACACAGATCATCTCAAAGCAACAAACAACTATGACTACCATGCAATTCTAAAAGCACTTACAGTCACTCATAGATAAGCAGATTTTCTTTTGTGTCATGAATCTTCCGTTTGGAGTAGTCATACTGCAGAAAAGAAAACATACGTGCTGTAAAAATCAGCAGGAACAAAACCCTCAAAAGCATGGAGACAACCTAGCTTGGAGAGTTGAAATAAGTCAGGGAATTTCAAACTCATCTGAAGGTAGACTACCTGATCCCTGGAGGTTTAAATGGATATTCTGGAGGAAACTTGATCTTCCCATAATAATATCCACCTAATGATAGGAATCAGTAAACAACAACAACAAAAGGAGCATAAGTAAATTCCAGAAAAATAACAAATATTCAATAATGACAAGAAACAAGTGCAACAAGATGGGTTGGAGGAACAAGAGTGCCATCTCCCAACAATATTAGCTAATCAAATAAGATAAATACTGAAGTCAGAAAAAAGTAGAGACCTGCAAATGGTGTTCCTTCACTCCCCTCCAAAACATAATCTGGAAACACAGTTTAGGTAGAAGTAGGGCCATTAGTAATATCCAAGCAAACAAATGACGAGTTAATTGATGAAGAGAAACCAAAGGAAAAAAAAGGAAGCGAAGGGAGGGCCACTCCCTGAAAATAAGTCTAGTCAGTTAAATTAATTAGAAATAACGCTTCATTTTTATAGACTTTATTTATAAAGAAAAAAAGAAAAAAAGTTAATGTTAAGAGACAATTTTACTCCATAATTGACTGCAAGAACATGAGCAGAAGTAGGACTCACGCCACTCAAGGATATCATTTGGAGAAGGGCGGGCCACAACATGGGAGACAGGTTCCTGCAATGGAGCATGCATCAATACCTTAGAGCACTTGTAGAACATAATCAAATTTGCATGGTGTAGAATAGTCTAGCCCACAAAAGGCATAGGAGGATGTCATCCCGCATCAGTAGGTCCATGAAGTAAAACATTCTCCATGATATGACACGAATTCAAGCACACAACTTGCATATTTTCAGACCTAGCAAATGCGTGGAGAAAAGCAAGAATCCACCATCCCATAATTAACAAATACTAGTCTTAGTTTACGCGCCTTGCACGTTCCCTCGTATTAATGAGAACAAACTTTTAAAAATAACATAAAAATATTAAAAAGATGTGCTTGCGCTATAATATAAAAATTAAGAAAAAAATGCAAGTTCCAAAATGATAAATATTAATCATGTTTAGGTATTTGATCCACTCCAGTAGTTCTTCCTTCATTCATTCTAAGACTTGCTTCATTATACAGAAGTTCCATCGGAGTAATGTTTGATTAAAAGGTAAAAAAAGTCATTTAACTTTACATAAGCACTTGGGTACATGCATTGCATGTACATTTCATGTTAGTATTATAGAATTTGTGTCTGATAGTTTACCAACAATTAAAAATTCTTTATCCACATTTTATTCAATTAGGCAATAAATGTGAAAAAGAATTTGAGTGTACTTCCAATTCAACGTCTTATTGTTCAACAAAAACAGAACGTTCTAAATTCATGACCACCTCTTATATCTGTATGAATTGTCATTAATGCTTCCATATATTCTTGTTTTATCAACTCATACTTTACATGGACTTTCAAACATTAGGCATAAAAGTTGAACGATCTATTAATTACTTTAATTTCGTTAAGAAAAACACACATTAATCTTCATCACTAGAAAAACATACGTTACTTTTACTCTTTTTTCCACATAATATACATCCATAATCAGTATATTATAATTCTCCTTATTATAATTCCTTTCATGTTTCTGTTTATAATAATTCCCTTCATCTTACTGTTTAGGATTTTCTACATACTTCAAATAAGGAAATTAAGTTTTAATAATCAAAATTTTAGCCGATTTCAAAGTTTTAAATATTAGGAAAATAATTAAATGGTTATATTGTTTAAGTGTGAAAATAATTCTTGAAGGGTAAAAAAACAAATGATATTTCGCGGAGGACACTCGTTCATATATATAAAAAATATAGAGAATATAAATATAGATCCAATATATAATTGGTGTATTCTATTCAAGGCACAAGCTTTAATTATTAGTTATAAAACAACTCCACTTTAACTATTACGTGTAAATATTTGTATTCAATGGTCAAATCTACAATAATGGATATTAGTGTTCCACAATCGCCAAGTATTTCATATGGGACTAAATTTGGTGATGGACGAATCATTCAATGGACTAATATTTCTAGTTATGTTCTTTTGGTTGTAACATTCTTTATTCAAAATGGAGTATATTTTTCAAGCTTCTTTTCAAGGAAATACTTTATATAAGATAAAAAGTATTAACTGATTTTAAAGTCCTAAATATTAGGACTTCCTACCTAATTCAATTAAAGAAAGAAGGAAAGATTTAATGATCAAAATTTTAGTTGTTTTCAAAGTCCTAAATATTAGGAAAATAATCAATTGACTATTTTGTCTAATGTGAAATCTAGTTTTAAAGGGTAAGAAAGGAGAATGACATTCCACTAAGGGGCTTCGTGCTTATATATAGAGAGAGACAGGAATTCAATGTGGTATTATGCACAAAAGGTAGACATGTTTTTTTGATAAGTGATAATATTTAAAAAAAATGGAGATACAACACTAAGATGGTGCGTTAAAAATTACAAAGTGTGCAAGACCTCAATCATATCTAGCATGGCAAAGGTAGACATAATATTATTTCAAACATTCCTGGTGATTTGCAGTAGTTTCACACTCTAGAAGCAATCTTGTTGCTTGTATGTAATCAATACATTAACAGACGAGATTAAGTTGACAATTTTGCTTGTACGTAATCAATACACTCTAGAAGCAATTTGTTCCTCCAAATATAGGAAACTAGGGAAAGTTGCAAATAACTTTAGACTGAAATGAAGTATCTGGTAATGCTTCAAATGTAGAACAATTACCAGCAGCTAAAAGGTTACGTACTTTACAAAGTGCTCTATATTCCTTCTGAAGGCGCTTTACACATGCTTTTTCTGACATGTCTTAGCTTCAGAATATATTGAAACTAAGAGATAATGCTGTGAAGCTTCCCTTATCCTCTTGACCACCAAAGAAATAGTACAACCTGTAAACATATGAGATGCTTAATAAACCCAGAAGAAAATAATGCAGGAACAGAAAGCAGGCAAAGCCAGCTAACCCTGTTAATCTGTTCCCATTAGCAATTAGGAACAATGGCGGAGCCAAGAATTGGTTGGAGGGAGCTTATAAAGGGAAGCGAGCAACATGTATTTTCAGAGAAAACAATAAACAGGGAGCATCAGAATATTTTTAAAAAGTTTCTTCTAGACTATCAAATTTCCTAACGTAAACAAACCAATAACTTCACATTTTGTTAATAACGGCAGTGTCCAGGTCACCAATGGGAATTAGTCACTAGGGGGGGAAAGAGTAGAGAAAACACTGTTGGCCCCCTTAGGAGGGGCTTTTACTGACAACAAGAAGAATCGAGAGAAAAATTATTCAGAATTGCCAGGTCATTTACAATAAGCATCCATATTGTGCATTTGATTTAGAGGGCCAACTATCATATTTAATACAGGTCACTTACTAGCATAAGTCCAGATTATAAGATAAGGGCAAGAAAAAGATTGGAAGAATAGGGTGTGATGGAAATAGTGACTGAGCAAAAATTCTAGCCAGCAAACAAACGCACTTTCTTCTGACTATTGATAGGATTCACTTTGCTTCACCAAGGCCTTCTGTTGAGGCATCACCTCTTTTTCCAATCCTCCCTTCTCTTCAGGAACAGATTGGATTCTTCCTGGACTATGAAATGTGTATAAATAAACAACAACATACCCAGTATAACCCACAAGTGGAGTCTGGGGATGGTAGAGTATACGCAGACCTTACCCCTACCTTGGGAGATAGAGAGGCTCTTTCCGAAAGACCCTCAGCTCGAAATGTGTATAAATTGTAGGTCCGTAATTAAATGGACAAACATTTCCCACAAGTCATAAAAAATGGCATACAAAGGATAGGACAGGTCTCCCAAAGTAATGAGGGCAAAGAATAATGGAAAAAGCCAAAGATTTGGCTACAAGTGAAAAGAAGAAGTTATTGATGAGAAAGGAACACAATAAGCTAGAATGACCAGGATGTTCGTTAAAGAAGCTAGTCTTCAGCTGAAAAGCCTATACTATGTCATAAGAGGGACCAACACCTATCAAGTCCTTACTCTATAGTACACAAGATTGAAACACCTACAAAGATTCCACATACTCAAGCATTGAGGAGTGAAAAAAAATTGATCAGGAAAAGGCGTGAAGAATTTGTGCTTACTTCGTAGAGTATTCACGGCCAATCATGGATGGGATAGGAATGTGAGTACAAAATCATTGGCAAAGCTATAGGATAATACTAGGGCATGTATATCGTCAAACATGGCAGATCTTTCTGGTAGAAGGCTTGATCCTTTTGTACTCGTATGGCTGTTGCACGAGAAAAAGTTCAATGCCTTATAAGGCATTCCCTTTTATCTCAAATGGCACTTTGATGGACCTAATTCTGTCAAGATATCTAGAGAACTACACTCCATTCATCTGGTCATTTAGATATTTCTAGTACTACTATATGTAAACAACCTAATGAAAGAAGTTTTCTTAAAAGAAAAAGTGAAGGAAGTTGCATAACCGAGCCATAACAAATGAGAAGCTATCCGACTCTACCAAAAGGTAAACAGTTGCTAAATATATTTTGATATTCCAATACACCACAATTAACTTAATCATCCATTGAGCCTTTGCAACTGAACCGCAAATATGCTAAAGCTCTATCTGGTCCACATTTGTTTAGGAATAGGTTTGGTCCATATATGCTTACATTTATAAGCAAGTTTTCATTGTTATTTTTCTCAAATATCCAATTAGGGCAATCATAAACACTAAGACTTGAACGGCAAATACAATTAAATATTCAAAGGAAAATAAGTGATGCAAATGCTACAACTACATAGCAGGAAAGAGTTCATAGCCAAAGCACGTAATTCAACAAATAATTGTTCCAAGTAACCGGAAATCACAGTATTTAAGTACATGACTATCGAACAGAAAGAACATATCATCGAATTAAAACACTATTGATCATAAAACCCGAGACATACGCATCATACAAACAAGAAAACAAACCGCATAATAATCGAGGAATTAGATCGAAATTCATGGTTTGAACTTTGAACATCAAAATTAACGAAAGCAAACGAAACATGAACATGCACAAATATAAAACAAAATAAAATAAATTACCGAAGATCGAGGCGAAATTGGAAATTAATTTGGCGAATTGAGATATTTGATGAAGATCTAGTTCAAAGGGGGAGGAGTTGAAGAGAAGATTTTATTTGTTTTGGGCTTCGAGATGATGGAGACTGACCCGAGACGAAGCTGAGTCCGATAATGCAATTCGATAAAATTTAGGTAAAGACAAAACTGACCTCCTATGTGCTTATACTCCTAATATTTGTTGGACGAATTTACACCTATCACGAAGTTTCCCAACTTGTCCATGTTTGGTATTGTATTGGGGTCGATTAATTTAAATTTGCATATATAAGCGTTCTTTATTGAGTTTTTTTTTTATATTTAGAGTTCAAATTTGAGATGTGTGATTAAGAGAGGAGCACTCTGCTTCCACATTCTTTGGTGGTGATATTATTATTATTCTTTATTATATTTTGTGTATTTGTTTAATTTTGTGCGGTCAAATAAGTTATTGTTTTCTTATAAATTTATAACCCTGTTTGAGTGTTCTATTTATAAAAATAAAATTTGGTACTTTCCTTGTAATATTTATGCAAAAAAGTTAAAATAATTTGTGTTTGAATTAATATACAAAAATAAATTAGATGTCTGGACTATTATAGTCCAAAATCGGTCATTTGATTCTAAATCAAGTATTTCAAATGTAAGATACTAGAAAATTACATAATAGAAATAAGTTAAGACGCAGAAGAAAAAGTAGGGAGGGTTGGCTCAACTGTTTCTGTTTTCATGTACTAATGCTTACAAAAAAAGACTATAGCAACGTTATTTAATTCGGATGACAGATTTAATATTGCCGGGTATCTCTTAGTACTCTCTCTCTCTTAATGCAAGCAATTGATCTAATTTTACATTGATGATTAACCCCAATTAGAAATTTCAGGTTACTTATTTATCAAGGTCAAAATATTAATTATGTATTTCGTTTGTTTTTGACATAAAAATATATTTACAGTTAGCTAAGTGTAATATATATGTCTTGAATTATTAAAATTAGAGCTTATTTGTGTTTTGCACCAAAATATTCTTATCGTTAGTCAAGTCGAACAAATATATTCCTCAATTCTTTCACAGTAATTCTCCGGAACAATAATATACTCAATATTAATTATGAAATCAATAAAAACAAAATGATCACTTGCTTCTTGAACATATCTTTCAAGTTCTTTTGTTTGTCATGTTTCTTCATCACAATCTTAAATGCACATGCCTCCAAAAGTCTTCACCTTACTCCCCACGTAAATGTGTTCTTTTAAGAAAAACTTCAACTTTAAATTAGCAGCAAAATAATACAATAAAAGAAAAACTCAAACCCAGAACTAGAAGTACTTTTAAAAATGTATGAGATGATTTTTTATTTTTTTTTAGATTTCTGAAATCATTAAACTTCCCAACGAGAGAACCATAGTCCTTCAAGGTTTTTATTATTACTGAATCCATTTTATTTGTTACAAATTTATTAATTTTTTATATATACATTTATATGTCACGTTGAAAGTATTTGGTTCAGATAAATTTAGTGCAAGAGTGTATCTGCATCTGAGAATCTATTCAGTACGTAATCTGATGAAATTTAAACAGAAAATATATATTTATGAAGCTTTTCGTTTACAAAAGCTTGTTTGTAACATTTTGAGTTGGATTTAGGAAATGCTTAGCTACGCCTCCAGCTAAACAAAGATAAATATCTTTGCTAAATTAAGTAATTACAAAGAATTGTTTAGCATTGTTTTATATACTAGGTATTTTGTATTGACGAAGAATTTTAATTAGTTTGACACTTTGTTATAAACTTTATACGTAGATGTGTATTCATTATTAAACCAACAAAATACGTTTAGATATCATGCAATGCACATCCACCTCCCCTAACAAAGAATACATAAAAAAGTTGCTAATATTCCTAAACTAGGCAAAGAGATGGTCAGATGATTATGAAATTATAGTTGGAAAGGGGACGCCTTAGTTGTATAACTGTATCTAATGTAGACAAATTGATCTACGAAGCAGCTTTGGTTGATGCAACTTTGAAGTTCTCTTGGTCGTGTTTTTCAACTATATATGATTCTTTCCGTCTTCAATTTCCACATTTCACACGAATTTCCAGAAAGGAAAAAAAAGTTAAAAAGTGGTACTCGTCTTCTTCATGTTAGATGTGTAAATATTATTAAAGTGATAGTGCCAACCCACCACCCTGGGCGGAGTTAGGGTATTTGCTAGGGTTCATTCGAATACGTTTGGCCAAAAAATTACATTGTATGTAAAAGGTCAAAATTATTTTTATGTATATATAGTAGATGTTTGATCCTTTTGATTAATTCTTAACCAAATCGGGTCCGAGCCATGGAAGATGTTACGCCTCGTAGTTTTATGCTCCATCGCGTCATCGATTAATACCGGCATTCTGGGAAGATATGTAACCTTACGGAAGGATAATGAGAGTTTATAAGTTGTCTACGGAAGTGTCGGAGTGTATGAAAGTTAAACGGATCGAAGGAAATACGTTTTGACGAAAATCTGAGGAATTTCATTTTGACGACCCAAAAGAATGGACCGTACAAAATTGTACGAACGGTCAAAATGGTGCCCCCGCCGTATTTTCGAGGATAGATTGTATGGTCCAAATTGACGTATCGTACAAAATTTGACGAACCGTCAAATTGGATCGTCAATTTGGGGCGGTGGCAGCATATCTTTTCTTGTATATTAAAGCCCAAATTCGATTTGGGAACCTTATTTCTTCAAGTCCCAAACCCTAAACAATCCTTAAACTCTCCAAAATAATTCTTCATGCTTCTTGATCAAATCCAAAATCTAACCAAGCTAATCCAACGCAAGGAAGTCTGTGGAAATCGTAAAATCATCGTTTCTTTATCGTTTCACTTTTCGGAAGAATTCGTCTTGAAGTAACCTTGATTTTGAAAGGATATCCACAAATTAAGGTATGTTTCATCCTTATAATTATCTTCTTAAAGTCCTTCAAGTATTTAACCGATAAATTATGAAGAAAATCCCATTGATTCAATTTTTATGAACTTATATGAAGCCTTATGAATGAACTTGATTGTTTGGGCTGTTTCGTATGGATTAAATGCATTTCTTGAAGTTGAGAAGTTAGGGATGGAATAATAGTGTGGAGTAGGAGTAACGAGAAGGAAAATGGCAGCCTTGTATGAAGGAGTTGAACTACAAATGACCCTATGAACTTATGCCCGCAAGTTGTTCGACAAAAAGTCTCAATGAATATTTCTATAAGCTTCGAACCCGGATTTGATCCCAAACTGTTTATATGATGTAGATAAGCAGTTGTGAAGGATACAAGAGCTAGTGGAACGGAATTTCCTTCAACAACGAGGCATGCAAGGCTAACTCTTAATTCTTTTGGCATGATCGATGAATAAACGTAATAGTAACGACGTCCCTTCAAAAGGAACTCAAATCTTAAGGACTAAAGTTTGTGTTTATCCTTGTTTAGATTGATATATTTCATTGGCCTCGTTGATTATGTCAGGAGTATTTTCCATCCTGACTTCATTCCAAATAATATGCCTTCTTGCAAATCTGATTGATTTTTGGAAAATTGATAGACACGGTAACATAACGATAATCGGAGGTTAACGACGTTGAGTCACTCCGATCATATCCATAAGTCCCTTCAGAGTCATTGACTACATTGCACTTATATATGTATCTATTTTCTTACCGAGCCGCACTATAGTCGGTCGGGTACGACATCTATTTGTGCACACCACTGTAATTGATTTTGATATTATTGAGTCCCACATATAGGTCGGGTGCGACTGAGTCCTCATCGAGGCCGAGTACGATATATATATATATATATATTACATTATATGGCTCCACTGAGGGGTTTGATTTTACAGACCTGCATACATCTTCATGATTGTGACATGTGGGCCCTCAGAGGCATGTTATGAGTTTCAAATTGACTTATATACCCATATCTCTTATGTTATATCTTTTGCTAGCATTTGTTATCTGCCTTAAATATTCAGTACATCTTTCGTAGTGATGTCCCTTTTGGGGGACACTGCGTTTCATGCCCGCATGTGCAGATGATTCCTCACAGTAGGTGACTAGACTCAGCTGAAGGTTGTCACGCTCTTTCTTTCGAAGCTGTCTATTAGTTTGATAGGTATGATGAGTGTATATATGTATATGGTTATGTATGGCAGGGCCCTATCCTGACCAGATATTGTTACTCTTTAGAGGCTTGTAGGCAATCGTGTTGTGTGTTATGGTATTGTATGGCCTTGTCGGCCTCTCTAGTAGACTTGTTATGTTTATCTCGGCCTCGTCGTCCTTATTGTGTGTATATATATATAAATATATGGGCTGGCCTTTTATGAGTGCAGGTGATTGTATTTTTTAGTCAAGTAGTCATTTATCAAAGGCCTTGTCGGCCTATGTGTTATTGCATATGCTACATGTATCACGATTGGTACGCTCGGGCCTTAGGGAACCGGGTGCCGGCCACACACCCCTAAGGTTTGGCTGTAACAAACTTGATATCAGAAAATGTCAGTCCTAGGGATGTCTACAAGCCGTGTCTAGTAGAGTTTTGCTTATGGGTGTGTTGCGCACCACACTTATAAACATGAGGCTACAAGGCATTTAGGATGTTACTTCTTGAAATCTAGATCGTGTGTTAGAAGTGGAGTCGTAAGTAATTGAATTCCTATCTTCTCACATTGGTTCTCTTTTTCAGTAGTGCCAAAATCAAAGAAAAGTACTATTAGCAGGAAATTGGTCAGAAATGCGTGGGAATGTACCAACTGATTACCACCCGTTAATATAAATATGAGGACTATAAAGACACCAGAAGCAAATGTGATTTATTCTATGGAAGAAGACCCGTCTATAGAAGATGACCCATATGAGGCTCCAGAAGAGTCGCCCTTCTATTTACCATCAATTCCAGTGATGTTGCAAGATTATATGAGGGCCCACACAATATCAAAATTATCCGCGCATGGGTCATTTTTGGTCGGGTTAGATGTGAGTGGTACCATGTACGCAACATCGCCCCCAATTATCTTTCCAGAACAGGGGTCATGTTCATATACCCCCACAGGTTAGGCCTTTTGAGAGACCAGGGAACCCATTTTCATGGAAGTAGGTTAATCAAGATTCGCCGAGAATTAGTAAAGGTGAGGAAGAAGTAACCAGTAGACAGACTGGAAGGTTTAGAATGGAGGTATGTAATGAAAGATTTGCATTGCGAGATGTGTCAGATCAAAGCTCCCAGGTAGAATTCAGGCAAGCACAATGAGATGTGGGAAGTAGTAGAACGCGATGTCAACAATGTGGGAGGAGACATGACGGAGCATGTTTACGTGACATTGAGTTATGTTTTGGATGCAGGGCCTTGGGCCATAGGGTCAGAGAATGCCCCAAGGTATTTCAGTCGATGTGTCATCAGTGTAGACAAGTGCATTATGGGAAATGTACGAATGATGTTGTTGAGTGTTATTGGTGTAGAAGTAGAAATCATAGAGTATATAGATGCCCAATATTGAGTTAGGGGGAATAGCAGATCCCGATATTACTCGGAGTTATGCAACTAATCAGGCATGTCGATAATTTTATTGAGAATAGTTGTGTGTATGCCTGTGATCGGTCTGTTATCATTGTTATATGAAGTGTGTCGTTAAGATTTATATGAAATGTAAATGAATAATAGAAATGGAAGGTGGCGAGTGAAACTATAGTTACGTTCAATTTCTAAGGAAAATGACTCAAGAACCAACTCTTTCTTAGCCATATACAGGTTCAACACTTCTGGGTCTTGTAGCGTGCGTGATACCAGGATATGCAAGGTATGTGAATACACGATTTAAAAAAATACGCATGGGTTTAAAGAGTCAAGGAAAACCCCAGAGAATTGACAAGGAAAATGAATTTTCGGAGTTAAGTTACCTGAAGCTTTGTTTAGGAAGCAGTTAAAGAAAAGGAATGTGAAATGTCATGTTTAAACCAGTTACCCCCAACTCCTCCCAAAGACCAAACCATTTAGGAGGTTGACTTCTATACACATATCTCTTATGTTATATCTTCTGTTAGCATTTGTTATCTACCTTACATATTCAGTACATCTTTCGTACTGATGTCCCTTTTCGGGGACACTGTGTTTTATGCCCGCATGTATAGATAGAGATGCAGATGATTCCTCACAGTAGGTGACTCAACTCAGCTGAAGGTTATCACGCTCCTTTCTTCCGGAGCTGTCTAGTAGGCTAATAGGTATGATGGGTGTATATATGTATATGGTTGGGTATGGCGGGGCCTTGTCCCGACCAGATGTTGTTACTCTTTAGAGACTTGTAGACAGTCGTGTTGTGTTTTATGGTCTTGTGTGGCCTTGTCGGCCTCTCCAGTAGACTTCTTATGTTTATGTCGGCCTCGTCGACCTAGTTGTGTGTGTGTATATATTGTGTTCTTTGTTCAGATTGTCATTTATCAGTTTCTCAGGGATTTTGAGAAAATCCGACATAAGACTCGACTTTGATTTTTTCTTTTTATATTTCTTTTCTCATTTTTATTGGTTTACATGAGTAAACCATCCATGTAAGAGGCCTTGTCGGCATATGTGTTGTGGCATATGCTACATGTATCAGGATTGGAACGCTGGGGCCTTAGAGCACCGAGTGCGGACCACTCCCCCAAAGTTAGGGTGTGACAAAAGAAATTAGTAGTAAAGAATGCTTCCTCTTTATAGTCCTATACTTCAAGTCAAAGGCAGATTTAGAAGCGTCAGAATTTATCCAAATGAGGTACATATAGTAGATGTTTTATGTTTAATTTTGTTGACATATTATATGTTTACTTTTTTATATTTAAATGCACTTAAAAAAAATTCTGACTTCACCAATGCTTAACGTGAATCCAAATTAATCAGTTTAATGTATCTGGAACATCAAATAGTTCAAAACACAAAAATTAGTGTCAATCCCGAAGGACGGGGGGGGGGTCATGAAAAGTGCTAGTTTGATCATAAGACTGGTCTTCAAATGGATGGGGATCTGCGCTTTTAAACACACCGATTTCAGAACGCTTTTTTCTTTAATTAATAATACTAGCAAATTAGCAATAACGCCAAATATAAAGTGAAGACTGCCTCCTCCTTCCATAAACATTTTCCAAGACTGCATCCGCAGAATATTAAAATAAGAGCATCTTTTTTACTTGCAAATACTCTGAACCTTTATACAGAAGCCTTATAAGATACACGTATTATTTAGACAACTAAGAGGAATAAAGAAGGAAATTGCACCAATCGCCCGGTGCCAAGGCCAGTGGAAATTTACAAAAACAATACCATAACAACTACAATTACGTTTTGATTCCAAACAAAGTTATTACCCAAGTATATGAATTCTCAGTGACCATATCGCATTGTTATCAACTGCAAATGAATTCTCACTAATCATATTGGTACATTTAAGTTCATCTAGGACAAACCACAACACATAAATATTGCAAGTGCTTCTTCATGAAACACCAAATAATAACACAAGCCAACGGTGAATTTTGAGGTTGATATTTGAAAACCAACAAAATGGTAGCACAAAAAGTAGTTGAGTTAAAGGGAATGCCAACTAGCGCCAACCCATTTAAAACAGCTTCAAGAGGATTAGAATAAGATCAAAGCAATTCTTAAGGGATGAAATCAAATCTTCCACCAAAAGTGAAAGGCAATATTATAATAACCACCTCCTCAGGCTTCCACAGTAAATAAAATATTATCACGTGCCAGGTCACATGATCACTCTGAAACTTTCTAACAACTTATCTGGAAATCAGAGTTCCAACACAGAACAGTCAAAGGAACATCACATGATCTCACTAAGCATCGGATCCTTCAACACATTCAAACATCATATATAAATCTCATCACCTCAGCTTCAAATCTAACAAATCAACATAACCTATTATTACTTACTATCTTGATCACCTCTTATTCCACTCACCCTGCAGCAGAAAAAACATCATTAACATCCTTTAACTCAATCTACACAGCATGAGTATGAAGTCCCATTCAAGAATACTAGCTGCTTTTGTTCTAGCACTTTTATTGATTCTTAGTTCAGAGTCGAATGCCGGACATGCAGCTCGCTTCCTCGTTAGTAAAGAGCATCCATCAACCAAAACTTCGACATCACAACCACTCAAGGGTCTGCATACAAATCAGAAGAAACCATTCAAGAAAGTTGATTCAAGCTTTAGAAGAATACCTCCAAGCAGATGGAATCCTATACAAAACAAGTAATTTCTGAATCCAAAAGTGTTCATCACTTACCTCCATAAGAAGTTTTCTCAAATATCACATTCTTGTACCAGGTTCAAGCCTCCGTAGGATGACAAAAAGAAGCATCATCTCAGCAAACAACAATGCCTCCAAAGCAATTCGTTAATTCAATTTCAATGTAGTTTGATAGTACAAAGTTAGTTTCCACTACCAGTTAGGATAGTCACTTGCAGCGCAAATACAAGATTCCCAATGTTTTATAGATGTGAATACTATTAGCTTTTTCATATCAGTGCATTTATCAACCAACCATTTAAACTTGCCAATGAAGAATTTAACTAAAATGAAGAACAAAAATTGCATGAACAACAAAATCAAGTGTATTCGGCATCCAATTCCACGCATGCCATGCATTTCTGATCAAACAACAGAAAGTAACCAAAACTGATCATTCACAGTAACGTAAATGTGAATAAAGAAACTATAAACATTACAGTTAAACTTTTATCTTCTTTTTTTGAGATTCTGACTCGCCGTCTTTCCTGTGCCTTTTCTTCTCGTCTTTCGACCTTTTCATTTTTTTTGAAACCTGATGAGCCAAAAAGGGAGTATTGGAAGTTTTGGCAGAAGCCAAAGTCGTCTCAATCTCTTTCCTAATGTCTTTTAACTTTCCTGGCTTTGATTTGGAAACAGTATCAGCAAGAAAGCTCTCCTTTTCGAATGGCTTTCTGACAGACTCGTTTGATTTGGTTTCCGTTGGTCCAAATGTAGCATAAAATTCTTTGAGAGCAGATTGTTGTGAAGCTTGTCTTGACTTCCACTGATCAGGTTGCCTTGCAAATCTATCATGACAGAAAAGGAAGCCAAATAAGTGCAAGAGAAACCAGGAAAGTTCAACACAACTTTAAATGAGTCTGTCAGAATGGTTTCCTAAGGTCTTCCCACTGTTAATTTGCACTTCTCCAATGTAGATGAGTGAATTAATTACAGCATGTAATCTCAAAGTTTAGAAATGCTAATGTCTTTTTATAACCAAAACATTTGCTAATAGCGGGAGTTCGAACTGCCACAAAACATAATTCGCAACCTTTGTAGGCGTCCATTCAGATGCTAATGTTAATGCTAAACAACTTTAAGTAACTAAATTATAAAGAATAAGAAACAGGCGTGCTTGGATGGAGATGAAACTATAATCTCAATGTATCTAGCCCTTTAACTTTGTGACACAAACAAGATTAAAATGCATAAAAAATACGAGTTATGACACAACATATCCTGGATCGGCAAAAAATGTGTTCTCAGCTACAGGGCACTATAAACTTTACCGTTAAGCTACATTAGATAGTGAAAAAGGGGGGAAGCAGTGAAGATGGAAACGAAAGCCTATAGTTTACCCATCAATATCGAGTTTCCTCAGTAGGTAAGGTCCCTGCTTAGTCTTGGATAGCTCTGCTTGGAGAGGTAACATTTCCGACACTATTGTCTCTCTCAGATTCAAGTTACTAGCAGTGAAGCACTTTTCAACTGTAAATGAACCAAATGGGTGCACTGAGAGCTCACCAAAATGTCCTCGAAGCCTTCAAGTTACAGGTCATCATTATTTAGCAAATCAACAATATCATTTCCAACTGTAAATGGTAACAAAAGCCTTTGGTAATACATACTTGACAACTAACTTCCTCTTTTGTTTTGCCGATATATTCGAGTTGAGAAAAGATTCAATAACCCGTGAACCACTAGGATCTTTTGATGCCTCAAGAACTTGATGCTCTTCCAAAGATGTGATACTAGTAACATAGACCTGTATGAGTTCCTGTAGCATATAAAAAAAGATTAATCATGCTGACAGTAACACTTCACTAGTTACTATAATGGCAATATAGTATAGGTTAAACATAAGATACACGATAACTAAGCACTGGTTTTGAAATAATAGAAGATATAAGTAAGAGTTGAAGCAAACAAGCTAGCTAGAAGACTCATGTCAGACGTAAGCTACAGACTATCAACATAGTAATGGAAGAGGCAGGGGGTGTTGGAAGAGGTGAATATGTGGCAGACATGCATAAACATAGAATCAAATTCAAGAGAAGAATGAGAAAGGGACACATACACTGGGAAGTCTAAATATTGACTGCAGAATCAAAGATCCAACTACATGGATCTTTGTTCCATGTGGCCAACTCCAGTTAGATTTGTCTCTTGAGCAAAAGAAATTTTCAAGAAATAATATTCTGGGGACGATACACTTGGGAAACTCATCTCCTGTGCATACAGCAGCAGCAATGGCCTGACAACACTGAAACCGAGAAGACACAAGGAAAGCAAAACATTCAGCTGATCCTTCATTCCTTATAGTAAACATAAATATTTTTCAATATATGAAGGAAATGAAGACAAAGATATATTTATCCATAAACAAACTGAACACTGCATAAATGAATATTTCTTATGACCAGGTATAATAAATTTTATTCAAATCAGTACAAAGATGGTACTGTGAGAAGTACAAAACAGCTTAAGTACAATTCGTCCCCTATTTCCTCATATCATCCAAAAAGAATATCTAGAAAGTTTGAACACAGCAGTTGAGAAATATAAAGTGTGACCTCGAATATTCACAACAAACCTCATGTTCATGGCTGTGGAGTCTTTGAGTTGCAGCAAGGACAGAAGCAACAACTCCAGCTTTTCCCATTTCGAAAAGATCGTGAAACTTTGTCCCAAGCTCCTCCCAGATCAAGTCCATCTTGTAACAAAAAAAGGTGTGAATGACACTATAAACAAACATATGATAAAACATGAAAATCTGTTGACAATCCTATTTCAAACTATCAGTATAATGTTTAGTCAGATAATTTTAATGTGCAATGAAAATAGAAGACACGCCTTAAAGGTCATCTGGAGCACTGCATACTTTTTTTTGATAGGTTGGCACGCTGCATACTGATTTTAACATCTACCAATATTTGGATCTAAATGAAGTTCTCAAGGTCGTTAAGACTCAATTTTACTGGTCTTCAGGTTTATCTTATATGAACGCTATATTCCTAATGTTGAAGTTTGAAAGGCCTTACATGATCAGGACTTTTGGCGTGAGATGCTAAAGCCTGCACGACAAAGTTCGCACAGTGATGAGTTGACAATCGAAACAATGACTTCCTGAAAACTTTCGTTAACAACTCATTGTACAATGTTTCAGGAGCAAATTCCAGGATGGCCTGCAATATCGTGCAGTAAAACGTTAAACAAGTTCTAGCAAGGAAAACAGTATAAAAGTTAGAAAACAATGCAGCTAAAAGAAGCAGAGTAAACCATCATGTCAGAAACCTTACAACGTCTCTATGGACCTAGGCTTCAGCTGATTTTACAGAAAAAAGGGGGATTCATGTTGGCAAACCACAAAGAATGCTGATATATATTAGCACAAAGTCCTCTTCCAGGATTAACAAATATATTTTCTCTAAGCTTTTCTTTCAGATGGTTGGACTGTGTATCCGTTCAACCATCATCTATCTAGTATACTAGATTGCAGAAATAGAAGACTGATATGCTAAATATATGAGTAGGCAACTAATTCAGCTGGAATGTTTAAAACTGCAGGACTGTGGGCTCATAACAACTGAATGATTCTGCAATCTACAGGCCACGACAATCACTCTGGGGCAGCATAGTGGGAAACTGTTGTTCAAGCATCTAAAGTAGATGCTGAAGTGTACAATAGTCCTTTTTTTAACAGGAGAAGTGTACTAAAGTCCTACGACAAAATATCCAATTGATCTATTCAAATCACACTGAACTATCACTATCTTGATAATACCATTAACAAAAGTGGAATACTACCATGTGCAGCATACAGATAGACTCCATGACAAGGAGAGCTCTTAAACTAGTTAAATATACAACAACCACAGTTGGAAAGGCATATACAGAGAGGAAACATAGACAGGCATCAAGATATTTTACCTCCATTAAATGACTGTATGCTGTTTCTTCCACTAGCCTTAAAATGTTTCTTATGGTTTTTCCTTCTAACAAGTTTCCAGCATTGGCACTTTCAGTGCTGCTCCCAAGAAGAACTCGAATTAAATGCAACAATTCCTGTTCATTTCCAGCCAATAACTTCAAAGCAGTCTGCAAATAAGAGCCTAAATCGATTACTGCTCGTGATATGTAAGTCAACATGAAGGGGAGCCTTGGAGTAATTGGTAAAGTTGCTGCCATGTGACCAGGAGGTCATGGGTTCAAGCCGTGGAAACAGACTCTTGCATAAATGTGAGGTAAGGCTGCGTATAATAGACCATTGTGGTCCGGCCCTTCCCCGGACCCCGCGCATAGCGGGAGCTTAGTGCACCGGGCTGCCCTTTTTTTATATGCAAGTCAACAGTTGTGGTTTAAACCGGTAGCCTTAAACAAGATATGAATCATTAGTTGACACACAAGCAATTATTAGTAGTGTTTACTTAGTCGTATTTATCATCTTTTGCACATTTAAATACTGTCAGCAAAAAGACTGATGTAAGAATGGAGCCTGGGATCCTATATTATATACCTGCAGAACTAAACTGCTGAATTGATTAACTTGAAGTGTCGAAATGTCTTCACTGGCAGCATTTAACATCTCTGATACGAAATGTTTAAGCAAATTAGGAAATACTTGTTGAGACTGCAGTGGGCCATTGTCTTTTGCATGACGCGCCTTGAGATTCAAGCGTTCAGCCAAGCCAACTGATGATTTTGAGGAATGGAACTCTTCTAAAGGCACCCCTTTAAATAGGCAAAGAAGACTCCGAAGCACATGAGATCCATGGCAGTTGCACATTACATCAACAGGATTGACAACAATTGCCTGACGTGGAAATAAAAGAGCCAATGACCAATCAAGTTAAGAACCTGAATCATATAATGCCCAACTTTAAGAAATCTTGTAGCACATTCCTAGAAGGGAGTTCACATAGAACCACAACAACAACAGCATAATCATTGTGATCCCATAAGTGGGGATTGGGTAGGGTGGGGTGTACGCAGACCTTACCCCTACCTTTGTGGGTAGAGAGGTTATTTCCGATAGACCCACGGCTCAAGAAAAGCGACGTTCACATAGAACCACGAGCGAAAAAGGATTACGCAAGCAACTAACATGTTGTAATGCACACTATGCAATAGGACAACATTACACCATTATAAACAATGAAGATGATACTATTTCATACCTTACAGACTTTAGTCAAAGCCTTTTCAATCAGAGAATGGTTCTCATTATCCTGAAGGTGAAAAGATATAGATTTTAAAGCTGTTTCAACCACATGAGAGCCCGATCTATCAGCTGCAATATGAGAGAAATTTTTTGCACAGCTCTGAAGGAAACTACAAAGGTGATCCAAAGAACAGCCTTCAAGTAGAGTTTGCAAAGTATGGCTTATTATATAATCAGTTGCAAGTTCTGCTTCTTTCCCTCTGGTTTCTTCCAATGCATTTCCACAAATGACAGACCGCTCCTCTGGGTCAATTTCTGTACCTTCTATGGCATTAGCAATCTCCGCAAAGTATTTTGCAGTCTCGGGATCAACTTGCTGTCTACATAAGAATTATAGCAAGGTATGAATGTTCCACATTGCAGTGTGCCAAATAGTTCATCTAGTAAAATTGGAAATGAAGAACTAAGTATCTGAAACAGTTAGAACCTGAGAAATGATGTCTGTGGGACAGGGGTTGCATTTTTGTCCTTGCGAGGTCTATTATCGTCATAGGCATTCCCTCTAGACGCACTTTCAACAGTATGGTCAGCATTAACTCCCGCATGTTTTTTTGATGACTTTCGGCCCATTGTTCTTTTCCTTTCCCCCTGATTATTCGTTTGATTCTCCCGAGCAGTTGGTTGCTCCGTCAAATCACAGCCTTTATGTTTTCTCAAAATTAAAGCACGTCGACCTACCGAAACCATGGGGTTTTATACTGCAATGTTTGCCCATAGTAAACTAAGATTCAATAGCATGCTCAAGCAAATGCATATGAATTATTTTTAACCAAAAAACAAAAAACGATTCCTTATATTGTCAAAGAAACAAATTTTAGTGTTTTCAGAAAACGTCTCAGTGAGAGAAAGAGAAACCTATTTTAATTTTTTTTTTTACTTCAATACAAAATAATAAAAATATAATCTTCTAAAAACTAGAGGTTATAACCAGCTAAATACGGCAAAATATAACACAGAATCCATGTATATCAGGAAAATCCAGTTAAAACAACACCCTCATTTAGCTTAAAACAAGAAACCCTAGATTATTCAATGAAGCAAGTGACAGATATTCACATGTAAAGCCAATTATACAAAACCAAAGACTAGTGCCCAGCAAACCCGAATAAAGCGAAGTTACCTTCACAGACGATAAGAAGATCCTCAAAGATATTTGTAGTGAATAATATATAGCAGAAAGTTACATACAGGAAGCACAAAGTACGTACAAACATGCAGATAAATAAATCAAAATAATTTGGGGGAAAAATGCAAGAAATAGCATTAGGTTATCAAATTCTTACAGTGAATTTCTTAAAGAGACAGCAGTAACGCGAGGACCGTGACGAATTAATTAGGAAGACGACCAAACGGATGATTTGTCAAAGGCCCAATGACAGTAATTGGGCTGGGCCACACAGGTTCCGTGACGGTCAATCCATCGTCCTCCTTTACTGGCCGATTACAACTGCCATAATCCTTGGGCTTTTGTCTATCAAAAGCGGATCGGCCCATGATAAGTCCATCACAAGTTGCGTAAGTTATTATTCTTTTTTGTGCGGATTTCCTTCAAAAGCACTTGTCTTTAATTTTTATCCTTCAAATTTGAAATCTTTAAGTTTTATCCTTCGCCTAAAAATTCATGGGTTCCGAGTTCGAACCCCCGCTCAGATAAAAAAAAATTGCAAGGCAGAGTTCACCTACAAACTTTGCCCCATCGGGCATAGTTTGTCTTATGTCTAAAGGCCAACTTTATCTTAAGGAGAGTTTATAGGCAAATTATGATGAGGCAGTTTCCTGCAAACTATGTCTTATCATGTAGAGTTTGCTCTGACAAACAATGCCCGATGGGGAAGAGTTTGCAAGCAACCTTTGTCTAGCGATTTTTTTTAATTTGCATCTGAGCAGAGGTTCGAACCCGGAATCCTGTAATTTTTTACAAATGACAAAAATTAAATACTTTCATTTTAATGGCAAAAATTAAAGACCACCCCAAAATAAAGGGATTAATGCCCGTTAGAATTCTACATGTAAATGGGCAACTCTGACGGGCCCATTATATACGCCATACAAGCCCTCCCATTGAGACCAACTTGGTTATAACTTATAAGTCGCTCACCATTCCATTTCCCTTTTAATATAAGTTGGAAAATTAACTTTTATATAGAGAGAGATACATAACACATGTATATTAGATAGTGACTATAAATACTTTTGGTCGATCGGTCAAATATGTTACTTTCCATTTTAAGTTTAACCCTCTTGTATTTAAATTATAGACTCTTAAGGTAAAACACTATCTACCAAGAAACTCTCCAATTTAATCATCGCTCCACACATATTTAGGTAATTTTATACCTATCATGCAAGGAAAATGTTGTGACTTCTAATTAAAATTTGATTTGTCATAATAAGGATCTCTCCTTTGTTGTGCTAACTTTATAGATATGATTAAAAATATACTAGTCATGTGAATTCTTTTCTATCGACAGATGGTCTAGTTTTATGTTATTTATATTGGTGTTTCTATGGTACTTTATAAAGCAGTACGGGAAGTAATAACTATTACAAATGTTCGAAAGGATAAATAAATTGTCAATCTTCAAAATTGCCGCATGTGTGTTGTGTCTTGAATCTTGATCAACTTGCAAAGCCAATATTGAGAAGCTATAAGTTTGTTGTGTCTTGAATCTTGATAACCTGAAATCAAGAAACAACTAAATCTGGATGGTTACAACGTTGTGTGTTGAGTCGAGGATAGCCCTCTATCCTTAAGACAAGATTGCCCCGTATATATGCTTTTACGTTAGCGGGCAATAGTCTCCCAAGATAAAACAACACTTTAATCTCAACACTACAAAGCCAATAGGTTGAGCCTGGCGAAGAAAACAAATATGACTCGACTTGTCAAGATATGGAATAGGAAGGAAGAGTTTCTCAATACTCTTCTCTTTTGTCTCTGTGTATATAGTGTGTCTCTGTAGTGTATATCTTGTGTATACGTGAGGATTTGGTCATCATTTTTGACTGATTTTCAGCCACTGCTTTTCTTGATTTTTCAGCCATTGGTTTCTTGATTTTTCAACCACCGGGTTTCTTTGATTTTTCGGTGTCTTTTAAATGCTGTTTTGTGGCACATTTCTGCCTGTATTCTGCATGTTTCTTGCTCCTTTTTCAGCCAAGTGAAGCTCAATATATAGCAAGAGGAGGGCTGTCCAACAGCCACAAACAAGGCTGTAATGGCCCTTAAAGGAGGCCATTAAACAAACAAGTAATGGCTATTAAGGCCTTGAAGAAGGCGCCCAAATGCCCCAAGTAATGGCTGTTAATGGAGAGTTAATCACCAAGTAATGGCTGGTTAATGCTCCAAAACGCAGTCCAACCAGAGGCGAAAAAGTCTCCGAAATTGGGGACCAAATCAGAATATTGAAACTTCAGGGACCAAATCTGTACATATGAAAGAATTACGGTCCAAACTGTACATCCAAACTTCATGGATCAAACTGTACATCCGGCGAGTTCTCTGGTCCAAAAGATAATATCGAGAAAGGCCCACGACCACAAATTTACCCACAAAACACAAACACCACAAATTTACACCACCCACCGTGACCCGTGACCGTGACTCCGAGCCCGAGCCCGAGCCCGAGACCGGACCGACGGCGGGCGGCGGCAGCAGGGCTTAGCTGAACCCAAGCACATCTAGGTCTTCCCTCCTTTAAACACACGATACCCTGGGGCCCCAACCCCTCTACCAACTAGAGACTTATGTAGAGCGCAATTCTTCCTCCTCCCACCGATGTGGTAGATTTGTCCCACCCCACATTTCCATGCCTTAAACACCTTACTTCGTGAACCAATATCTCTTTCATTTCTCAACGAAATTAGGCGATTCTTGGCCCTACGGTCATCTACTCACTTAGTAGATCATGCGTGTGTAAAGAGACGAGGTCTCCAACATACGGAACACTAGTGTTTAATTCATCAAAGATGGGTGGACGATCTCCCGCCAAAGGCTAATTTCCAACAATCCCTCTATGAAAGAGAGATTGTGGCGCACACACAAGGTGCCTACATTTCAAAGAATCTTTCAAATAAAAGATATTGCATCGAGGAGAGGTAGCTTACGCTTTGAACCTTCCCTAGTTGAATACCATCGGACTTACTTATCAAGCGCGGTGAGCGTGATGTCTTGAACCGTCGGTGTTTAGTGTAAGCCAAGACAACGATATCAACACAATAACTCTTCTTATTCATTTTCCTTCTTATGTTTACGTCAGTTGTGGCCATGGACACACTTGGATTCTTAAGTGCGTTCATTTGAGGCGACCATCCTCGCACTTAAATAGGTGATCTCCTACAAGGTATCCTGCTATACCCCACTTCACAAGTGTTAGGAATCATTAAAAGTTCCACAACCTTAACCTCAACCATTTGAGGATCTTTAAAAGGTTTGGAAGCTTAACCTTTACCCACCATGCAGTAAAGACTTTAATGTCTATCGCGGAACGACTTTGGATTCATATTTCCGCATGCAAATCATCATCCGAAGTGCTTCTTGCTTCCACCGGCTCAATCAACCTTTGCCGCTTAGTTTTCCCATTGAACCAAATTCTTGGGATCTCCAATCGATATGGTTGGGTTTCCACCGCAAAGGTTCGTATTGTTTGGGTTTTAAGCCAATTCCCTAGACAGCGAGAACACTTGATCTCCGGTAGTCCCTTAGTTAGTAAACAAGGATGTGACACCCGTGATGATCAAGCGCCATACGCCCTTATGTCTCCGACAGATCCTAAAAATATGTCCAGACGCCGTCATCCGTGTCCTTCCGGCCGACCGGCCAGCCACGATGTATAATCTGCCAAGACACGGGTATCTCCCAATAAGGGACGTCCTCTGGGAGCCGTGAAGTTACTCAACTTCTTTCATGCTTTGTATAAAGCGATAAACTCCGATTCCATCATGAATCGACCGATGCAAGTTTGCTTAGAGGATTTTCCAAGACCCACCATACACATTTGCTTGTGGCTTTGGTGTTCTTCAGATCGATGTCCAGCTTGCATCACCGTGTTCTCCCGTAACCGCTGGACATCCGTAATACTATAATCCGTAGATAAGCGAATAATTCGGATATCGTCATATCCGACTTAACGCCTTCTACCGATCATGTATTAAAATCATCGATGAACCTTAGTTTAAGCGATGCGCTTTGTAGGCCGATACTGTGTCGGTTGTAGTGTGTACAATATATTGAACTACATGACCTGAGCATATCGCTCCTTGTCTATGGGTGCACCATGATTCCAATCAGTTCTATGATTCATATCCATTGGTGGCTTCAACGAGGCTCACAACTATCGACCCGATCAGTTAGATGTCTTAGAAATCCAATTCCTAAGATGTCATCTGTGATACCCATATCTTTCATATCGAGACTTTGTTTCAATATGACTTTTACTTTCAGATCGCTGATTCTCCAACCGTTGGCTTTCTAATTTCGTGAGTCAATGTTTACGTAAATCCGATTCATTGTTTCGCTTTATCCGAAACTTTCAGACCAAAATGAAAGTTCAGGAAGAAGCCCAACAGTCCGGCAAACCAAGTCTGATTCTCTTCTTCCAACTCTTCGGTTGGGAAGACTGTTTCAACATCCATGCCACGCAAGACTGCAATGGCCCTGGATGTGAAGCTACTCACAGGGGAGCACATTTTACAACCCAGAGGTTCTTTTCCTGGAGGAAGATCAACCATTACGCAAGTATGGTTCTATATGATAGAATCTATTTCTTTCTTTAGCTTCTTTCCAAAGTAGTGCTTTTGGAGATGACAATTCTTTGTTAATTGTCCATGGTTCATTCTTAACCATATAAGCTAGAAGGACTGGAACAAGTCTTTGTCCCCTTCTTTGCTCCGGCTCGGTTCAACATCTAGAATCCCTGAGTTCTGCAGATCTGGAATATTAAGTTCGGATAGCCAAAGAACTTTCGAGTCCTGTAGATACGAGCGTCTAGTTCCTGACGATCAGGCTCTGGCGGTTTCTTGTTAACCTTGAGCAATTACTCCTTTTTCCTTTTTCAAGGAAAGTTATCTTATAAGAATTCAGCATTCTTTGACGCCAGGAGGCGATAAGTACTACTGTTATTTACAGATCCAGTGGATATGCAATCTACAGTCTTAGGTCGAACTTGACCTGTTTCGGTAGTCCAACTTTTACCAAGCCACCCCACATCACAACTTTTGTATGTGAGATCCTTTCCATGTCTCACACGGAGAGTTATCCTTATCCTTATGCGGAGTTCTGTTGAGAATCACATTAGCGGTAAGGATCACCTTGCCCCACATAATTTAGGCGTACGGGTTTGCGCTTGGCTAACACCGTTAGACTGAGGTGAGTCATGAACAGTCGTTTAATGAACGCTGCTTCACATTCTCCCCCTCTATCGCTATGAATTTCGCAATCCATAGGCTTAGTTGATTTTCAACTTACGCTTTGTAGCGCTTATCCGCTTCAACAACTTCATCTTTGCTTTTATCAAACAAAGGATTCCATACGTTGTACCATCATCAATGAAGATCACAACGCATTTGTCTCCCCCTATTTTGTATAAACTTCAAATCACCCAAGTAGGTGTGACTAAGTTCTAGAGAGCGGTGCTTCTTTCGCTATTCCCTTGACGGAATTTGGAAAGGTGATTTTGCCTCTTCGCCTACCTCACATTCATTTTGAGGGTTTATGTCGAAAGGATGCAACAATCTCAACATCGTTAGCTTTTGAATGACTTACTATTTAACGTGTCTTAATCTATGATGGCATAGATGCACGGATTACAAATATATCATTCATTGGGCTATAGACATATTGTACCATTCTTAGTTATTATAGACCTGTTGGAGTAGTATCAAACCAGCTTGACCAACAGCGTCCCTTAAACCAAGTTAGGAACATGTAACGCTTCTTTTTAGAGTGATATCATTCCTTGAAGTCCTATTGAGGACAAACTCTCCAACCCCTTCTATTTTAGAGGTGGCGTTGCTTCACATGAACAACCTCTTGCCCGTGGTTAGGGCGCAACCGGATCATATGTGATCTCGATACTCTGGCCCACTCTAGTTGCTTTAGCAGACTGAGTGTCCAATTTCTTTACTGCCTTTCTTTAGGCCTTCAGATCATTAAGACCTGGAAACTCTGGCCCACCTTGCTAGGTGTCCATTACTTTTCCTATGAAATGAATTCTGGCCCCACTCCAGTCGCCCGGAGGCTTTGTATGACTGAGTGTCCAATATCATCATATCAAAGGAATTTTAGCCCACTCCAGTCGCCCGGAGGCTTTATATGACTGAGTGTCCAATATCATCCTATGAAGGATCTTCTGCCAAATAGTATGACAGGCTCAACGTCTTTAACTTTTAGACTTCTTCCGTTATGATTGGTGCCCAGATAATTCTTGGCGCTTACTTAAGAGTTGTAACAGTTTTCGCACAGTCAGTGGATCTTACTCCCTCGTATGTGCGAACATACTTTACTCACTTTTAATAATTACACTTAAAAGAACGGATCTTTTTAAGTTGCTTTACAATCCAATCTTTAAACGGAAAAGAAGATGAGGCTAAACTTTTGATATTTAAAGCCTAAGGAATATAAATTATTTTCATATTCCTCCTTACTTTAATCAATTTTAATCAGGCCTCATTTAGTCTTTATTCTTGACAAGTAAGAAAACTACTTATCCCAATTTCGGATTCTGGCTCACTCCAGTCACTTCATCAAACTGAGTGTCCAGTTCCTTCTTACCATTATTCGGATCTTTTGTCTGGGATAGATACAGGCCTTCTGTGCCGCAAGATAGAAGTACATCTTGATCTTCTCCTCTTGTCCCGATTGACATCCTCAGGCTCTCGTGGCGCTTGTTCCCACCAGCCTTGGTAGCGGTGACACTATGAACACGTTCATCATCATCACTCTCTTCTACCAGAAAACCATTGCCATATCCAGATTTGGTCACACAACTTTTGACCGACATCTTTCGAACACTAATAGTATTACAATACAATCTTGTCTTAAATTATTGGTGTTTCTATGGTACTTTATAAAGCAGTACGGGAAGTAATAACTATTACAAATGTTCGAAAGGATAAATAAATTGTCAATCTTCAAAATTGCCGCATGTGTGTTGTGTCTTGAATCTTGATCAACTTGCAAAGCCAATATTGAGAAGCTACTTAAGTTTGTTGTGTCTTGAATCTTGATAACCTGAAATCAAGAAACAACTAAATCTGGATGGTTACAACGTTGTGTGTTGAGTCGAGGATAGCCCTCTATCCTTAAGACAAGATTGCCCCGTATATATGCTTTTACGTTAGCGGGCAATAGTCTCCCAAGATAAAACAACACTTTAATCTCAACACTACAAAGCCAATAGGTTGAGCCTGGCGAAGAAAACAAATATGACTCGACTTGCTGAAGATATGGAATAGGAAGGAAGAGTTTCTCAATACTCTTCTCTTTTGTCTCTGTGTATATAGTGTGTCTCTGTAGTGTATATCTTGTGTATACGTGAGGATTTGGTCACTGTTTTTGACTGATTTTCAGCCACTGTTTTGCTGATTTTTCAGCCACTGGTTTCTTGATTTTTCAGCCACCGGTTTGCCGATTTTTCAGTGTCTTTTAAATGCTTTGTGGCCTGTTTACTGCCTGTATTCTGCATGTTTCTTGCTCCTTTTTCAGCCAAGTGAAGCTCAATATATAGCAAGAGGAGGGGCTGTCCAACAGCCACAAACAAGGCTGTAATGGCCCTTAAAGGAGGCCATTAAAACAACAAGTAATGGCTATTAAGGCCTTGAAGAAAGGTGCCCAAATGCCCCAAGTAATGGCTGTTAATGGAGAGTTAATCAGCCAAGTAATGGCTGGTTAATGCTCCAAAACGCAGTCCAACCAGAGGCAAAAAGTCTCCGAAATGCAGGGGACCAAATCAAATATTGAAACCGGGGACCAAATCGTACATATGAAAGAATTCTCGTCCAAACTGTACATCCAAACTTCAGATCAAATCGTACATCCGCGAGTTCTCTGGTCCAAAAAGATAATATCGAAAGGCCCACCCGGTGGCCCTGACCGGACGGAGCATGGCGGCACAGCGTGTGGGCTTAGCTTTGAACCCAAGCACATCTAGGTCTTCCCTCCTTTAAACACATGGGATACCCCTTGGGGTCCCAAACCCTTTACCAATTAGAGACTTATATAGAAAGCAATTCTTCCTATTCCCACCGATGTGGTAGATTTGTCCCACACCACATTTCCATGCCTTAAACACCTTACTTCGTGAACCAATATCTCTTTCATTTCTCAACGAAATTAGACGATTCTTGGCCCTACGGTCATCTACTCACTTCGTAGATCATGCATGTGTAAAGAGACGAGGTCTCCAACATACGGAACACTAGTGTTTAATTCATCAAAGATGGGTGGACGCATCTCCCCGCCAAAGGCTAATTTCCAACAATTTATAGTTGAAAGGTGTCACAATCATGCTTTTCTAACGTGAATACGGATTAGTCAGACCCCCAAGGTGGATACTAGACATCGAGTGGGGGGGGGGAAATTGAAACTTAATTGACACTTTGGGATTTATTTTGAAACAATTGATAGTACTTTACATAACAATACAAGTTAGTTAAACGAAAAATAAAAGTAAGTTATCCGTCACAATTGCCCAAGTTTTGGAGTTCTTTTTTTCCTTTTCGGTTCGTACTATATAATTTATAGGAGTATTCTTTATAAATAGAATTCGAAGTCGCAAGATGGCTTCAAATTGGAGAACACGACGTGACTTGATAATTTAAATATCAATGAAAAATACTTGATCCTTCCAATAAAATAGTATATCTCTTTTCGGATCATACAAACAATACATTAAAATAGAACTAGGACACGTTTGGTACTATGCCATTCTGAATTTCGTTTTTTTTGTTTCTCCGGTTGTTCGATATTCGTATTCGCGCTTAGCATGGCCCATTCGGAAGAAACACTTTCTATCAAAGATTTTTTCATACACATAACTAAACTTAAGCCATTTATTTAAGAAATAAACATTTTCATCTACTACCTCACATCCTTTGATTGTTATTCTAAATGATGGTTGATTTTACAACAAAGATGATAAAGATTGTTTAAAGCAAAGGATAGAAAATAATATAATAGAGGAATACATGAAAATTGAAAGTCTTCGCGAAGCAACTTGGCTTTGTCATTTTGTTCTCTTATTATTGTACCCGACGACACTACTTGATAATCTTAGAGAAAATTTTGCATAAACAATATATACATAATTTAAGGGTAAATTTATAAATGATTGTATAATTATACGCTTTTTGCATCAAAGTCAACGAACTTTATTTTGTCATTTAAAATTACAAGACTATAACCAAATAGGACTGTCCAACTGGGCGGGGAGGGTCGGGACGCGGGTTCCGGTGGGCCGGGATAGGCGGGACGAGAAGAGGTCCCGTCCTGTCCCACATCCCGCTGGGATTTGGGGGGACGGGTCGGTTCGGGATCGGGATTTTTATTTTTTGCCAGTTAATTTTAAAAAATAATATATATAAACACTTCAATAATTGAACAAGATAGTGTAATAAAAACATTCAAAGGTTGTTTTTGTGCCTCTTATATTATTTAATAGAAATATAATTTTTTTGTAATACAATTTCAAAATTGCAACTTTGTGGTGTTGTTCAAAAGTTGCAAATCACATAGTAAAATTGTAATTAAAAATTTTACATAGTTATATATTTTTTCTAATTTCCTCACAAAGTCTTGAGGATCTTCGGTTGAATTTGGAATTTGTTGGTCAAATTGTTCGACGTCGTTTCATGTTCCCTGAGACAAGATTTCGTTGTAGTTGTAGTCTTCTTCTTAGTTGATCTCGAGTTGACCGCACCTTCTACGCGCGCTCGAATCCAATCTCTTAATAGAACTGCAATCTCCAATGTGTCTCCCGCCAATGAATGTATGTGCTCTCCTATTTGAAATCTTCCAGCAGAAAAAGTGTTTTTCAGACGATGTTGATGACGCTTGAATGTTCAAAACATCTCGGGCCATCTTTGCTAGTGCCGAAAATGTATTCTCATTCTGCCTCCAGTATTTCAGCAAGTCTTCATGTCCTTCATCATTGACAATTAATTCGTACGGTATAACACCTTCCAAAATATAAACATCAAATTCGCTAACTTGTGAAGAAGTTGAACCACTAAACATTTTATTTCTAAGACCTTGACTACTAGCAGCATAAATCACATGTTTTTATAAGGTTGCAGCGAAGTAGTAGAAGATGGTACAGAAGTCGGTTGATTATTTGTCCTTGGTGTTGGTAATACATATATACTTATTTGCATTCAATGTGTATGCTTGATGTAACTTTTTCTTTAGTTGGTTTGTGAGTTGGCTCTGTTCAAAGTACTTCTATACAATCATAAATCATTTTTACAAGTGTTTTACAACCGTCTACTTTAATTATCGGATTTAATACAACACAAATAATATAAATAGTGGGAATAAAAAAAGTATTTTTTAATTTTTATAAACATTTTTAATAGATGGAGTGTGAGATGGTTTTTTCATATATTTATTAAGAAACAAAAATATTAGAGCTATATAAAATAACATATTTGAGATAGTACGATAATAAATATCGGAAAATTCTTTAGTAGCTTGAAAAAAATTCTCTAGAAATCCATTACGTTCTAAAAAAAATCCAATCATTATCTACAAGCATATCACTTGGATTTTTATTACGGGCGTTAAATAATAAAGTTATAGGTTGTCTATAATGGTAAGCAACAAGTAGTTGCTCATGCAGAGAATTTCACCTAGTCGAAACTTCTTGTGGAATTTTTTATAAGGTAATCCACAATCATGACAAGTTTTTTTTATACTCTTTGAGTCTTTGTATTTTATTATATTTAAAAATAAAATTTATAGCAAATTGTATTTTATCAAGAATGCTTTCAAAAAGTTTTAGGTCATCATTTACAACTAAGTTATAAATATGACACACACATCTTATATGAAAATGATCAGGAAAATATGGAGTTAATCAAACTTTTAAAAGTCTTATAGCATAATCATTAGAAATAGCATTATCTAATGTAATAGTTATAATTTTATCAATTACTCCATAATAATCACAAATTTCATTAATATAATTACTAGAAGAAGTATCATTACCCTTGTTACCCCTACTAGAAAAAACACTCTTACCCTTAATCATACGTCCAAAGCGTTCCATTATAACTATGCAAATAAATAATTAAAGTAAATGAAATTAAGTAACAATAATAATTTAAAGAAGGAACGAATGTACCAAACGCCGACGTAACGTCGACGTGTAATCGAGATTGAAAATTGAAACTTTGCTCGATGGATGATCCTCAATCTAGTTGCCAATTTCACTCTCAATTTTTTAATGAACAAAAAAAATATAATATTTAGTAGGTAGTGTAGAATTGTATAGAGATAAATTGAAAGATTAGAGAGATGGTAGGAAGATTTGTGAGAAAAATGAGGTATTTTATAGTTGAGAAATATGGTTAAAGTGTAAATATATTATCTTAGGGGTTAAAATTAAATATTAAGGGGCTAGGGGGTTTATGGGTTGGGGGACCAAAAATGGCCGTTATAGCCGTTGCACAACAACCAAAATCGAAATTTGACCGTTGTTGCAACGACTATTTTTGCAAAGGGGGAGGGGGGTTGGTGGGGAGGGACGGGGTCGGGTCAGGACGGGACAGGACGATCCCAGGACCCGTCCTGAGTTTGAACCCCGACAATTTTTTTATGAGGGACCGAGGCGGGGCGGATAGCGGGACTGACCGGGTTGGGATCGGGCTAACTCGGCCCACTAGACAACCCTATAACCAAATGATCACGATAGACGGAAAATGTGACTTCCATTAAGGTATTTTATATTTTACACATTTTAAAAATAATAACTAGAAGAAAATAGACAAATAGAAATCCACCAACAAGCTCTTAATTCAAATTAACTTTTTTTTGTTTATATACTTTATTTGGATGGATTTTAAAATTAAGAAGATACTATTTTTGTTAAATTTTATCATTATATTTCGTATATATAAATTAAACAAATACAAAATAAAATTATACTAATATAAAGGGGAAAGGGTCAAATATAGCCTTCTACCTTAGTTTATTATCTAATTTTATCATCCGTTAGTGAAAATGAACAAATATACATATGTCGTTAACAAAGTTTACACTTGTATTCATATTTGGAAGAAAAATCCCAAATCAAATTAAATTACATGATTTTAACAAAAAATAGCCAATTCCTTCCACGACCCGCTACACGCCGACCCAACCCCAAATTCATCTTTTTTCCAAGAATAATGCTCAAAAAATTGAGTCAATCTTCTTAAATTCTCAATCAAATGAGCTCAAATTTCAGATGCATCTTTATTAAAATTTAGTGAACAAATCTCAACCACCAAATTCTTCAAACAAATGTTGAATTTTTTTTTAAATGGCCATCTTAGTCTCACCCTCGCAAAGCAATTCGTGGTTGATCGAAACATGTAAGACACAAGCATACAGATACACTAAGATAGCAAGTGAAGACATTGAAGTGATTAACAGAAATGACGAATTCAAGAAGCTTACTTAAAATTGGACGAAATTCAAGAAAATGGGAATGGGTTTTCCAGTTCACTTGATGCACTTATACATGTATCCTTCTAACTTTTATATAAAAAGAAACGTGTATCATTTTACATAAACATTTACATGTCTGCATTAAAAGCCAAAAACGGGAGTGTGTTTACTTTTGATGTTCATGTGACTAGGTAATTCATGTTCAAAGACATAAAGGTGGTATATTAATTCTTAACTGTATCCAAATGTTACATTTTCAATGTTTTGTTTGAAAAAATTGATGATTTGGATTTATTCACTGAATTTTGAGGAAATTGCATCTTAAATTTGAGCTCATTTGATTGAGAATTAAAGGAGATTGGCTCATTTTTTTTTAGCATTCTTTTTGGAGAAGAAGATGAAATCGGGACTGGGTCATGTAAGAAATTGGATAATTTTTTTAAAATCGGGTAATTTACTTTGATTTTGTTTTTTTATAAATGTAAACTTTGTTGACCGCAAGAGTATATTTGTTTACTTTCACTAACGAATGATAAAATTAACTAATAAAATAAAGTAAAGGGGTATATTTGACACCTTTCCCAATAATAAACTTCGGTTTGTCGTATTACCTATAACTATAAGCATCCTCCTTTCACTTTATCCGATATCTATTAGACTATTTTACTCTCTACATCCTGCTTCCTACTTTAGAGGGTGTTTTGCTAAGTTTATAAGGTGATCAAACTAGCTTACAATTATATTTCTGTTTCTTTATGCATTTGGTAATTATAAAAAGTGCTTATAAATCAGGTGCTTATAAGTGAAAAGTTATAAGTTGCTTCAACTTATAACTTTTTCAGTTTATAAATGTTTTAAATTTGACCAAATTTTTTACTATTTTATCTTTTATATTCTTTCTAATTCTCAAAATATTTTTTCAAGACAAAATCGCTAATTTCATCTTCAATCGGCATATCGTTCCTCATTTTCTTCACAAAGATACTTTTAATTTTTTTTTGTTTTTTATAAGAACTTTAAGGTATTTTTGTCATTTTAACCAAAAAATAACTAAATCACCATTTTTTATCAAACACATCAAACTTCTTATTATCAATTTAAGTAATTCTATCTAAATACATAACCACTTATTTATAATATTAAATTCAGCACTTAAAGCTTATCGGCTAAGTCAAATGGGTTCTTACTTGATTCATATGATTACGTTCTAGAGTTTACTCCATACAATTTTTATTTTTACAAACTAACTACTTAAAAATTATGCCTAATGAAATAAATTAAACTCTTAAATTTATAGATTTTAACCTAATACATTAACGAGTCTAATTTTACACAAATTTAATATATATAGACATTTTCTCGATTATCCGCCGACATTTCACATTCAATTTCTATTCTTCATCTAATTAAGCACATTATAACTAGCTTGAATTCCAAATATTAAGTCAAAGTATTCATGTTCGTTTCTGCAGAAGTCACGCAAATTAAGCGAAATTTGCTGGAAAGAAATAAATATTAAAATCATTTGATTTATATTCAATCATTTGTCAACAGCAAGATAAACTATAGTAAATTCTATCAAAGGTTGAAAAAGACATTCCGTTAAAAAATCATACATGCCTACGTCAAATATATTCTAAAGTGTAGCTGTGTTTTAACGTTGATTTAGTGCTACATTAGAATTTGATGTCCATCTGTATTTAATCAGATTATTAACTTAGACATTTAGTCTTATTTCTTTAAAACATATGTCCATATTTATTTGATTTGATATTTCTTTAATCACAAGTCGCATGAATTTGGGGCACGTATAATATTCTCTCCTTATTTTTACCAATCAATCATATAACGTCTCTATTTAAATTTCAACACCACCAGATTAATGATTGATTGAGAATAATTCCAACTATGTTTCATCTCCATTTTTCTTCCTTATGTACACCAATTACTCGCAAGTAATTAAACATATGGATTATGATTATTGGGAATTCAGAAAATGATAAAAATAAATTGATGAAGCAAAGATATTAATTTTGATGGAGAATCCTGGCTAACATTAACGTCATCCATGTGCGTCAACTTTCGTAGACAAAATCATACAATTACTCCGAATTTATTATTATTTAAATGACCACTGAATTATTGAAATTAAGTGAACACAATACTTTTTTTTTGTTGATATCCAGCTTCCGGGCTTACACCAGATTATTCCTGGAGATAGTAGTCCCGGTCCCTCAACAACACTACCATTAAATCGCGGGATGTGCCTGAATGACCAGGTTTAAGAACAAAACAACTGATATCACCTACAAGATCCCATCCCATAAGAGAACAAATTGCTCCACCAGAGTTCGAACTCACACTGTAGGCCTCCAGCTGAATTTAAAGTTCTCATCTTTTGTCATCCAACTATGCTACGGAGACGAACACAATACCTTATTAGTATGATAGTGGATGTTTGGACAAGGAAAAAAGTTTGTACAATTTTTCTTTCTTTGGTAAAAAGAGTCACTTAATTAACTTTTGATTTCACTAGAAGGTCACTCAATCTAAAAAATAATTATCGGTGTAACTTTTTAATGACGTGATACTTGATTTTTTAAGCCAAAAAGATATAAAACATTAAAGCCAAATCATATTAACCAAAACTCACCTACCCGTGACCTAATAGCCACCAGTAAAATTCCTTTGTATGTGATAAATAAATGGCCAACTTGGTGCTATAAAGCTTCCACCAGTAAAGAAGGACGACACACCGAATAAGTAAAAAGAATAAAAAAAAAAAGAAGCAAAAGAGAAAAGAAGACTCCACGTACGCCAATGTAAATAATCAAATCCGAAGCTAAGCAACCATTATTTCCAGTGAGATCAACACTAAATGTGACTTGATAAATATTATTATAAGGAAAAGTTGGATGTGTTTAACTAAATGGAGAAAGAAAGAAAAAACAGCTAAAATAGCATATGGGGTTGAGCCTTCTTTTTTGGGCAAGCTGGGCCGTTTATGCATGTAAGAAAAAATTACTTTTCCTGTTTACATGAATATATAAAGCTTAAGCTTTACTAATTCCAGTCCAGTTATGTACTAATTTAGTATAATGAAGCTTGATGTCCAACTGACATGATTTTAAATTCATTTAAATGAGCAAATGATGTACTTTGGAGTTTTGAGTATACACTATACACACGTATAATGTTAGATGGATTGGAACATACTTCGATCCATCAGTTTCCTTTTACTTGACCAATATGCATTTTGCATTCTTTTATTGAACTAGGCATATTTACTATTCTTTCTAAATCTAAATTTAAATATTAGCCAAGAAATTAGTGAAATGATTACATAATGATAAAGGTAAATTTGGACAAATAAAATGATGGAGAATTGTTTTGTTGGAAAATTTAACGGAAATAGCAACATCAGTGCGGAACAATGAATACAACACCAACCAAAAAGATCATTGATGTGGTCACACAAGTTGCCATGTGAATTAATGGTTAAGACAAGAAAACAAAACAGTGGAACGCCAATATTGATTTTAGTTTATTACACAGCTACCAGTAGCTATAATCCATTAATATACCTAACTAATTATAAGTCCATGTCTCCCCTAAGTAACTTTACTAAGCCGACTAGCTGCGGCCTTTCTTCTATACCGCTTTGAAATTTCAAATTGATAGTTGGAATTAATGAGTTATTACTGACTTGTTACATTAATCGTTCTTTTTGTAAATATATATATATATATATATATGGTCAATCTAGCTAAAAGTTTGAAGTTTTTGATATAGTCACATAATTTAATACTTTATTAGATCATGTAAACATCGTGGATTCGAGTGGATTTCACCTTCATGTACCCAATCATTAAAAAGGAATTTTTATGTGCTTTGTCCATAAAAAAGAATAAAAATTGTATGAAAAAAAGTAAGTGCACACATTAAGATCGTGTTAAAAAAATAATTAAGTAATAAAAATTTGTCACACAATTTAACACTAACTGAACAAGAGAGATCTCATCATCTGTGTCACTTAGTTATTGGTAATTGGAACAAATCACGTAAAATTAAGGATGTGTTTTGTATGAAGGATTATGTTTTTCATGAATTTTTTTTTTCTGAAAATAAGTAATTTTCTTATTTTTTATGATATTCGATAAGTAAATAGAAAATATTGTCTCAAGAACATTTATATATGATATGAGCAAACAAAAGTGTTAAGCTCTGTGGGAAAGAGGCAGTGTCCACACTACAAGAAAAAAGTCATTTGTCAACAATATTTTTGTTGGCATATGTTGGATATTGTTGTCAAAAGTACTTTTTGCAACAATAAAAGTTGTTGCATGTCGTTGCAATAACATCCGATGCAAAAAGTTTTCGCAACAATAAATTATTTTTTTGTTGTCATTTACGTTTTTAGCAACAATATATTAATATTTTATTGCCGTTTACGTTTTTAACAACAATACATTTATTATTGCTAAAGTTTTCTTGTCAATATTATTCTTTCTTGTAGTGCCATTACCACTTATGAAACTTATTTTCTCTAACTTTATCGGAAAAATCATTTTTTGATTATTACGGAACTAGTTTTTTTTAGAGAAAATAATTTTAAAAATATTTGACCAACACCGAATATGAGAAATTGGAAAAATTCTACATTTTTTTAAAATAATTTCCTCCCTATACCTACTTAACACACCCTAAGAATAAAAGTTTTGTTTATGGAAATAAACATAAAATGCACACGTGATTGTCCTCGTATCTTTTCATCTATTGTGGGGTTTTCACTAGGGGTGAGCGGGTCCGGGTACCCTAACATTTTTTAACTACCCGGACCCTACCCGGTAAAAGATCGGTTTCTAAATTTACTACCCGAAACCTACCCAGAAGAGAATCATTACCTGAACCTACTTGACTGCAGGTCCTGTAGGTTCCTGCACTCAGAAATAAAAACACAAATTAAGCAACAATTTTTAAGCCTATGAGAATAAAAAAGAGTTCTAAAATAATTTCATCAAGTAGTTTTTTAGCCTGCAATCGGAGTTTTTAGTACCCTTATAATAAGTTTTAGAAAACTTATTCATGGTAGAAAAGCTAATTCTGTAACCAAAACCTAAAATTACAAGCCAAATTTGACACTCAATTAATTGAACGTGTTGATTTCAAAATAAATTTGAAAATATCTGAATTAAATTTATTTTCGTGTTCATAAGCTCTTCGATACAAAAGAAAAGCTTTATTATACTAGTAAATCCCTAAATTTCATCTTCACAACTACAAAAATATACACAAATTTTAAAAATAGATTTACATTTCAAATAAAAAAGTAATACAAATTGAAGATGAGTATCGCCTGAAATAGAACAGAAGCACATGATATTAAAAAGAAATTGAAGAGTTAGATATGAACCCATATGCATTTTAGGAATGACGTGAACACAACCAAGGGAGAGAAAGAGGCAAAGGTGAAGCTTCAATGACGACAACGATGAAAGTACCTGAGAGAAAGCTTCAACAACGACGACGATGAAGCTCGGTGGTGTAGCTAAAACGCCATTGTTATTGAGAGAGTTTTGAGTGTTTTCTCTTAGGGCACAAAGAACATTCTAGAATAAAGGGGTGAAAAAGCTAAAATATTTACATCTTGGGGTGGGGAAAATCAATGTGTAGGCGTGCAACAAACAATTTTGGAGAAAGTTAAAAGTGGTCCAAATGTTTCTAAAAAGGTAAAAATATTTAATATTTTATAGGTTCCGGGTATCGGTTCCGGGTTCGGGTACCCTGTCTCTATTTGCCGGAACCGGAACCGGATCCGACATTGATTGGTTCCTAATTTTACTACCCGGACCCTACCCGTTATTATAATATATCTACCCGGAACCTACCCGTTAGTGTCGGTTCCGGTCGGGTATCTGGGTACCCTTTACCCGTGCTCACCCCTAGTTTTCACCATTGAATTTAAGAGATGTTGGATATCGTCTCTAATATTTGTGGGAAAATTGAGAGCTACATATACTTGAGTGTAATAACAGAGTGGATGTGTACTTACTATATTGTTTTCGTCATGGGCCAATTTATACACATAAATTGATCACGTAAATTCATGATCATTCGATTAAATTTAATATATATTATGTGTATAATTATTCAAATATATCTAATATTAACTGAATGAACTCATATTTAAATAAAATTGAGTGGTGCATTGCTTAAGCTAAGAATTTAGTTTTTTAAAGTTTTGAGATCAAATTTAACTTGATGTATTTATATATCTTTTTTTATTTTAATTTCTAAAGTAATTTTTAAAAATAATAGTGCACTTATCGTTTTGAAATATAACGTTAAGAGAATAGCATATTCGCACCTTATTTATCAATTATCACACATGGGACATGATGGGTAGCTGGCATCGCTCCAAATAAAGCATTTAGTATTATTTTGTTTTAACTAACAATACGTTTGTCTTTCAATTTTCAAAAGGTGATTCTCTTTGTCCAGTCAATTTCATAGGTCCATTGGATCCTTTTACTGTTGGATATTTGTAAAGAATACGTGCGATATCCAATTGGTCCCTATTCTCTCGAACGTGGTACAGAAAAATGTGGATTACAATTGCTAAAGCGTCAGTCTGCATGTCTTGTTGGCATCACATTTTTGGGAGTTTAAAATTAATACTTTTAATGTGTAACATAAAATAATATATAAAACTTTGTTATAATTATGATGAATATATAGTAGCTCTACATCTATAATTTAAAAAAACACATTAAATCAGTAATAAAATTTAAAATTTAAATTATAAATTCGTGTATGATAAAACATTCAACAAGAGAAGGAGTCTTGATTGTCAGCTTTTTACTCTTCAGCCATCACTAGTTAAGTTGTTCTGAATCGGAAAGTTAATCAGTACAAGAAGCAGCCGCGGATCTAGGATATTAGTCAAGGATATTCATACTTTTAGGTCATGAGACGGTTGAGAAAAAAATAGAAAAAAGTAAGCAAATTATAGGAGTTGAGGCTCAAACCCACGCCTCTAAGCCGAATTTGCACACCCTCACCTATTGTACTATCGTTCACTTCTTTGTTAAGGATATTCAACAGTTAATATACATATATAAAATATTAATACTTAACCTATATATTTGAAATTAATTACTTGCTACAATCGACAAATATAAATTTCCACAAATAATAATGTATATAAAACTCAAAAATAAAATAGAAATTTTGAAATTCGGACAGATTTTACTAATATAAAACCCCACCAATCGAACGCCAATTCTCCACAACAGTCCCTTAACCTTCTTCATCTAACATGACACGTGTTAAAGAATTTTTCGCCGGAGTGTTGGATTCCGGCAAGAACATCGATTTTTCTAAAAGAAAGAAGAAGCTCTACTTGGCCATTGTTGCCTCAGTGCTACTAGTTGCTGCAGTTATCGGAGTAGTTGCCGGAGTAAAATCCCGTTCAAATAAGTCCGACGACCATGCAGATATACAAGCCATTTCCTCTGCAGCTCATGCCATTGTAAAATCTGCTTGTAGCAATACTCTACACCCTGAACTATGTTACTCTTCAATTGTCAATGTTACTGGTTTCTCAAAAAAAGTAACTAGCCAAAAAGATGTGATTGAATTGTCCTTGAATATCACTGTCAAGGCCGTTCGACACAACTTCTATGCAGTCAAGAAACTCATCAAAACTAGAAAAGGTATTACAACAACTGCATAATCATCTCATTTGAAAGTTTTAGTTATTTCATATAGTACACCTTTAATTATTTGATTATATGATGAGAGTGTTTGGCTATAAGTATTTTTTAACTTATTTACGGGAGTTTGATAAGTCTCAAATATGATTGTAAGCTAAATTGAACATAATTCATAAGTTGGTTAGCATTTGATTTGATAATTTTTTTTATGACTTTATTCCTAATATTTTTTACAAGTCATAATTTGATTTTCTAATTTAATTGTATGTAAAAATACGTTTAAATATATATTTTCTTAAAACAAAAACATTTATCGGCACTTTTTACCAAATACAGTAGACGTTTATTATCAGTTTTAACAAACACCAAATTGCTTCTTAAATAAATAAATCAGATTTAACTCCTAAATATGTTTTCAAGGTAACACTTGATGTTTATCAATTATTTTTAATCAAGTCAATCTAAATGAACTCTATGTCTTTAACATGTCCTTCCCATATAGATCATGTTGAACTGTGTAACTAATATTCTTAGTTACTATTTGATTATATTATGTCTCGACAGGTTTAACCACACGAGAAAAGTATGCGCTTCACGATTGCCTGGAGACAATGGACGAGACACTCGACGAGCTCCACACTGCAGTAGCAGATCTCGAACTATATCCGAACAAAAAATCTCTGAAAGCACACGCCGATGACCTCAAAACTCTAATTAGTTCCGCAATTACTAACCAAGAGACTTGCCTTGACGGTTTCTCCCACGATGACGCCGATAAAAAGGTCCGCAAGGTTTTGCTTAAAGGTCAAAAGCACGTTGAAAAAATGTGCAGCAACGCTTTGGCTATGATATGTAACATGACCGACACAGACATTGCAAATGAGATGAAATTAACGGGTAGTACCAATAACAGGAAGTTAATTGAGGATAACGGTGAGTGGCCTGAGTGGTTGTCCGCCGGGGATAGAAGGTTGTTGCAGTCGTCGACGGTGACGCCGGATGTGGTTGTGGCGGCGGATGGGAGTGGAAATTTTAAAACAGTGTCGGAGGCGGTTGCGAAAGCGCCGGAGCAGAGTAGTAAGAGGTATGTGATTAGGATAAAAGCTGGTGTTTACAGGGAAAATGTGGAGGTGCCTAAGAAGAAGACGAATATTATGTTTATGGGAGATGGAAGAAGTAATACAATTATTACCGCAAGTAGAAACGTGCAAGATGGTAGCACCACCTTCCACTCTGCTACAGTTGGTAAGTTGTTATTTTCATATAACTATTTTGAAAAAAAAATATTGTGCAATTAATTCCTTAACGGTAGAGTTAATTGTGGTGAAAATAGTAAATAATTTGGTATCACATGTTAAAAGTTACTGATAAGATATTTTTTTTACTTTCTTTTATGGACAAGGTACGAACAAGTAAAGTGTATGTCAAATAAACATAAACGTACGCTTCATTCAGAACTGGGGTCCGGCTAAATGTGCTAATAATTCCACACACGAACAAAAAGATTACTCGTGTTAAAAAAGATGTAGGGATGTATGTGGGAAGCTACTGTCTAGGAGCATTATTAGTCCCTACTCCCCTCTAAAAGCTTGTCAATTCTAATATGTTGCATTAGAACTTTTGTTTAAATTAAGAAAAGAAGGTTGATTATGGACTTATGGTCACTTGAAAATAAAAGTAGTTTTCTAATTTTCTATTAAAGAGTATTATAGTACTAATAACTTTTTGTTTGGTAGGTAGTAGACTAGTAGTAGAAAAATAATTTAGTGTCTAGTTTATTCGTCTAGGCGTATACTCAATCTAGTAATAAACTAATAACCAATCTCACCTCTGTAAAGGTCGAGAAAAGAAAATCTAAGGGACAGCATGATTTCGATTTGTCATCCACTTTGGTTATTAGTGCATCTAGTGAATAGTTATGATCAAAAGGCGGTCACCGTCACTGGGTGGCTTTTTGAAATATTTCTATCACTTTATCACTTTTGATAAGTGTAGTATGTTAATTGAATTACAATAATATTACCTAAAATTTAAACCCCAACCTATGATATACACGGTTTTGTCGTATATCACAATTTCAATTATGGAAAAGGTTCCTTTTGAAATCGTGTTATACGTAGTATACAAAATCGTGTATATCACTGTATGAATGAGTATATATATAATTTATAATATGTAAAACTCTATTTCTATTCTATTCTCAAAACTCTATTCTATTTGTACAAAATTCTATAATTATGGTAAGTGTACAATGTTAATTGAATTACAATAATATTACCTAAAATCTAAACCCCAACCCGTGATATACACGGTTTCAATTATGAAAAAGGTTCCTTTTATACATGGTATACAAAATCGTGTATATCACCGTATGTTATGAGTAGGAAACTGACATTTTCTTTAATTAGTTTTCAATTGGGACCAAAGGTCATTTTCTTGGTTGCAGCAGCCTGCAGTAATCGTTTCCCTTAATTACGGTCCCGATAAGAATAATAACTCGAATGGCACATTCTTAGCTGACAATAATAGTCCTTCCCTGTTTTGTATTTTAGTCGGTGGGATATTTATTGAAAGAACAGTGTCATACCATTGAAAATTCAAAATCTAACATTGCATACATATTAATTGCTCGTTTTATGCATTGTTGTTGGATGGAATTATTGACGAGTTGTCTCTAAAATAGAAAATGACATAATTAATTTTCGTCCATGTGATGCAGCCGCGGTGGGGGAGAAGTTCTTAGCCCGGGACATAACTTTTCAAAACACAGCAGGGGCCTCGAAGCACCAAGCAGTGGCACTTCGTGTGGGGTCCGATTTGTCAGCATTCTATAGATGTGACATATTAGCCTATCAGGATACACTCTACGTCCACTCCAATCGTCAATTCTTTGTAGGGTGTTTAATCGCTGGAACCGTTGATTTTATTTTCGGCAATGGGGCTGCTGTGTTACAAGACTGTGACATTCACGCAAGGCGTCCTGGGTCGGGCCAAAAGAACATGGTCACAGCCCAAGGAAGAACTGACCCGAACCAGAACACTGGTATTGTTATCCATAAATGTAGAATTGGTGCAACGTCTGATTTGAGACCGGTTCAGAATAGTTTTCCTACGTATCTAGGAAGGCCATGGAAAGCATATTCGAGGACTGTGATCATGCAATCGTCGATCACTGATGTAATTAATCCTGCTGGGTGGTTTGAATGGGATGGGAATTTTGCACTGAATACTTTGTTTTATGGGGAGTATGCAAATACTGGGGCAGGAGCTGGGACATCAGGAAGAGTTAAATGGAAAGGGTTTAAGGTTATTACAAGTGCAACTGAGGCCCAAGCTTATACTCCTGGCAGGTTCATTGCCGGAGGTAGTTGGTTGGGCTCCACTGGCTTCCCTTTTTCTCTTGGTCTTTGAACAAGTGTCACATAAAATAAAACCGGGAAAATATTATTTTGTTGGTACCTCTCTATGTGAAGTTCTCTTTTTATAAATGGTTAGTTTGAGCGGTGGAGAGTGCATCCTCACGTCCAAATCTTGTTAATTGAAGCGTGAATAAATATAATTTTGGGATCCAACATCGGTGAACAAAGAATTGGAATGAGTATGACTCTGATACCACGTAAAGAATTGATCTTGAGCATAGCTCAATCCAAAAGCTAGCTTGTATGGTGAGGATTGTTCAACTTCATATAAGGAGTTCATGTTCCCATTCCATATTCGATGTGGGACTCTTTAACATAAATAACAAGATTCATCAACGAATTGATGTTGGAAATAAACATCTATTCGAGCTGAGGAATTTCAGTGATGTGGATCTCAATATTCCCTAGTGTGTAATTATCCTATATTTAAGTGAAAAACCAAAAGAATGTGGAAATAAAAGAAGAGAATTTTCAAAGTTTCGTATGCTTATATTACCTCTATCTTAAGAAAAACTTTATTTTGACGTTTCACACGATTAAGTTTTACACTTTTGAGTCCACTAAGTGACCAAAAGAAAATTCGACAACTAGAGCACAAAATAAAATAGCTAACATCTTCCGCTAGTTGTTGTTATTATTATTTTTCGTTATTCTTCCCTTAACTTCCAACAAAGTAATAAATTAATTGTATTTTAACAAATTAACATGCATTGATCTAAACTTCTTGAGAATAGTTGCTAATTGTTGTTTCTGCAACATTAATTTATGATTGAAATCCGACTGCTACAGGTTTATCCACAAAAGTTGATAAGTTGATCACTACAAGGCTATATCAAATAAGTTGTGGGCTTGTGCTTGGGTGTTTCTCTTTCATCTTTCCTATGAGTAGGATCTTGGCACCATATCCAATTGGACAACCATATTGGGTTGAAGTAATCAAGCCCATATGTGAGAGACGATATCTTAGCCCAATTGACAGGGTCAATCTCTTGCTTGATCAATGTTCTCCATTTTGGTCAAGTATTAGTTTACTACTAATACAAGTAAATTTATCTGCGCTTCGTACGATTGTAAAATTTAAAAAGGAAAGAAAGAGCAAAGAAAATGATAGCATCTACTATTTATTAATTTATATTGACAAAATAAACGGGATTGATAGTTTGATACACTATCCATGACCTATTATCATGAAAAAAGGAAAAACCAGGAACTTATAAATAAAGATATATCTCATGTAATTTTTGTTGGGATCGAAATAATAGGGTGTCATGCGGAAGCTAATAATTGCAAATCTTGAACGACGATAAATCAGAAGACACATAAACTATACTAAAAACATAATATTAATATGATTTGGTCAAGTGACCTACATATTGAGAAAACTAATATAAAAAATATATAACTTATTGAGAGAAAATCTCCCCCTAAACAATACTCTCTAAACGACTAAATTGTGGATGTTATTGTGTTATTGAATGAGAAGAAAATATCTTCTATTTATAGAAGTTTAAAACATCTCCTCCAAGAAATTGATAAATATGGTAGAGTCCTTTTCTACAAAGAAAACCTTTTCCACCAATAAATCCTTTTGAAATAAAAATACAATTATAATAAAATTCAAATAATGTAGTAAATTCAGGACAAACCCTCACAATTTTCATATATTAACTTGCCTCATTTTGTAGCTAGATGAAAGATGAAAAATTTATAATTATACTCGAGCTTCACATAGATATATATAGGAAAATAAACATAACCATCATAGATTGTTGCATATGATTTCTTGATATTGAATCACAAAAATAGATTACAATAATATATATTTTTCATATCTACTCATGCTCTTGGGTAATTACTAACGATTTTTAATCAATCATGCTAATTAACTACCAAATTTATAAATCTTGAGTTTTGACATATAAACATATTGAATAAATTCTCTATTTGTATATATAAAATTTTAGCGTAAGTAATTTAAGTTTTATTATTTTACGTAGCTAGCTAGTAGGTATTTTCGTTTGTCTATTTTCTACTTAAACGTATGTTTTCTCCGAAGTGTTTGCCGTTTTATTGGCTGACGAAATCGGATGACAAATTAATTTCTTAACTAAGCGATTTGGCCCGGAAGTGAAACTCTAACTTCCAGCAATGGGTTTCCCAACTACTTCAGAAAGCGTTAGGAGGGTGATTGAGTAAACTAAGTGGTAAAAAATATAAATACAGCTAGAGTGAAATAAAGGCGATAAAGATAGATTGAAGATATGTAAAAATCAGATTTTTGATTGATTGTGTTGTTCTCTTCTATACAAATGATTCCTATATTTATAGTACAAGAAAAATAAACGTGTTAGCCACCGAACTACCCACTAAATTCACTAGCCAACTATGAGGAGGTGGTGCCGATTTTTTCGCATGGACCTCTAGCACGATTGACGACACTTCCTTCTGGTTGTTGCTGGTTGCTACCTTTTCTAGAAGGTCCTTTGACTTGGTCTTCGAGGCGTCCGAGTACGTGTGTGTCTCAGTCGTTCCTCGAAATTATGACTCGGTCAGACTACTGTAATAGCCGATGATGTTTTTCTATCCGAGGGTAAGAACTAACGGATTCGGCTATGATTCCGCTCAGTTACCGACTTAGAATATTTTTCCACCTTTGGCTGTCACTTATTCGGCTAAATACTTTTGAGTGTTAACAAGATAAAAATATTTAAGAAAGAAAAAGGGGGAAAATATGATCATATCGTCATACAAAATGATTCGAATTCCGTTCTACGCAAACAAAAATTATACTTTCTCCTTCCTTATAATTTCCTTCAGTTTTATTTTTGCCTTCGTTTTCCCTTTTTTCCTTTCTTCTCTTCTTTTTCTCTCCACTATAACTATATCCGGGGAAAATGTCTAAAATACACCTCAATCTTTACCTGAATTTATCGTAACTTGCATTTTTCCATTGAGCTGGTTCCGTGAGAATAAGGTGGAAAAATCACGTTTTATAACATAGATTTCTCACTATATATCGATGAAAAAAATCTACGTTTCTAGTAGTGAATCACCTCTCCTATTTTTCAAGACCTCATCACTTACACCTATAAATTATCATAAAAAATGGGACTAAGAATATCTTAAAAGCCGAGATGATCATAGATATAATACCAGTTAAGGAATAACAAAAAACAAAATGAAAATCTAATCTATTCTATCCATGAAACCAAAGAAAATTGACTACCATCATATATAAGAAGAAAGTGGAAAAAATAGATTGTTACATCTCAATTAACAATGAATAAAGTAAATTGATAAATAATAAATTAAGAAGGAATCTTTGAATTCATCATAGGCTTAGACTACTAAATTAAGAGAAGAAGTTGGTTTTGATAATATCAATGGAAAAACGAAGCATAAGAAAAGGAGGAAAATGAATCAAGAGAAGAATTAATTTGACATGCCGAAGAAAATTAAGGGATTATCATCATAATTATTTACCTTTATATTACTTCTGACATGAACACAATAAATCCTCTATCATGTTCATGTATATACAAATCAACAAAAAGTCCACATATTAACCTATATACTTTGATCACATCCTTATTTCGTCATATTGTTTAAATCTCGAGATTGGCACAAAAGCTCACACCCTTGTTGTAGTTTGTGTTGTGTACCACTTTGCATCAAAGCTCAAACTTCACAAATTGGAAACAAGTGTCAGCATCATTTCATGGCTCAGTATGGGATAACGATGAGTGAATTTTCTCCTCTTATATTTGCCTAACAACACAAAACTGCTGCCACTTTTAAACTTCCTAATGAATGGGGAGGTTTAATATTGGCATGTAATGGAGTAGTTATTCTCCATAAGAGTCTGAACATGGGTAATAATTTTTGTTAGTTATACCCGTGGTATATCACGGTTTCACAAGGCAAGTTACCATATGTGAAACCGTGGTATACACGGTATACAAGTCCGTGTATATCACGATTTTAGAGTCCAATTTTTGTGTAAATATTGTATTAAATTAAGCTTGTACAATTTTCCATAATAGCAGCGTACGAAAACCCGCCGCTATGACTGCGGGGTGTGTTAGTTATACCCGTGATATACATGGGTTTGTATACCATGTATATCACGGTTTCACAAGGCAAGTTACCATATGTGAAACCGTGGTATACACGATATACAAGCCCGTGTATATCACGGTTTTAGAGTCCAATTTTAATGTAAATATTGTATTAAATTAGGCTTGTATACTTACCATAATTATAGAATTCTTGTACAACTAGTATAGGATTTTGGGAGTAGAATATGAATAGAATTTTATTATTATAAAAAAATGTAAATTGTATATATACTATTTCATTAATGAAAATAATTAAGAAATTATATTCTTTCAATTTTTTACTCAATGCGGTTACTTGGGATTTATTCCAAGAATATTTAAGGCTTTTGTAAATTCATTTAATAAGTAGATTATATAAAGAAATGAAGAAAAAATTGCAAAAAAATTGAGATAAAAAATAAATAGGAATGATGACCACAGAGAAGTGCCACACCACCTTGTCTATGCCTAGCTTTATTATATATCCTAGTAAAATTATCCATGCTTCGCGCGGTTATAAAAGACTTTATTAAATTTTAAAACTTATATTTTATAATATTTAAAATTTAAAAATAATCCTAAAACCAAAAAGATTAGATGTTAAGTCTTAATCAATTTTATAATAAATTATTTGTTTATATTTTCTGTAGCTTTTCATCACGTTAAGACTGGATTCCTCGGAAAGCAGATCTATTCAACGAGAAGAAACAAACCTTAGTAAAATATCTTAGTAATTGTATACACATTTGTATGCATATAATTACCTACATTAAAGTAACAACGATCTTATATTATTTCATTCTCTATAACAGTATATTTTAATTTTCAGAAAGTTGTATAAAGGTTGTATCCCTTAGTCCCAGGAGTTTTTCTCCAATTTAAGGTCTTTACATAATCCAATTTAATCCTTCTATTTAGCTTTAAAACATATGTTTCTAGCATATTTACTATATAACTATAAATTTTGTAAAAAGGAAATATACATAATTTTTTTATTATTGATAAATAAAATAAAAGTATAGCATTAATCCCTCCATATTAGCTAACAAAGGTCTGCTTCTATCAAGGAAATAACATTTTATAATATTAAAAAAGGAGAAATAAATACAATAGAAAGAACAACAAAAGAAAATATGAACAAACCACTTTTTTTTAATCACGGAGAGCCTTCATGGAAGGCACCTGGAACAAATAAATAGGACATCAAAAAATTAAAATTAGAACACCTCACACAAAGTAAAAATATTAAGAAAAATTATTAGTAGTACTGTAGTAATTACAATAATTGAGACTCCCCGTGTTTTTCCTGCATTAACAAAGAATAGAAAAGTAGTATAGATATTAGATATTTAATCTTTTCTGAATATAGAATGTGAGAAGTTAAGAAGTATTCTTACCGTGAGATACATAAAAAAGTTAGCAAGAAAAGGCTAAAAATAGAATTTTGCACCATTGTGTTTTCCTAGTCGGTAGGAGGGAACGGGAGCGACAATGTTAATGCCACTTATAATTTGAATATACACATCATACTTCATTCTTGACCGTTGACGACCGATGACCACCTTTATCAGAAACTCCATTTTTTATTTTAAATCACTCCTCTTCTCGTTCCATCATTTGGTTTATGTTCTTCATGTAGCATTCAGACACAGTAAAGCGTATGAAATTACGTCGATACTTTGACATATTATAAGTTATATAGGAGATATCTCTACTTTTCCCCCCGGAAATCTTTAGAATTCCCATTGAATCCACAACGTTTCCCCCTACCACCACAAATTTTCACATTTTTTGTGAATAGTGTATATGTGTATTAAAAAATAAATGAAATTTCGGAAGCACAACAATAAAAAGATGGGACTCATACACTCACCATTTAAACTTGTCACTCCATAACAAATTAAATGTTCTTCTATGTAACTGCTGATCATGAGTTAAGTCCCTTCGGGAGTATCCTATATATTTTCATTGTTGTCTTTTAGTGTACCCAAAATAATGAGGGGAGCACTTAATTGTTATGAGAAAAATGGGAATGAATTGCAGAGTTATTAGAATCTGGTAAACGGTTGGAATGAATTAAAAGGAATGACTTTTCATTTTAAACATATCACATTTAACATAATTAATAGAGTTAATGCAGTGACTTTTGAGTTTTTTTTAATATAACACATAAATGAAAAAAATAGAAAAAAACTCAAAAATAAGCTAAAAAATATAAATATAAATGCTAGTCATAAAAATGTGTCACATCACCTTGTCTATGCATAACATTATATTATATATCGATTCGGCCATGTTTAATTAGAAAGTCTCTATACTAACTAACCAATCTTAATCACTATGGATTGTGATAAAATTAATTAGAACTCTCCACTTTTAATTAAAGTTTTTAATCGATTTGACTCATCAGAATGGAAATATCAAAGTAGAAAGAACTTCCTTGCAAAATAAGCTTTTCCCGATATGAATACGAATTAATGAAAGCCCGAAAACGAACACCAAACAACTGATGACACAAGAAACAAACTTACCAAGCTTAGAGGGGGGGGGGGGGATTTGAGTATAAGCCGCAATTAGCGGATCATGGAGACAACAAAAAATGTTCTTTGTCAAATGGGATCCACACTGCACCTTCTTAACGCTTTGCTGTTTCCATGTGGATGCACTCAAAATGACCATGCCCACAATATATTAGTATTCATTATTGTGTTGTATTGATTAATAACATAACATTTCCGCCCACATCGCACACGGCATACGACGCCCTTTCCTTCCATTTGCATTGACCTCCTTATATCTGGTTCCCCATTGAATCTCTACATATCTCACATTTGGACTTGTTTGCAGGCCGTGTATTGCCATGATTCAAGCTGCATATTCAATCTACCGGTTAATAATTTATTTTAAGACGAATTTAAAATTTTAAATAAGTGGATACAAAATATTTCTCACCTCTTATACATTCACGGAGAAACTGAATTCATAATTTGAAGTTTATGGCTCTACAATGATCTTTGTATTCATAACAAAAAATAAAATAAAAATTAAACAATTTGTTTTAGAGATAATATTAAAAAATTAAACACATCTGAACTATCATTTTTTTTTGCGAGTTTCCTACTTGAACGATGATGTAGAAAAAGTGAACAATTAATAATTGAGGTGCGTTTTGATAAATAAATGGTGATAGTTCGGGTAGAAAACTAGCACATTTGATAATTCATGTAGTAAACTCATGAAAAAGTGATAGTTAAGATATATTTTTGATCATTAATTCATTTTTTAAATATATACAAGGCACTGAGCAAATTTGTTATATGCTAGATCTTCATCTCCCTCCATAATTGCGGATTTAAATTTCATATGAATATGAATTTTGTGGAAGTTTATTTTTGTAGTATATCTTTGCTTTCGGTCAAAGTTCAAATACTATTCCGTGCATGGTTTATGCTGGCTCTCCATCACGCTAACGATGAGAAAGCCAGTGAACCCAGATATTTCAATTTGGAACGTCCATTCAAATTGTTCCAAAATTATAAAGAAAAAGACAGGCCAACTAATATCATTATTTCTGCTTTTTAAATTAAATGCATACAAGGGAGTTCAGATTACCGAGATTTAAAATCTCAATTTTCACAGTTGGAAGTACGGAATATACTAATTGTGATGTGTAATTTGACCTGCACTACTTTTATTACTAGTAATCTACATTCACTTGATGCAGATTACATGATTTATTGACCTAAATTCTAGCTAGCTAGCAATTTATTAATTGTTATTGTAGTCTTATTGAGACTCATTCCGAGCTTCGAACTAATGTGGCAAATTCGTTGTCATCTTTGCCCATTGGCATGCATTCATCGAATTAGTTGGGGTCTAACATTTTGTTATATTATTACTCTCACCATCATAATTTACGTGTTTTGTTTTGATGTAAGTTGTAACTAGGGATGACAACGGATCGGATCTGGACCGGATCTTACTAGATTTAAATTCAGATTCGTTTTTCATACCTGGATCCAGATTCATCGAGTCTATAAAAATCATATCTAAATCCGGATCCACGGATCGGATCTGGATCCACATGTAAAAAAATTTGTCTTGTTAAAAAAAAAATTTGAACCGACAAACGATTTTTACTTAGCTAAAAGTTTACTGTGTTTCAATTTTGAAATGTTCATATGATATATTTTGTTCGTTGTCTCATTTTTATTGTGAGCTATTAATTGAAAATGTGACAATGACAATAGTTGTGAAAAATGCTGACTAGTATTTCCACAACGCAGAACTTGCATGTGCTTGGAATCTTCACAAATGAAGTGAATATAATTTTAACTACTTGTCTATGGATATGTTAGTCATTCACTAATATAACATTGATTTTATTATCGAAGTTACCTCTTTATTTTTTAGTTTTTTAGTTAACGCGGGGATAAATTAAACTTATTTTGAGAATTAAACTTGCAAGGATGTGCTTAGCAATTTTAAGAAAATACTTATAAAATTACATTCTAGGTTATGAATATATTTAATAAAAAATGAATCCAAGGGTCGGATCTGGACCGGATACAGATCTCAAATACAAGATCCAGATCCGATCCGTCAGAAATGGATCCGGGTCTGGTCCGGATCCGTCGGGTCTAAATTTTGAAGATCCATATCCTATAAAACGGATCTGGATCCACCGAATCACTACCGGGTCCAGGATCCACTACCATCTCTAGTTGTAACGGGTATTAAGGAGAGAGATTTGGTTTGAATATTCTACTAGACCTTTTCTTTTAGGCTCACATTTTGTTTTCAATTTCACAAACAAACACGATTTACAATACTAGGTAAAATGGACCTATAATAATCGGTAAATTTAAAATTATAAATTTTACATTTTAATTTACACTAAAAAGAAGTACTTATATACTAAACTTATTAATTCCTGTTGCTCATTCTGCTTCACGAAAGAACTAAGAAGACAGCAATCATGTTTACGTTGGTATAATAATAGTAAAATAAAGTGATAAGTTGTGACACTAAATGTTGGAATATGCGTAAAGCAACAACGAAAATAGTAAATAACTATTACAGTGATCAAAAGATAAACAACAAGTTGTCAATACATTGATCTTGAATGAAACTTCAAATATAGAACTTGTATTCGGAAATACAAGAATATGAACTGCTACACTTGTGGTTTGTAGATCCGTTGAGAATACGAACGGTTAGAGTCATTCGTCTGTTAAGTTAACACATGAAACACTTAGCAACCAATTAAATAAACACAACACCACCGGCTGAGTCGAGAGATGACTCTCTATCTTTAAGACAAGATTGCCCCCGTATATAGGCTTTACGGAAGTGTGGACAATAGTCTCCCAAGATGAAACAACAAACTATCAAGTGTGCAAAGCCTACACAAATGATCTCAGCGAAGAACACGAATAATGAGGATTGCTAAGAGAATGATTGATATCAGAAAAATATGATCTCTTTGTGGTGTTGTGAACTTGTTTTTCTGTTCATATATTCATATATGTTACTCTATAAAATTGAGCCAAACCCTCAATTTTATAGGTGTGCAAGATGATCCCTTCAAGTGCTCATGTAATGGTCATTTAAATGTCATGTCATGGCCCTTTAAACCACCAACTAATGCAGCCAAATAATGACTAAGTTATGGAGGAAAACTGTCAAGTTAATGCTCCAAAATCTCTCCATAATCAGCCAAACTTTTGGACTTCCGTCGAGCACTCCCTGCCTAGGTAGCGTCGCGGCGCTGCAGCATTTAGCGCCGCGGCGCTGTAAGGGGAGCGTTGCGGCCCAGTTCGCGAGGCGCCGCGACCCTTCTTGGCTCCCCGACCCTTTCCGACCCGTTCCATCTTACACCTCGCACAATCCTTCATTCGTTTACCTACGTGAAACACTTGTTATTCATCCAATAACCATCCATCATTCTATGTCTCAAACATTTCACTTAAGTACCAATATCTCTTTCATTAACGAAATTTACGATACTTGACACTAAGACTACACGCGTGTGGAAACGATATTACCGATATGAGGGGCCCAATTATTCGAATTATAAATAACGGGATAAACTTAATTCCACATTAATAAATTTTCAACACTAAATTATTTAATCAAGGAGTGTCAGCTTAAGCTTTGTATAAAACTCACATCCTTCTATCAAAGAACAAGACAAAAGATATCTGAATACACACTTCCCCAATAACCAACCCTTTACAAAAATCTGTAAAAGAACCCTCGCAATTTCATTTATTTTCTTCCCCAATGGACACAATCAAATCCTTCAAAGGCTATGGCAAAGTAGACGAGGTAGAAGAACAAGCATTCAGGAAAAAAACCCGTAAGCGTATCATTATACTAACTGTCTCTGCCATACTTCTCCTCATTGCAGTAGTAACCATAGTTGTTCACAAAAACAACAAAAAAGACGACAATTCCAAACAAATCCCCTCAGCAGCCCAATCCATAGAAACTATCTGTAGCATAACCGAGTACAAAGATTCGTGCTTATCGAGCTTATCAGCCTCAAATATCACTGATCCAGAAACACTATTTATATTTTCTTTAAAAATCGCCATGGATTCGGTCATGAATCTGTCTTCTGTACCTCAAAAATGGTCGAGATTTACTAAAGATCCTAAAGTACAACGCGCATTGAAAGTATGCGAGACTGTATTTGACGATGCAATAGATAAGCTTAACGACTCTGTTTCATCAGTAAAATTGAACGAACCGCAAAAAATACTTTCAGGACCAAAAATTGATGATCTCAAAACTTGGTTGAGCTCATCACTTACAGATCAGGAAACATGTTTGGATGCACTTGAAGAAATGAATGCCACATTTACAAACGATGTCAAGCTTTCAATGAAGAACTCAACTGAATATACCAGCAATAGTTTAGCTATTGTAGCTAACATTTTGGGGATTCTAGGTCAATACAACATTCCAATTCACAGGAAATTGTTGAGCAATGGGGAGTTTCCGGAATGGGTCGGGTCGGGTGATAGGAGACTTATGCAGGAGGTTAACCCGAAACCGGATGTGACTGTGGCGAGTGATGGATCAGGAGATGTTATGACTATTGGAGAGGCAGTGAAAAGGGTGCCTAAAAAGAGCAAAACGAGATTTGTGATACATGTTAAGGAGGGTGTATATGTTGAGACTGTGAGAATGGATAAGTCTCTTTGGAATGTTATGATGTATGGAGATGGTAAATCTAAGACCATTATTTCCGGCAGCTTGAATTTCATTGATGGAACTCCCACTTTTGAGACGGCGACATTTGGTAAGTTTTCATTAACCTCTAATATTTTTATTTGCTGCAGTTGGAATTTTAGTGCTAGCTATGATGCTCGGACTCTTAAAAATGTTGAAGGGTGTATGCTAAATTCTTTAAAAGTAGTGTATTTTTGAAGATCCGATATGGGTGCGACATCATTTTTGAAGAGTCCGACCAATGTGATTTGTTAGTTATAGAAATTCAAGATTACTTGGATTGTTATTGAACTTACATATGGTTAAATACTAAATTAGACAACTGAATTATGTTTTTAGGGTAATTATTTAGATCTTTCCTGTTGTTCTAAACACTAGTAGTAGCTGATTATAAATGTACAAGGTTAAAGGAAGGGTCAACTTTTTTGGTTAAGAAAACATGAACTCTAAAAGATATTATTACAACAGTTGTATAGGATTTTTATCAAATGAAGTCTTTTAAGATATTAATACATCAGTTTGAATTTTCAAAAGAAATAGTTGGAAACAGGAATTGCTTGATACATGGAATAGTGAACACATGGATTCTGTTAAGGTGTGTTAGCACTTAGCATGTGGGCCGATAGCCTTATCAACTGATTCAGTGTCATCAGGATGCACATGGTTTTTGTTTGTCACCATGTGAATTTATGCCTCAATTTGCCTGCCCACGAATGTCAAGTCAGTTGATGACCGGTGGAGTGGTTAGCTGAAGCATTAAAATGGCATCAATGTTTATATGTCATTTTCCCTCTCCTTATGGTTTTATTAGCCTGCTGTGTCACTTCTGCTGTTAGTTGGGATCTACTAAATTTGCTTTTAGCGAAAATGAGATGAATAATAGGTGTAAGACATTAATGGTACAGTGAAATCTCTCTATATTGTCACCGTTTATCAGAAAATTTCATGATCACTATAGTAGAGTGCTGTTATATATGTATATTGATATTTCATGTTTGGATTTCATTTAGCCGTTATAAACGAAAATATGCAAGAAAATAATCGTACTTTTTATACTATAAACAAAAATAATATACTTGTTAATTTTAGAATTTCAATTGATTTTCATATCCCATTAATTTAAAATTAAAAAGACTAATAAATCCATGACTGGTTGTACCATATCGATAAAGAGTTGAAATCTAAAGAACATATGCATTTAAAATTAATTGAGAATTTAAATACAATTTCAAGTTTGACGTACGAATTCTATAATTGTAGGTTATTTCGTAAATTTCAGTCTCTTAGCGATAATATAACGCTTGAATTGACGAAAAATTTTGTTCAGTAAAAGGGAATTAAGTGAATGTTGTCTAAGAGCTTAACAGTTGATTCTTCTATCTCACCTCAAGTAGCAATATGTTGAAGCTCTTCATCAACACTTTCTGTATCCGTTGTTTCTTGTTCTTCCATTCCAATCACTTGTGCAATAATATTTTTATCAGTGTAAGTTTCAAGGATTGGAAGAGTTGCGTCAAACTCCGTATAAATGGTAGCATTCATTGCTTGATTGGTGCTATGAGATGGAATTTGGGATATAAGTGATGACACACTATTAACATCCTCAACAAGTTCTAAATTTTCAATATTAATATTGGGGTTTTCATTTGTATGTAAAAATCCGATATTTCTCTAACAATGGAGAATGATATTTCTACAATGGTAGGTTGTTTCGTATATTTCAGTCTCTTAGTGATAATATAACGTTTGAACGGAGAAATATTTTTTTCCAAACTTTAAACAAAAAGAAATTCAATCTTTCCTTTGATGATTTTCATAAATATTTTATAAAGAGTGCACCGCTATAATGAATGTCGTTGCTGTTATCATGTAGAATGCTGTTATAGAGAAGTAAAATATAACATGAAAATTGGGTTCGGAAGAAAATCAGGCCGTTATATTGAAATGTTGTTAAAATTATAAAGAGGTTTGACTCGACAATTTTACCTGCTAAAATAGTTTAATACTACTGGTTAAATGACTGGTTCATTTTTGTACATGTATCAGCTGTTGCTGGTAGAGGCTTCATTGCCAGAGACATAGCATTCAAGAACACAGCTGGAGCAGCAAAGCACCAGGCTGTAGCCATGCGATCAGGGTCTGATCAATCTGTATTTTATCGATGCTCCTTCGATGGCTTCCAGGACACCCTATATGCTCACTCCAACCGTCAATTTTACCGCGAATGTGACATTACAGGCACAATTGATTTCATCTTTGGTAATGCCGCAGTTGTTTTCCAAAGTTGTAAAATCCAGCCGAGACAGCCGTTATCCAATCAGTTTGTCACCATTACTGCCCAAGGCAAAAAAGACCCAAATCAAAACTCAGGAATGTCTATTCAAAAGTGTGATCTGTCACCATTGGATGATCTCAAAGCTCCAACATACTTGGGCCGGCCCTGGAAGGAATACTCCACCACAGTCATTATGCAGTCCAATATTGCTGCATTTTTGCATCCTCTTGGTTGGATTGAATGGGTCAAAGGTGTGGAGCCGGCCAGTACCATTTTCTATGCCGAGTATGCGAACACCGGCCCAGGTGCATCTGTGGCCCAAAGGGTTAAATGGGCCGGTTATAAGTCCAGCATTACACCAGCTCAAGCGGCCCAATATACCGTACCGGCTCTCATACAAGGCGATACTTGGTTACCAGCAACGGCTGTTGTTTTTGATTCTACTTAAGTAAGACAGGTTTGCTACAAGTTATCTTTTTCATTTAAGAAAAATAACCCAGTTATTTCGCAATCTACTACTATGTGTATTCTTTTTCTGGTAATAACATTCTTTTAAGTTTTAACCAGTATGTAGGACTATGTTTTATTAAAGCCTTGTAACAAAATTGACAAATGTTTTTAATTTTGTAAAAGCCTTGTGAACAAAACTGACAAAAGTTGAGACAAGTCAACAGAGAAATGGTCAATTTTTTTTCCTAGTATCACATATGAAAAATGTTCATTGATGGGAATAATAACTTCATGGTCCAGTGGTGGCCGAGGCGAATAGATTCTCTTACGATGAAGAAAACCAAAAATACTTCAAAAAAAAAAAGGAAAAAAGAAGCTATAAATTCTCTCACTTGCTTTAGTTTTTCATGTGATTCTCGTATAAAAAATTGAACCAAGTTATCTTAGGATTGAAAGAAGGATAATCATTGTCTTACTCATGGTTTGTCAACACAATGATCTTAATTCATGGATTAGGATGAAGATGACTTGATCACACCTATAGAATAAAATACCACTTTCTCAATCTCAAAATATTTTGTCGTGTTTTTCATTTACACTGTCCTTAAAAAAAGATTAATAAGATAGCATTTTGACTGCTTTACCCTCTTAAAATACTTCTCCATGTTATCTCAACCTTATTCCCGTGATGCACTTGCAAGGTTAATTGAGCATTATTGTTGGTTATGCGATCGTCGGGTCATTTGTGCATACATTTTAGTTGTAGGAAATCAAGAATGATCGTGTAAATGATAGAGTTCAGTAATTTAATACGCTCATATTAAGTCGTTAATTATACAAGTGGATCGTCTCGAGGAACACTGGAGAAGTGAGAATGATACGTGTAATCTTATAGCAAAATGTGTTATTAAGAGGCAGTGCCGGCTATTAGGTAAAGCCACCAAAGTTCATGCTTTACCAATATAAGACTTTAATAATATAATACTTTCAAGGGTAAAAATCATATTTTTGTTCCATCTAAAATTTCTTCTTCTTGACAATTTTATTATGTAGGTACAAATTATTTATTACAATTTAGAGATGTCAACTAGAAAATCTGAATTCAGTTATTTATTAATCAAAAAGAAAAAGAATAAAATTGATTCTTTAATACAAATATAAAAGATGAGCTCTTTATAATTTTTAAACAAATAATAAAAGACTAAGACTGTGTTCGGTAATGGAGGAAAACATTTTTCAGATTTCTTTTAAAATTTTCTCATGTTTGATTGGTCAAATTTTTTGAATAATATTTTTTATAGAAACATAAATTTTTAACAATGAGGAAAATGACATACTAAATGGAAGTAGGAAAAATAAATTTCATAGGTAAGATTTCACATTAATTGTTTCCTCTCTGCCCTAGGGTTGAAAGTTCCTTTTTTTTTTTTTAGAAAAAATTAAGGAATCACGATAAAGTTTGGTTTTAGGCCACCAAAAGTATTAAACCGCCAGTACATTGAACGAGAAGTGAGAAAGATACGTGTAATCTTGTAGCAGAAAGCGTATGTAATGTGATATTAGGAGGTATACTGAATGAGAAGTGGGAAAAATACGAGTAATCTTGTGACGGAAAGGGTATCGAACGGGGTATTAGATATGGCATGTACTTATCCTCATTATTTTAGCTTATAGACACATAAACCTTATATTATAAAATCTAATATCTAAATTAACACCAAAAATGGTACCCTAAATCTGGTGATTCATACAGGGGGCGGCAACTGGGAATTTAGTCGCCATCGACAGAATACATAGACCAATATTAAAGTACCTAACACTACAACCCTCACCAATCGGATCAAAACTTTGTCAGAGAGTCTTGTCAAAAACGTGGGCAGTAAGTCAAATTGTGGTAAAAAAATCGTGTATCTTGAAACATTAACCACTCCGCCCACTGTTTGTGTAAATCCAGAATGCGGAGATTCGTAGCTGATAAAGTGAAAGATCTCATTAATAGGACTAGGACCACCTGTTCTTCTCATACGAACGTGTTGCAGCGAATAACTTCTTCTCAATTTTTGTCCACTCTTCATCCATCTGATTCAATGGGTTCCGATTATTCATCTACTCCGGTCACTCTTAACAATGTCAATCCAAAGGTATAGTCCTATTTCTTTTTGCTCTTAATTTTCTGCTTTTCCACTCACAGGTTTTTAGTTTGACCCGATTTAATGATTTTCAAGTGTTTTATAATGGATTTCCTTTTGGTGCTTCCGTTTTTACAAATTCATATAGTTTGCTTTTTTCTATTTTATAATTATTTGTCTTGGGTGATTTATTACGATATCTGTAAGACTTGGTGGATAGATAGAGTTATCCCGGTACCCGTGCTGATGGGAGGTTGTGAATGTGACGTCTTTATTTTTAGTTTATTTTTTATTTGTTTCAATTGGGGTGTGGACGAGTCTTAATGTTTTGTTTTGCTTTGCTCAGCATCTGATTTGAAGCTTGATCATCAACGTGAATGCTATAAGTTTGCCATGTCCTAATGTAGTCAAATCACTTAATGCAATTTATTGTTGGTTTCAGGTTTTGAAATGTGAGTATGCTGTCCGCGGAGAAATTGTCAACATTGCTCAGGTAGTTCTAAAACTCGATTTTACACACTAGCTAGAATTATCAATTTGAATTTCAGACTTTTTAGTTGCACTTGCACCATTATTTCTTGGGCATGCTTAATCTTCCAAATAAAAACAAAATATTGACGGTGTCCTCTGCGATGCATCGTTATGCAGAAATTACAGCAAGACCTCAAGGAGAATCCAGGCTCTCATCCCTTTGATGAGGTACCAACTCTCGCGGACTTGGTTTTTCGTTTCCATTTTAAGTTATCATATTTTTCTTCTTCCCCTTTTAACAAAGCTTAATATAGGTGACCTGGAGCTTTATTGTTGTCTAGATCTTTTCTGTACTCATTCCTCTAATTCATGCAGATCTTATACTGCAATATTGGAAATCCTCAATCTCTGGCTCAGCAGCCTATTACTTTCTTTAGGGAGGTGAGAATAAATTGTCTGATTATACATTATGTTTATTTGTCTCATCAATCAACGTCTAAGGAGGCTTCCTTTATTAGGTCCTTGCGTTATGCGATCATCCACTTATTTTGGACAAAAGTGAAACACAAGGTTTATTCAGGTATGAAGTTTGTCTATCAACCTTAGTGCACCTTGTAGCTCAATGAAACAATTTATGTATCTTAGTTTCAATGGATGTCTGAAGAAGTGAAACTGACATGACTAATTTCCATAAAATAATATTTTCCCCTATATTTTTAAACATGGTACAATTAAGCCTCCTGCTACTGCTACTGATGCAACCTTTCGTCCTTGCTATTGTATAGTAAATAATTTGCAGCAGGAGTAAGAATCAAATTTTAATGATTGTATTATTTTTTATTCTTTTAAGTCAAATGTCAAACTTATAAAACCAAGTGATACTTATTACTTCCTCCGTCCCAATTTATATGATGTAGTTTGACTGGGCACAAAGTTTAAGAAATAAAGAAAGACTTTTGAATCTTGTGGTTTAAAACAAGCTAAAGATATTTGTGTGGTTATAGATCATCTCGTTAAACTTAAAATATAGTAAAGTCTAAAGTTAAATTATTGCCAAATAAGAAAATGTGTCATTCTTTTTGGGACTGACTAAAAAGGAAAATGTGTCTTATAAATTGGGACAGAGGGAGTATAATTTATGCAAGTGAGCAGAAGTGAACTATGAGGGTGAAGTGATCCATTCATGTAAGATGAAATGTTCATCGCTGTACCTTTGAGAAAGCACGAGGATAACACAATCTTTACAAAAGAGACATAATACAAAAGCTTTTTATGCACCCCAAAGTTCTAAGCACTTATTTAGCTTGTAAAGAAAGTGTTGGTGATAATGTTGCAATTTGCTTTCCATATCAGTTTACTATTAAATGCTGCATTCCTTCTTCACACAAATCGGAAGTCCCTCGTCCATTATCAATGGAATTCCCTGTTCACATGTACAAAATGAAAAGTCCCCAAGGTGAGCATGCAACTTGGGGCGATGGGCGTAGCTTGGGTGCTTGTTTATGATCACAACCCGTTGCTGTTAGATCACATCTACTTGAATTTTCTATTTCATGTCAACTTGACATATCAAGTAATGTTCTTGAGGCCCGACAAAAGTGAAATGTATAATTTTAAGCTAAAAAATCAATAGGATGTGGAAGGTTATGATGATTGAGAAGCTCTAAGTTGAATATTTTTGAGATAATTGACGATTCTGTTTTATTTGCACCTAATGTCTGGGTATTTTTTCTGTTTTAGGTTCAAAATGTATACATATTATGTGGCTATAATCAAAATCCTACTTTTCCTTATTCTGTGAAATCAGTGCAAGGCAGTGTTATTATTAAATTACAGTCATTCACTTTTTGTTTTCAAATTTTTTGGTTTGTTTTAGCTCATACAGTATCTTTCTTGAGTTATTTTTCCTAAATACCATGTTATTGATTATGGCTTGCACCCAAATAGAAGCAAAAAACTTTTGCGATTTCTGAATTACGTCTCATACAACCAGTCAGAAACTGCGAGAAATTGTTATTTTGATGTCTTCCATTCTCTCTTTGCTTTGTAGTGCTGATTCAATAGAACGAGCTTTCCAGATCCTCGACCAAATTCCTGGTAGAGCAACAGGTGCATACAGCCACAGTCAGGTGACTATATCTTCTATTGTATTGTCCTAGTTTTGCAGCCAGTATAGTGATAGAACATATTCTTGTGTTTGCTAAATCTAGGGCATTAAAGGACTACGCGATACAATTGCTTCTGGTATCGAAGCTCGTGATGGATTCCCTGCTGATCCAAATGATATTTTCTTGACTGATGGTGCAAGCCCTGCGGTAAATTATATTGATCGTAGAAAGTTATCCGTATAGGTTTGAAAGAAGTGCTAAAAGAATATCAAGATGTTTATAATGTCGGTTTTTCATCTTCTATTCAGGTTCACATGATGATGCAGCTGCTCATCGGGTCAGAGAATGATGGAATTCTCTGTCCCATCCCCCAATATCCTCTTTATTCCGCTTCAATTGCCCTCCATGGTGGCACTCTCGTAAGTGCATTTGCTTCAATTTATAGTTGATCAGTGTTAGTTTTATAGTTATCTTTGAATGCAACTATTTGATCTTTATAAAAAAACTTATATTAATAGGCTAGGTTAACCTGCTTACTTCTGGAAGAGATTAGTGTAACCTACTCCATTAATAAGAACTGACCTGATTGACTTACTCTTCAGTTGAAGGTATTAACCACACATGAGCCTCTTATGTATGCTTTTATCTGGTATTTTAGGTTCCTTATTATCTTGATGAGGAAACAGGATGGGGACTTGAGGTTTCAGAGCTTGAGAATCAGCTGAAAACTGCAAAATCGAAGGGTGTTAACGTTAGGGCTTTGGTTGTGATCAATCCAGGCAACCCAACCGGGCAGGTAATGTTTTTTTAGATTTTGGAATCTCATCGTACCTTTTTATGGAGGATGTGGTTTATGAGAACCTACTGTGGTGGAAAATGCTGGTCTTCCCTTTCCCAATAATATTTCAGAATGGCATGAATAGTTTTAATGTATACCTTAGGTTCTTGCTGAGGCCAACCAACGAGAAATTGTGGAGTTCTGCAAGAAAGAAGGCCTTGTTCTTCTGGCGGATGAAGTGAGTTTATTCCCCTCTAGATGCTTCGTTGCTTGATTCTGACAAATTCTTATGCTTCCATGGGAATTTACCAGCGATTCTCCACTTGTTTGGGAGGGTCACAATGTCTTTCGCTCCTGAGTATTGTGCAATTAATATTCTAATAAGTCCTCTCATATCTTGTGGAACTCATGCAGGTGTATCAGGAAAATGTTTATGTGCCTGAGAAGCAGTTCCATTCATTTAAGAAAGTTGCGCGCTCTATGGGATTTGGAGAAAAGGACATCTCTTTAGTTTCTTTTCAGTCTGTGTCAAAAGGTAGATATTACTGCCTCATCGATCCCTCTTGTTGGCTTGTCTTTCTATTTCGTTTGTCTGTATGGCACGAAAAGGGGCGGGTTTTCATTTTCACAAATGCATCTGCTATAATCTTTTAATCCTTGGCTGTTGCTAACTATTTTTACTGGCGTTAGGATTCTATGGAGAGTGTGGAAAGCGAGGAGGTTACATGGAGGTCACTGGATTTAGCCCTGAGATAAGGGAGCAGATATACAAAGTGGCATCTGTCAATCTGTGTTCCAACATTTCTGGTCAGATTCTTGCAAGCCTCGTCATGAGCCCCCCAAAGGTTGGTAATGCTATGTTTGTGTAATACATGGCATTGCATTCCAAAAAAAGGAGCGAAATTGATGGTGAGATGCAGTTGTTAAGAGGAGGGGGGGGGGGTGGGGTGGGGGGAGGTCCTTCATCAATAGAATATTTTGGAAGTGGTAGTTATAGAATCTATATGCAGAACGAGTAGCTTAATGACTGTCTGGCTAATTTTGTCGAGTTGAATCTGAGTCTCTTGCTACAGTTCAAATAGGAATTTTGGTACAAGGATAATTGCATGGAGGAATTAGATGTAGGATAGGAGTTTTTTAATCATGTTGGTATGATTATAGCAGGATTAAAATTTTCATACATAACCATCTTTGTCGAATCATGGTGAAAAAAGTATAGACCAGAGCAAGAGAGATAATACAAATCAGGAAAATTATTTGAAGTGACAAATCTACAACTGCATGTAGGTGGTCTCTGAGGTGTAATTGTTGCCCCTTATCCTGGATTATAATCCTCCAACGGCCTAAAAGTCACCAATGGGGCTTGTAGATTCATACCGAATTTGGTGACCTCATGGCAGCATCAACTTGGTTTGATGAAGTATTTACTTTCGATCAGACTCAATAAACCCTTTTTGAGTTGGGCTGCTGGAACATTTGTTATTGTGTAGGTGTATCATACTCTTTTATGTGGTGAGCTAAACATTATGTATTACTACAGTGATATGCACTCAGCTTTTTCCTATAAACTTAGAAGCTTGTTGGGATGTTCTTTGTGTCTGTGTTACAGATGCTTGACTATCTGTACTGATCTATTAGTTTCTGCAGGTGGGTGATGAATCATACGAGTCTTTTGCTGCTGAGAAAGAAGGGATACTTTCATCCTTGGCAAGGCGTGCAAAGGTCAGTAGAATCGACATATACAACTGGTGGTGACTAAATAATAAACTACTAGTTTGTTTTGAAGTAGTGGGAGTTGTTTTTGGATCATGCACCTTGCATCTGAAAAGAAGAGCATGTTAAAGTAGGAAGCAGAAATGATGTCTGAAATTCTCTCAAAAAATTGTCCCAAAATAATTTCCTCTAGAGTTTCTTTTCAGCTTTTCAGAAATGGCATCTAAGTTTAGGTCTCCTTTTGGTGAATTATATCTAACTGGTACATTTTCTATTTCTTTTGTGGTTGGCAATTTTTTTGACCAATTTGTCAACAGATGCTAGAAGATGCATTCAACAGTTTGGAGGGAATAACATGCAATAAAGCAGAGGGCGCAATGTATCTATTTCCACGTATTAACTTACCTGGCAAAGCAATAAAAGCAGCAGAAGAAGCTAAAACTGCACCAGATGCCTTTTATGCTAAGCGCCTCCTTAATGCCACTGGAATTGTTGTTGTCCCAGGCTCTGGATTTGGCCAGGTGATTGTTATATTTTTGACCACTTGCATCATGATATTCCTAGTATTAATATGGTTGTTAACTGTCCCAACTAATTTTAAAAAATGCACATGGCTTTCCCAGATGATTAAGCATCAACAGACAGAATAAGCATTTCCTAAACAGTTTGAATATCTTTACCTTCAGAATGAAAAAAATACTTTACCTTCAGAAGGGTTTAATGGAAAATGAATTCTGAAAAGAAATAGGGCTAACAAATTTGGAGGATTGTCTCAATAGCAAAAAACAACTGTCTGTTTGTCTTATTCGAGAAACGTTCCTTTTGTCAAGATGCTGATTAGTTTGCATACCTGGTAGACGTTAAAATTTCATTCCTGTTGTAATTTGAGATGCTAGATGCCAACATAGGGAAGAAAAGAACGCAGTACCTCACTGTATCTTTTATTTTATTTTATTACATAAGGGGTTGGGGAAGGGGAAGGGGAAATGGGGGAGGGGAATACAATGTGGATTCGAACCCTCACCAACAAGGTGAAAGTTCAGTTAGTCAACTAACTGAGCTACTAGATCCCTACCATACTGTATCTTCTAAATAATGAGGGTGATGATATTTGGTGCAAAAGAATCACCTTACCAATAGAAGAAACCTATGTTGCTCGGACTCTTCACTTTTGGTGCCGCACCCGTGTCGACACGACATGGGATGTGGATTGTGTGATCCGTACCCGATCTGGTCAACCGATTTTGGATACTTTGACCAAAATCGACAGTGAAATTCTGGACAGGTTCAGTGATTTCCTTAATCAAAACAAAAGCTAAGGTGAAATTGAAGAAAATGGAATACCTTGTATATACAAATTTCTATGTCACTCCTTTTTCTTTTATTTCCATCCGGTATTCTCCTCTTGATCAATATTTTCTCCTCAAGTTTTTCTCATAATATCTCACAATTTAGGTTTTATAGCTCTATTTTTAAAATATTTGAATTATTTTTAGCCGAATCCCCGTACCCGTATTCATACATGGATCCATATCCTCGAATCTTAAAATTTAGATCATGAAGGATCTGACCTCTAGATTCGCACCCGTATCGGACACCCGCACCCGAGTCCGAGTAACTTAGGAAGGAACTACTTGTTAGAAAAGAAACACCTTGCCAATAGAGAAGACGCTGTTTATTGTTGAGAACTAAGTGTTATTTTGTTATACTACTGTTTATTGAGAAATTTGGTTTTCACTAAATCTTTATCCTGTTGTTTCTGTGTAGCGTCCTGGAACGTGGCATTTTAGGTGCACAATATTACCGCAAGAAGAGAAGATACCAGCTATTGTATCTCATCTTACAGAATTCCATAAGCAGTTCATGGATGAATTCCGTGGTTAAGGAACATTCTATTGGAGCCTGATTATAGAGAATTTTGAATAAGCGATCTTTGTATGTTTTATTTCCATCCTCATAAAAAACAATCGCGCTTCAGTAGTGAAAGCTGATAGGATTGTTTGGCACTACAAGTTGGAGTTTATTTATTCCAATCTTATTTGTATTTAACTTGACATTGATCTTCTCTCCTTCTAGATGATCAATGTGGAGATTGTTTTCTATGCCAAACAGGTTAAGCTTTAGCCAAAGTCGACATGGTTAATCGAAATTTAAACGTCTTGGTCTTTTTGCAATCATGGCCGAATACAGGCAGTGTTTGTCACTTTCAATTAGTTTACTCAAGTCAACCAAGTCCAGTTTTTTACCACCACTGGGTAAGTTATATGTCTACACATGAAAGTTGATGATCAGAGGGGAAAAAACCCTTGTTTTAACCTCGTTTTTATTGACCTTCCGTATCAAGTCTGATTATTATGGTTGCATATGCAGCATGATTTTAGTCATAGGAGCACTAGAGCAGTCGATTTAGAGAATTTTGAATTTTTTTTGTTTTGATAGCCAAGAAATTTCTGAGGATTAATGGTGCATGATTCAAAACATGGTGTATAATGGGTCGCTTGTTTGCATTTGTAAACTTACATACAAAGTTTTTATCTGCTGTAGGTGCACCTAATTCACACATGTAATTTTTTGTTTCCAATTGAAAGCACGTTGCAGCAGAAATTATATGCACTCCACAGCTGGACAAGTGCTTATTGAACGCATGGTTATTCTTAATAGCAATATCAATTAAAAAGGTAGTAGAGAGAGAGAGAGAAAAGACCACCTGTTCTTCAGTATCATCGCCACCGTCAAATCCTCTTTCCTCTTATTCTCGATCTGCTGCTTCTCCACGATCTCATTCTCCTCCTTCTATGGCTTCGGGTTATTCATCCACTCTTAACACCGTTAGTCCAAATGTACTTTTTTACTCTTTCCTCTCTTGCCTTCTCCTACTCCTGTCACTCTATAGGGTCGAATCACTTGATTTAGTAGTACAACTTTTTATTGATTTAAGGTATTGAATTGTGTGTGTGCTATCCGCGGAGAAATTGTCACCCATGCTCAGGTAGTTCCCAAACTCGATTTTACACTAGCTGGCAATGTCACTCTAATTTCACCTTATTTTGGTTGAAAGTCGTTTTTCAGCTTTTACGGGAAAAAATTTCCACCGGTTTTTGAAAGGCATAACACATAGATACACACCTTAACTTGACCTCAACACAAGTAAACATCCCAAATTTGAGAATGGCACATCCAACATACACGTAAACATTTGGTTTAAGTTGGCCCGTAAATACCCCAACTTTGAAAATGCACATCTAGAAACGTCAATTGGCCCGTAAACATCCCAACTTTGATAATGCTCATCTAGACATGGCTAAATTTAAGTTGTCTAGATGTGCATGTTCAAAGTTGGGGTGTTTACGGGGGCCAACTTAAACCCAATTGATGTGTCTAGATGTGCATTCTTAAAATCAGGGTGTTTACTTTCTAGTTGAGGCCAAGTTAAGGTGCTATCTATGTATTATGCCGTTTTGAAACAAATGCTACCTTATTCAGGGCCGGAGCAGAGCCGGACTAGAGTGTAGGAAGCCAATAGGTTTAGTTTAATCCTATATTTTGTCTTAAGAAATTCATTTATTAATTAGAACCTAGTAACTCAACATGATTAGATTCCTGAACCCATTTCAAATGTTGGCTCCACCTTTGACCTTATTTATCTTCCAAATCCAAAAAAAAAAAAAAATAGAAGAAAAAGGAAAAACGTCTACAATACATTGATGGTGTCCTGTGTAATTCTTTGTCATGCAGATATTACAGCAAGACCTCAAGGAGAATCCAGGCTCTCATCCCTTTAATGAGGTACCAACTCTTGTAGACTTTGTTGTTCGTTTCCATTGAAGTACTATATCTCAATGAATTGTTCTTCTTTCTCTTCTAACAAAGCTCAATGTAGGTGACCTTCAGCTTTGTTAGTCGTCTAGATATTTTCTGTAATATTCTCTAATTCATGCAGATCTTATACTGCAATATTGGAAATCCTCACTCTCTGGGTCAGAAGCCTATTACTTTCTTTAGGGAGGTGGGAACAAATTGTGTGATTCTAGATTCTGTTTTTTTTAGTCTCATAGAGTGGTTTCTAAAGAGGCTTCCTTTATTAGGTCCTTGCATTATGTGACCATCCACTTATTTTGGACAGAAGTGAAACAAAAGCTCTGTTCAGGCATGAAGTCTGTCTATCAACCTTGGGAAGCTCTAAGTATATTGATTGTGAACCTGCTGAGCAGATCGATTTCTGTTAATTATTTTGCCACCTAATTCATATGATTTTTGTTTTCAACATACTTTTTTGGTGTTTCAAAGTAAATGCAAGTGGCTATCACTTTTCTTGTTCTTTGAAATCAGGGAAATGCAGTCTTTTAATGCTAGGTGTGCTTCACCATTTATTTATCAATCCATCCATTCCCCATTGTCATTGACTGTATTTTTTCGTCATTTGTTGAAATCAGTGAAATGCAGTGTTGTAACTGTTGTTATGCTACAATTAGTGGTGGGTGATTTAAATTTTTGAGACTCGGAGGTGATAGTACTTCTATACAATCGTAAATAGTTTCAATTAGTGATTTAGTACCGTCTATTTTAATAGTAGGATTTAATATATAACCAATAATATAAATAGAGGGAATAGGAATAAAATATTTTTTTATTTTGACAAATATTTTTTTAATAGCTGCCTTATAAGCTGGTTTTTCCATATATTCACTAAGTAATAAAAATATTAGAGTTATATAAAACAACATAGTTGAAATAGTAGGATAATATATACCGGAAAATTCTTTTGTTGCTTGAAAAAATTTCTCTAAAAATACAATAAGTTCGAAAATTTTTACCCAATCACTATCTAAAATCATATCAGCTGGATTTTGATTATGAGAGTTAAAAAATAAAGTTATAGGTATTCTATAGTCATAAGCAACAAGTAGTTGCTCGTATAAAGAATTCCACCTAGTGGATACTTCTTGTGGAATTTTTCTATAAGGTAGTCCATAATCGTGACAAGTTTTTTTATATTCTTTTCTACGTTATACTTTATTACTTTTAAAAATAAAGTTTATAGCAAATTGTATTTTACTAAGAATGTCTTCAAAAAGTGATAGACCATCATTTACAATTAAGTTATAAATATGGCACGCACATTTTATATGAAAATGATCTGAAAAAGATGGAGTTAAACTATTTTTTAAAATTGTAATTGCGTAATTGTTAGAAGAAGCGTTATCTAATGTAATAGTCATAATTTTATCGGTTATTCCGTAATAATGGCACACTTGATAAATATTATCTGCAATAAAAGTACCAGTGTGCCTATCATCTATATATCTATACGCTAAAATACGTTTTTGCATAGACAATTTATAATCTATCCAATGACAAGTTACAGTTAAATAATCATGGCCGTTAGTACTACGACCTATATCAGACGTGATAGATACTTTGCCATTAAAATGATATAATGAAAAACGTAAATATTGTTGATATTCATGCGCGAATTTAAATACATCTCTCTTAACAATTGATCTAGGAAAACCGTTAAAAGCAGGATTATATATATCTCTAATGTAATGAATAAAACCGGGAGATGAAGGAAATGAAAAAGGCAAACCCTCCACAGCAACTAATTTTGATATTGCTTCCCTATCTCTATGTTTATTGTATTTAGAGCCTACAATTCCCCCCGTCATAGGGTTAATTTGACCAGATTTGGTCCTGACAAGACGTGATGTGAACCTTGTCCCGATGGAGCGGGCGTTTGCACACCCGGTTTTGAAGCCTGGTATTGGGCATACCTAGCTGGATGAGCACTTACTACGTGTCTAATTAAACCCCCCGTCCCACCGTGAACTTTTCCAGTTTTAAATTTTAAAATATTTTTACAAAATTTACATATAGCTACTTGATTCTCTACGTCCCTATCAAAAAATGTCCATGCATCTGATTTTAATGGTCGTTTTGCTGGACCTCGTCTCATACTAGGGGGAATAAGAGGTAATTCAGTTGAAGGTGCACTAGTGGGTGTGTTGTCATCAACATTAGTGGGTGTATCATCTAGATCATTGTCTAAATTAAAGTCTTCTTGAGTTCCAGAAAATAGTTCCTCGTCTAAATCTAATGGTATTGTAGGAAAATGTTGAGTATCAACAAAATCATCCTGTGTAGGAATAAGATGGCTAGAAGAAGTACCCATGCCCTGGTTGCCCCTACTAGAAGAAGTCTTACCCTTACCCTTAAACATACCTCTAATTCCTTCCATTTTAATTATATGCTAACAAATAATTAAAGTAAATGAAATTAAGTGCGATAAATAAAATAAACAGACAATAATAATTTAATGAAGGAACGAATGTACCAAACGCCGACGTAACGTCGACGTGTAATCGAGAGGTTGAAAATTGAAACTTTGCTCGATGGAAGATCCTCAAGCTAGTTGTCAACTTCACTCCCAATTCCCAAATGAATAAATAAAATTGAATATTTAGCAAACAATGTAGAGAGATATATTGAGAGATTAGAGAGATTGTAGGAAGATTTATGAGAAAGATGAAGAGAAAATGAGTTATTTATAGTTGGAAAATTGGGTTAAAGTGTAAATATAATAACTTATGGGTTAAAAATAAATATTAAGGGGTAGGGGGGGGCCTAAAATGGCCGTTGGCCAACGGCCAAAATCTAAAATGGTCGTTGGTGCAACGACCATATTTGCAAAGGGGGGAAAAGGACGGGGTCGGGCTCGGGGCGGGCGGGCCTGGGGCGGGCTCGGGTCTAGCGGGACGAGACATTGTCCTGTCCCGAGTTCAAGTCCCGCTCCCGTTTTGTTTTTAGCGGGGTCGGGTCGGGCTCGGGGCGGGCTCGAGACGGGGTCGGGCCGTCCCGGCCCACTGGCCACCCTTACTTTGAACACTGGTGGCTTGGGAGCCTCGATCTTAGCCTCCCTCGTCACAACAACATTATTGGCTTTCTCGGTCACGCCAGCGTCGACCTACTTTTTGAGTGCCACTATCTTTGCCTTCATGGCATCGGTAGTACTCAACGCCTCCATGAGTCTGCACTCTAGGGCAGTGATGGTTTGATTTACCTCAATCTCGGCTTGCATACGCCCATTCAAGTCATTTCGGATGTTTTCAATCTCTTTAAGAGTGTGCCCCTCAAGAACACTAAGGGTGCCCTCCACCTTCCCCAAACATTGGCCAAAGATGTCGATGGCGTCCATTCCACGTTAACCTTCATAATCCACTCTTTACCGAGCGAAACGTCCTTGAGCAGGACCTCCACGTCATCCTCACTCGTATCAGTGGCAGAAGGTTCTTGGGATGTAAGCCCTTCGTTTGGCACAACCTCTGGTGGCAGCTCATGGCTCTTGCTGGTGGCATTCCTCTTTTTGGTATGGTCCTTGTTGCGTGCAGCATCCTGAGGGACGTTGGCTTGGGTGTTAGTAACATTGATTTCTTAGTCGTTTGCCATTTCCTTAGTATCAACCTTCGCTCTAATACCATGTTGTCATGTCCTTAGTCTTTAATTAAGCGCACGTGCGGCACTTGACAACTCGCTCATGTTCTTGCACAACTTGCTCACGATCTTTCTATGCCAAGTCAGTATAGATTACGACGTTCGAGATCGCTAAGGAAATGGTAAATAAGGATGACGAGAAATTTGCTAAAGAAATGTTTTGTATTAGAGAGAACTTGTTAATTTTGCTTGATGGTTTTACAAATGAATGCCCCTCTATTTATACTACTGGGTTAGGGACTAGTATGTAAATAATAATTATTATACAAGTCCCTACATATTTACAAATAAGCCCCTATTCTAGAAGTCTCTACACAATTAGGGTATTCTAAGGACTTTTCATGCAAATCCATGAAATTCTAGGGTCTTCCAAGAATTTCCAAGGAAGCTCAACATGGCTCTAGAATCTTTTCACATATGCTGGTATTTTTTCTATGTAAGCATTCACATGGATAAAATATGTGCCAAGTGGCACCTATGTGACACGATGATGTGGTGGGTCATTACATGAGATTCACCATAGCAATGGCTATATATTTGGTTTTGGAAAAAAAAAGAAAACAAAAGGCCATTTGGAGGCTCGAATTATTTTGTTACCCTATAGGTTAGTGTCTGCTTGTACTGGCATGCCAGCAGCTTTATAAAAGGTAATTGAAAAGTTGAAATAAATCGAACTAAGTATAAATAAGATTCACTTGTAGGTAAGAAAAATTGACCATTTACCTTGTGAACAAGAAAAATCTGTGATGGTACTGTCTTGTATCCAAAAAATCTATCAACATTATCACCTATACTTTCTTCTCTTTTCCAGTTTTCTTGTTTAGGGGCCTCTATTTTTCCTAAGTATAGAGCTTGTCAGATAGACCTCAGATGGATGTTTTTGTCTTCATGTCTTAATTTGGAAACCATGTAGACCAAGAATCTTAAAAAGCCCTTGTCACAGCTAAGGCATTTTGGTACTAATACATCAGAGCATAAAAATATTTGAATTCTTATGTAATCACTTTTTTTTTTTTATTTATTTTTTTTTATTTTTTTTGATAATCCAGGTTTTCAGGCTTGCGCCTGACTACTTCACTGGTATTACCCAGACGTCCTGGAGGTAATAGTACCGGTCCTTCAACACTATTACCAGGTAAATCGCGGGATGTGCTCCGGTGGCCAGTTTTCTGGGAGCGTATAACTGATCAATGAGACAAGGTCAAATTCCCCAACATGCAGAGTTTCTTCGTGCTTGCGGGGAATTGAACCCACGTTGTCCCATGCCAGAGCGCCTTATAGCGCCCAGACTTTGCCACTGGACTATGCCCCGGAGGACTCACTTTTTTATTTTTAGTAGTGTCATGTTATGGTCAGTGCTTAATAACGTCAATTTTTAATTGATGCAACTCTCTTTGGGAAATTTAAGTATTTACCATAAAAAGAGAAACTAACAATCTAAATCCTAGTTTAGTTTTCTCTACAATCTAATTAGTGCTGCTTTCATTGATCATTGAAGATACAATAGTTGCACCAAAGTTGGCAGCTTATAATGAGAACTATTGAGAAGCTTTGCGGGAATTGCCAGAATCTCCGTAGCAGTTGAACGTGGTCCCAAAGACATTTCAAATCAAACTCATGAATATGATAAATTAATGAAGTTATCTTGTATATACTCACTTATGTAGTACTTTTTAAGTTACTCACTTCACTTATTATAGACAGTTATTTATATTACACAATTGACAGCTCCATTATATTTCTACAACCTTGGAAAAAACTGTGGTCCCATTGAAGACAAAGGGCCTTCAGATTTTGCAAAGCAAACCAAAATATTGTTTCTTGTTGCACACTTGCACCCCAAATTTGATGAGCAGATACGTTAAGTTGGTGGAGAACACCTTAGTTTAAACTAACTTCAAATTTGTAAAAAGTTGCTAGGATTCTCACTTAGGAGTGAGGCCACGTTCTAGGATATAAAGTACTCGTATTGTTGAGGTTGTAGAACTTCCCATAGTGTCATAGCTTCTTTTTTATCAGTTAGACGACAACATTTTCAAGTGACTCGTCTATTAGTATCATGTGTTGGCCCGTAAAACAGTCTTCTCATTAATTACTAATAGTAACTCATTGGAATACAGAGTGAATCATTGCTGCTCGATTCGAATTAAATATGATGGCAAACAGCCACATGAAGTATGGACAGATAAATGTGAGTTTTGCCTTGTCAACATCGTCTTCCGTCCTTGGTCAACCACTTTTTCTATTTGTTCCTTGTGTTGAAGTTGAGTTGTAGTTCTCCATTCTTCAGCTTTTCTGTGAACTATCGCCATCCTTTTCATTAATTTCTCTTCCAAATTTGATCTCATCTTCTGGATTTTCACCTGAAACAGAAGCAAATGCTAAGTCATAACCCATGAAACAACCATAGTTGGCGCCTAGTTTGAATTCAGCACTATACAATAAACGAGAAATATTCAATTTTAAGCATGAAATCCTAATGGTCAAGGTTATACACCAATTTCAATAGAATTTTGTGCCTATTCTTCACATGGGTTGCAACTTCTAGAGAGAATTTGTCATGCATGAAGATTTAATAATGCATTAATGCTGACTAATCTATGGAGTATCTTCTTCCTTCTTGCATGTGAAATGATTAAAATTATAAGCAGTATATAGGGGGGAGAAGAGAAACACAATACGATGTTGGACCACAATTGAAGAGTGAGTGGCTCGATGTAGATCAATACTTATTATACAAGACTGATAAATTCTTACCAGCTAGTCAACAATGCACATAAACTCCTAGAGACTTTATGTAGTTATTTTCTTAGGGAAATGTGTGAGTAATTATGTGGATCTCCCATAATTACCTATCATCCATATTTATTATAATTAATAGTGTAATATATTATAATTATGATAATTGTAATTAGCATCTTATATTTTAGGTAAAAGTAGATTAATCTTCCATGATTTAAGAGTAGGATGATTGTATATATATTGTACCTTTGAGAGAATATTAATCAAGGAATTATTTTCCTACATGGTATCAAGAGCCAAAGATCATTTGCCCTAATTTTTCCCTTCTCTCACACGATTTTTCCTCCTTTCTTTCTCTTACTTTTTCGGCCAAACCCTGGCAAAATCCTAAACCACTTTGTTCCAAAAACAAAAGCCCTAGCCGATATTTACACCCCACCCCCTATTCCGCTACTTCTTCTCCGAAACCCTAAGGGTTTTTCCATCACAAAACATCAAACACTTCTTCTTTCATTCTCTCGTTTGATTTCTTGTGGAAACTATGACCGAAAAATAAATATTTCATCTCGCTCTTGTTGTTAATAACGTCAAGAACTTTATCTCCATAATTCTTGAAATGGAGAAAGGGCAGTATACCTCTTGGACATAACTATTCAAAATTCATTGTCGTGCCTATGAGGTGATTGACCATATCATCCCGTCCGAGTCACCGTCGGATACTACTACAGTGGACAAGAAATTATGGCCTCGGTTGGATGCTATCGTACTTCAATTAATTTATGGCACAATTTCAAATGATTTTCTCCATACCATCTTAGAACCAAATTCTACGGCTCAATAGGCGTGGGAAAGGTTACAAAATATTTTTCAAGATAACAAAATTTCTAGGGCCATTTATCTTGAACACCAATTTACAAATGTGAAATTGGATGACTTTTCCAACATCTTAGCCTATTGCCAAGAATTTAAGGTAATTGCGGATCAATTGTCCAACGTTGGTTCGCCCGTGACAAATCAAAGGTTGGTCCTTCAGTTGATTGCGGGGTTGAATGAACAATATGACGGTGTTGTTACATTCATTCAGCAAAGCAATCCATTGCCTCCCTTTTACGAGTCCCGTTCGAGGTTAATTCTCGAGGAAACGCGAAAAGCAAAGCAGACATCTTCAGGAGCAACCACCGCCGGAACCGCTATCGTCCCCACCAACTCATCTTCCATTGATTTGGAGTCCCAAAATTCTGGTTCAGGGGGCCACGGTAATCGCTCTAATAATGGACAAAAACGGGGTTCAAACCGTAACAATAAAGGAAAAAATAATGGTGAAAAGGATGGGGGAGGGGCGGTGGCCACCCTCGTCGCAGAAGTGGCTACCCAGTCAAGGGCCCGGTAGTGGCAATGTCGAAGCAGTACCCACCGTGGGCCCGGGCCCCACAGTGGGCTACCCCGCCATGCCCATATCCGACCTCTTCGTGGGCCCGACCTCCTCCATTTTTAAATCGTCAACCCGGTATTCTCGGATCTCACAACATGCGTTTGCGGCTCATGCACCATTTTCGATTGGTTATGCGCCCACGGACATTGAACATGCCATGAACAACATGCATTCAAATGTTCCCGATGAATCATGGTACATGGACACAAGCTACATCACACATGACGACATCTCAAGGTAATTTATCGTCGTATTGTAATATGAGCAATAATAAAAATATTGTTATCGGCAGTGGGCATGAAATTACAATTCGTGGTATTGGTCAGGTAACACTACCCTCTCCACACACCATTACACTTGAAAAATGTCTTACATGCACATAATCTAATTAAAACCTGATCTTTGTTAGACGTTTTACAACTGACAACAATGTTTCTGTAAATTTTGATCCTTTTGGCTTTTCTGTGAAGGATTTTCAGACGGGGATGCCACTTATGAGATGCAATAGCACGGGGGACTTATATTCCATCACCTTTGTTTCCAAAAATAACATGAACAAACCATCAACTTTTGCTGTCATTTCTCCTACTCTATGGCACAATCACTTTGGACACCCAGGAGCACAATTTTTAATAATTTTAGGAAGAGTAATTTGGTTTTGTGTAATAAACCTTTGGACTCTTTTGTTTGCCAATCTTGCGTGTTTGGTAAACATGTTAAACTTCCTTTTGCATCTTCTACTACCCATACTTTTATGTCGTTTGATATTGTGATTTGTGGACATCACCAGTTTTGAGTTCTGCAGGTCATAAATACTATATGCTAATTTTAGATGATTATTCGAATTTTTTGTGATCTTTTTCATTAGGACATAAATCACAAGCCTACATCATTTTAAAATAATTTAGTATTTTTATCAAAACTCAATTTGAAAAAAGCATTAAATATTTTTAATGTGACAATGGGGGGAATTCATAAATGCCCATTTTAATGATTTCTGTCACCAAAATGGTATGTCTTTGCGTCGTTCGTGTACACATACCTCACCACAAAATGGGAAAGCCAAAAGAAAAATTCGAACGATTAATAATATGATCCGCTCTCTTCTTGTGCATTCTTCCACACCACCAAAGTTTTGACACCATACACTTCAAATGGTTACATACCTTTTAAATATTCTTCCTAGTAAACTGCTATCCAATGTGTCTCCTACATAATTGTTATATCGTCGTGTCCAATCTTTTACACATTTGAGGGTGTTTGGTTGTATGTGTTATCCTTTATTTCCATCTACTTCCATTAATAAGTTACAGACTCGTTCAACTCCTTGCGTGTTTTTGGGATACCCACAAAATCATAGGGGATATAAATGTTTTGATTTGACGAATGTAAAAATAATTGTCTGTCGTCATGTAATTTTTGATGAGTCTCAATTCCCGTTTGCTAAGTCTCATGTAGCATACTCACCTTCATATAATTTTTTGGACAATGGATTACATCCCATTTTACACCACCACCTTAATATCCAAACACATGTGGAACCACCTCACCAAAATGCCCAACACCTTTCGGCCCAACCACTACATGGGACTGGACCGGGGACCGCAACCTTGTTACCGTTGGTCACGGCCTAGTCCCGTGTCCGTGGAGGTCCAACCCAAGGAGGGCAGTCCACAACCACATCCTCAAGCCCAACCATTCCCGGAGTCCAGTCACAAACCGCAACACCCGAGCACCAAACTGCCCAACCAGTACCGGACCATTGAAACCCGTGCCATGCACGGGATTTTTCGGCCCAAACGTCACTTTAACCTCCTATCATGTGTTCAACCATCACCTCTACCAAAAAATCTCAAAGCTGCCTTATCCGACCCGGATTGGAAAGCTGTCATATTAGACGAATTTAATGATCTTATTACAAATAAGACGTGGGAATTGGTACCACGTCCGTCTAATGTGAACATCATTCGGTCTATGTGGGTGTTTTGCCATAATTAAAATTCTGATGATTTTTTTGCGAGATACAAAGCTCGTCTTGTTGGTGATGGCAGGTCTCAACAGGTTGGGGTAGATTGTGGTGAAACGTTCAATCTGGTAGTTAAGCCAGCAACTATCCGGACTGTTCTCAGCTTGGCTCTTTCTAAATCATGGACCATTCATCAGTTGGATGTTAAAAATGCATTATTGCATGGCAACTTACAGAAGACAGTATACATGCATCAACCGCTGGGTTTCCGAGATTATACCCATCCAGATCATGTTTGCCTATTGAAGAAATCCTTATATGGTTTGAAACAAGCTCCTCGGGCATGGTATAACAGGTTTTCATGATTTGTTTCCAAATTGGAATTCTCTCACAACAAATCTGATCAATCATTGTTCATTTATCGGAAAGGTGTTGACATGGCATATATCCTTTTGTATGTCGATGATATTATTCTCACAACATCATCCATTTCGCTTCGCCGGTCCATTATGTCCTTTCTTGCAGCAGAATTTGCAATGAAGGACTTGGGTCTGTTGAATTATTTTCTTGGCATTACTGTCTCCCAATATGTAGGTGGCCTGTTTCTCAGTCAAAAGAAATATGCCGAAGAAATAATTGATAAAGCAGGGATGTCGTCCTGCAAACCCTCATATACTCCGGTAGATACAAAGGCGAAATTGAGTAATGATGTCGGAACTCCATACAGTGATCCTACCCATTACCGGAGCCTAACAGGGGCCTTACAATATCTGATTTTTACAAGACCAGATATTTCCTATGCAGTTCAACAAGTTTGTTTACACATGCATGATCTGAAGGAAGAACATATGGGGGCTCTCAAAAGGATTTTGCGGTATGTTCAGGGTACTATCCATTTTGGACTTCATCTGTATAAGTCCTTCATCTTGAGTCTTTCTGCCTACACAGATGTGGATTGGAGTGGCTGCCCAGACACACGTCGTTCCACTTTCGGCTATTGTGCGTTCTTGGGTGACAATCTCATTTTATGGTCATCAAAACGTCAGTCCACACTTTCTCGATCAAGCGCCGTGGCAGAATACCGAGGGGTGACGAATGTTGTTGCTGAATCATGTTTGCTCCGTAATCTCTTGCTGGAGCTCCATTGTCCGATTACAAGGGCAACAATGGTCTACTGTGACAATGTGAGTGCGATCTACTTATCTGACAATCTTGTTTAGCATTGACAAAACACATTGAAATGGATATCTTATTTGTCCGAGAGAAAGTTGCTCATGGTCAAGTCTGTGTTCTCCATGTACCGTCCCTTTATCAGATTGCTGACATATTCACAAAAGGTCTTCCGTGCGTACTTTTTAATGATTTCAGGGACAATGTCAGCATCCGAGAACCTCCAGCTAAGACTGCGGGAGACTATTAGAGTAATTATGGGGATCTCTCATAATTACCTATCATCCACATTTATTATAATTGATATTGCAATATATTGTAATTATGATAATTGTAATTAGCATCTTATATTTTAGGTAAAAGTAGATTAGTTTTCCATGATTGAAGAGTAGGATGATTGTACATATATATTGTACATTTGAGAGAATATTAATCAAGGAATTACTTTCCTACAAAATGTTGGATAGTTCGTAATATGCAAGTTGTTATTAACCAAATAGACATATATGTTTCGAAGAGGGTCCAATCTTTGAAATTATATCATTGCACACTTCTTTCTTTGTCAACTTTCTAACAGAAAGAACTGCAAATGATCAATAACCGATCCAACCAACTCAATTTCATGTTCTCCATCTCTAGTTCCTCTTGCATGGCGATAAAATGGCCTTAATATACTTGAACAACAAATTGGAGTAAAGGCTTAAAGCAAATTTAATGAAAGCAGCTCTAGCATTGAACTTTTCTAAATGGTAATAATTGTATTCATAAACGGCACAAACCTTAATGTACTTGAACAACATATTGGACCAAAGCAAAAGTAATGAAAGCAGCTCTAGCATTGAAATTCTACTGCCCAAAAGATAAAGAAGACTGATATACAAAATAATACCTCCAGGTTTTTCGATTGAGCTTCTGCTTTTGCATTTTGTAGGTTTATCCAAGCCTGAATTTTTGCTTCTTCTCTCTGGTACCTGCAACTCAAATAAAAGTTAAAACGGAGTACACTCTAAGCACATATGAAAAAAGAAACGGGCACTGCAAAAATCACTCACCTGAGGCAGCATTTATTCTTTTCATCTTCTTCCCACAAACGTGTTTTGGACTCTGAGACGCTCTTTCTGCATTCATTATTAATCTCAAAATGTCTCAAACTCTTCGAAATATCCTCCTCTTCCTCTTCCTTCGAACTCCAATTGGCTGTAACAGAATCGAATTGTGTCCCGAACTGCAACTTTGCTAAATGGCATTCTTGAAATTGCATTATATCAATCGTGCTATCGGAACCTGAACTTGGTAAGGCTAACGGTCCAGATCTGTCAGCAGGGGTATTATGTCGGGCAGGTGATGGGCTCTTGAATGGAGTGTGGCATCTTGAAGTGGTAGAGCTGCCAATTGGGGTCATTTCTGTCCCAATATCTCTGTGTTTAACCTCATTAATTAACTCTCTTGTTGCTTCTATAGATTTTCCTGCTCCATTTCCAAATAAAAATCCTTCTTTTGTAGGTTCTAAGCACCTAAATTTGGGATAAATAGATTCCACTTCATCTGTGAACTTATCTGCAGTTACAATAAAACTAGAGCCTTCAATATCCACCATATCATTCATAAAGTGTTTCCCCTTTATCAGTTTTAGATTTTACCAAAATGAGAGCTAGAAATATAATGCACATTGATGTGGTCCCATTTTAACAGCAGCTTTAGCTCTTTTTACGTTGAACTACTTCTTTAAATATTAAGGGTATAGTTCGAAATAATTGCCCACTTTAGTCTGGAAATCCAAAATATAGTAATTATTTTGGGACAATTTTTTTGAGCTAAAGCGACAATTAAAATGAGACAAAGGGAGTAGGGGTGGGCAAAAAACCCGGAGAACCGAAAAAATCAAACCGAACCGAATCAGGATTTAGTGATTCGGTTCGGTTTTTTAATTTTGGATACAAACCGAACCGAAAAAACCAAATTAAATATATAATTATTCTTATTTTTTATTTTAGGCTACTATTATCTCTTGAATCATAGCCATTGAAGTCAATCTATGAAGCTTTTATGGAAGTCGAATGCGGTATGAACTTGATTAACATATCACGGAAGCATTGACATAAAATGTAGGGAGAGAAAGTAGTTGTAAATTGATGAAACTTTAAATGGTGATAACTATGCGCTCGGATGTCCGTTTTCCCAATCAATTTGTGTTTTCCCCCAAATCGGTTTCTAATTTTCCTTTTTCTTTAGTAAACATCTCACGATACACAATAGATTTCAACGTCAAAATTTTATGGTAGTGTAGATGTGAATGTCAATTTCAGTTTTGGAAATTCAAATTTTTAAATAAAAAAAAAATTATCGACCCGACCCACTAGAAAAAACAGATATAATCCGATACGTTCGCGATATAAACCGAACATATCATTTTTTTAAAAAACAAAAGTTGTATTCGTTTTTTTTTTTAAAAAAAATCGATTTTTATTCAGTTCATATTTTTCGGATACAAAACCGAACCGAACCGATATACGCCCACCCCTAAAATCTAAAAGGGAGTAGCATGCAGGGCAAATAGAGCCTATTTTTGTTTTTCTGGGTTTCCCATCTGGTCCGATACTCCCATTGGGGCCTAACTAAATCCAGATTCGCGCCGGAAAGTACTACATTGTGGACTAAAGCACTCCCTAACAAAGCCGACTCCATACACGGCTCGATCCTGAAACCTCTTGTTAAGAATGAAGGAGTACTTACGATCCACCACAACTCTTGATGGTAGGGCCTATTTTTATCACTTTTGACACACAGCATAGACCTATAATATATGTGAAAATTCACTAAAATTTCAACAAATATTGAATTCTGAACCCATAATTTCACAGGTACAATAAGTTCAGGGCTAAAATACTTAAAGTTGAAACTGTAATTTACTAAAGCTAAGGGGAAAAGCAAGCTTTTTTACCTTTTAGGAAAACATCTGTTGCAGGAGAAACATTATTGGAAGCTCCAGCAGAAATATGGTGATGGTTTAAAGGTAAATGCACCTGAAAATCTGAAGCAACTTTAGATACCTTTTCATCAGTAACTCTATTTTTTTCTGCAAAGACATTTTCAGCTTCTTTTAACTTGTACCCATTACACTGCTTTAACAATTTTGAGGATTCAAATGGTCCCTTTAACCCATTATTAGGGGAGTCTTGAAAAGAACTTCCATTAACAAGCCATTTCTCTGCATCATCCCATTTTGAAGGGAAATTTTTTCTTGAAAATTTCCCACCAACACTAAAGCTGAAAATGGGTCGACCCGGTGTTGATGGAGCATCCATATTATTCCTCCTTGTCACTGAACTTACACCTTCTTTCCTTAAAAGAACTCTGCTTTCAGTAACATTGCTTGCTGTTGGCAATGACTTCACAAAATCAGATGTTTCCTTTAGATTAAGTTTGCAAAGAGGGTCAGGAAAACTATCCAAGAATGGGTTCCCATTTTTCACTTCTAATGTTGCTTCCTATCAATAACCAAAAAAAGAAAACAAGAATTAGCAACCAAAAAACATAAAATAAAAAACATCCATGTAGATAAAATTATTCAAGAACATAAAAGAACAATCTTGAAAATTAATGGCCTAGCATTATTTTTCCCTTCTAATGTTGCTTCCTATAAAGGACCTGTTATAGCTCAATTGGTTTACTTATGTGAGGGTTGGAATTCCATGTTGTAATTTCTCTTACCCCTGCTCCTATGTAATAATAAAAAAAGGACCTCATGTAGGTGAAAATATTCAATATAAAAGAACAATCAATGTTGCTTCCTATCAATAAAAGATGAGTTACTAAGCTTCCGCTATGCGCGGTGTCTAGAGAAATCATGATAAGGGTCTATTATTGCTTCCTATCAATAACAAAAAAAACAAGAATCAGCAAAAAAAAAAAAAAGACCCCATGTAGGTAAAATTATTCAAGAACATAAAAGAACAATCTTGAAAATTAATGGGCTAGCATTATATTTACCCCTTGAGATGGAAAGAGAGGTGGAGGTTCACAGTAGTTGGCACTTGCAAGATCCATAAATGCAGTAAGATTTTTAGAGGAATTTTTACATATTCTTGAAAAGATGATTATAAAGATTGGTCATTTTTTGCTGAAGTAGGGAACAGTGATAACACTTGCCAATACTAAAGGAAGCAGGAGGTTCAGAAGGACTATTTAATATTTTTGACAAGTATTGGTATAACATACATTGGACTGACTGGCAGGCAGAGGACAGAGACCATATACAAATATGTTGAGTTTCACCCCTAGTGAGGACAAGGAAAAATTTTACTGCCGAAAAAACGAAAAATTACAGGGCAAAAATAGTAGAAAGAAAAGAACAGAAACTCTTCTTTTTCCTCTAAATTTTTCATTCTTCAGCAAATCGTTTCATGTTTGTTTTCTTCGTCATAATCAACCTATTTGCTTTGTAGTGTTGATTAGTTGTTGTTTTGTCTTAGGATACTATTGTCTGCTAACGTAAAAGCATATATACGAGGCAATCTTGTCTTAAAGACAGAGAGTCATCTCTCGACTCAGTCACAGTTGTAACAATCCAGATTTAGTGTTTCTTGATTTCAGGTTATCAAGATTCAAGACTCAACAAGCTTGCGGCAATTATAATCTTGGTTGTTTGTTTATCCTTTCGAACACTTGTAATAGTTATTTACTATTTCCGTACGTGCTTTACATATCCAACATAGAAATCCAACAGCAACCCCCCCCCCCTAAAAAAAAGTAGTAACCACAAAATGCACAAAACAACAACAACTGAACCCAAAGTTACGCCTTTTTAGCTGTATTTTATCAAGTAATATAAAATATCTTTCTGCGGAATATCAAACGACGGTCTCATAGAAACAAACATCAAGTAATGTTTGATCGACTGAGATATCTAATCATCGTTTATTCCGAGACATCCTACTATTTTTTATTCACGTAGTCCTTTTCTCCCTCCCAATTCACATCTATTTGCACTCTGAAGCAGTGCATATAATGTGATGCGCTTCATCTCAGTATCTTAAGCAGCATATGAATACACAAATTTCTAGCACAAATGCAAACTCAATGACCATGTAATTTTTTCCAATACAAAAATGTCTTAAATAAATATAAGTATCAAAGATCTAAATTATTACAGGACTTAATCAGAAAACTATATGATCCCTCACAATTTGGACTATTAAACAACCAACATACTAGATGCAAACTCAAGTAATTTGTGCACAAATACAAAACTTTAAGCCATTAATATGGAGTAATACTTTAATGTTAAAGAATACTCACCTTCAAAAGTTTATCCTCATTAGATATCACTTAGGTTTTGCAAACAGCAAAGTGAAGAGTTTGCTAAAAATTTAAGTGATTTGTGCAAATATAATTTTACCAAGAATAAAGTGCCAAAATATTCCCTCCAAACTTTTTTTTTTGTATTTTTATTCAAAAATAAATAATTTTCGCCGAAAAATATAGTGAGGGGGGTTGTCGTTTCCATTCAATATGTGGAGGGGATATCATTTCCCAACTCTTAAATATTAGGAAGGTAAAGTGAAATTGACTCTTTTCTTTTTTGGTTTATCCTAAAAAGAATTAGAAATAATTCTACTTCAAACTTCTTATTATAATCAATCTTAATGAGATATTTCATAGACACATAACAATAACAACAACAACATATCCAGTGAAATCCCACAACGTGGAGTCTGGGGAGGGTAGAGTGTATGAAGACCTTACCTCTACCTGTTGGAAATTAGCCTTTGGCGGGAGTTGCGACCGACCAACTTTAACGGCTTAAACACTAGTGTTACGTATGTTGGAGAATCCGGTTCTTCACACATGCATGATGTACTAAGTACGTAGATAACCGTAGGGCCAAGAATCGTCAAATTTCATTGAGAAATGAAAGAGATATTGGTTCACGAAGTGAGGTGTTTGAAGCATGGAAAGTGTGGTGTTGTGTTCAATTCTCCCTCATCTGCAGAGGAAGAAAGAATTGTTGTGTATATAAGACTCGAAATTGGTTTGGGGTTTGGGACCCCAAGGGGTATCCCATGTGTTTAAAGGAGGGAGGACCTAGATGTGCTTCGGTTCAAGGAAAGACCACACGCGCGCCGCCCGCCCGTCCGGTCCTGGTTCACGGGCTGTGGGCCTTCTGATATTATCTTTTTGGGCCAGAAAACTTTGCCAGAAGTACAGTTTGATCCCAGAAGTTTCAGAAGTACGCTTTGGACCGTAATTCTTTCAGATGTGCGCTTGATCCTCTGGTTTCAAGATGTATAGTTTGGTCCTCAAGTTTTCGTAAAGTCGAATTTCGACGGTCGAGCGTAAACGCAGCGAGACTCAATTCAGCCATTTATTTTGGCTGAATTACACCTCCAATAATGGCCAATCCGTTGGCAATTTTCTCCATTTATTTGGTGGCTTTACTACCTCCATAATGGTCATTATTTGGCCAATAATGGCTGTTATGGAGGCAGTCAAACAGTCCATCTTCCTCCTATATAAACACCCCTTACACCATTGTTGAGGTACACTTCATATACACGAATATACACAAAGCAGAAAGCAAAGCAAAGCAGTTTCTTCCTAATCTTCTAAGCATCATTTCGTTATTCCATATTCTTCACGGTAGCTTTTGAGTTTCCTTTGCTCAATTGTTCCATTGCTGTTTTATCTTGGGATACGAATTGTCCGGGACGTATAAAGGATACATACGGGGCAATATTGTCTTAAGGACAGAGTGCCACACTCGACTCAAAGAAAATCAAAGCGCTTCCTGCCTTCTTGTTCAACAAATATTGTAATTTCAGTTTTATTGTTATATTGTAATTTTCAGTTTCTAGTTGAATTGTAATTTCAATTCTTACATAAGCAGTTACTTGTAATTTCCGTTTCTTGCAATTCCTTGTAACACAACAACTTAAGACAATATTTTACTTACGGTAACTGCAATAACATGGATGGAAATATGACCGATGTTGCTGCTACTGCTGCTGCCTCTCGGGGCAACGTTGTTGCCTTCCCCACTACCGCCATCGCCAAGGCGTGAACCCCCGCTTTCATCGCCGCCGCCGCTATCGCTCAAGGCAAGAACACCGCCGCTTTCCCGACTGTTGGAGCTCCCCCCTCTTCTTCACATCACCATGATCGCCCTGAAAAGTTCATGGGATCAGAATTTAAAAGATGGCAACAAAAGATGCTGTTCTATTTAACAGTTATGGGCATGGCCCGGTTCCTTACGGAAGATCCTCCACAAGCTGGAGATGAAATAGACTTTTCGCCTACTGAAACGGGTGAAGGGGGCCTTGGTATCCATGTCGTTAACGGCATGAAGATGGTTCGTGATGCGTGGAATCATAGCGATTTCATGTGCAAGAACTATATACTGAACTGCTTGGCAGACCCTCTCTACACGGTATATTCTACCGTTGGCACCGCCAAAGAGTCATGGGAAAATCGCAAAGAAGTACAACGCACAAGATGCGGGTACTAAGAAGTTCATCGTTGGGAAATTTCTAAAATTCCAAATGGTGGACAGCAAAACAGTGATGTCCCAAGTCCAGGAATTCCAAATGATTTTACATCACCTGGATTTGGAAGGACTAAAGCCAAATGAGCAGTTTTTGGTTGCATCGCTGATTGAAAAGTTACCTCCTTCGTGGAATGAGTTTATGAGTTACTTGAAACTCAAGACAAAGGAAATGACCTTTGAAGAGCTTGTTATCAAACTGCAAATTCAGGAAGATAATAAGAAGACCTTGCCAAATGGTAGACAACATGCTGAGGCAAAGGCAAATCTGGTTGAGGCAAAAGGGAAAACAAGCAACAAGCGGAAGTTCCACAAAGACGGCAAAGCCCCCGCAGCGGAGACGTTCAGAGGTAACTGTCATCACTGTGGGAAACCTGGTCATAGGATCAAGGAATGCCGCAAGCTCAATACTGAGCAACAACAGAAAGCCAAGTCGAAAGGCAAGGCTCAAGCTAACGTCATCAAGGACACGCTCCTGGATGACATGATTGAGGATCTCTCGGCCGTGGTGCTAGAAGCCAACTTGGTTGAGAATCCAATGCAGTGGTGGGTGGACACAGGTGCAACAAGACACATCTGTTCCAACAAAGATGCCTTCTCCACGTACACTCCGGTCTCCGACAAGAAGCTGTTCATGGGCAACAACGCTTCTTCGGACGTGCTAGGGGTTGGAAAGGTGGTCCTGAAGATGACTTCCGGCAAGGAACTCACTCTGAAGGAAGTGATGCACGTCCCAGAGATTAGAAGAAATCTAGTTTCTGAACCTTTATTGGTTAATGCTGGTTTTAGGCTAGTGTTTGAATCAAATAAATTTGTACTCACTAAAAATGGCACATTTGTGGGGAGGGGCTTCGTCTGTGAAGGCCTCTTCAAAGTGAATGCCATGTCTGTATTGCGTCAAGGAAATAAAGTTGAACCTTCTTCTTATTTGCTTGAGTCTTCTAATTTATGGCATCATAGATTAGGACACGTTAACTACAAGTCTATTCAAAGGCTGGTAAAGATGGAGTTGTTGCCGTCTATCAACGTAAACCCTCAACATAAGTGTGAGGTGTGCGTAGAGGCAAAACTTACTAAGCTTCCTTTTCGATCCGTCGAAAGGAATATCGTCCCTCTAGAACTTATTCACACAGATATATGTGATTTGAAGTTTGCACAAACTAGAGGGGGGAACAAGTACTTTGTGACATTTATAGATGATAGCACAAGGTATTGTTACCTTTACTTGTTGAAAAGTAAGGATGAAGCCTTTGAAGCGTTTCGACGTTACAAAGCAGAAGTTGAGAATCAACTTAGCCTACGGATTAAATCCATTCGTAGCGATAGAGGGGGAGAATATGTAGCGCCTTTTGAGGAATACTGTGCCCAAGAAGGCATTATTCATCAAACGACGGCTCCATACTCACCTCAATCAAACGGTGTGGCGGAACGTAAGAACCGCACATTAAAGGAAATGATGAATGCCTTGCTTATCAATTCCGGTCTTCCCCAAAACATGTGGGGAGAAGCCGTCCTTACCGCTAATATGATTCTTAACAGAGTCCCACATAAAGGTAAGGACAAAACTCCATATGAATCATGGAAGGGAAAGAAACCCACCTACAAATACTTTAAGGTGTGGGGTTGTCGGCAAATGTTGAAGTACCCAAGCTAAAGCAGTCAAGATTGGGCCTAAGATCGTAGATTGCATATTCATCGGATATGCAAATAACAAGAGTGCTTATCGCTTCTTAGTGCATAAGTCGATATTCCAGATATCCACCAGGTACAATAATGTAATCAAGGAATGCTCTATTCTTTGAAAGTACCTTTCCTAGAAAGGAGAAAGACATAACCTCTCTCAAACGGTTATGCACAAAGCTCTCAAGAACCGGAGTCCTTGATCGCCGGATCTGAATAGTTCAGATCTAGCGAATCTCGAGGTGGTGAACATCCTGAATCTAGTGTTCCAGATTCTCGTAACTTGGAGACTCCAGAGATGGATCTAAGGCGAAGTAAAGGGCCAGAAGGATAAATCCTTCGGTCCGACTTTGTAGCTTATATGGTTAATGATGAACCAAGGACAATTGCTAAGGCGTTGTCAACTCCGTAAGCACCGCCTGGAAAGAAGCTATTGAGAGTGAAATAAGCTCTATTCTCGCATAACCATACTTGGGAGTTGGTTGATCTTCCTCCTAAATAAACCGTTGGGGTGTAAGTGGATACTCAAACGGAAATACAAAGCGGATGGGTCTATAGACAAGTACAAAGCCAGGTTGGTAGTCAAGGGCTATCGGCAAACGTAAGGCTTTGACTACTTTGACACATACTCTCCAGATCCCTGATGACATCCATACGGGTATTCATTGGGATTGCAGCTTTGCGTGATCGTGAGATACACCAGATGGATGTTAAGACATCCTTTCTAAACGACGATTTGGAAGAAGAAATCTATATGGACCAACCCGAGGGTACGTGGTTCAAGGGCAAGAGAAGAAAGTCCGCCGACTTATCAAATCTCAGACGGCCGAAACAAGCCCCGAAGCAATGGCACGAAAAATTTGATAGTACTCTACTATCGAAGGGGTTCGCCATTAATGAGTGTGATAAATGTGTTTACACGAAATGTAACTCTGACTCGTTTGTTATGATATGCCTGTATGTAGACGACATGTTAATCACAGGAAGCAGTCCTAGGGTAATCCTAGAGACTAAGAACATGTTGAAACAATGCTTCGACATGAAGGATATGAGTATCGCAGATGTCATCTTAGGGATTAAAATCTCTAAGACGTCTGACGGGCTGGTCTTATCTCAGTCTCACTACATCGAGGATGTTTTGAGAAAGTTTGAGATGTTAGACAGTTCACCGATAAAGTCACCAATAGATACAAATCAAAAGCTTGATAAAAATCTTGGTGCACCTGTATACCAGGAGCGATATGCGCAGGTGATCGGTAGTTTGATGTATATAACAAACTGCACCCGATCTGATATTGCTTACGCAGTCAATAAGTTGGCTAGGTTCACCCGTAATCCGAGTGATAACCACTGGAAGGCGTTGAATCGGGTATTACAATACCTGAAATACACGTTAAATTACGGGTTACACTATTCGAGATATCCAAATTGTACTAGAGGGGTACAGTGATGCAAACTGGATATCTGATATAGAGAACACCAAGTCCACCAGTGGGTATGTATTTACAATTGGTGGTGGGGCTGTGTCTTGGAAATCCTCTAAGCAAACTTGCATCGCCCGATCCACAATGGAATCAGAGTTTATCGCTTTAGACAAAGCAGGAGAAGAAGCTGAGTGGCTGCATGACTTCTTAGAGGATGTTCCGTGTTGGAACAAACCCGTACCTTCGGTAATGATCCACTACGACAGTCAGTCGGCTCTAGGAAGAACGCGAATGCTATGTACAACGGCAAGTCTCGTCATATTCGACGGAGGCATAAGACCGTTAGGCAACTGATCACCACGGGTATAATATCCATTGATTACATCAAGTCTAAGGATAATATAGCAGACCCTTTGACAAAGGGCTTACCCAAAGATCAGATGGCTTGCCTATCTAGGGGAATGAGCTTAAAATCCAAAATATAAGGACTAATACAGCGGTAACCCAACCTTACTAACTGGAGATCCCAGTAATTTGGTTCAATGGGAAAACTAAGTTGTAAAGGTTCAGTTGATCGCTTCGGTGGAAGTATGAGCACTTCAGATAGTGATTTCTGAAAAGAAACACCAAATCCACAGCCGTTCCCGCGATAGACTTTAAGTGCTATCTGCAGTATGGGTAAAAGTTAAGTTTTCAAAACCTGTAATGATCCTCAACAGTTGAGGTTAGGTTCTTGGGAAACTTTTAATGGTTCCTAACACTTGTGAAGTGGGGTATAGCAGGATACCTTGTAAGAGACCACCTATTTAAGTGCGAGGACGGGCCGCCTCAAAATGAACGCACTTAAGAATCCAAGACGTTGTCCATGTCCAAAACGGACAAAACATTACGAAGAAGAGAGTAAGGGAATTTGTTGTGTTGGTACCATTGACTTGGCTTACACTAAACACTGACGGTTCAAGACATCACGTTCACCGCGCAGTAAGTAAGTTCGATGGTATTCAACTATGGAAGGTTCAAAGCTGATGCTACCTCTCCTTATGCAACATCGGTCCGCTGAAATATTGCTGGAAATGAAAAGACACCATGTGAGTGCGCCAAAATCTCTTTCAAGAGGGGATTGTTGGAAATTAGCCTTTGGCGGGAGTTGCGACCGACCAACTTTAACGGCTTAAACACTAGTGTTACGTATGTTGGAGAATCCGGTTCTTCACACATGCATGATGTACTAAGTACGTAGATAACCGTAGGGCCAAGAATCGTCAAATTTCATTGAGAAATGAAAGAGATATTGGTTCACGAAGTGAGGTGTTTGAAGCATGAAAAGTGTGGTGTTGTGTTCAATTCTCCCTCATCGGTAGAGGAAGAAAGAATTGTTGTGTATATAAGACTCGAAATTGGTTTGAGGTTTGGGACCCCATCCCATGTGTTTAAAGGAGGGAGGACCTAGATGTGCTTCGGTTCGAGGAAAGACCACACGCGCGCCGCTGCCGCCCGCCCGTCCGGTCCGGGTTCTCGGGTCGTGGAGTGGTGAAATTTGTGGTGGGCACTTCGATATTATCTTTTTGGGCTAGAAAACTTTGCGGAAATGCAGTTTGATCCCGAAGTTTCGAAGTACGCTTTGGACCGTAATTCTTTCAGATGTGCGCTTGATCCCTGAAGTTGCAAGATGTACAGTTTGGTCCCTGAAGTTTCAAGATGTACAGTTTGGTCCCTGAAGTTTCAAGATGTACGCTTTGGTCCTCAAGTTTTCGTAAAGTCGAATTTCGACGGTCGAACAGAACGTCCGGACTCAATTCAGCCATTTATTTTGGCTGAATTACACCTCCAATAATGGCCAATCCGTTGGCAATTTTCTCCATTTATTTGGTGGCTTTACTACCTCCATAATGGTCATTATTTGGCCAATAATGGCTGTTATGGAGGCAGTCAAATAGTCCCTCTTCCTCCTATATAAACACCCCTTACACCATTGTTGAGGTACACTTCATATACACGAATATACACAAAGCAGAAAGCAAAGCAAAACAGTTTCTTCCTAATCTTCCAAGCATCATTTCGTTATTCCATATTCTTCACGGTAGCTTTTGAGTTTCCTTTGCTCAATTATTCCATTGCTGTTTTATCTTGGGAGACGAATTGTCCGGGACGTATAAATGATACATACGGGGCAATATTGTCTTAAGGACAGAGTGCCACACTCGACTCAAAGAAAATCAAAGCGCTTTCCTGCCTTCTTGTTCAACAAATATTGTAATTTCAGTTTTATTGTTATATTGTAATTTTCAGTTTCTAGTTGAATTGTAATTTCAATTCTTACATAAGCAGTTACTTGTAATTTCCGTTTCTTGCAATTCCTTGTAACACAACACTACTTTGGTAGGTAGAGCGGCTATGCGAAGTCTTCGCAATTTTCATCTTTTAGATGTGTGAAGTCTTCACTGGCCAACACTTCGCCCCATATAACATAGTCGGTCTAACCACTACCCTATAGAACTTGTCTTTAAGTTTTGGTGGCACCTTTTTATTGCACAAGACTCCAGATAAGATGTGTGACACATAAATATAATTTATTTTAGATTATAAGTTTAAAAGTTTTTTTCTTCATTAAATTTTGTGTTCAGAGAAACAACACTACATAATTGAGTTTAAAAGAGTATCATATTTACCGAATTACTTAATTTTCTATCATAGAAATTTACACGTAAATACCTTACAAGAAATGACCTTATTGTGTAATATTTGTTTCCAATTTCATTTGCATAGAGTTCTCTAGTCTCTTACTGTCATTCTTTTAGGAGTCATTTGGTAAGAAGGATAAGTAAAAATAATCATGGAATAAGAATTTAGCAATTTTTTATTTTTTGTTTGGTTACTTTTTTTGGGATAAGTTATTCCAGAAATAAGAATAGTACTGGGATAACTTATATAAGTCATAGGGTGGAATAAGTTATCCTATAAGAAACTTTTTTTTATAGAAAGTATCCAATGTATGTTACTTTTAAATTTTAATACAACATACCAAACAACCAATAAGAAATAATCTAGGATAACTAATCCACCATAATTAATCCCAACATAACTAATTCCAGTGTAATTTGTTTTCAAATCAAACAACCCAAGTGTTGAACTTTCATATACCAATTACATAAAGTATTTTTTGTATTATTATATCACCTAAAAGAAAATTGCACCTAAAAAGGTTGTAACTATTCATGAAGAGTTGAATTATCAATAAATGCTAATCTCAAGCTATAACTTCAGATTACAAGACAACATCATGGATATTTTATTACTATATGCAATAATGTAACAAGTAGGGAAACTTCTTTTATGGTTATTGATAATGTTATTAAAGCCCTAAACGTCCGCTGTAGGGTGGGCTCATGCTCCTAAGACTGAATAATTAAAGGTTAAAATAATGAATGATTTTGTTACCCTAATGCCAAGCAAAGCTTTTTGTCTGTCTTATTGGGTGTTAATTTTAAGATTAATTAATCCACGTGATAATTCACCGAATTACTACAAAAACTGATTAAGAGTACTGTTTTAGTAAACCAAAAGTTGAAAAGAATGTCGGGGGCCCTCCTTGGGTTTTTGTCACCACATACCAGTTTATCATGCAAACCCTATTTAGAGGCTGAGCTGGTCCTCTGTTTCTAGGTTTCCACTTGTACCCAAAAAGAGAATAATATGTATGTGTTAGTTTTGCAGTAAAGGTGAAGTTAGTTTCAGTATGATTTATAGGTTAGGAGTTCGTAAAATGAAAAAAATCAATAATGTTTTTATTAGATTAAATTATCTATATCACACCTCTTAAGATGTTGTTCTTTCTCGAATAAAATAAAAAATTAAAAGTTAATAGAATTGGACGAGTTGGACTATATGATTCATTGTTTAATTCATTTTTACTCAATTTATTACAACTCAAGTAACATTTAAATTAATTAATAACCCACACATTTATTAACTCATATTTTATCACAATTAAATTTAACTCCCCTCTCAATCAACACACATAAAAAGGCAGCACAGTGCATAAAACATCTCGGTTCTTTTTAAAAATGTTTGACAGTCTCATATATCAATAATTGCTACATATTAGACCAACTTTCAAATGAGTTGAATTAGATGAGTCAATTTAAAATGAGCTAATAACTTGAAGGTTGGGTGGCTAATTTTACCACACCTACTGAATATCAACGGAATTTAAAATAAAGAAATAAATAACATGTTTGATTGTTATTTATTCACGGGTAAAGTATCAAGCGGGTCTATCGGAATCAACCTCTTTTACCCCACAAAAATAAGGTAAAATGTGCATATATCCTATCTTTCACATACCCACTTATAGGATTATACTGTTGTTATTGTTACGGTTAAATTTACCTGTTATAGTAAATAATATGTCTTATTTTCATATTATGAATCTCACTTTTTGTATATAATTACAAAAATTACGTGTACCATCATCGTACTTAAGTTAAACTCAATAAATAACAACTGAGTTCATCAAGTGGCTCGTTGAATTTATGTCCCGCTAAACATAAAATACTTATAGGTCGAACACGTTTCCTCTTTCGATAGAAAATACTTCTGAAATAGCGTAAAGGACTGTATTGGCTTCTGAAAGCATGAGAAGCCACAAAAGAATTTTAAAAAATGCTTAAAATAAAATTGTAGTAGTGCTAATAGAGTTAATTAGTGCATTAGTTCAGAGTTCAGACTGAATTTTTACATTTGACTTCTTCCTTCTTTTAAAAATAAATGATAAACAAGTATCAAGTGTGGGACTATAAACTTTGAGATAACAACTATAAAGGGATAGTTTAATAAATCATACAGAAAGAAACATATTACTGAGAAACTAAATTTTAACCTCTATTCATTGGGAATAATCAGCAAAAACTAGTCATTCAGAAAAAGATAAAAGTTTTCATTCCTTAAAGTGCATTTTTTGTTGTTTAATATTTACATTTGATATTACTGATCTCATTATTTGAATGCAGATTCACTAAATGATAAAGCAAGAAGTTCTCCGCCCAAATATAGGATCCAATTTCTCAAAGTAGTCTGACTTAGCTCCCTTATTAACAAAGACATTCTTTAGTTGTGGTAAAATGTACATTACTATAAAATATAAATAAACTTCGTGGAAATTGAGAGAGACATATAACTTTATCACATCGAGAGGATGAGAAACCCACCAACAAATCAATCAAATAGGAAAACGTAAAATGCAATCAACCGTCCGAAATGACTTAGCCCTTGTATACTATATACAAACATTAATAGTTTGAAGATAGTGCTCAAAGGTCCCACTACCCCCCTTGAAACCTATAATTAGATGATGCAACCTGACAAGACACCCAATATTAGTTTCCCATATTATACATCATCCAAACAAAACAAGGATTAACATCAAATCATTTACTGAATACTCAGCATTTCATTTATAATACATCTTCTCTTCCTTCTTCCATTAATGACTTATGGCTGTGAGACACTCTCCTTTTGCTGCTACTCTAATTTGGAAATCATCTTCCACCAAAAAGGAAAGGCCTGCTCGAAGAGTACTGTTGGTGTGTGCAAGTGATCAAAATATTTCAATCAAACCTATGACTAATAGTGGTTCAACTTCAACCCAAAGACTTAAGGTTTTCTTTCTTATCTAGTGATCCCTTTAGTCGGAAAGTAACACTATACAAATAGAGTAGATTTTTTTTGAAATTGGTGAATTTCCTTGATAGTTAAGTGTACGAATTTACAACTTTGTAATCCCCTTGTTAGTATGACACTGGCCGGAAATCATACCACTCCATGGAGTTAACAATTGTGCACTTTGATAGGTATTTGAAGATCGGTCAACGGGCATAGTTTGTTATAGAGATGAGAATGGAGAGGTCACTTGTGAAGGATATGATGAAGGTCCTCGTTACTGTCAGCAACTGCCAAGATTTTCTTCTAAGTCAAGGTACGTAACTGTAAAAATTGTGTAGTAGTAATTCGTTTTTATAGAAAACAAGGACAAGTTCACTTATTTATTATCTGGTCATGCTTGTGTAAATATGCAGAGATGAAGAAATCATAGAGCTTCTCCAAAGATGCTGGCTTCATGTAGCTGAGTTCAATTAGAATCTTGTGAATTCTCGTCACCACTTTCATACTTCTGATAATAACACAATAGAACAGGGATAGCTCGTTTCAGTGTTCACGTTTACTTGTTCAGTTGTTCTAGTACCAGGATAATGGACTTTCCTTTCATGGTCCAAATGTAAAAAAGTTCGAATTTTAAGTATGGTAATTCAGTTCCCCATTTCAACCCATTGTTTTTGCTTCAATCACTTTTTCTCTCTTTGGGTTTACCCTTCACTAGTTGCTGCAATAGAATAAATACCTGGGTCGGGTCACTCTAAATTAAGATTTACAAGCTTCAGTTTTGAATTTAAATATGAGTTATGTTAATGCGCTACAGTTACTTCTTCAACCATTTGGACCAGAAGTCGGCCTCTGAAGACTTAATTCCATTAGCTCTGTTCAAGATTATACAGAGAACAACCCGCAGGAAGAAATCAATGAAAATCACAATTACAAAAAATACACAGGAAAAACTAGATCGATACACTTGAAACTACACCAGCTAAACTGCTCCAAAATCATGCATTGTATAAAATGACATTGATCCTTTGGAACATATGTATACCTTGGATTTTACACCAAAAAAAAAAATAAAAAAATAGGAACTTGATGAAACAAAAGAGATGCACAAAAATATTTCCACGGAGGGGCACCTGAATTCTAGGCAGCAGAGACTTTTAACGAAATACAAGCCTCTTCCACAGTTTTCTGACAAGAAATCAAGTGTGCTCCCACTTAGGGAGAATGCAACTGGAACGGAGTTCCAAAAGAATGGGAATCGAAAATATGGGAGATGAATGAACCTGGATAACCAATGCAAGAAACCCAATTATGTGCTCAATATACAGACTAAACAGATTTACAAAATCATTCGGCAGATCAGCCACCTTGCATGTTTTCGTTGCATAGATCAGTCTGTGATTTACTGGGAACAACAGACGGTGGTGACCACTGATCAGGGACCATTAGAAAATAGGTGGTCATGGCCTTACGGAACCTCTTTTTGTACTGCTTAGGTGAGATTATAGTCGGTGACGCATTTTTGGGTCCACCAAGGATCCCTGAGGCCTTAACCCATGTTTCCAGGTGCTTATCCCATGTATATTGTCTTATGAAGTCGATAATCCCAAGAACAAGCTCATTCTTCTCTTCATCAACCCCAACCAATAGTGAGTAATCCATCACATCAACTAACTGCAAGGATAATTTACTCAAGTTAGTCCAAAACCTCACTTACCCTGACCACACAAGGAATTTGTAAAAAAGTAAACTTGTATGCCAATTATAAGAATATGTAACATATAGAACAACAGCATAGTGGTCTTCAGTTGGATTTCAAAAAAAGTTGATGTTCTAGAGAAAATTAAAGTAAAATAGGAAAGGAAAAAACTGTCTTGTATGTCTTTATTTGAAACGAAAGGAGAAATAGCACTTTCTTTCAAGATCTGCACTTTTTTAGAGGACTGACTTGCTTTGGAGAAAATTGTTTCTAGTGGAAAAGATTCTAACCACTTTCCCACCCCTTTCCTACTAACCAAGCACAAAAAAATGGACAATTTCTAATATTCTAGCTTTTTCCTTTCCATTCTTGGCACCCAAACTGTGGCTTAGGTAGGACGAAGATGAAGGGCTTGGGGAAAGGCAAGCATCTGAATCCTTATTTGGAGGGGAAGTGAGGGTTAAAGCGGCATCCCTAACTTAATCTTTCTACACTGGAAGAATTTGAAGGGACTGAACCCCAAATCTCCTCTTTATTACTGTCACAATCTAATTTATTTACTTATTTTGGGTGTGGGGATGGGGGAAGGGAATGATAATGTTCGTTCAGTCTCAAACACCCCCCAGACTCTACGGGACCATCATCACTTGATCAACTCCTAATGGTTAACAAATGTGCTTTTTCCTCCTCCCTCTTCCACAACCAATCCTAGTACCAAACACAGACTAACTTGTTCTGAATTGATATGAGAATCTCACTGGTTGGAAGTGCTTCAATCAACTGCAATACCAACTTACTAAGCTTTGATGGACCATCATAGACAGGAAACTGTTACATGATCCAACCACAATAGGTGCACAGTAGTTGACAGTAAATTCATTATATGTAAGCACACAACATCACAAACTTACAGCAAGAAAAGCAGTGTCATTCCATACAGCTCGCTCCAAAAGTCTTTTTGCTTTGTTTCCAACAAAAATAGGTGAAGTTGGCATTGCTTCAATCAAGTTCTGATCCAGCAAGACTTTGTTGCTTCCACTGGTATCAGGATTGTAACGAGACCTCGCAGAACCTTTCAGGTCATAAAGCCTCGTCAGGTTCCTCCCAAATAGAAGGTTCTCCATAACTAGCACATCCATTTTAGATTCCTTTCCTCCTTTAAGATGCCTTGACGTCACCTTCACACAAAAATAGAAATAAACACTATAAACGGTCTGATAATAAATCATAGGAGTATTCAACAATGTGCATGCTATGACAAGCCAAAATTCGCAGAGAGGAAATAATGAAGCACTTGACATTTAAGTAACTATTTGCAAATACTGCAGGCAACAAATATGCACCCCATGCTTTGTGGTCCTCCATTGACCTATAAGGCCGTGTTTTTAATCAGTATGACCTTAAAGGCTGACTTTAGAGTTAGAAGACCATAAAGAAAGTAAACACTAATCCACAACCCATTAATCAAGAATCCATAATATCAACCCTCTTTCCCCATAGCAGAACTCATCTTTGCCTCATAATTCACAGCAATCAGGTCATTATTTGTGTTGCAAGACTTGTCACAGAGAGCTTTATAAATCTTAATCACAAATTTGAGCAGCTGAAGTAGTCAACTTGTTATAGATACCTGATAGATCCCCAGAATTTTTGCCAAGCAAGTTGGACTCCCAGTGCTTAATGATTCAGAAATATATTTGAAATACGCAGGAGCAAATTTCATAAATGATTCCAGCTCTGTCTTTGTCACTTGCTTGATAATGAATCGGTCATCCAAGGTCTTAGCAAAGAAAACGTTGCTCTTGCCTCCTTGGGCTCCCCACTTCTTAGAGCGGCTAAGAGATCTTATGAAATCCATCTCTGATGGACAACACATCCTCCTCAAGGCATCAAAGCGCTTTGCATAATAACAAGTCACTGAGTACTTCACTTTCCCTAGCGATCCATCATCTGCAAAAGAAACTCTGGCATGCAGTGTCTTTGTGTATGATACTGGATCTAAATCAAAAGAGCTGCGAGAAACGGACAAGCGCAAGATACTCTCATCCAGAGATCCAAGACTTCTGTAGGATTCTAAAACCATTTCATCAAATGATTGAGAGGAGTGCAGATTACCGCAATCCAGTGACTGGATTGCAGAGTTAGAGTCCAAAGTAGCATCTTTAGATTTCTCAAGCTCATCAGATAGTTGGGCATAATAATCATGAGACACTAGTGCATACGTTATAATACTAGTGGGCTCATCATCATACACTGGTATAACAGTATCATTAACCCCAACAGGTAGAAGCAATCTTGCTCCAGTTTGGGCATCTGTCTCTCGAAATGATGAAATGTATACTGGATTATATCCCCCAAGTGGATCCAATTTCTGAGCACTTGGTAAAAAGTTTTTGTTCAACGTCCGATAGAAGCTAATGAAAGGCATACCTAACCAGCTCCCAGCGTCTTCCATGTTTTCGGAGCCTTTGAAGGATAATAGACGAGGAAATTGAGAAACCTTAATCACACTCTGTTCCTCTCCCCCGTGGTCTTCGGTATATATTTTTTCTGCCGTTCTAGTTGTCAAAGTATCCACCAGAAGTGGTTCAGAAGATTTGCAGGTACCACCTTTCAGCACTCCAATAACGGAAGTTGTTTCACCAGTCCAAGCTGCCTCAAGAGTATCTGACAAACTCTCCATGTTTGGGAACTGCCCATCGGATAGTGCTATATGCCCCTGTAATATGGATTCGTCTGGATGTGATACGCAGAAACTTCTTGTTGCAACAGGAAGACCAGGTGGTTTTTCAATTCCACAATCAACATCAAAACCAACTATAGATTCTTGATGAACAGCATCCACAAGACTGTTTTGGCCAACTCTTTTTCCTTCATCCCCCTTTTCACCAGCCTTTAAAATTGCAGAAACAAATTCAGAGCTAACCAATGGTTTCTCAGGTTCCAAAGACGTAACTCTATTAATCCAATGACTCTTGTCATCCAGACTATCTGCATATACTAGACGGTGGTCCCAAACATAGGATTGAAAAAGAAGCTGTCTTCTCAATCGATTGATCTCCAAAATATCAACAGACTGGCCCTTTTTCACTTCCTTCGTAAGAATTGTCTGGAGGGATTCCTGCTAAATCAAAACCACATTAAAAATATCTTCCAGAACGAACATGGCATTAAACCCCTTGAATATTTCAGTTTTGCTGTTACTTTACTGGACATTAAGATCATGATACACATAATAAGTTCAACAATCATGCAAATTAATAACGAAAGCAAGCAATACAGTATCTGATGCATCAGACAGTGCCAGTAGACAGATAGCAACATGGACAGCAGAGAAGACAGTTCACCATAGTTTGTCTTCCACAAGCATGACCAGGTTATAAACTAGCAATCAAAGAGAAATATGGAATTATATAGAGACCTATTTGTCAGAGAGGTTACCAATCCCCAACTAAAGATAAAACAAGTGGAGCAATAAAGTGTAATTACTAGTAGTCAACATCCAACAAACAGAGAGGTAGGGAGAGAGTAATTAATAATGTCTGCAGGGCCATGTAGGATAAACATTGTTCAATTAGTGATTATTGAACCCTACTCACAAGTCCAATTCACGAACTCATACCTCAAATTCTTCTTTCTCCTTCTGCAACATCCCTTCCAAATCAGAAATCTGGCGTCTTGCTTCAGGTATATTAATGCTAAGTTGTCTCCCAGATCTCTTCTCCACCAAAAGCCGAATTACATTGAGAACCTCAGCGAACAGAAGTTCAGCTCGGGAAATGACCTGCTTATATTACAACATTAGATCAGTACAGGGAGAGATCAGGTGCCAGCTACTCAAAATCCAAAGTCACATTCTTCCCACCTCATTCACTTCATGTTGTATCCATTCCTGATTCTCATAGTTGAAATCCAGCATTGAGGAAGGAACGCATACTGAGTGAACATCAATGGATGCATAGCGAAAGCAAGCAACCATCTTCCCAAAGCTGCAAAAGTTCCAAAATAAGTTTTGCAAAATATACTCAACTAAAGGTGTCAACGTTTTCCAGCCAGATATCATCATAGATTGGCCAGACATTATTTGACCCATTAATACTAGAAATTCATGCCAACATATTGAATATCATGTATGACCAAGAAGGAGAGCAAACACTTGCAATGGTCCTAGATGTAAAGCGATCATACTACCAAGAGAATAAGATCATACCCGTAAAACCGAAGACAATCTCTATGTAACAAATGACCACAGCTTGCCACCCTACTTGCAGCTGCATGGTTTGAAAAACTAAGTTCTAGAAACTTCCCAAAGGACAAGCCCCAAGCAGCATCAGACATCCCTACTCTTCTAGTTGCCGGAGGAAAGCCATTATTATCGCGTGGACATCTAAGGCACCTGTGCCACATCCATATTTTTCCTTCCTTTTCACCGGGCAAAAGAATTTCCAGCAGCTTCTTAACAGAAATAGTTAGAGTACCTTGTCGGTGAGTATAACACTGAACATGAGCTTCTGAAGGCATATCGCATGAACGACACCTGTAACTCTGAAAATACAGATTGAAAAAAAAAAAACTTTCAGTCACCTTAAGTGTATCGGTAATGTTTCTAGCATAAGGAAAGGGAGGAGAGAGATTACTTGATCAAACAAATGGTCTCGTAGAAAACGACCCAATGGCTTATCGAAGTTCCCATAGTATTTAATCCGAAAGAGATGAGACCTTTCACAGACAGCTCCTTTCCAAACACATCGGGAAGATAAGGAAACCAAAATGCTTTGATTGTCAGATGGAGATGGAGGAAACTCTTCCTTCGAAAAAGTCAATTCCTCAGAGGCGTTTTTCCCATCTAGTTGCAGATGACTTTGGTTCACATCAATAGAATTGCAATCACTTTGAACATTCTGTGAGAATATGCCTTGATCAACTTCCTGTGAAGGACCAGAACTAATAGAAAGGAACTTGTATCCTTGGGCATCTTGGACATTGTTGGCTACTGATGCCTTTGCCCCAGAGTACTCCATCATATCCATAATACCTCTGTCAGACTCGTGATCAAGAGAGGGCTTACGGAAGGAAGACATGGTGCTTTGAGCAGAACACAAGCCAGGAAACTCAGACACACCCATCTTCTGAGCACAAATGCTGGCAGCCTTGACCGGGTCGGTTGGCGGAGCACTCTTTGACCTTTCCGGCTCACTACCATATAGCGGCCCTTGAGTTTTTTCACCGGCAGGACATGTAAAACCAGGTATAGTTGAGATGGATCTGTCGATTGTTGATGGTTTATCTGGAAGTGCAACGGTTATCTGAGAATTCAAAGGAAGTTCAGGAAGAGAGGCTCCTTCATCAGCAAGAAAGGATGTTTCTAAAGCCAAATGATAAGCCGCAAAAATAGAATATTGAACCACACGCTTCACTTTCTTCAACTCATCCCCATTTGCACCACGGAGTAATATCTGAGACAACCAATGCAAAGAGAACCAATTAAATATTTTCAATATACAGGGGAATAATGCAAAACATTCATGTTAAAGGAACTTGATCTTTTCCAACAAGTAGGCTTTCAGATAACTATTTACATCATAGCAAGTCAATATATATTTATCTACTTATGTTCTTATTCTTCTGGTATTTGTAATAAACTTACAGTGCATCCCAGTGGCTTTGGACAGCCTTCAAAGTACATCAGCGTCTTTACCAGCTTCTTGCCACTCTCTCCAGCTGTACCATGTTCTTCCAGAAACTTCTCAACATGAAACATGTCACAGTATCCCACTGTTTGAGATGAGAGATGATCTATTGAAGGAACTATTTGACCACCAGTGCAGCGAGCTATACGCTCCAAAACTGGCTTTTTGATATTTAAGACAAGTGATATGTCTTTTTCCAAGAGGTATTCCTGTGCATAGCGAGAAACAGATTTTTCCACCAGAAGCACATCTGGACTGTGTGCATCAATTTTGGCAACAGCCATCTTCAGATGATCCATTTCCTGAAAAGCAACAAATATTTATATAAGCACAAGAGTTTTAACAGTATCTGTTACAAGTCTTGGAAGAAAAGGTAAAATCATCAAAACCTGCTGCAACAATGTAGCGAAACTTGATAAGTGGTTAGAGACGCGCTGGTACTCAAGAGCACCTTCAAGGATTAATATGCGGGCCTTCTCTATTTTTGATGTCATTCGCCGATGAGCCACATTTTTCTTGCAGACAACTCCTTTCACCACAGCACTATTTAAGGGAAATGTGTTCAGATGAGAGAGATATGTCTAAAAATACATGCAATAACAAAAGGAGGTGAAGAAGGGCAGATAGAACACAAGAAGCAAGAACATAATCACAAGCAAACAAAAGCTGCCCAATTATGCCCTGCCCTGTTGATAGCCAGCAAATCATGGGGAAAAAGCCAAACCCAATTATGACAACCTCTTTACTCATTGTAATGCTACAAACACTTTACCAAATATTAGTGGAGGACAAACAATTGAAAGTTTTAAAGGGGAAAAGCAAAGTATCTCACCAGACACAAATGACTAACAAGCAGAGAGGAGGGAGGGGGGAGACAGACAGATAGTGAGAGACTGTGCATGCAGATACATGACCCACAATAAGGCTCCAATTCTCCAACTCTCCAATTCTCCAATTTCAGAAGTTGTGTTGCTACTATTCCTAACACCATGTATATAAGAGGCAAGAGTCGAACAAAGAGCTGAGCAACTTAGTGGACCAAAATGAAAAACTTATTTTGTTCACCTGTCACTACGATGCCCAGATGCAATACACTTCACCTTTACATACCCCCCAGGGTCCATTCCCCCACCTTTGCTTGTGTCTGGCTTCAAAAGTGTGGCAGCTTCCCACGATAGGGACGTAACTATCTCCAACCAACTCTCTTTGTCATCTTCCTCACCAATGATAAGTTTTTCAACCTGCATAAGCTGAGATACTAAAGCCCTGAAGTGGCCATCAACAACATTCTTGACTACCGTCTTTTGCTCCTCATTTGACCTGTCCCTACCTCTATACTCTCCACTTCCAAAACTGCTTGACGATTGTAAATATCCCCACTCTCCTGCCGCGTCTCCATCATCATCATCATCAAACAGCAGTCCTTCCCGTTCATCTTCTTCGTCTTCTGGTTCAGGTGGGAGCCACAGAATTCCACTGCTTTCAAAATCCACAGGTTCCGGGTTAACATCTTGTGCAGCATATAGGGATGATGAAGCTTCACATTCATCACTAATATCCTGCTTTACAATCTGCTGCCCTTCTTCAGAAGCTTGGGGATCAAAATTATTCTGCGAGGACAAGCTGCTCACACTTTTTTCATTAATAGCTTCCCCATTAGGATGAACTTTACGTGATCCATAGTCCTTATCAATGTCATCATAGTCATAACTAAAGTAGCCATTAGTCTGAGCATAATGTTTTCCTTGGGAATCTACCTGGTAAACACCATACTCATCATCTTCATCATAACTCCTGATTCCAGAATATAACAAGAAACAGTTAACTGAAGTGAAAAACTTGTGCGACCACAAGTAGCAAGAAGGGCAGTCAAATAGAGAAAATCAAACTTTAAAATTAAAATAATCTCAACTAGAAAAGTGGAGCTGGAAATGATTTTAGATAAGCAACGAGGAAAAGGCATTATTCTCAATAAACCCAACTTTTGTCAAATCACTAGAAAAGTGGAGCTAGGTTTCCTATTTTCATGTCTAGACTCCTGAGCTCAGACGATTTGAGGAACTAAAGAAATAACTATGGAAATGAAAACAGATTAATTCTCCTTTCTGTGTTCAGCTTATTCTTTATTAGGGTCATTGGATATTATGATTATGTTGCAAGTTGCATGTAAGTATAGCATCAGATTTCCTCTGACTGGTTGCTGCTTGGACATAGCTGGCCTTGGGTAAACCGAGGCTTGCAGTGACAATAGATGTGCCACCACAAGGACCTTGACCAGGAAGCAAACCTCAGCATGTGGTGTTTATAAACTTGATTCTGTTATTAGTTGTTAAAGAATTTCCATCAAAAGCGCATACTAATTCTATTTTTCTTTTCTAATGCTTAAGAAGGGAAAACGTTTCAATTATGGGTTTAATGCCATTTTTGGCATGGAGGAAAATTGTAGAATCAAATCTGATAGAGAGGGCAAAGCCTGAGGGTGATCACAAATATCTCAAATAGGGCCAATACCTGATTCACTATCTAGTAAAAGAGATGCCTAAACGGTTAGGGCAATCTACCTACATTTGAAAACAAAGAAACGGAAAATGCTGCAACTACCCAAGGTGACAAATCAGTAAAGATGTGAAGAAAAGTACCTAGTTGTGCAAAATGAAAATTGGTTTGTCGACGGATCCCCAACCCCTGAATCAGCAGGATCAGTGCTCCCTCTTACTGTAGCAACAGTATCTTGCCTGACCAAAGAAGATTCCATTACTGCTGATTGGCGTGGCGGACTAAGTACAGAAGAGTGTGGCACTGAAGTAATGGAGATGCTACTACTGTCACCGGTTTCACAAGATCTGATGCTGATAAAACTAGTTGCAGAGAGGAACGTACTCGAATCCAGGTTAGCATGATTAAAACTTTGCTGACATTGCTTGAAACAGAAATGACAAACCCTGACCTTTTCACACTCCTCTTGTAGTGACCTTGGCTCGCGAGGTGGTGCAGGAACGGAGTTAGACGTACACTTGGCACAGAAAACACGTCCACAAAGTCGACAATGATGCCTACGGTTAAACAATGTGAACAAAGAATCACATTCATAACACACCCTACAACTCTGATCGGGCATCCAAAAATCCCTAGACTCGTTAGCAGAAGACTCCCCCCGAGGTAAAGGAATCCACGATTTCAGCAACCCTAACAGATCATAGGATGCCCTATCCATCGACAAATAACACCTTCCGTGCCTCTCATCGCTATAATCTCATTCGTTTACGACCCTCATATCCAATTCCTCACATCAAATATCCCCTACAAATGTATCTGATCCAACAAAAACAGTATAAAACCCTTAACAAGTTGACCACACTAATCCTTGATGCCTTACCAATCAATAGCAGGCTGCAACTCAAAATGACTTCCATAGCCCATTAACATAGGGCCACAGATAGAAATTCTCAAATGAGGCCCTAATTCAGGAGTTATCCAATTGAAATTTAAATGAAGAATCTATTTATCTGTGGAAAGGAAACCTATTTATATAGCGCAGACACTATGATGAATAGAAGAACACGATATTAAACCCAACTCTCGTCAAGTCACTCCAACGCGGTAGCCATAAAATTGGCAATCCATTAAACCCTCCAATCTTTAATTAAACAATTCGTACCTGAATTGAAACATTGAATAAAATATTTCAATAAATAGCGCAATCACGTTATGTAAATAAATTAACAATAAAATTACAGAATTGAGTTAACTGGATAATACTATAGAGCCGCCATGAGTTACCTTTTTACGCCAATCAATGAATTAGCAAAAACAGATCAGCAAATGAAGACAAAAATCATAGAGCAATTTCACTGCACTAAAACTGGGGATTGTGTGTGACGCGCGCATAAAACTGTAAATTTATACAATAAAAATAATGATTATATTACGTCAGTCAAATCAAAACTTTTTACTCCCTCTTTTTTAAGAAGATTGTTCTAAGAAAGTAGTAATCTTGCGGTGTTAAAAAGATGCTTTGAATACACAAAAATATTTTTAAATTTTATAATTTTAAATATGTCATTTAAAAGTTGAAACGAAAAAATTATGAAAAAAGAAAAGAAATATTTCTTTTTAAAGGAGTAAAAGAAAAATAAGATAATCTTTTTTTAACGAAAGAAATAGTTTTTTAAAAAAACTTTTTTTGACTTTTTCGTAGAAACTGGAGTAATCTTTTTTCGAGAAAGAGAGGATAAGAAAATAATCTTTGGCTAGATCAAAAAAGTCAAATTTTACTGAAGAATCTTCCACTTCCTTTTTACCCCCTCAGTTTTAATTTATTTGTATGATTTTAATTTGACACGATTTTTAAAAAAAAACTTTAAAATTTTATGATTTTACGTTAAAGATACATACTCGTTCTATTTCAATTTATATAATATAGTTTGACTGAGCACGAAATTTTAAAAATAAAAAAAATTGAATTTTGTGATCTAAAACAAGTCAAAAATATTTGTGTGGTTATAAATCATCTCGTTAAACGTAAAAGTTAAAGTTTAAAGTTAAATTATTATCAAATAAAGAAATGTGTCATTTTTTTAGACTGACTAAAAAGAAAAGTGTGTCATATAAATTGAGACAGATGAAGTAGAATGTATTCCCGTTGTTTCAAATTATTTATTGTAGTTATTAAAATTAATTGTATCAAATTATCTGTCATTATCGAAGTTCAAATCACAATTCATTTTTTTCCTCATTTTCCCCTGAGTAGATTTTTATTATTAATGGAGCATGACACTTAAATAGTTAAATTTTTAATGAAGAGGGGTTATAACTTAAACACAAAAAAGGGTAAAGTTAGTCAAATATCCCGTTTAAAATATTTTTTAAGGGAGGTATAAAACAAAAAAGCGATAAATAATTTAGTTCGGACATGTGCAGAGGAGAGACACAAATGCCCCAGTGCGGAGATGTGAGAGGTTGTCTATGGACGGGTTCAAGATGGGTAGAGGTAGGTCGAAGAGGTATTGGGGGAGAGGTGATTAGACGGGATATGGCGCAGTTGCAACTTACCGAGGACATGACCTTAGGTAGAGGGTTGTGGAGGACACATATTAGGGTAGAAGGGTAGTAGATAGTTGAGCATAGTCCTACTTACGCTTAGATACGGTAGTTGTAATGTTATTATTGTAGCCCTGATTTGACTATCATATACTAGTAGGCGCAGTATTATTTTATAGTTCCATGTCTTTTGATTTCTGTTGTCTTATGTTCTTTCGTATATTTTCTTTATCTTATTTACCTGCGTTAGTTACTGCTTTCTTTTCAGAATGATTTACCATGTCTTATTCACTTTTGTTACTCTCATTTTCATACTGTTTTAAATTTCTTGTCCGGGTCTGGCTGTTTTCTTGCTTTTGCTTGTGTTTATGTTTTTTCTTGAGCCGAGGGTCTTACGAAAACAACCTCTCTGCTTACCAAGGTAGAGGTAAGGTCTGTGTACACTCTACTCTCCCCAGACCCCACGTTGTGAAATTTCACTGGGTATGTTGTTGTAATTTGAGACGAGAGAAGTATCAAAATACTTTTTAATTTTGTGATCTTAAACATATCACGTGAAAAATTAAAATTAAGTCGACAAATAAAAATGGACGTTTTTTAAAACTAGACTAAAAAGTGAAATAAATATATTAAAAATTACGAAGTACTATTTTTTTTGCCCTTTTGGCTTTTTACTAGAAAATGGAGTAATCTTTTTCGAAAAAATAGAAAATAATCTTTTGGCTAGAAAAGAAGTCAAACTTTACTGAAGAATCTTCCTCTTCCTTTTACCCTTTTTTTTTTCTATCGAGAAGTATCGTTTACTACTTTCTCCCGCTTAATTTATGTCATATACTTTAATTGCATACAAAGCTTTTTTAAAAATATTTTTGAAGTTTATGATTTCAAATAAGTTATATATAATATTTGTGTGGTTATAAATCATTTCATCATTTTCATTAGCGATAAAATGTATTATTCTTTTTTAAATCTAAGGTGAAGCAAAGATTTGAAGCTCATGAGTTCTGAACTTGTCATGAACCCAAAATTTGAAGCTCATGAGTTCTGAACTTGTCATGAACCCATAGATCGTCTTAATTATTGGGTTCACAATTATATTTTTATACATATTTAATAAATTTTCTAATACAAATATAAGATCTAAGCAAAAGCTATTGGATTCATGCGAACTCAACCCGTAACTAAAGCTCTAGCTCCATCTCTCTCTGGGATAGACTAAAAAAGATTGCATCACATAAATTAGGATACATAAAATATTTATACTCGGGCAGTATCAAACATCAACATCTTTATCAAAATCACCCTAGATATTGAAAAAGGCCAATACATCACATGGTCGGAACTATTCACCATTCATGCTAGAGCTTACAAAGTTCTAGACCACATAATCCCTCAATCGACGAAGTCCAGTTCACCCCATCTCTTCGGGAAACAGATCCTGAGTTGTGGTCACGTCTTGACGCCATTGTTTTACAATGGATATAAACACGATTTCAGAAGATCTTCTCAACACTATCCTTGAACGTAATTCCACGGCCGAAAAAGCATGGAACCGGCTAAAGGACATTTTTTCAGACAACAAGAATTCTCGAGTCCTCTATCTCAAACAGGAATTCTCAGCAGTCCAGATGGAAAACTTCACGGATGCCTCCTCCTACTGTCAATATCTCAAATCTCTAGCAGACCAGTTATCTAACGCCGGCGCTATCGTGTTGAACGAAAGACTGATGCTTCAACTGGTTTCGGGTTATAAATGTTATAAATGTTATAGAGGTTATAAATGTTATGATTTATCGAGTCAAAAAATAATTATTTCAAGGCATGTCAGTTTTGATGAAAATAATTTTCCTTTTTCCAAACTACACGCCTCTAATTCCTCAACATATGAACTTTTGGATACATGTTTTTTAACTAATCAACCTTTGTTACAACCTATATCCTCCTATCAAAATGCGACACCTAATGAAAGGGGCATCACAAATATTGCAAATACCCCACAGGTGCAGCAACTACCGACTCACTCCTCTGAATATGCCTAACAACATGAAAACCCAATTCTTACTTCTACAACTCAATCCGAGTCCACTCAACCTACACCGGTCCAATCACCGACAAGTAATGGCGGCACTGATTCTGCACTATTTTAGCCTACCCCAAATCAGTCCACAACATACAGTCCAATAATAGTCCAACAACCTACCCAAGCCAGTCCACAAATAAATCCTCCCTTATCTCCACAAATGAAAACAAGATCCTAACATGGAATTTTTAAACCCATGAGACTTCTTAATCTTCATACCACTACTAAAAATTCCATTTCTCATTTGCCTAGAAATCCCCTTCATGCATTAAATGATCATAACTGGAAAATGGGCATGAAAGATGAATACGATGCTCTTATTCAAAATAAGACGTGGGACTTGGTGCCCCGACCACCTAATGCTAACATTATTCGAAGTTTGTGGATTTTCAGGCATAAGAAGAAATTTGACGGGTCTTTTGAGAGACATAAAACCCGACTTGTAGGTGATGATGCAGGACAACAAACTGGGGTAGATTGCGGAGAAATATTTAGTCTGATTGTCAAACCGGCCACTATTCGGACAGTACTTAGCATTGCATTATCAAAATCTTGGTGTATCACTCAGCTTGATGTCAAAAATGCATTCTTACATGGACATCTCAATGAAACTGTCTATATGTACCAACCACCGGATTTTCGTGACCCACAACACCCTGATTATGTGTGCTTGCTCAAAAAATCTCTATATGGACTTAAACAACACCTCGCGCTTGATACCAGCGTTTTGCAGACTATGTGGCTACACTGGACTTCTCTCAAAGCATTTCAGATCATTCTTTATTTATTTATCATCGAGGCAAAGATATGGCATATATTCTTCTTTATGTGGATGATATCATCTTAGCCACTTCATCAGATGCTCTTCGACAATCCATTATGTCTAAGCTTGGCTCTGAATTTGCTATGAAAGATTTGGGCCCACTAAGCTATTGTTTTGGCATCTCTGTCACCCTACATTCAGGAGGATTATTTCTTTCACAAAATAAATATGCAGAGGAGATTATTGAGCGGACCGGCATGTCTTCCTGCAAACCATCCCTTACATCGGTGGACACAAAAGCAAAACTAAGTATCTCTTCAGGTAATCCATATCATGATCCGACTGAATATCATAGTCTTGCCGACGCATTGCAATACCTGACCTTCACAAGACCAGATATTTCTTGTGCGGTTCAACAAGTGTGCTTATTTATGCATGACCCAAAAACCCAACACATGTCTGCATTGAAGCGTATCATTCGCTACATTCAGGGTACACTCGATTTCGGACTTCACATCTATTCCTCTTCAATCAATAAACTCATCTCATACACTGACGCAGATTGGGGTGGATGTCCGGATACTAGACGTTCAACTTCTGGTTACTGTGTTTACCTTGGAGATAACTTAATATCTTGGTCTGCGAAACGACAACCTATAATGTCTCGGTCCAGCGCTGAAGCCGAATACCACGGGGTGGCCAATGTCGTATCAGAATCATGTTGGATTCAAAACCTACTTCTGGAACTTCACTGTCTTGCCCACTGATAGCCGAAAGGATGACATGTTAAACTATAATTTCCCTAACCGAACCAAAAGAGAATGGTCCCTCTTCTTAATAGATCTTAGAGAGAAAGATATACAATGGATGTTCGCTGACTTTACCGCTACATGGGTTTTAGTGCGGGGTAGAAAATGTACATTCTTATCATTCATGGGTATTTGAGGGGTCCACCCTTATGCACCCGGCCTGGGAGGAAACAAGAAGTGCCTCAGATCAAGGTATGAGGGACTATGTGATTGACTACGAGAAGGCTAAGATCCGAAATTCTAGAGAGTACATCCGAGAATGGAACAGTCGTCTCATATATCAGGTGATAAAAGTCTCCAAGGAGTGTGCCGGGGATTACGAGGATTGTTGAGAGTGGATTTGCTAAGGGTTGTTGTGCCAAGGATCAACCAGTAACAACGGGTTAGCGACAGAGAGTCCAAAGCTGAGATTAGGGTCAAACAAATTCATAGGCAAGTCGATGACAGAGATGATAACTATCGGGAAAAGATAAAGGCTGACAGACAGACCATAGCGAGTCTAGAGGTAGAACTGGAAATCATACAAAGTGTCTCGAAGATCGTAATGAGTGGGCAAAGAAAGCTTTGGGGGGTACCACACAAATGGCGTTTCAGGAAAAAGGATACGTAATGGATACTTTGCTGATGCAGACACATCTCAGGGTCTAGACAGTACTTCGGCAGGCGAAGAAGGCCCGGACAGACGGAGGATCATCATTAGACACTGAAGGACAACCTTTATGATCTTTTCATTTATGCTTTATTTTCATGATGTAGCCATCTGGGGAGATTCTTATTATTATTAATGAAATGATTATGATTGAAATGATTTGATTTATAAATTGACACAATTCGTGTTCAAGCGCTAGAAACGATCTCGGTTCACGAGGCCCAGGTGCGGGTTTAATATATTGCATTATATACTTTATGTGCAAATATCTGTTTATGTATTTCTTTCACGCATTTATATCAAATGTGATTGATTCCGTATTTCAGGTGTCACCCCAAAAGAAAAACACAAAGATATGCCTTAAAATTGCCAAAAACCCCACTTCCCCAAAAAATGAAAACCCACTTACCTAAACTGTTTACATCTCCCAGAAAAATTGATTTGCTGAGATGGACTTCTGACAAAGTTTGACTGTTGATGTGCTCGCTATAAGTGTGAACAACGGAGAAAAGAAAGAAGCGTCGCTCAGGAGAAATATGGTCGAGATTGATGGAAGGATTGCTTTGGTCAGAGAGAATCTAAGGGAAATTGACCATTTGCTGAACCTCTCCAGGAAAGTGAGTGAAATGTTGGAAGACTACATGCCCCTGTCAGGAAGTCCGGGTCGTCCAGAACAATGAAGGCTGAAACTGAGAGTCAACCACTCAGGGAAGAAACCACCGTCGCATCTGCTGCCGCTCATGAGAGCGATGAGATTTGCTATCACTGGATGAGATACCTACTATGTGGGTCGTTACTCTTAAGCCTATGCCTGTCCTTATCGGGTAATACCAATACTCGTGCTAAGTTCAGAGGTCTATAACACTATGAGAGACATGTGGATTGCACACGCTAGTGATGTGAGACTGCCACCATGCGCTCCAGCATATGTGCACAAGAGATGTGCATACCACATGAACAACTGGGACACACCACTGATGAGTGTGTCCTCTCAGAAAAGTGATTGTGCAACTAATCGATAATGGGACCATTCACCTCATCTGGGGGCTCTACTCCTTGTTGTCGCATGACCTAATCATTGGCATGGGACCCAATCATTGGCATGAGAGGCATTACACCTGCGCCATATCCCGTCTAATCACATCTCCCCAATACTTCATCGGCCTACCTCTACCCCTCATGTATCCGTCCATAGCCAACCTTTCACACCTCTGCATTGGGGTATTTATGTTTTTTCTCTGCACGTGTTCGAACCATCTCAACCTAGCTTCTCGCATCTTATCCTCCACCGAGGCCACCCCCACTCTATTCCTGATATCATCATTTCTAATCTTATCCCTCATTGTATGCCCACACATTCATCTTAGCATCTTCATCTCCGCAACTTTCATCTTTTGGATGTGCGAAGTCTTGACCGGTCAACACTCCGCCCCATACAACATGGTCGATCTAACCACCACCCTATAGAACTTGCCTTTAAGTTTTGATGGCACCTTTTTATCGCACAATACTCCAGATGCGAGCCTCCATTTCATCCACCCTGACCCAATACGATGTGTGACATCGTCATCAATCTCTCAATTTCCTTGGATAATAGACCCGAGGTACTTGAAGCTCCCTTTCTTTGGAATGACCTGGGTACCAAGCCTCACCTCCACGCATGTCTCAAGGTCGCTCCCGTCACTGAACTTGCACTCCAAGTATTCTGTCTTGGTCCTACTCAGCCTGAACCCTTTAGACTCTAGAGTTTGTCTCCAAACCTCCAGCTTAGCGTTCACTCCGATGCGGGTCTCATCAATCAGGACTATGTCGTCTACGAATAACATACACCATGGCACCTCCCATTGGATTTGTCGCGTCAGTCCATCTATCACCGAGACAAATAGGATTAGGCTAAGAGTTGATCCCTGGTGCAGCCCCATCATCACTGGGAAGTGCTCCGAATCTCCTCTTATTGTCTGTACCCTGGTCTTGGCTCCATCATACATATCGTTGATTGCCCTAGTGTATACCACATGTACACCTCTAACCTCCAAATATCTTCATAGAATCTCCCTAGGGACTTTGTTTTCTCGAGGTCGATGAAAATCATATGTAAGCTTTTCTTCCTCTCCCTATACTGCTCTACCAATCTCCTAATAAGATGGATGGCTTCTGTAGTCGATAGCCCCGGCATGAATCCAAACTGGTTCTCGGATATAGACAATCATCTTTTCACCCTCATGTCCACGACTCTTTCCCAAACTTTCATAGTGTGGCTTAGCAGCTTGATACATCTATAGTTGTTGCAACTCTGGATATCACCTTTGTTATTGTACAAAGGAATCATTGTACTCCACCTCCATTCTTCGGGCATCATCGCCTTCTTAAAAATGAGGTTAAATATCTTCGTCAGCCACTCCAAATCTGCCTTGTCTGCGCTTTTCCAAAATTCAACTGGGATCTCATCTGGCCCGGTCGCTCGTCCCCTGCGCATCCTGCGCACATCACCCTGAACCTCCTCAACCTTAATGTTTTCACAATACTCAAAATCCTGGTACCTACCAGAGTGCTCCAGATCTCCCAACACAATGTCTCTATCTTTTTTTTCGTTCAAGAGTTTATGGAAGTAAGACTGCCACCTCCGCCTAATATGCGCGTCCTCCACCAACATTTTGTCGTCCTCATCCTTGATACACCTCACGTGATCCAAGTCTAAGGCCCTCCTCTCCCTCGCTTTGGCTAGTATGTACAACTTCTTATCCCCACCTTTTTCCTCTAATTCCACACATAGACGTTCAAAAGCCGCCACCACTAGTTTTGCCTCTTTCCGCGCCATCTTATATAATTTTCTATTCGTCCACTTCTCCACCTCAACCTTGCTTTCTACCAATTTCGCATACGCCGCTTTTTTCGCTTCCACCTTCTCTTGAACTTTAACATTCCACCACCAGTCCCCTCGATGCCCACCACGGCTACATCGCGAGACCCCTAGCACTTCTCTAGCAACCTCCCGAATGCAACTGCGGTGTTTGTGTGTGTTTGTATTAAGAGGAGGGAGATATTGCACATATCGCAATATCTTTCCGAAGGACTTAACAGTTGGATATTCCTTAATGAATATTTCAATCGATCCCTTTGTTATCCAAGCAGTGACCAAATCACACTACATAGGCAAAAGAAATTATGGATTAATTCAATTTGTAAAGTAACGATTGATATTCAAAAAAAGCAGATTATAAACTATTTCTATACAATAATATAATGATAATGACACAAACCTAATACAGCAAAAGAACCATATGTTTATGCGAGCGTTTTTCGTTCAAATGCTTCTCCAAATCGCAACACCTTGTACCTTGTGGTACTTCATCATCCCAAACCTGCCAAATTAACCACCGTAAGCCAGGAGCACCAGCATTATTTCTTCATCTAAAATAGCCTAAATTCTCCTTAGCGAACAGAGAAAACTACAAACAACACATTGCACATTCCATATGGACCAGGCAACTCACGACAAACAAAATTGTGTCTGGTACTTTTGTTTTACCCTGTTTATCTTTGGAGTTTGGTCAATTATTATATGGTTTGTTTCACACTTGGCTACAAGTGAAAACTTGCAATTTTAATGAGGAGATCTTTTAGTAGAAAGAACATTAACAACGAACAATCCACCATATCATAAATAACATGAAACAAACCTGAACAACATGAGAAGATTCTATTACTTTTAAAGCTCGTCCGTTTACATTGTCCTTTCTCAAACATTGTGTCCCTAACAATATTTGTGAACCCATCTCCATTTGCGTCCTTGGAGGTGCTAGCACCATGTTTGTCTTCGAAGGGATTGGCCAAAATTCACAACCAAATTTAGTTTAAGCAAATAGTTAGTTCAGTGCAAAAGTGAATTTAACGTAAACAACTATTGGAAAACCCCTTCAAATTTAGGTGTCATGAGATATTTGCAATTCGTACCTTGAGACATATTACCTTCTTGGCTAGCCATTCATTATAGTCTAATACCATAAGTTTGGGGTGTTTCCTTCGGTACACTCTCTCCCAACTAAATCTAATTAGCTATGTTATCTCTAATTCTTTTTCGTGTCAAGCATATCATCGAACATTTTGTCACAGCAACAATGTATATCTTCGACATCGATGAGGGAAAAGATTTTAGCCAACAATTAAATGTCTATTTCCAAACATGCATGAGAAAATCAAATAAAATTCCTGACATGCAACAAAAAAATATTATCCAAAAAGAATAGGAATAAGTTAACAAAAATCGCCAAAAAGAATAGCACGCTAACAGACACCCAGCAAATTGTGATTACCAACAAAAAAAGGTGCATCAAATAAGAAAGGTTTGCAGAAAAAGCACACCAAAACATAGAACTCATACTTTGGAGACAATTGATTAGAAATTCTTAACAGACCTTGTGTTGTGCATTTCAAAAGAAGAAGAGTCGAGCATAAAAAACCTGCAACAAAATTGGACCAAAACATTCAAATTTTAACCAAAAAAGGAAGAATACTTGCGGAAACAATTTATATCAAGCAAACCAAACCAAGAAAACCGAAGGGAAAAACAAAGTACCTTAGAATAAACCTCAGTGTAAACCCAGAAAATGAGAGAGAAGAGAGAGGAGCAGGGTTAGTGATTTATGGGTCGGTGAAAGACAATATGGGTGGGTTACATGTATCATTTACACGCGTCGACAACAGACGCGAAGGAACAAAGGAGGAAAATTACAAAATAACCTTCGTCGTACTTCATACTCACACTTATTAAAAAGTTATTACTAGATGATGTGTGCCCGTGCACAGCATGGGCGTATGCCCGACATTGGAAAGAAATCTCAAGTTCACATAGTAGAGCAGAACACTTCTAAAGCCGGTTCTAAAAGCAAAACAAATTAAAATACATAGCAGTCCAAAAGTTAGTCAAATACAACTCATTTCCTCCTCCAATACCTGGCTAAAATAAAGGAAAAAACAGTCTCAAATTAGCAATCATCGTAGCATAAGTAATATTCAGTTCTTAGCTTGGGAAACTTGATGCAAGTTCCATGAGTCCGATTCCGTGATTTCTTGCATGCAACATCACAGAAAATGCTTATGCATCTCCCGGTAAGCGATGGGTTGTCTCTGCAAAACGGTTTGTTGATTCTTCCATTTGAATTTCTGTTCAAATTCAATAAGATTCAGTTGTAATAGGCATAAATAGAGCATTCCACTAAACTTAATTAAAGAAATGAGCACCTGACAAATAATTCAATGCATTAGCTAGCAATACAGGACAATCCACTTACCAATGAGCAGAAGTATTTGTATGGGATTTCTAACGGATACATTGATTTCACAACAGCAAAACAAAAGGTGTCAACTATAAAAATCAGATATTCAAAATATTAAGAGCCTGATACTACGGAACTCTCCTGGTTAGGCCTTGGTAAGATCGAGTTGAGCACTGAAAAATTTCTCCTAAAAATGGAATTTCAATACCACTACCAAATGAATAATTTATAATGCCTCAGAAGACAGTTCAACAACTTACCGAAAATCAAAACTCTGACAAATAAAGATACAATTAAAAATAAAAAAGCAAAGCTAAAATAAAAGCAGAAAAGCACAATCTGAAGAATGAAAGGAATAACCAAACCATTAATGTGGCAATGATAAATTTGCGTTAGTGCCTGTTATTGCTAACATCATCGTACATTTCAGAAGAAATTGTGCAGCAAAATCCAACACTGACATTACTTTCTTTACTTAAACTGGAAAGAAAAAAAGTAAAAGAGTTCATCATCGAAGAGGTCACACCGTCATTTTAGGTGTAGAAATGAACAGTAATTTAAAATACATATTGCAGGAATATCAATTGTTTTTAGTACCATCTCCTAAGGCGTACAGAAGGTATTCCTCAAAGAGATTTCGTCAAACACTTCATGATCAACAACGGTGATTCCAAATCTTACATACAAATTTAGAAAGAGAAGTGGATTATATCTTACAGCTGGTGCGACATAACTACAAACATGAGGTATACCAATTATATTCAGTTTTTAGTTTTTAACACAGGTTAATGTAGAGTCGAATGTTCTTTTCCAATGATTATATTCTTAGGATTATGTTAAAAGTTCTGCGCTTCGATACTTCGATACAACCTATTTGCGATGCATCATCATTCCTCGTGTTCTTTTAATATATTTGAAATTAATCTACTTTTTCGTTAATTTCCATTTATTAGTGTTCAGGGGGCAATTAAGCTCTTTCTTCGTTTCTAAAGTACCATATGAACTGTCAAGTACTATATTTTTCCTGTCTGACCAAAAAAATAATTTCCAAAACAGAATGAAGGCCCTAGCAAATAACAAATACAACTTACTCTAGATCATTACTTCAGTATATCTTTTTCTAAAAGGTAAATAAGTGATACTTATATTAGAAAGAGGAGGAACTTAGCAGTAACGTACCAATATCTGCTAAACAGTCAAAGTAGAGTGGAGAGGATCTGAGTAGAGAGCTAGAGAATTTGATAAATGGCCGTATGTCTATGGAAGAGGGTCAACTCCTAAAGCTATACCAGGTTACTGCATCTGAAAAATGTTCAAGGATACATACCCTCCCTCACCCCATTACATCAAAACTACCAATGCAATTAAAAAAACTCCTGAAAGACCAAAAGGAGATGTATGAGCTATACAATTCTAAAACATATTGGCCTGATAAATTCTTTGCTCATACTTTAAAAACAGCTATCCATAGTCAGCATTATGTATTGCAGTAGAGAGCGCATATAGCCAAAACTCCATAAGAAACAAGCAAAAATAAGTAATCAAATGAAGCAAGTAACCACACAAGTTCACTGGCTTGGGGACTAAATATACCGCAGTTATACATTTGTAGAATTTTGAGTTTTGATGTTGCTTTCAGTCTATCCAGTATGTTCAAGCAAATGTGACGGAGGATTAAGTAGTCTGCACCATTAAGATAAGCATAAAAGTTTCTGATATAAAAAGTAGACAACAATTTCTTAACGTCTCATATGAAAGATGACACCAAATCAATTATTCTTAACTTATTCACATGAGAATAGGCAATGCACATATAACTAAGTTTAGGGGGACAATAGTACATTAAGATTTAATACAACAGGGGGAAACCCCACGAATGATCATGTTGCTCTTAGTGTTCTCCAGGTAATTTTGTTATTCAAAAAAATTGATTTTTATAGTCTGATTATTAGTACTTCATAAGCTCCATTTTTTCTTCCTCTTCTCTTTTCCTTTCATTTCTATTCTTGGTAGAATTTCTTTTCTTCCCCAGCAAAATTGTCCTACACTTAATAATACCATCATCTCTGATTACATGCTTTATCTTCTAGTCCCCCCCCCCCCCTTAAAACTAATATATATCAACAACAATGATTTTTGTGCTTCTTAAGCCCAAAATAATTCGCATTCATGTCAATATTCATAATAACTGGTTTCATTCTTTACTTCCATGTATTGGTCTCAAAAACTCAGTAGAAGTTACATCTTAATAACCAGAATCCAAAGAATATATATGTAAGATAGAATAATTTCCTTAGTAATTTCTTTCATTATTCACAATATATATAGTTGTACAGAGGTTGATTCATAATACAATAAGAATCTCAACTTACCTTAAATGGTTGATTCCTAATGCAGTAAGAATCCTAAGTTACCTTAAATATATATCTATCATAATTACAAAATATATTGTAAATATTCGGAAAATATTCGCTAATAATATATATTATATTGCCAAGTGACTCTTCAGGAAGTGCTGAATATCATATAATTTCTTCTTTGATTCAATTTTCATCCAGTACTTTTCCATGCCAAGTTAATATCAGAAACAATAGAAACTCAGGTTATTTAATTAGTAGGGCACCATAATTGATTTCATTCATTTCATAAATCATATGCCAGCATTACCTAAAACTAAAAGCTATATGCAATAAAACAAGACATCAGTAACCTAAAATAATTCGATTCGAATAAGATAAAAAATGTATAATGCTGAAGTTAATTTACCATAACACCCTATTTATTTATTGAGACACGTAAGTAGCAGATTTGATGCTTACATGGTTTCATATGTGGAGAAAATATCGAAAGCATGCATTGAAAAATAAACTTTTCAATTAATCCATAATCATGGGAAATAGCAGCCTAACATGACACGGAAAACAAATTAAACGTAGATTTACTTTCTCATCTTTCATCTTCTTCCGTGGCATGTTTGATCCTTCCATTATTTGGTCCAACTCTGAAATAAGAATTAAATTAAATTCTCAAAATCCTTCATAAACTATAAATTAAACAAATAATACAAAGAAGTAACATAAAAAAAATAAGTAAATAACAATCAGTTGAGGAAGTAGAAGAGAATTACAGAGCAAGAGAGTACGGTAAAGAATGAAGAAAAACGGGACAGGTGTTTAGCAGATGGAGGGACACGTGAAAGTACAACTTTTGGAAGCAATATACTATTGTACTAAAAAGTTACAGTAAGATTGAAAAAACAACCTCCCTTTCATTTTTCACTTAATCCCTAGTAGTGTGGAGTATCTAGAGTTTTTTTTGGTAATCAATGAAACATCACTATTGTTATGTTAAAAAATGTGGGCATATGTGTGATACTAAAGAGTTCGAGCAACATATCATTATTGTGGGTATATATATATATATATATATATATGTTATGTGTATATGCTTCTCTTCCCCGAAAATCTCCATCTCTCACGCCTTTTCTGCCATGCTGATGTCTGAACTACCACGAAAAAGATTTCAAAGTGGAGATGCGGGGGATCGAACCCCGTGCCTCTCGCATGCAAAGCGAGCGCTCTACCATTTGAGCTACATCCCCATACGTTACTCAAGATAATTACGTATCAATTGACTGTTCGACGAATCCCATCCCATGCTAGAGCAAGGGGGTTCGTGGTGCTGTTTGACTAGATTTGTGCTTAAACAGGAAAGCAAATTAACTAAGTCTGGCCTTTTAAATTCTTAACATAACAAGTCAATATAATAGAATATTTCCGGTTTTGATATTTTCAGTTTGATTCAATCTTTGCGGTTGTTTTTGAGTTTGACGTATGATACAAATAGTAAGCATAAATTCGAGCAACTCATACCTATCAGTTGTCGTAAAATATACAATAAATTTATCTTTAGACTATCAAATAATCTTGTACAACAAATCTGAGATTTAATGAAGAAGATGGTATTTAATACTTCCTCCATTCACTTTTACTTGTTGTTAATACACTATTATGGTTTAATCACTGATTAATTTGGTAATATAGAAAATAAAGCATTTAACTTATTATAAAAAATAAAATAAATATTTGAACTATGTAAAATTTATCCACACTAATAGTGCAACAACAACAACAACATACCCAGTAAAATTCCACAACCTGAGGTCTGAATCTACAATATTAGTGCATATTGAGTAAATCTATACGGCATGTTACATGAGGTGTGTTCGGTAAACAGGAAAATATTTTTCGTAAAAATATTTTTTTTAAAATGTGTTCTTGAAAAATAAGTGAATTTCTTACTTATTTTCTTATGTTCGGTTGATTGATAGAAAATATTTTTTGAAAAATACTCACCCAAGCCCCACTAACCCCCACACCCCCCCCCACCCCCCCCATCCACCCCACCCACCCACCACGCACCCTTCACCACCCACCCCACTCACCCTATCCAAATTCCACACCCTCGAACACACTTCATCTTCACCACTCCTACCTCACACCACGACCCACCTCGGCCCCACCCCACACCACCGCTCCATCCAACCCTCCCACCCACCCATTCTAAATATATTAATTTACTTTTATAAAAAAATTAGGATATCAGCCCGCGCTTCGCGTGATCGTAAAAGCCCTTAATAGTCTTCTACTATAATTTTAGTTGATACTTTTAGTAGAATTAGAGCTTTGATGAGATGATCTTTTCATTATCAGATTTTATTTTAATAAAGAGAAAAGAAAAATATTTTCACTTTTGTATATATATAAAAGTGTGTTGGGGGTTTTAATATATGATTCTGTTAGTCTGCTATATATTATTCCTAAATACGAATATATAGATATATTTTTTTCTTTCATCAAATTTAACCGCGCAAACTTTTCATTTTTATAAATTTTTATCAAGATAAATAAAATATGAAGTAGTAAATCTGAGAGGGGTGGGAGTGGGTCTAGAAAATCAGAAAAAAAAAACTTTTCAAAACCTTTTTAAAAAAAATAAAATTGAAGGGGGGGGTGGGGTGTTGGGGCGTGGGGCGGGGTTTTATAATTTTTTTTGGAGTGGGGTTTCTTCGGAAAACCAAAAAAAAAACTTTTAAAAACTTGTTTTATAAAAAAACATTAATTTTTGGAGTGAGTGGTAGGGGTGGGGTGGGGTGTTGTAGAAAACAAAAAAAAAATTAAGAAAAAAAAATTGTAGGGGGGATGGGGTGGTGTAGATTGTGGGAGAGGTTGGGATTTGACAGTTGTGGGTGGGTTGGGTGGTTGTAGGATGGTTGGTGAAATGTTACTTGTGGATTTGTTTTTCCTACTTTAATTAGGAAGTTATTTTCTCTATTTTTTAGGAAAGAAAATATTTTTTGACAAAAACTTTGACCTTTGAGAAATATTTTTCTCCCACCGAACACACCCTAAGTTGCTCCGTTCCTCAATTACAGCGAGCGGTGTTGAATCGTTGATGATGGAAAATGATATTTACAAGTTGTAAACCAGTCAACTGAAAACTCAATGCCTTTTTTTTTTCCAACCAAAAATAAAATAAAATCAATGACTCATTAAAGAAAACAAAAGCAAATTGGATTAATTATTACAAGCATGAGAAATAAATGAGTGTTGTACGAGTGGGATCCATAATTTGCAAGTTGAATGTAAAATTACATAATAGCATCCATCTAATCTAAGTACATAAAACGGCTGGCAACTTAATAATTCTTCAATTGAAAAAAGTATAGGGTACACAAAAGGATAAAGTTGATTTACGAAATAAACCTACTATTTGAGCCTAATAACCTGTATGAGTGCAAGTTGAGCAGAAGCATAGTTCTTTTTTTGTGGTTTTTTTATTAGAAATACGTTTTGGGGCTCAATTAATTTCAGAAAAAATCACTTTAAAAGGTAAAATACTTCCTATCAAGCCGATTCTATATATGTCAAGATTTCAACTATAACTCCACCACAACCTTTAATGTGGTAGAAACACAATTCTGTTATTAGCATAAGTTGCATTTAAATACATTCGAAATGAGCATTACTCCAAATATTCTTTGTAAAAAGTCTAACCAAATTGAAGCAGAATTGTTGTCGGGTATATACCTTTTGAATTATATTGCTAGATAGAAGTAAAACACACTTCCGTTCACATATGAGCAAGATTTGTTCTTGCAATATAATTGCCTATTTCATTATCATATGATATTTCAACTGTGCAAAGACAATTCAGCAGTAGTTCTTGTTAACCCCAAACATATCTATCAATGGGCAGCATCATATCAGCACAACTAGTTCTTGTAATAAGACACATCTCTATAACGAAACAAATTCAGTACTTAGTTAAGATCCTACCATCTGTGAAAAGAACCTTGCCAACAAAATTTCTCCGAAATAACAAGATCATAGAAAAACTTGGATTTAAGTCCAGGACTAACTGCTGCAAGTCAACTAATTTTCCCTATCCTTGGAATAAAAAATGATCGTTGAATCAAGATAGAACCTTTTGCCTTTTATAGTCCCTCCTATTGCTTCCTTCCACCCTTGGAGCTCTTCATCCAACTCCTTTCTCTTTCATTGCATTTTCCAGACGTTCCACCTGTCTTCAAGTATCAATAACAAAAACTGAAACTGAATTAGTAACAAGCCAAATGACAATAAGAAGAAAAAGGAGGACATCAATTTGTTTTAGCAGAAGTAAAATGGAACTAACCCCTACACAAAATCCTTGGAATTGGCAAGAATCGTCTTTTACACTACCCGAGTTCATTTCAGCGGACTTTCTCTTGTTGGAGAAGGTTAGAAAGGTGTCGTTGAAAGATGTAGACGACGAAGTAGAACACATTGAAGGAGTTCCAGTCCGACAAGAAGAAGAAAATGTCCCAATATCACTTTGGAACATTTCGTCAAACAGATCCTGCAATTCCTCAAAGGTTTCTCCCTGATTTTCCTGTCAATTCATACAACATCATCTGAACACCATGCCACATCTTAGCCACGTCTATGTTATAAATAAGGGATAAAGTACTACTACTAGTATTATATTAACAGTGAATATAAAATCTGCGTTAGGTCCACCACCCAGACTTCAATTTGTTCAATAAACATCTTATGCATAGGTACTCTTACTAAATTAGCATCCAGTATAGCAGACATAAATTAATTCTTCTTTTGTGGGATATTTTTCATTGTAAATTTAAGAAGATAAAAGGGAAATAAAGAACTCACATTGGACTTATTTTGGCTCATCATAGCTGCCATTTCATTCATGAAATCACCCATTCCCTGCACAACAATATCCACTTCAAAATTTGTGACAACAATTTGCTTGATGCAATTTATACAGCTTAACCAAAATATTTTGGGATAAAAACAGGATCTATGGTCAATTGAATCACCGGCTAATTGGCTGTGTTGCTCTGACTCTGTTACTCCGACTCCGGAAAAATGTTGCCGCACCCGTGTCAAGTGCTTAAAAATGCACTATTTTTGGACGATCTAACACAAACCCACATTTTCTAAGAATCCGAACAACATAAATCACCCGCATATTATCAAAAGAAGTCAGAATTTCCATGTTCAGCCCTCAAAGTAGAATCATATCATTTCCCCCTGGCATAATGGCTGTCTATGACTTGCCTAAAGACTAAAAAAGAACACATTTTTCTTCTTTGTTCCAAAATTAATGACTTGATTAACACTAATACAAATATTTTTGAAATAATATTATGTGAGCCTATTTCTTGAGTTTCAACTTGACCACCTATTAGCCCAATCAAAAAGTAAAAACAAATGGAACAACATGAAAGTGATCCAACCTGCTACAAGCATGAAACAAAACATTACTAATGTATCAGTCATAATTCTAAATTTTACTTATGTATCAGTGTAAATTTCAACACGAGAGAATAAAAGAAAGAGTTGTTACACTTTCGTCATCATCATCACCAGAGTCATAAACTCCTACATCGTACAGAAATCTTTTGTTGGCATCCGATAGCACTGCAAATAATTCAATTTCAGTATGTATCCATTAATTCACAGAGCTCCTTTACTGTTAGCCAGTACTAGCAGGACAAAACACTATGATCAACAAAGTACAATAAAAATGTACGGCACAATTAAGATATAAAAAGCATCAACTAGCAATCAATTAGTACCAGAATATGCTTCTTGAATGGCCTGAAATTTCTTCTTTGCCTCGTCCACAAACTTTGAATTCCCCGATGCTGAACAGCGATCTGGATGCCATTTCTTTTAAAAAAAACAAATTTAGTACTAAAACGACATATAACACGTTGCAGGACAAATAATTATAGCACGCAGGAACCTAAAAAATCATGTCATATTAATGTGAATAACTCTGTTTCATGATCAAGATTCAATTTTTTTAAGAACTAAAAAGAAAAATAAAAAAAGGTGAGAGTCTAGAGACCCTACTGATTGGACTAGACAAAGCAACACAAAATAATTGTTTTTTTTTTGTTTTTGCAAAATCTGACCAGTGCAAGCTTCTTGTAAGCATTCCTAAGCTCTGTTTCAGTGCATTCCTTCTTCAATCCCAATACTCCATAAAAATCATTGTTTTTCTCTTCTTCACCAGCCATTCTTCAATTAAATTGATCAACAAAAACTTAACCCCACAAATATTTCTTATCTTGCCGACGAATTAAATACAAAGATAAACCTTTTACCAAGTCAAACTAGAACAATCTTTTTGAACGTAAAAAGACCCATCTGTTTGGATACGGAACCTTAGCATTATTGGTGAGGAAAGGGAGAAGAAAAAGTCTGAATGCTAAGGTTCAGGGAAAGAACTCTCCAGAAACGGGACTTCCATTAATACACTTTTTTGGACTTTCCTATGAATTAAGAAAATGTGTGGTTTAGATGAGGTTTAATTAAGGGATGAACGGCTTGGATTGAATGGTGAAGATATTTTGTGAGTGGTTGTATCCAGAAGTTTCTGTGATCTGCTGTTCCTTGCCTTTTGTTGATGCACTATATATTAATTAAACTAAACTGTTCTTAAATATGAGAAAGGCTTATGCTTTTTTTTTTTATATAATTCAGGTCTCCATGCTTGCGCCTGATTACTTTCTGGAGGTAATAGCATCGGTCTTTCAATACTATTACCAGGTAAATTACGGTATGTGCTTCGATGGCCAGTTTTCTGGCTGCGTACAACTCGGTCCTTCAACACTATTACCAGGTAAATCGGGGGATGTGCTCCAGATGAGTTTCGTCTGGTCCCAGTCAATGAGACAAGGTCAAATTCCCAACATGCAGAGTTTCTTCGTCTTTGCAGGAATCGACCCATGTTGTCACATGTGAGCCTTATAAGCGTCAGGATTTCTTGCTGGGTATCTTGGAGGACGGCTTATGCTTATTTATATTGTGGGCTGAATGTAAGGTGGGACCTACTTTAGTACATTTAACACCAAAAAGGTAATTGGCCCACCAATTGCAAATTGGGCGACGGCGTTTCCAATATTTACAATCTAGCCCCTGTTAGTTGCATTTATCTTTTGGCAATAAAGTTGCAACTTGGAATTCCGGAAAATTCTGACAGGAAAAAAAAAGTGCAAGTAGACAAATATAATAGACTCGGTACTTCTCCATGGTTTTTTAATCCTCTTTAGAACAAAAGATCCATATGCCCTTTACTCGGGGGCGAATTTAACGGGCACGTAAATTCATGATTACTATAAAATTAGATATTTTATATATATATATATATATATATATATATATATCTTTTAAAATTAGTATTTTCTTAGTTTTAATAATTGGTTATTTTAATTTGTGCATACTTCTTAAGAAAGTTTTCACTCCTAGAAAGTTAGAAAACAAGAAATTTTTTGGAAGAATCTACCTAAAGTATTCTTGAAATTTTAAAGAACTGTTTATTTTGAAAAAAATTGAAAGACCTAAATAACCACTTATTATGAAATGGAGGGAGTATAATGTTATATATTGGAAGTTGGAACCCATACTACAAGAAGGTTAAATGATTTGATTGAATATTCAGTTATTTATTTAGAGAACTAGAGATAGATTCTCACTTAAGTTAGAAATTCTAGATTCGCATCTCCTTTGAATGAGTAATTTTATTGCGTAATTATTCAGTATTTACTGTTCGATTAATTCTATTTATGTTGTGTATGACCCATATTAAAGGAATAAATCCCAATGTGGCCTTTGCAATTATCTTTAGACTTTAGAAAACTTTACAAGTTCAATGTTTGTCTTGTAAAATTGTGATGTTAAGAGTGAGACCACATAAAAGTTGGTAAGAGATAAGAAGAGTGCTGGGATTCATTGCACTCCTAATTCAACATTAATTCCTAAACCACCAGCTTGCATGTGTAACGCAATTTGTAGTATCCAGTCACCTCAGTCCGGAATTTAAATGACCTATAATGTGGGGTTTTGAACTAAAATACCTTACAAAAAAAAAGTGACAAATACCTTTTGCACAGAAATTTTGTGTAATAGGGTTTGATAAATTTTCTCACACTTTCTATAATTTTAAAGTTTTGATAAAAATCGTGGTGCACCCGTATCTCAGGAGCGATATGCACAGGTCATTGGCAGTTTGTGTACATTACAAACTGCACACGAACCGACATCGCTTATCCAGTCAATAAGTTGGCTAGGTTCACTCGTAATTCAGGCAATGATCACTGGAAGGTGTTAAATCGGATACTACGGTATCTGAAATATTCGCTGACCTACAGATTACATTATTCCAGATATCCAGCCGTACTGGAAGGGTACAGTGATGCAAACTTGATATCGGACATAATAAACACCAAATCCACCAGTGTGTATGTTTTTACAATTGGTGGAGGAGTTGTGTCTTGGAAGTCCTCTATGCAAACATGCATCGCCCGATCCACGATGGAATCGGAGTTTATCGTTTTGGACAAAGCAGGAGAAGAAGCAGAGTGGCTTCACGACTTCTTAGAGGATATCCCTTGTTGGGATAAACCCGTGCCTTCAGTGATGATTCGCTGTGACGGCCAATCGGCTTTGGGAAGGGCACGAAGTAATATGTACAACGGCAAGTCTAGACACATTCGTCGGAGACATAAGACAGTTAGGCAGTTGATCACTACATGTGTCATTTCCATTGATTACGTCAAATCAAAGGATAACTTAGCAGATCCTTTAATTAAAGGCCTACCCAAAGATCAAATATTCTGTTTGTCTAGGGGAATGGGCTTAAAACCTATACAATAAGAATCTTTATGGTGGTAACCCAACCTTACTGACTGAAGATCCTAGAAATTTGGTTCAATGGGAAAACTAAGCTATAGAGGTTCAGTTTAGCGCTTCACTTGAAGTAAGTGCACTTCGGATTATCATTCTTCAAAGAAAGATAACTCCAAAGTCGTTCCCGCAATAGACATTAAGTGATACCGGCATGATGGGTAAAGTATAAGTTCCTAAAACTTTTAATGATTCCTAACACTTGCGAGTGGGGTAGAGTTATACCTTATAGGAGATCACCTATTTAAGTGCGAAGACATACCGCTTCAAATGAACGCACTTAAGAATCCAAGAGTTGTCCATAGCCACAACGGACAAAACAATAAGAAGAAATGAATATGGAGAATTATTGTGTTGATATAATTGTCTTGGTTTACACTGAACACTGACGGTTCAAGACATCACGTTCACCGCGCAGTAAGTAAATTCGATGGTTATCAACTAAGAAAGGTTCAAAGCCGAAAGCTACCTTTCCTGATGCAATATCTTTTCCGCTGAAAGATTGCTGAAACTTTGGCACGCTGTGTACACCAATTCTCTTTCAAGAGGGGATTGTTGAAAATTTTACTAATGTGGGATTGAGTTTATCCCATTTTTGATGACTTAAACATGTAGGCCCCGCATGTCAGAAACATTATTTTTTTCGCACATGCCTAATTTACTAAGTGAGTAGATAATGTTAGTGCCAAGTATCGTCAAATTTATTGAGAAATGAAAGAGATATTGATACACAAAGTAAGGTATTTGAGAAAAAACAATTGTAAAATTTACATCTATGTTCTAAGTTTGAGTAAGGTTTTGGGACCCTAAGAAAGAGACATTGGTAAAAGAAGGAAGAATTGAGCATTGGTTAAAGAAGGAAGAATTGAGCATTGGTAAAAGAAGGAAGAATTAAGCAACATATAAGCTTTAAGTTTGAGTAAGGGTTTGGAGCCACAAGAGGTAACCCATGTGTTTAGAAGGGAGAGGACCTAAGTGAGCTTGGGTTCGGTGCTAAGCCCACATGTCTTGCCGCCCGCCTTGCCACTTTGCGTCTGTCAGTTCGAGCTCGAAATTTGAATTGTTAACTATTTATATTCTTGTCCCTGAAGATTTCGGAACGTTACAACAGTTCCAAAACCAACAGACGTTACGGCTGACTACTTAATTGCTCAGAACGTTACAACGATTTTCAAGACGTAACTGTTGGCTCTAATGAGGTAACAGTTACAAACATTGAAGACGTTGCCTCCCTCTCTATCCTATAAATTGAACATCTATGTTCAATTGGAAAACACACCAAACACACAACAGAACGTAGAAGCAGACAACACTCCCTTCTCTTTGTTTGTCCAGAAACTCAAACAAACTAGTTTATCTTTCTGTTCTGTTCTTCGCCAAGAACATACACACAGAAAACGAAAACACAGAAAGTAGGCTGAAAATATTTTCCGCTCTATTTCTTCAGCAATCTGTTCTTATTCATTGTCTTCGCTAGGATCAATTGTATTTGCTTTGTACAATTGATTAGTTGTTGTTTTATCTTGAAAGACTATTGCCCAATACCGTAAAATATTTATACGGGGCAATTTTGTCTGAAAGACAGAAAGTTATCTCTCGACTCAGCATTCTTCTTGTTTAACCTTTCGACTACACTTTAACCCTATTTTCGTTACATACAATCCGGTTTTTACCAATATTTTATTTGATATACTTTTTTTAATCTGTTCAGAATTAATAATATCATTAATTTTTAAATTTATTTTACTATTAGCATTCTTATTTTATTATTAATAATGATGTGGTTTGCTAGAACTTACTTAATTCAAAAATTCATTCTTTTATAAGGAAAGAAAAATAAATCTGATGATTATTATTATGTTCAATCGAGTGGCGATCGTTAGGTCACTTAATTGTGGTGAAATGATATGTAAAATATCACCCTCACTCGTTCAAAAAGATAAATTTGATACTTTGCATAGTATTTGGCGAGAACATATGATCACTTACTTAAATACAAAAAAAAAAACTCTTTTAAAGATCTCATGTCAGTTATTTAACGATCTATGTGCTATTTAATCTTCTATTAACTAAATGTAATGGATCATAAAATCAAGGGATAAGGGCCTAAAATATCTTTAAACTATTAGAATTGATACAAAAATGTCATTCATCCACTTTTCTGTCTTCGAATACCTTCGTCGTTAATCTATGAGGTCTAAAATGCTTTATTTTTAACAGTCCACATCTAATTTAAAAAATCAATAATTATTTAACACGTGTTATCACTTGATTGACATAATTTTGGGTCCACAATAAATTAAAAATAAAAATAAAAACTCTCCCCCCTCCCCCTCTCTCTACACCACACACACCTTGTAAGTCAACACCAGCTTTCTTTGCTTCAAATTTCACAAATTTTTTATTTCTAAATATGTCAAATGGATGCAATAAAAGTTCTTATTATATTTTAATAGATTATACGTAATTTCTTATACTTAGTTATCTTTAATTAGTTCTTATACTTTAGTTACTTTTAACTGGGCAAAGTGGAGTGGATTATGGAGTTGGGGTTGGGACAAATCAAAAGTTTTGTCTATTAAAATTATGTATGAACAAGTTAAAATTTAACTATGATTTCGTCGCAAAACTCATTCAATTAAAGAAAACCAAATTCCTATAAAACAACGTTACAACATAGCTCTTCGTGTGGACCCTGAAGCGAATAATTAATTAATTAGTAGGAAACTTCAAAAAAAGAAGAAATATGATGTATTTGATGGATGAATGTACTGCTAATTATCATGCTGCGGTGAAAATGTTGTGTTCATGAAAAAACTGCATGTGAATCTTATTCCTCAAATCCATTAAAATCCTAATTTTCTCAATTTTTACGACAAGCTATATATGCTCCATCTGTTATTTTTTCCCTTCCCTATGACCCAATCCCCTCCCACAGGAAACACTTTTTTTCGTAGGGATTGTCATAGCTCTGCAAAGATTGCATGCAAGGTGAAGGAGGAGGGCGGGGGTTGATTGGGTGGAAGAAGACTAAAAATGAAAGAGAGAGGAGAAGTGGGTTAAAGGGGATTGGGTGGGCTGATGAGTGTAGAGAGAGGGAGGGGAGGGGGGGGGAGAGAGAGATTTTTTTTAATTTATTATGGGACCCAAAATTAGGCCAATCAGGTGATGCCACGTGTTAAATAATTATTGATTTTTAAGTTAGATGTGGACCATTAAAAATAAGGGTATTTTAGACCCCAAAAGTTAACGGCGGGGTATTTTGTACCAATTCTAATAGTTTAAGAGTATTTTAGGCCCTTTTCCGTAAAATCAATTTTTGAATATTTGACTTACATATAAAAAAAATATAAAAATTACAGTATCGTATATGGTCAAAACACAGTCCTGTAAATTGAAACTATTAGACGGGGTATAATGAATCCCACAATATAAAAAGGATCCCTCTGCCAATCTATGCTCTTCATAAATTAGTGCTGCTCTAGCCTCTTCTTCGTGCTCAGGTTAGGATAGCATGGTCGTCCTCATCACTGTTGTGCGTGGGGGACCTCTCTTTATGAATAATGTAAGAGTAGCATCTAACTTGGCCAAATAAAGGAATGACTTGTTTGTTTCGAAGGAACCTTTACATTATTATGAATCAGCTATGACAGTATGACGTTATAAAATTTATTTCTACGTGTGGTCCAAATGCTTTCTCTGATAAATTTGACGTGCGTTTCAATTTCAGCCACAATATAATGTACTGGAACTATCTGTAATTAAAAACAATCTAAGCTAAGTCCTAACAACTACGAAGCCAATCTTTCTCTAACTTTCTAATTAACTTGAGAGACGTTTTAGTCTATTGATTCTTCAGTATTAGCAGCTAGAATATGTGCTCCGAGATGCCAATTTACTGACCATATAAGATACTGTGCTCCATGTAAGACCCTTCTTGTTTCCTCTTTAGATGGTATTGAAAGAAATAATCCCCTTGATTATTTTCATTGATTGAATAGATATATATATAAGTTACAAAATAGAAGAATCCTATTCCTATTCTATTTCTAAAACCTTATTCTACCATAATTCTAACTATACAATTATGGTATGTGTATATCCTAAATATGGTAAGAGTATATCCTATTCTAGGTAACAAATATACTACAATATACACACAATATACTTTCCTTAATAAACAATATTTGCTACACTGTTTTTCTGCTTGCTGTCCCGTGTTGGGCTGGACATTACTGGGCCTCGACAGGCCCACTGCCGAGAAGGTCTGATTGCGGCACTGCTGCTTGCTGCTGTATATCACTGATATACATGTGATATACACTGCTGTATATTCAGTGTATATCACATGTATATTGCTCTGTTTAACAGGTATATATATTTCCAATGAAACGTTGATTACATAAGGAATTTTCTCAACTAACATCGCGGGCTATGCATTCTGGATTGATCTCTAATAATAAGCCTAAGGCCTAGAAATGGATTTGGAATTGGACTTATTTGAGCCCGTGATGACATGATTCTAATGTTCTTTTCGCGCGGATTTCCTTCCTATGGACTGGTCTTTAATTTTTGGCCTACTTCACATTTAATAAAAATATGTGGGCCAAAGTACCATTTATTTGCGGGTCTATTAAATCATAGATTCTGGGTTCGAATCCCAGCAGAGGCAAAAAAAAGAAAAAAAATTCACAAGGCAAGATTTTCATAAAAATTATGCCTATTGGGCGGAAGTTGTATAGAGACTATGCCCCAATAATTTCTATGTAACTAGCCGAACAAGACATAATCTTAATATATCAAAGAAAGTTTGCCTTCATGCATAATTACATAGAAAAATGGCATGGTTTCTATACAATTTTGGCCGAATATGCATAATTATTATGAAATCTTGTCTTGCGATTTTTTTAGCTCTATTGAGATTCGAACCTACAACCTTTGAGATATTTTTAATTATTTTTAAGGCGAAGAACAAAAATTAAAGACCGCCAATTTGAGGACCAAAACTTAAAAATCACCCTAAAATAGGGAAATCGTGCGAATTGTTCATTGAGTTTTATCTTGGGCCTTGTTTAGATCATCTGATAACAACCCATAATCAATCACGGCGCCTTCTTCCCTTTTACTAATCTAATAAAATATTAAATATGTGTAGAAATTTATTTATAATTATTTTAATCCAATAATTACTACTTCCTTCGTCCCAAAAAAATTATCTTATTTTTCTTATTAATTTGTCTCAAAAAGATTGACATATTTATATATTTAAAAATAATTTAACTTTATGAGAAGATATTCTTTTATTTCTTAAAGGCTCGTTTTGGACCACACATTTTAAAAATATTCTTTTATTCCTTAAATTATGTGTTAAATCAAACTAAAATATTTTTTTTGGGACCAAAAAAGTACTAAACATATACCTGTATGATGTATGTGTATGATATAGGGACAATTCTTTCCGTTTATGCTTATGTAATATCATGCCCCATCATTTGAGCATCATGGGTCACGTGTCATCGATTAACCGTCGAGGCTTGGAGATGTTGATGTGGCGATCATGACTTAGAGGTTGCAATATCCAAGTTGAGAATATCTAAAGTTATATATTTTTCTCACTCTGTACCAATCGGTATGAAATTATAGGAAAAAGATTCAATTTGGTTACTATATGTTGGGTGAAATTATAACTGAAATACAATTACAATTGAAAAGATAAGAGGGGTTGCTCAGATGGTAAGCGTTATTTACTTTCAACTCGAATGTTGCGAGTTCGAATCACCAACGGAGCAAATGAGGGAGCTTCTGGGGAGGGCTTTAAAAAAATTGAAAAATACAAATGAAGAAATAATATCTTCAGGCTGAGGCGCGGATATTTCACTCTCTTTAAAGAGATTCAAGCCCATTGCAGCAAATCTTTACAGGTTCAGAAGTAATTTTTCTGACTTGTCCCCTTCAGAATACAACAGCTCAACAACGTCGTACTACTCAACGAACTCTGGACAATGTCATTACACGATATTACTTGAAATTGATGCCAGAGAGAACTTCAATTACATAGCAAGTTAGCACTGTCTAGCCTGCTTCTATTACACGATATTACTTGAAATTGAATTCTACTCCTTTTATCATAAGAAACCAACGATGATCATTAAAGGTACAAATACATAATATTACGATGTGAATTATGATCTACCCATTGAATTATTTTCTGTTAAGTCATTAAACTGTTCGTTGGGACCGTTAACTAAGGAGTATTATTAAGCGGTCGGTCATATTTGAGCCAAAAACAGATTTTTCTTTCCTCCAATAATTTCCCCGCAATTTAATTTAGCTGATACTCTGCAACTTGTCAAGAAGATGGCCCTTCTAATTCTAGCCTTTTGATATATGCCACCATAAAAGATGTCATTGACAAGTCCACCCACAGTCCAGCACCGGGGACTAGAGATGGCAGGTGGGTATAATTTTGCGGATTTCGCACCGCACCCGTCCCAATTGGGGCGGGTATGGGTATAACTTTGGCGGGTAGTAGGCGGGTATGGGTATTGAAAATGTACCCGTCACGGGTAGGCGGGTAGGTGGTGGATTTGCAGTCATACCCGCCTACCCGCTTACCCTGCCCTTACCACTCGCCGCGCCCGCCCGCCCGCCTACCACGCCTAGCTTATATAGCTAAAATAATATCTGAGTTTGTCTACATTTGTAATATATAGTTATTTGAGTGGATAATTTTTTGGGTTTCTTGGAAATTTTATTTTCTTGATTCTTTGTTGTGCAGTGAGGAAGAGGTGAAAAAAATGGGTGGCGGGTAGGCGGCGGGGTCGGCGGGCGGGGAGGCGGGCGGGTAGGGAGGTGCCGGGTAGGCGGGTGGGGGGGCGGGTTGGTAGGTGGCGGGTGGGTGGCGGGTATAGGAATATACGCGTCTAGGCGGGTATGGATGTTGAAAATTGTACCGCCATACGGGTGGCAGTGGGTAGGGGTATAATTTTTTTTTGGCGGTGCAGTGCGGGGAGGGGGTACCCGCACCCGCCCCGCCCAATTGCCATCCCTACCGGGGACAAGAGATAAATCATAAATATAACTTAGTGTTGTAAATATTATTTATTTATTATTATAAATATTTATGTTTAGAAAAAAAGTTAGAATTTATGACTTTGGGATCAAACTATTTTCCCCTTATAAATATAGAAGTTCTCTTCATTGTATTTTGATCCTCAAGAGAAATAAATAATTCTCCCATCTTCTCTCTTTCTCCACAATATTCTTATTCTAATTTTATTATTTTATAACACGTTATCAGCACGAGACTAACTAAATAAAATTATTTAATTCAGTGGAGTTTAATTTTTAAAGAAGTTCTGGCATGAGAAAGTTCTGATGTGAGGTAAGTTTCCTTCACTTAATTTTCTAACCATAACTAGCATATTTCAATGGTTGATAAATACAGAGTCTGCTTCGAAAAATAATATATAATTAGTAAAGAATGATTTAAGATTCATTCATAATATTCTTGAATTTGCATGCTGAAATGTTGGATTTACTATGCTTCGTGATTTAGTGTATATATATATTGGTCCAGTCTTGAAGCAGAATTTGACAACCAATAAGGAATTTAACTTTTTGGTTCCACTCATGGCAATACTAACTTATAAATTCATCTGATGAAGTTAAAATTGGATTAATATTACTTCCTATAGTATTTATATATTGTTTAGCTATTACCAAAATATCTGCCAAGGAAATTTATGATGGTTTTAGTAGATTTCAGTAAGACTTAGAATCTCACCTAAGTATGTGGTAAGTATGTAACATTCGCTTAAGTGATAGAATATTTTTTTCCTGAGCATATATACCCGTTTAATCTTTTATTTGATTAAAAGATAATGTTCACGTTGAAACATATTATATAGCCGAATCACTCTTGACTTTAGACAGAAACGTGATTTGAGGGATTTGTTTACATCAAATTTTTATTTGGTGGCGATTTAAAAGTTAAATTTGTTTACTCCTACCAACTTTATAGGGTCATCACTATATGTCTCTAATTAATTTTCAGATTTCGTTTACTTTATGGCATTTATGTCCTTAATATTATGTGATCACATATCATGAAGCGTATTAGAATTGCCATGTGTTTTCTATCAGTCTCACTTATACAAAAAACTATAAAGTGGACAATAATAGGTTTACTAAATCTCCAACAGAGTTCACAATAAATATTTGATTATCGGGAGTGAAAATATTTCCCAAGTCTTATTATAATTAAATTTAAATATGCCTATAATCACCAGAAGTGATCATATTTTTTAGACTTATTGTAATTATAATTGAAGACATGTAGAGAAAATTCTCTATGTTAATATGTATGTCTCGATTTGTTCATGAAGTAGCAATATCTTAAGAAAGACTCTAAGCTATCACAATTTAAGGCATGTTAAGATGATTATATCTCTTTATTAAATAATGAGAACTTTTGATAAATGTTATAACTATAGATTCATTCTATGAAGTGAATGTGACAATATTTAATAAAGGTTATAAATACGAACATGCACTTGATTGTGGAGTTATCACGACTTATCTCTGGAGAGGTAGAAGAATTAAGATATTTTTTAAATATTCTTTGCTTTACTCCCGAAGTAGCAAACTCAAAAATCTGCTCCCCAAGTAGCAAACTCAAAAATCTGCTCCCCAAGTAGCAAACTCTTTAAACCATACTCCTAAAGTAGTAGAACTTTAAAATTTACTTCTGAAGTAGTAAGACCTTGGAATTTACTTATGAAGTAGTATATCTTTAAATGTTACTCCCGAAGTGTTAAGACTTTAAACTTTACTCTTGAATGTAGTAATGATTTGAACCTTTCTCCAGAAGCAGAAAAACTATGAGAAATATATTGAAGTGGTATTTTCTTGTACTTGAGAAAAATATTGATCTATTGAAAATTGTGTATAAGTGTATCTAAATGGTCAAGTTTCATTCACCAAAGTGAATGAAGAAATACCACAACACAACTCCTGGAGAGATAAAATAACAAAGGATATAAATATTATTTTGTAGTATAAAGGCCATTGTTGCACGTACATGTCATACGTCAAATCATCTTGGATACTTTTATTATGTATCATTTTAAGGCAAAATGTATTATGTTTACTTACTGATTTTCCAGAAGGAAATAACAATTCATACAAAAAAATTCGTGAAGAAAGAAAATAATTATGTGGTTGCAACTTTGATACAAAATATTCATATATTAATGGGTATTCTCCTTGAAGAAGATATTTACCATAGAAGTTGATGATAGAAGTATCAAAAATTGTATAACTTTATGTTTACTTTTTGCCATTTATGAATATAAGAATGTCTTTAAATATTCATTCGGTTGTAATTTTTTTGTCTTGACGCTAGCGATGTCAGGGTAATATTTGATAGTACAAAATTATTTAAGGGCTCCAGAAGAGCTAACTATTTATCTAAAAGATCACGACACTAGCAGTGTCCAACCAATATGTGATAATGGAGAATAAAGTAAATGCTCCTCAAGAGCTTAAATACTACTCACTCCGTCCCAAAAAAAATTGGTCTAGTTTGACTTGACACAAAGTTTAAGAAATAAAGGAACACTTTTGAAATCTGTGGTCCAAAATAAATTTTAGATATTTGTGTGGATGTAAATGATCTCATAAAGTTAAATTGTTTCTAAATATAAAAATATGTCAATCTTTTTGGGACAAACTAATAAGAAAAGTTGGTCAATCTTTTTGGGACAGAGGGAGTATTATGTAATTCGTTTTAGAATGTGATATACGAAGTTGGGTTGATCAAAACACAAGTTATAGTAAACCCGAAGTTTACTAAAATAAATGGCTATTATATTGAAGCTATAAATGATTGGAGGATTAAATATCTTCAAAATCATAGTGGGTAAGAAATATGTATGTGAAAGGTTACCCTCTTTATTCTTCAAGTTGTACTACACAAATATAAGCATGATGAAATCATATTACATGGTAAATCAGAAGTTTATTGATACAAAAAAGAATTCATGTAATAATAATTAGAAATTTACTAAAATAAATAGCACATGTTATGGTAAACTTGAAGTTTACTAGTATAGATTATTTTATCAGTTTGACATGATCATTTTGGCCATCCTGATTTAAATGTATTGTGCTAATTGAGTTTTCAGAATATATATAAGAACTAGAAGATTATTCAAGAATTCTTTTGTGTTGCTTGTTCTCATTATAAGTTGATTAGACCAGCTAATGTTGGATTGAATTGCCTAAATATTGAAAAATATAAAAGGTGAATATTGGCTCGTTCACCTATTATGTGATATCTTAATTAGATGGATCATGAGATGGTCACATGTGCGTTTATTGTCAACCTGCGATTTCACATATGCAAAGTTGCTTGCTCAAAATAATTGAGTTGAGAGCACAATTTTCAGATTATGTAATCAAGATAATTCATCTTGATGATGCTGGTTTATATCCAAGATGATTTGGCATTAAATGTCCCGATATATAATTAAACCATTGCTTATGAGAATATAGATTCACGTGTTGGTCTGAAATATGATATATTGTATACAACATCAATTGTATGTTTTAGACTAATAAATTATGATAAATTCTCTCCTCACAATTGGTTCAGAGTCATGAATCAAATATTTTCATGTAATAATTTTTTATATGTGATATAAGATTAATTAATTTACCATGAATACAAATATGGATTCCACAAAAAAACGGGATATATGTTAGTTTTTCTAACATAAGGGGGGAAGGGGGAGAATAAGCACCTAGAAAATATATTGTGAATTATCATTAGTATGATCCCCATTCAAAAATTTACGTCAAATGCTAGAAGTATTTACTTACCCAAAATTAATTTCTAATTTCAGCTGCAAAATGCTCCTATTAAAATTAATATCCCCGGAGGACAAAGTCTACAACATGCATGAAGCATGGTAGATCAATCGGTTCCAAATGAAATAATCTTTGATAAGGAAGAGAAGTAATTAATCAAAATAATCATAATAAGGAGTCAATATGCTCTTGAAGAGCCTACAACATAATACATCATGAAACCTCATAAGAGGTTTAGGTACCTAAAAATAATGAAAGTGATGAGATCTCAACAAGTGTACATTGTGAACCGATACAAATGATATATCCTCGACAATCTCTTTGACACAATATAGCGCGTAATATTGTAAAGATAATGAGGATCTGAATATTACGTCTGTTAAAGCATGTTGACATATAAAATTAGTACTAAGTGAAATGACACATCTTGATAAGCGTAAAGCTCATTGGACCGGCAGACTAGACACCAGAAAATGTCACACATTTAAATTTTAATAAATATTGTCAATTGACAAAAATTATAAGAATTTTATATATCTGAAGCATATACAAGTTATAGAAATTTGTTCATATTTCTTATATGAAATAAATCAAGCAATGTGAATGTGATTTAATCACCTTAATGAATATACAATGACTAAGGGTCTATTTATTCTTACGTCTTTGTGAAAATCAAAATCTGTCATATTGTTAATGCAAGTTGATGACTTGAATATTATTGAAACTCTCACTTTTGGAGTTTGCTAGAGCTTTTGGGATGGTCATAGACAATGGAGGAAACTTCAATGGACATATCGAGACACTTCCGGAGGTTATGACGACGTGCATAGAGGTTTTGGCCTCAGGAACAGAAATGGGGGAGGCGTCTCACTTTTGGAGTTTGTTAGAGCTTTTAGGATGGTCATAGCCAATTCAAGGTTCCTGAAGAAGGAGGAGCATTTGGAGACTTTCCGTAGTTCGGTGGCTAAGACTCAGATAAAATTTTTGCTCCTTAGGAAGGTTGACAAAGGTCTTTGTAAAGACTGCAAGGTTATTTCGAAGGAGGATCGTACAACCCGACATAAGCTTTTGTTGATGGATTTGGAGATCAATATGGAGAATAAGAAGAAGAGGGTTGTGGATGACAAGTTAAGAATCAAATGGGGGAGTTTGACCATGGCTAGTGCAAAGGAGATGAGGAAAAGGTTGATGGCTAAGGGGGCTTGGGGGAGTAGTGGTGATGCGACCGGAATGTGGGATAAGACGACCAGTTGCATTGGAGAGGTTGCTAGAGAAGTGCTACGGGTCTCGCGGGGTAGCCGTGGTGGGCATCGAGGGGACTGGTGGTGGAATGGTAAATTTCAAGAGAAGGTGGAAGCAAAAAATGACGTATACGAAATTGGTAGAAAGCAATGATGAGGTGGAGAAGTGGACGAATAGGGAATTCTATAAGATGGCGCGGAAAGAGGCAAAACTAGCGGTTACGGCGATGAATACGGCGGCTTTTAAACATCTATATGTGGAATTAGAGGAAAAAGCAGGGATAAAAAATTGTACAGACTAGCCAAGGCGATGGAGAGGAGGGCCCGGGACTTGGATCACGTGAGGTGCATCAAGGATAAGGACGACAAAGTGTTGGTGGATGACGCACATATTAGGCGGATGTGACAGTCTTACTTCCATAAACTCTTGAACGAAAAAAAAAGATAGAGACATTGTGTTAGGAGATCTGGAGCACTCTGGTAGGTACTAGGTTTTGGGTATTGTGAAAACATTAAGGTTGATGAGGTTCAGGGTGTTGTGTGCAGGATGCGCAGGGGACGAGCAACCGGGCCTGATGAGATCCCAATTGAATTTTGGAAAAGCGCAGGCAGGGCAGGTTTGGAGTGGCTGACAGAGTTGTTTAACTTTATTGTTAAGACGGCGAGAATGCCCGAAGAATGGAGGTGGAGTACAATGATTCATTTGTACAAGAACAAATGTGATATACATAGTTGCAACAACTATAGGGGTATCAAGCTGCTAAGCCATATTATGAAAGTTTGGGAAAGAGTCGTGGATATGAGGGTGAGAAGATGAGTGTCTATCTCCGAGAACTAGTTTGGATTCATGCCTGGGCGGTCGACTACAAAAGACATACATCTTATTAGGAGGTTGGTGGAGCAGTATAGGGAGAGGAAAAGATACTTACATATGGTTTTCATCGACCTCAAGAAGGCATACGACAAAGTCCCTAGGGAGGTTCTATGAAGATGTTTGGAGGTTAGAGGTGTACCTGTGGCATACACTAGTGCAATCAATGATATGTATGATGGAGCCAAGACTAGAGTACGGACAGTAGGAGGAGACTCGGAGCACTTCCCAGTGATGATGGGGCTGCACCAAGGATCAACTCTTAGCACATTCCTATTTGCCTTGGTGATGGATGGACTGACACGACAAATCCAAGGGGAGGTGTCATGGTGTATGTTATTCACATACGACATAGTCATGATTGATGAGACCCGCAACGGAGTGAATGCTAAGCTGGAGGTTTGGAGACAGACTCTGGAGTCTAAAGGTTCAGGCTGAGTAGGACCAAGACAGAATACTTGGAGTGCAATTTTAGTGACGTGAGCGACCTTGAGACAGATGTGGAGGTGAGGCTTGGTACCCAGGTCATTACAAAGAAAGGGAGCTTCATGTATGGGGCTGAGTGTTGGCCGGTCAAGAGCCGATGGTATCTCAGAAACAGTCACTCTACCTACCAAGGTAGAGGTAAGGTATGTGTACACTCTACCCTCCCCAGATCCCACATTGTGGAATTTCACTATCATTTATATATCTTGTTGTAACTATAAGTTTGATATAAGTTTACTCCTGCTTGGCGATATTGAAATAGTATCAATTACAAGTTTGATATGAATGTGTTATTGTAACAAATATTGTCAAGTTTATTAGATATGTAGAGCGTTCATATGATTGATAAAAAAAATTCGATCTAGACATGTTATCTATTTTCGTTAAGGATTACGGTCATACGATGTTGTTCAACATGACAGTCAACTCATAAAAAGGTAACATCAATTTATAAAGCAAGTCAGAAATATACTTGGCGTGATCCCAACAATATTGTACGTCGATGATGCAACTCTTTCAAAAGAGTGGAGATGCAACATACACATTCCAACTAAAGGAAGGATTCATATAAGGAGATAGAACAAACCACATTTCACCACGATATTCAAAACAAGAAAGGTGATATCAACGTGCAACAGATTCGTTCGAGTGATAATATGATTGATTTATTCACCAAGTCTCTACTAACTGAAACTTTCGAGAAGATGGTGCACAAGATTGAGATGTGAAGATTCAAGTTTTTGGATTGAAGTTCTCATCAGGGGGAGTTAATACGCGTTGTACTCTTTTTTCCTTTCAAGGTTTTTTCCCATTGAATTTTCCTTGTAAGAATTTTAATGAGGCAACCAAAGGGCATATTATTAGAAATGTGTACTCTTTTTCCTTCACTAGAATTTTCCCATTGAGTTTTTCTAGTAAGGTTTTAACGAGGCACATTATCTATCAAATAGACATCTAAGGGAGAGTATTATAAATATTATTTATTTATTATTATAAATGTCTATCTTTAGGAGAAAAGTTAGGGTTTGTGACTTTGGGACCAAGCTACTTTTCTCTTATAAATAGAAGGGTTCTCTTCATTGTATTTCACTATTTTGATTCCTCAAGAGAAATAAAGAATTCTCTCATCTTCTCTCTTTCTCCACAATATTCTTATTCTAATTTTATAATTTTATAATTTTATAATTTTATAACTTTAATCTTTTAATTTTTTTCCTTGATACGTTGGATAATAAAATGTTTAAAGATATGATCTCTGAACTCAGTACGTGAAAGCAGAGTGACAAGGCGTCTTGACATTGGTTACAATTGGCACCGACGAACTTTAAACACATTTTTAGCTTGTTTGGCTTTGTTTATTTTTTTTTCAAAAATGCTTATTTTCTCAAAAAAAATATTTATTTTAAAAAATTGGGGTGTTTGGCCAATCTTTTGAAAGAAAATAAGTGATTTTTGAAATATGAGAAGCTATTTTTCAGAAGATAAAAAGAAAGTAACTTTTCCCTAAAGTATTTTTCTAAAAAACACTTTTGAGAAAAATACATTTAGAAGCACTTTTTAAACGCTTAGTCAAACATTAATTGTTGTTTAAAAGTGCTCATTAAATTAATTGGATAAACACAAATTGTATCTCACTAAATATATTTTTTTGAGAAGCATTTTTCAAAATAAACTGATTTTAGAAGCTTGACCAAACATGCTATTTATTTGCCTTTGTGTTGCATGCAAAAATTCATGCTCCCCCGATACATTTTATGTGGATATGTTTGATTGGACATGAAATTTAAGGATAAAAGAAATAATTTTAAAATTTGTGATCCAAAATAAATTATAGATATTTGTATGATTATAAATCATTTCATTAAGATTAAATGTAAAGATTAAAATTAAATAATTTTTAAATATATAAATATATCATTTTTTATTAAATAAATAAAAAAAAAGTGTCTTAAATACGATCAGATGAAGAGTACAAATCGTATAGACTTATTGTCACAATTCATCTTGTAGAATAACTTGGGCAATTCATCTTGTAGAATAACTTGGGCTATAAACCTATTCCTTACAAATCGTATATTATTGTCACAATTCAGCTTGCATAATAACTTGGGTTATAAACCTATTAGTACTACTTAACTTGTACTCCCTCCGTTTATTTTTACTTATTTAGTATTTTAAAAATAAATTTTTACTTTTATATGTTTCTTTTAACATATCAAGAAAATAATTTATTTTTCTATTTTATTCATATTATTAATTATTTATTTTAAATTATTTTTAAAATTTATTAAAATTATATATCAATTAATATGAATATCATAATTAATTATATACTTCATTATTATTTTTTAAGGGTTTGCAAAGTTCGTAGGGAGTACTTAATTTGTATAATATAGTAATCTGAGTAAGCAAATTATCTCGTGCCAGTTTTAAGTTGCCCACCTAAATCCTAATCCATGGAAATTAACAAATATCTTGTGTACTTATGAAAGATCTCCCATAATTATTGAAGAAATTATACGTGGACGACAAAGATAAGCTCATGGGGTTGCGGTAAAAATAACAGGTGTCTCTATGTCTGGCAAGGTTCCTAAATCTTCTAGATGCTTCATGTCAACAATGGAAAGAGCAAGAACCTACTAGAAGTATCTTTCCTCATTTCCCCCTTTTTATATTGGAACTCGCTGCACTCTTTTCGCCTAGAAAGCTACAACAATCTTAAAATTCGAAGCGAAAAAATAGCACTGGTAAGACAATTTTCCAAAATTATGTTATTGTGGGTGTGGTTTATTTTTCAGGTTTCACATCATTTTATCTATGATTAATCAGTTTTAGAGTAATTACGTCTTTTTTTTTATGGAGTTGAGCTTAAAAGTAAATTAAGTACTGATGGTTGTAATTTTTAATGATGAATGTGTAGATGTTTGTGTGAAAATGAGCACAGTGGTGGATGCGGTGAACCAAATTCTCAACTTCCCAGAATCTATTGAAAAGCTTGTGTTTCCATGTCGGTCAAATGAGGGCAGTGAGAACAGGGGTAGCATTCCAGTGGACATTCTTGATACCCAAAAAGACTACATTTTCTACATGGATGTTCCTGGTTTATCCAAATCTGACATTCAGGTTGGTATCACTGTGTCATCTTCAATTATGTCTTGACATTAATTTCACTCATCTTAATGTGAGTTCTTGAAGATTTGCAACTCTAGAGGTATCAAATGGGCGAGTTAAATCAATTAACGAGTGACAATGTAACTTTTCCAAAAGTCAAAATTGGAACATAACTCGTCCAACATGACCTAATTCTCACTTGATAATCTCCCCTTCCGTTGATTTTACTTTTCTAAAAGTAAAAGCTAATACAGTACTTGTATTTTTCTTAAAATTATTAGCTTACATTCTTCTTAATATACATAATTTTCGACTTCAGCCAGATGGGTCAAGTCTACAAACGGGTCATAACGCAGCCCATTTGAACTTGGACTGAGTTGGGCGAGTTTACCAAGGGAATTCGAGGCAGACTAAACTTAGTAATTTATGGGTTTCCGTTAATTCAATAGCTTTTGTCCAAAATCTGTATATGTATTACTAATAACTATAAATATTGGATTGTGAATTAAATTATTATCCTATAACTTGAGGTCAATATAGGAGCTCATAAATTTCAAATTATACATATCCTCTAAAGGTAATGGGTTGGTTTTGCCACTTGTAAATTTCACTAAATTTGTAACTAGTGAAAATTGTGTTAAAACATGTTGCAATGTGTGACAGGTGATGGTGGAAGATGAGAACACGCTGGTGATACGAAGCAACGGGAAGAGGAAGCGCGAGGAGAGTGAGGAAGAAGGATGCAAGTACGTGAGGATGGAGAGGAAACCACCTCACAAACTCATGAGGAAATTCAGGCTGCCAGATGACTCTAATGTTTCTGCAATTACTGCTAAATATGAGAATGGGGTTTTGACTGTGACAGTTGAGAAGCTGCCTCCACCGCCCAAGTCTAAGACTGTTGAAGTTGCAATTTCCTGAATTATCTTCTACATGTGTCTTAATTCAGCTTTTTATCAAATGTAACTTTGTAGTATCTATGGAGACTTTTTAATTTGCATTTACCTCAACTAGGCTTGGGTATCTTGTGAATTTTTTTATGTAAAGTTAATTTTGAACTCTTGTCCTGCTATATTAGAAAATGAAGAGATTGCCAACATGACATTGTTTTTTCCCCTTTTCTCTTCCTAAACTGTTTGTTGTCACCACCAAAGGCTGTGGTGGAGGTAGGGATACCAGACGTCTCACATTTGAACCTTGAGTATAGAATCAGGAAATTGAAAAAGAATGGTTGTTGTCGCAATGAACTTTGCAAAGTTATCATAACAAAAACTGTGACAATGTAAAAATTACTTTTCCAAAGTTACAATCGCACAATCAGGAAAAAGGAACGTAAGAATGATGCTGTTATATTATCAGCTAAAATAAAATTACAACATAATACACTAGAGAGACAAAACTGAGGCTTCCTTGACCTATCAAGGAGAATCTTTCAGTATATGGTATTCAAAACAAGTAACTCATCATGCATACTAGGGAGAAATCTATTTCGAACTCTTTCTCTTCTTTTTTGATTTAGCTCGTTCTTTTGGGCTCTTTTCATTAAGCCTCTTCTTTTTTTATTTAGCGGGTTTTTTGGGGCTCTCTTTCGAGCTCTCCTCGTTAAGCAGATGTTCATAGTCGTCGAGGCTAGCAAATGGGGATTTTCCAGCAGCACGCTTGTCTTTCTTTCTTCTCTTTTTGCTTTGATGTACATCATCCTCTTCGTCGCCTTCGTTTGCCATTTCTACCTCATTGTTGTCATCACTGCTGGAATTAATGTCAGCTCCATCATGTTCCAAGAGGGTATCCATATCCTCATCAGTCATCACTGACATCACCAATCAATTCATCATCGTCTTCATTAGCAACTTCGTCCAAATCACTGTAATCGTATTCACCATTAGCTTCCAAAGGGAGCCCACCGGACTCTGACTCCAGCATGCTGTCAATTTCCTCCTTTTCACTCTCGTCAGCAGCATCTTCTTCATCAATCTCATCATCGACGTCGCTACCATCTGCAACCAAAAATTCCTCAGCAGCAGCATCCTCCGGTGTCTTCTTTTTCTTCTTCGGTTTCTTTGAGGACTTCATCTTATTCACGTAGAATTTGTGGAAGACAAGATCCTCAGGGGGTACATCTGTTTCAGCCAAGGAGAGAATTTCTGACCCAATCAGCTGCTCTTGCATGTCAAGCTGCAAGAAAATGAGTGAACTAGGTGATTTAAGTAAATTAAATAAAGCCAACTCAAAGGTGGTATACTATTAGATCTGATGTATATGCTTTGTTATCTAAAGAAACTAACCTTCTTAGCGGGTTCAATCTGAGAGGCACCATGCCAAGTGCTTTGTTTTGGTTTCTTTTCCATGAACTTGTCGAGAAAGGCAGTCAGGGAAAGATCATTCAGGGGATTACCATTGTACACAATGTAAGCTCCTGAAAGAAGTGTTCTAGCCATGGTTGCAACTGATGGATGCGCATGTGACGCCAATATCATCAGCTCCCACCAGCTAACACGATCTGCATTGCTGCCAATTCATAGAAGACAGAAAGAAAATTACATTTTCTGTATACTCAGAAGAAATGATAAAATATTCTATTACTAGCACTAGAGAAGTTGCATGCTTTATGACATGACACTCTTGTTATTGATCCGTCCCCACCTTTCCCCCTTTGAGCACCCTTTAATTTTAGTGTTATTCTCTTATCCTAGATGAACATTCCTTTTTGTCAGATAATAGTGGTGTGTTGGCCAGCTTACGACCCTAAATGAGACATCTTATAGAACTGACATGGCAGATTGTAGACCGAAAGACAAAGGATTTTTTTTTTTGGTATGCCATATAGTTTTCACTTAGGTATCAAATGTTCTATTTCTTTCTTGAATTTCAGTGTCCAATCAACCCGTCATGTAAAAGGAAAAAAGAGGAAGTAACAAAACTTGTATTTTTACCAATGGTGTTTTTATAATAAAGTTATCTACCTTATGGAAGAGCTCAAGCCAAAAAGGAATCATAGCCAGTTCAAATGAAGGCAGCAAGATAAGTAAGATAGTCATTGATCTATAATAAACATTTAAGGTCAGAAAGAGGACAATAACAGTACCAGAATGAAGGTTCTCTGTGCCGTGTATCATATCATTCATTTGAACCTTCAGGTAGAAGTTTGTTAAATCCGGACATCAATCTAGAATCATTTGGTTCATCTAAACCACCTCTAGCAGGCGACTCATTAGCTTGGAGTGAATCATCATCATCAGACTCAGAAGAAGAACCACCTTCTTCTTGTAGGGAATGATTGCCATTTTCCAAGTGATTAGCTTCTTGAGCAACTTCACTTGCATTATCTGTTCTATTTGGTGGACGGAGTTGATTTTCATCTTCTTCTATAATATCTTCAAAATGCTCAAGATCGTCATCGACAGACTCACTCTGAAGCATCATGTTCCTGCATGAAAAAGTTAAGGACATTTCACATTGCAAGCAAGATCTTTTAGCCATGTTGCAAACTTCGTAAATGCATACTATTCCAAGCAACCGTACCAGAGAGCTGGTTTTGATTTAAGGACCTCAGACAGGAGAAACAGACACCCACATGCGAATTGAGGAGGCTGCTGTATTGCAACCTGTTAATACCACACACTCGATAATAAGGTGTAAGAACAAAACCAAATTCTCAAGAAGGCAATAATAGTATGTGGGATTTTGAAATCAAATTCAATGGAAAATAAGCATAGGACCAAAAGAGTACAGCTCCTTAATGAAGGAAAGTAGGAATGAATGCAATATACAGCTTCGAGTAGCTTCTTTTCCCTAAACTATGTTTGAATTAGTGTAGTTCTTCCGTGAGGAAAAGCTATTTAACAGTCTGGCATACAAATTATGGTGAATACTTGACAAAAGAATTGCCTCAATACACCTAAGTGTGTTGTGCTCCTTCTGTATTGCTAACTATGTAAGGTTTTACATATTAACAAATTTACACCTTGCACAAACCTGCAACAAACGCTTAGAGAATGCAGCAATTCGCTTCACATTTACATCATTTTTCATAGCCTTAGTAGTCCAATAAACAGTTCCTCCTGCAGATAAAACCAGAACATGCATCAGACAATAATCAGGTAAGACTAAGACAGCAAGAAATGCAAAGGTTAGGTCCTAACTGAAGCACAAGAGGTCATCAATTGAATGAATACTGGTCATAACCAGCATTGCAAAGAAGTGATACATTTTCCCTCCAATGATCCTATTTAGATCATACTATCCGTCACGTGTTCATCATTAAACAATTTTCAAGATACAAGAAACTAACATAACATAAAAAAAGGGCAGCCCGGTGCACTAAGCTCCCGCTATGCGCGGGGTCCGGGGAAGGGCCGGACCACAAGGGTCTAATGTACGCAGTCTTACCTCACATTTCTGCAAGAGGCTGTTTCTACGGCTTGAACCCATGACCTCCTGGTCACATGGCAGCAACTTTAATAGTTACTAAGAAACTAACATAACATAAAAAATAAAAAGGGTTGAATTCCAAAAAGACACTAATACAAATCTCAATAGCCATCAATTATTTGAATTTCACAACCCCTTCATGTGCAAGAACAACTCTTTCTTGCCCACTCTTCCACCCCCTCTTTGGAGGGGAGCGGGGGGGGATTAAAGTTCTCATTGACTCCCTTGGCTTTCTCCTAAGTTGCAAGTGGTAGTATCATATTGATCTTGAGACCTCAGCAATGACAACATAAAGGTTAATCTAGCACCACCCCCCACCCCCCACCCCAAACCAACAAAAAACCCTAAAGGTACCGAAGTGTTAATTCACCCTGCGCTTTCTACACACACTTCCAAAAATAGAAAAGTACTCCCTCCATCCCAATTTTGGGCTTGACATGAAAGACGGAGAAAAGCGTGTCATCGTTTGACTTGGCACAAAGTTTAAGAAAAAAGAAAAGACTTGAAATTTGTGGTCTAAAACAATTGTGTGGCTATAAATCATTTCATTAAGGGTAAAAGGGGATGTTTAAACTTAAGTTGTTTCTAATTATAGAAATGTGACATTCTTTTTGGGACAGATTAAAAATGAAAAAATGAAAGTGTCACACAAATAATTAAACAACGAACCTTCTTTTTTCGGTTCGAGAGGGTAAGGGAATTCGTTTTTGGAGAATTGGTAAATGTATTGATAAAACGCACCAAGAAGGTGAGGGGAAGGGAATTTTGCAATGTATGTTTCCCAATCAAAGCTTAAATTGACCCAGAAAGCACAAGAATATAATTATGAAGGTTTCCCCATACTTTGGAGGAATTCATAGCAGCTGGTAGCAGGAGCTTGGCATACAACGCACGATAAAACCGATCACTAACAATGTGATTTTTTGCTGAGATCTTATCTAGGAGCATGAGAGCTTGAACTCCAACATTAAAGTTCGTTGAATGAACCTGCACATCCCAAGCAAATATTAGAATGATAAATATATTAAATAATACCAGATACTTATCCAACAATCAAGTGAGTAGCCATCCACAAGAACTTTATGACTACTATCATAAATAAATCAGAGCTTACAAGCTCAAACAACACCAGTGTATGGGCCTGAATTACATCATCAGCTTCGTCACTTGCAACAAAAGGGAATGCTCTATTCACACCCTGCAAAGGAGAAATTTGTGCAAATGGAGCAGATCACTATTTTTTTTTTCAAACCAGCAGAAACGTGAAGCATAATGAGTACTAATGCAAGAAGCTGCCACAAATGAGCAAAGCTCGGTTTAAGACTAGTGGAGAATCGTAATGTTAAAAGGGGCAAACGTGGTTGTATGTGGAAACCAAGTCCACAAATGCAAATGCTCCTTTGAAAAATAGAAGGTAAGCTTTGTGCAGATCCAGAAGAATTAACTAAAAAGAAATAGAACTAGACTAGTCATCACAAACCGTAAGAAGTGCTGATAGTAAGCGTGAATCCATTTCAACATCAGTTTCTGATGAGTTTTTCGTTCTTATCTTTCCAAATGCCAGAAACTTCTTTGTGTCCCTCGCTCTTCTTATTCATCATTCGTCCTACCCCTGCTTCAGATATTAATACCTGAAATGTTGATTCGGGATAAAAGGAGGTAAAGAAAAATATTCCATGAAGTGAGACAAGAAACACTTGATGAAGCTCTCACCTCTACTAAGAAGAAAAGAGCAAAAATGCACGGGAGGAACTTATTGAACTATGGCAGCTCTAGGTCATACCTTAAATAGAGCAAAGTATACATCTATCAAACGCTTTGCCACCTTTGGGCCCGTCTCCCCTGTGACTTAAGCGAATTTGGCTTAAAAAGTTAACCTGTCACAATTACAGATGCGTAAGACTTGAGGACTACATATTCTGCATCAGCAATATCTAGAGATGACAACTTTAGAACTACATATCTGCATTAGCATATTTAGAGATGTCACTAACAGCAAATTGGAACAACAAATAAGTTCAACACGGCTTGCCACCTGAGTTCTTATTGTTGTATACTTATATACAGGAAACAATATTCTCATTGAACGGCCAAGTCAAGAGATGAAGCAAAAGTAAGTTTCAAAAACAGTAGATCACAAAAAGGACAAGGATCACATCAATGTACCAGTTCTGATAATCCAAACTAAACAGACCTGGTCACTTATCAGAAAACGACATCTACAGATGGTCTTTAAAAAACTTTATACTTCTCAATGACAGGAAGAATTTAGAACGACATACTCTGTCGAACAAGAATTATCATATCACAAACAAATAGAGCTTGAAGGGGACGAAAGGTATAGGCAATAGCAAATACAACCAAGAAGTATCTAGTGCGACATGCATAAAAGATAGCAATAAAGTTTCGACATACAGCATGATACTTGGCTCGCAATACCAGACGAGGCCGGAAAAGAAAATTATCTACTTCGTCAATCACCACAGGCTGCACGCCAAAATAACACATTAAACTACAAATTTTCATCAGAAAAAGTATCACAACAGAAATCACAAGTGCACTTCAATAATGCTAAGATATGTGCTTCCTAACAGCTTGTCTATAGTCCAGCAGACTCAAAGGCTTCGATGAACTAGTACCTGCAACCAAAACATCGTGCATGCTAGGGAAATAAAATCCTTTTTTTAATAGGCATTTCAAAGCACAATATTCTAATAACGGAATCATTTTCAAAGAGCACATCATCCTGCTTGATCTTATTCAAATGTCACAGCGAAGTTAAATTTGTATTCGCACCAGCTTCTAACAATTTGATTGGTAATGAAATTACGACTATGCGTCATTTCTCTATTCTACATGGAATAGATTTATGCATGAACACCATCCTTCAGATGGGCTTTCAAAGAGCACTCTTAAAAGTGGTTTTTTCCTTTTGATTGCCACTCCTTGAAGCCAACTTGGAAATTTAGAGTTAACATCGTCCCAAAGCTGTTTGCATCATTTTTTTTTTCGTTTTGAAGAACTAAGTTATTTGCTTTATTATCATGAACATCACAACATGAGGAATGTACAGGCTAAAGATCGAATCCATATATTAATGTCAAAGCTAACAATCGAGCAAACATTTATCAGTTTTGGAAAAAAAGTACTTGTATGTCTAAGCACGTTCAACCAAATACTTTAATTTACCTTCGTATTTGGATGGTCAGCCAAAATCTTTGATAGGTGATAATCAGCATTGGATGCAACCTTGTTTTTAGGATCTCCTAGCTGCAACAAAGCGAAGAGATATCAGCTGGAGCTCCGCGGTCCCAATAACTCTCGAGAACAAAGTAACCGGCACTAAAGCCAATGAGGTAAAACGGCATACCTTGTTTACTAGGGCAACAAGCAATCGGCGCTCTTGTTCTGGTTTGCATTTAAGCAAAACATAAACTGTCTACAAAACATAACTACACATATAAGTATTTCCCCACTTTTCTGGACAACATAAACTAGATGAGATTATATTGCTTCACAAACACCGAAAAGATTCAGATACATCTTTAAACCCCAAGAATCCATGCCAGTTAAATTTTAAACCCCAAGAAGACATCGAAGTCTTCCAATGGACACTCAGAACATACAAAATTTAGGTTAGCCGATGCAGAATATCACTCAATTTGTAGGTCCGATTGCGTAAACAGCAAGAGGCAATAAAAGGTGTTTTCGCAAGTCATTTTTTTTTCCTTTTTAAGAGACAATTAGCAAAAAAAACATTGAAGAAGAATTTGCTTTCAGGAGAAACATAGATAGGCAACTGTACAGATGTGCAATAAAACTGTCAATAACAACCTTTAACGCCTTGTCTTTGAGTATATCTAAGACATCTCTTGATGCTTCCTCAAGAGCAATGATATACCGCTCATACCTGAAACAGAAAACTCTATTTCAGCTGAAACATAGTAACAAAGTAAACAAGCATATAGTCTGGAAGATCAAAGCACCTCCAAGGGTCACCTACTTCACCTGGATTGCTATAAATGAAGCAGCTCTAATTCAGGACAATCTCAGAAGAAGAAAAGTTATCTGTGTCAATGGATGCTATATGTGCCTACAGGATGCAGAGTGTGTCAATCATCTGCCTCTACACTGCCAATTTGCAGCAGATATCCGGAATTTTTTGCGGTCTATTTTTTATCTAAAGTGGGTCACTCCACATTCTACCAAGGATGCTTTCACAAGTTGGATTTTTTGGAGTTGACAAATCCATCAAGAAGATCCGGAGAATGATTCAGCAGTAATTTTTTGGGTGGTCTGGAATGAAAGGAACTGCATGTGCTTTGATGGGATTTCAACTCAAACTCACTCTGAAATCTAGATTCGTTTGTTCAGTTGGTATTGTAGCTCCCACGTAAATAGTATTGACAGTTTTTTGGACTTTGTTAGCTCCTGGGTTTTAGTTTAGACTTTGTTTGTAATGGAGCTAACCAACTTTTGTACCTTTGCTCACATAGCATCTTCCTGATGCTTTTCAATGACAGCTCTTTACTTCATAAAAAAAGGCATATAATAAGGTGATTCATTGGAAAAAGATTCTAACACTCTCTGACGTTTAGATCAATCCTCAATTCAGGAAACATGTTTAAAGTAATATCAAATATATCCAAGTGCAAAATGTCTATTATTCACATTGATGTATCATGGAAGTACAAGCACATGAGACATATCAACCTAAAACTTCTGGTGGATCATGGTCAACCTACCACCTACACCTATGGTAACTCGTACACCTACAAACTTGCAACCATGAATGCAGTAGTTGGGAGTAAGCTTTCTCGATTACCAAAAGGAACAGAGGAGTCCCACCAAAGTATAACCCTTTCTCCAAATAAACTATGTAAATGAATTAAGATGGCGGAGAACCCTTGATGGCCATCAAACATGAAGGCTTGTGGGTCAACTTGGGCCACTACTCCCAAGTTGACTCAATATTTTTTTGATAATTGTGGTGTCCAGACCAACTTGCGCGCACCTCGACTAATTCCACGGCGCCACTCCCACCCGCAACAGGTACCAGGTAACTCTATCCACCAGGGTTAGGACAAATAGGAAGAAATCACCAAGTTTGCTCAAGTTTTAGAAGAATGTTTCACGTATGCCTCAGTATTTGGAGCTCAAATAAATGTTACCATTAAACATTTGCTCAAAGTTTCGGCTTAAGCGTACCTTTGCTTCAAACATTCCTCCCAATACCAAAAGAGTAACAACGAGTAACCGTCTTTTGTATCCGGAATATGATCTATCGGCTGCTGAAAGAGTGTCTTCAGCTTGCGATCAGGCAGCAAACCGGATAGAAGAAATTCTTCATAGTCAAACAATGAAGCAGCTAAGTATAATAAGGATGATCAATAAGGAAGGAAAGAGAAAAGTTTAACTCACCTGGAAACAAAAAGTTCTTTCAATGCTTCCAAACCTGACAAAGCGTGGCGCTTTCCAACTTTAGCTGTCACCATCCCTACATGTCATTATTTATCTTGATTAGAGACAAGCACTCATGACAAACAATCCTAAGGCCAGAGAAAAGGGCAGCCCAGTGGACTAAACTCCCGCTATGCGCGGGGTCCGGGGAAGGCTGAACCACAAGGATCTATTTTTTATTTTTTGTTTAAAAAGGAATAAAGATAAAACTAACTAATGGGGAGCACAAGCTATGGAAATTCAGGGCTTGAAACATAGTAATTTAATTTAAACTCAGTAATAATGATCCATTGCAAGTAACAATTAAAAAATAAGGATGCAAACCAGAAGAAAAATCAATTAGGATTATGAAGTAACAATACCAGAAAATTATGAAGAAGATCCCAATTGAGAATTAAGTATAAAAACACAGATAGAAAAGCAACGAACGGGTTCATGAGACTAGGAGGATTTCAACAAGCTACAACTAAGTAATGGGAAAGTTTTCAGTATTATTCTTTTGCTCTTTCCTTAGGGACCAGCCAAGGAAAAGGAAGATTTTTTAACTGATTCTCCTTCCCTTTTATGATGCACCTCACATTATACCTTTGCCTTTCGCATATCACTACACCTAAAAGTGACCTCGTTGATTGAAATAACCATATCTTCCTAGATTCAAGATCTAACAAAATGAAGGATTCTTATACATGTTTGCCTGTTCATAATTAAAACTACTACAATGACTCAATGAGTGCTGAAAATGAGCATCTCTTATGTTGTTAAAGGAACAAATAGTGCAGATATCAGCTCTTTATTAGCCACTCGCCTCACTTTTGTGAATATCTAACTGTCTACATTCTTCTTCGTGATTTAAAGTTCTCAAACTCTCCCAAAAAACAGAGAACATAAACAACTAGTTTGACAAATCGAATGTCGGTCTTAAAAATTTATGTTTTGTACAGTACAGTACATGATAATAGTATAGCATATAATTGCTCAAGGATATTAAAAAGTTAACTATAGCACAGCTTGAACAAAAAAAAAGAGCTATTGGACCAAACATGAAAGCTAAAATTTAATGACTTTGAAAAACATCAAGTTCCCCGAGAAGAATAAATACCTAAAAGAGCATCAAGTGATCTCAAATTAGCAGTTGGATTATCACCAATCATCACAGAAAAAGCCGATATCTTATCAGCAGCAGTCCCTGACCTTAACGTAGTAAGTAACATTTTCATACCTCCACTTTGCCCTCGCGATGACTCATAATCCTGCGCATACTGCGCCAATAACCTTTCCCCTAATTCCTTCTTCTTCTCCACTTTGACTTCCCATTCATTAACATTTTTAAACTCGACAACTTTATTCTTCCTTTCACTACCAATAACTTTATTCTCCAATTTCATCAGCATCAACGTACCATACCGCTAATACACTTGCTTTCACAAGTGGAAGCTTCGGCATGTTTTTGTATTTTCCCGGTGTTGACGAATTTGTCCTTGTTGTTGAGAGTCTTTATTAGTATCTTGTTTTTTGTGGGATTTGATGCGACCTTTTTTGCGGAAATCGGAGTCGTCGAAGCCGGAAGAAGGTACGGAGGTAGTGAGACCGAGGGAAGAAGCAAAACATGCGATGTCGGATTTGATGGCTTCAATGTCCATTACAGAGATTAGCAAAGAAGACCTGACGTGACGGTTTGAGAGTAGTGGTTTGGGAGAGAAAGTGATCACAAATTGGGCTTAACTTTCATTTTTCGCCCGGCCCACATTGGACTTGGTAATCTTTTTATCCGTAAAACTACCCTTATAAGTCTTAAAACAAACTAATTACGGTCTCTATCTCTCTTATTTTTCATACCCAAAACTATTTATCTTTAGTATCCCTTTTTTCTTCCTTTCTTTTTTATTTCTCAACTTTTTTTTCTTTTCTTTTTCCTATTTTCTTTATTTTTTTCTTTTTTCTTTCTTTTTCTTTCTTTTTAAAAATTATAGTATTCTTTATTTTTTTTCACCATAATCTAATTCCATATTTAATTCTAATTCCTTTCATTTCTTTTTTTTTATTTTCTTTCTTTTATATTTAATTATCTTTTTTTCTTCTTTTTCTTTTTTATTTCTCTACTTCTTATCTTCTTATCTTTATTTTATTCTTTTCTTTTTTTCTCCTTTTTTATTTATTTCATACTATATTTTATATTTTTTCACCATATGATTCTATATTTAATTTTAATTTCTTTGTTTTTTATTTTTTTCTAAAAAATTAATCCTCTAATACAAACCTGATATATATCATATTTTGACAGAGTATCATAGAGGACTGATTCATTCCTTCGGGAAAAAAACAACTCAATTCTTTCTAATACTCACATGGTATATATCATATACTGACAATGTATCATAGAAAATTGATTCATTCGTTAAAAAAATACTACTCAATCCTCTATGATACTTACATGGTATGTCATATACTCATATGGTATCATGAAGGAGTGTTGAAGTCCTTGAATACAATAGTCCTCAATCTTCTATGATACCATCATGGTATAAAAATATACTGAGATGGTATCATGGAGAACTTCTTAAGTTCTTCACATGTGTCAGCAGTCTTGCATGATACCATCATGATATATATCATATATTGATATGGTATCACGAATGACTGTATATATCATGATGGTATCATGAATGACTGCTTCAGTTATTCAAAGAGAGTCATTCATGATACCATTATGGTATATAAATCTACACATATGGTATCATGGAAGACTGCTTCATTCTTTCTATGGCATTTCTCAATCCTCAATGATACAATTTGAGTAGATTTATATATCATGATAGTATCATAAAAAGACTCTCTTTGAATAAAGCGTTGGTTTATTCCTTCCAAAAAGAACACAACTCAATTCTCTACGATACCCACTTAATATCATTTACCAACAGGGTATCATGAATGGCTGACTCACACATGATATATCATATGTTGACAAAATATCACAGAGGATTGATTCATTCCTTAAAAAAATAGCTCAGTCATATATGATACCTCACATGCTATATATTATATATTGATAAGCTATCATAGAAATTGGTTTATTACTTAAATAGTCATCTATGATACCCACATAATATATAATATCACATACAGATGGGGTATCATAAAGGATTGGTTCACTTTTTAAAAAAAATTATCGGTCCTTTAGATATAATGACAAAGTATCATATAAGACAAGTTTATTTTGCTATTTTAACTTTTATATTATTTTAGTAAATTGTACTTGTGGAAAAAAACAGAAAAATAGTCTTATTGTAGATATAAATTTTATTTGCATTTTCAAAATAATAAAAATTATAAAAAGAAAAAAAGGCGGAAAGATAACACAAAAAGACAAAAACATTAATGAAGAATATTGAAAAATCACTCCCGAGTCCCGTCTCCCGCGCAGTGGCCATTTTGGGTAAGATGTTTTAAACTTTTGGATGTTCGTGTAATTAGTTAATGGAGGGGGCAATGTCGGGTAAATATTTTGCCTATAGTGGGTAGTTTCCCTAGTTTCCCCTAAAAAATATGACAAATATGTATATTTACGCCTCCAAGTTTGAATAATTGTATTATTTTATGCGATGTCTATTGTTTAAAGTTAGGAGTGAAATTTGATTTTTAAAGTAAAATTGAGGTGTAAATGATTTTCACCCTTGAACTCTATAAAAATCAATCAAAATAAATTAAATATAAATATGAAAAATTAACTCATCATAAGATATATACAATTATATCGTGTTTATTTTTGAGATTACAAAGAGATCATGGAATGGTTACAATGAAGGATTTAAAGTTATAACGAGTAAAAAATGATCACTTAATTACTTAATAGGATTACTGGAAAGGTGACAATTTGACGCTATTTTCCTATATGATTGTAAGTATGTAATTAATTAGCATCAAAGAATGTGGTGCATCAGATGGAGTTGCTCACCCGTTAAATAGAGGTCTCAATTTCGAATAATGGGCATAAAAAATTATTGGGAGGAAACATTTTCCCCGAATGAGCCATATGTTGCGCGAATCTGATTTGGTCGAGCTCCAAAAAAATGATTCACTTTGATGTCTTTCGACAAGTTACGTTTCAAATTTGGACAATCCTACTTGAGTCAATCCTTTGTTTGTAAATTATGACAATTATGTAAGGGTTAGTTATACTAAACATCATCTAATATGACATTAAGACTTTATTATAAACTTTAATCATTCAAACCATTAAGTGATTTTTTTTAAAAAAAAGGTATTTTCATCATGTATTATTCAAATCAAACGCGAGTACATCGGTAATAAGAGATGGAGGGATAATATCCCACTCCATCAAACCAGACACGGAAGCAGATGCTCTAGCGAGGCAATAAGCAACCTGATTCACTGATTTCTTAACTGACGACAAAGAGAAAAGCGGTAACTCTTTGAGAAGAGTTTTACCATCAAAGACTAAAGCATCAAAGTAAGAGTAATTCACTAAATTTTCTTCCAGAGCTTTCTTCACGAGTAGATTATCAGTTTTTTCCGCAAGACTCGTTGTACTGAATCACTCCTTTAACCAAGTAAGAGCCTCAAGTATTAGGAATCTCAGCCAACAAAGGGCTGGCAACACGATCGAGGACTATTATTTTTCCAGCGATGAATTGACCCAAATGATCTCGTAGCACCATGCCTACCCCCGCCAAACCTGTATGAATATCGTAAGAGGCATCAATATTACATTTGATTGTGAAAAGTGGAGGCAGTTCCCATTTAGTAGTCATGGTTTTTTCCGCAGCAGTAGGCATCTCGTTCTTCAAATTGGCGTTCCTCCATTCCTCCAGCTCCTTCTTCGCGCGGTATAAAGATGCAGCGATGTACTTTGCTTATTATTCCAGCCAAGATTATTTCTCGCCTCCTACAAGCTCCAAAATCATGACTGCTTCATCCATTTTTGTTTTAACAATCCTCTTTCTCTGCTCCTCAAACCAGTCCATAAAGTTCCCTATTAAAACTTGTCAACCAAAAATTGATTGAAATCAACACTGCTTTGCAAAATGACATTCTATCAAGCAATGTTTTACAGTCTCTGGCGCTTGCAAACATCGAGGACAGATTGAACTAGCTACACATTTCTTCTTCGAAAGGCTCTCACATGTAGGTAAAATATTTCTCAAGGATCTCCATATAAAGTTAAACACTCTAGGAGGTAATGAGAGGCTCCAAACGAACTTCCAAAGTTGTTGGTTCTGCTGGTTTGGTGCTATATTTTGATTATAAAGGAGACAATATTCACTCTTTACGGAGTATAATCCTTTGCTATCCCATTTCCACGTCCACGTATCTCCTCGGGGCCTAATATTCAACGAAATTTGTCTACAAGCCTCTATCTCAGAGCCATTAAAGAGGGTATGCAGCAACTCCTAGTTCCATTCTTGTGCACCTTGTTTCATCAGATCAGCTACAAGCAAATTGTCCCTCCCAAGAAAACTAGAGCTTTCAACATAACTCGAATCATCCTTAAGTCATTATAAATTAAAACAACAAAGATACTTATTATAATCTGAATGATTAAGATTCAGAAATAAGAAATAAGCTCACTTAATGAGTGATATCTTAATGATTATTCAATTTTTAGTTATCTGCAAACAAATGAAGCCTCACAGCATAACCTTCGCGGTCGCGACCTTACAGGATTGGTCCTTCTCTATTGAGATTAATACGTATGAATTTGAATATTAACGTGCATTGAGACTTAGATGTCTGAATCTGAACATATTAAAATATTACATTAATATCAAAATACTAAATAGTTAAGATTATTTATCTTCTCAACATCCGTATATATAAAACTTGTCTTTATTTAAAAAATAATAAATATAAATTTAAATAAAATATTAAATTAATTTCATACTATTTCGTCAAAGTACTCTAAAGAATTCAATGGTGATAGACGGTGGTAAGTGCTAGCAGTGTGGTTGTGGATGTCGATTGGGTAATGTATTAGCTAATGATGGTGATTGTGAATACTAACTGGTGGTACTAGTGGTTAGCAATGGTGATGAAAGGTGATTGTTGATGGTATTAATTGATTGTGACGGCCGATAATTGTGGCCCTATGTAAACAATACGTAGAGAATGCGTGTTTTATTTGTTTACAACTAATACAACAAAAAATACACGTGGACTAAGAATAGCTATGCATATTCCATGCATCACACGATATATATAAATTACACGGTTTAGTTTCACAACGAGATGTCTTGATGGTGAATCAGGAATCACCCGAGACTCAAAGAATCAATAATCGTGCAAGAGCACAAAAGTTAAAAGTCTTAAATCTTAATACTAAGAATGACTATTTTTAATAAGAGAGTCGGATTGATTTTGTATTGGAATAACTTTGACAATTTATCCAGATATCTTAGTAATCTTTTTTATCTAATGAATGAAGAGTTCGCATTAAACTTGACCTTTGTAAATTATGACAAATATGTAAGGGTTGATTACACTAAATACCATAGAAATACTAAATAATTAAGATTATTTATCTTCTCAATATCTGTATATATAAAATTTGTCTTTATTTAAAAAATAATAAATATAAATTTAAACAAAATATTAAATCAATTTAATACTATTTTGTCAAAGTACTCTTAAAGAATTCAATGGTTATAGATGGTGGTAAGTTCTAGCAGTGTGGTTGTGGATGTCGATTGGGTAATATATGGTGATTGTGAATACTAACTAGTGGTAATAGTGGTAGCAATAGTGATGAAAGGTGATTGTTGATGGTATTAACTGATTGTGACGACTAATAATTGTGGCCCTTCGTAAACAACTACGGAGAGAATGCGTGTTTTATTTGTTTACAGCTAATACAACAAATAATACATTTGGACTAAGACTAGCTATGCATATCCCATGCATCACACGATATATATATATATATATATATCTATGTTACACGGTTTAGTTTCAAGACAAGATGTCTTGATGGCGAATTAGCAATCACCCAAGACTTAAAGAATTGTGCAAGAAAAGCGAAAGTTAAAAGTCTTAAATCTTAATACTAAGAATGACTATTTTCAATAAGAGAGTCAGATTGATTCTGTATTGGAATAAACTTGACAATTTATCAAGATATCTTAGTATTCTTCTTTATCTAATGAATGAAGAGTTCACATTGACCTTTGTAACCCCCCCCCCCCCCTCCTTCCGGAGTATATACTTCAATATGTATATACAAAAGTAGATTAAAAACCTCGGGTAAAATGCCCAGCCTCTGACTCTAGTTCTTCATACAACTCGCTATTTGTCAACTTACTCATTCCTCACAAATGCAACACGCACCTTCAGCTTCATATAATGCCTATTGGAGAGTAGAAGAATGTTCTTGCTGACAAAAATATTGTACTTTGTAACACCCACACATAATAGCACAAAGAAGGGGCAGAAGGAGGGGAGAGAAACGCACTAACAGAACTGTAACGACGAACTCCAACACACCAGAAAAAAATATATATTAAAGAACTACTTCACCTTCAGACACTTCTCTTCAGGCCGTTAGTGTTAAGAACTGTTCAGAAGCTGAAAAAATTAGAGCAGAATTGAATAGGAAATGTAGCATTATTCAGGTACCTTTGCCTCGGGAAACAATCTGGTAGATCCATGAATATGCCGAACGATAGATCACAAACTGAGTCCCGACTATTCAAATTTACTAAATGCAACTTTTGGCATAACAATGATGATGGATTTGCTATAGTACTTAAATTTCATATTCTACCTACATCAATCCCTATTGCAATTGAAACCTCGTAGTATATAGGAATCTCTAAGTTTCTTCTCAGCTACATTCAAAGACTGAAAATTTAATCCACGCGACATGATAAAGATCAGCTTGTATACAGAAAAGAATAATGGAGCTCCAACTTATAAAAACTGTAACAGATATTTACAGAACTGAAACCCCTACAAAAACAGTTAGGTAGAAAATGAAGGAACGAAAAAACAAATGAAAGAATCATCTGCTTCTATTTACTCTGTACTTTCTATATCATTTTTCTAACATGCTTCAATTTACAATCTCAATGGCTTTGTTTAGGCATATTTTCTCTAACAAAAATCATTGTTGCCTAATCTTCATCACCTGTCATTTTATTCCGTAAGTAATCCACATCCTTCGGATGGTCTGATTGAACGAAATTATCTGAAAGAATACAGCTTCAAAGAGACCGGAAATGATCTCAATGGAAAAGCATATCGCCGTTGTTAACCCAATGCACAAACTTCTCAGAAAATCCAGTAATATGTTTATTACTTCCTTTGGCAATAATATTGAGATCTCCACTAATCTGCTCCTGACGCTAATAACAAGATTGAAAAAGTAAAAATAATTACTCATGTGCATCAGTAATCTTATTAAAGATGCAGAGTGAAGCTAATAAGAAGTAATAAGCAGAAATAAGAAGATATATTCAAGATCTTCCTATTCTAACTAGAGCTTCCAGCTAAAAGCACTTATTCCTCCACCCCACCCCCCGGGCAAGAAAAACGGAAAAAAACTCCCTCTTTCCAAATTTATGTGAAGGTGTTTTATTGGGCACAAAATTTAAGAATGAAAGGAAGACATTTAAAACTTGTGGACTAAAATATGTAAGAGATATTTGTGTGGCTATAAATCATCTCACTAAAGGTAAAATGGAAATTTTAAAGTCAAATGGTTACTAAATATAAAAAAAGTGTCATTTTTTTTGGACTAACAAAAAAAGAATAAGTATCACATAAATTGGGATGGAGGGAGTAATAAACTATGAGCTTTGTGTGGACTGACCTTTAAGCTTGATGCAGATTCAATTGCTGAAAAGCTTGTTTCAGCTTCAGATTCAACTGTTAAACCATCTGATGAGAGGATGCCACATGACGAACCTATGATTGCAGATCTGCATGAATAGAGATAAGTGTCAAATTCAAAGAACCAAGACAGATAACACTGGCCTTATAGGATGTTTCCATAAGATTCAAACAACTAATCTACAAGGATAAAATTATTAAAATGACAGCCATACTTCTCAAAATTACTTTAATGTCGGATATTTCAATGCAATAAAAGGGCAGCCCAGTGCACTAAGCTCCCGCTATGCGCGGGGTCCAGGGAAGGGCCGGACCACAAGGGTCTATTGTACCCAGCCTTACCTCACATTTTTGCAAGAGACTGTTTCCACGGCTTGAACCCATGATCTCCTGATCACATGGCAGCAACTTTACCAGTTACTCCAAAGTTTCATAAATCTTAAGTTTTGGTCCTAGCCAAAGTTGTGTTAAACCAAAGTATGGGTATACAACTTCTATCAAAGTATTGATAAAAATGAAAGAAGATACCTCTCGTATGTTTCTTCTTCACATGAATTTCCGGATGAAGAGAGCCACTCAATATCTAGGAAATTTGAAAAATCAACTGAATCAACACGTTCACGCAATCTAACACTTTCACTGCCGAGATGCTGTTCTAATTGCATATCCAGGAAAATCTGTCTACCAGACATTGAGGGTGTGTACCTATTAAAAGTGAGACAAGCACCAATTTACTAAGAGACAAAACAAGAAACAAGAAACAAGTGGCGAGAATGAAATAGTACACAACCCCTCCAAAAGGAAAAACAAAGAGAGGAACCAACAAAGAAATGGGAAAGAGCAAATAAGAATCTTAAGAGTGACATCATTTGGTTAGCAAACATTTTTCCGTGAATATTATAGCCACCAACCTGCTATTAACTTTATTTCTGAAAAACATTAAATGGGACACTAGCAATAAGAAGCTCCTTAAGAGAGAAGAATTGATTAATACGTGTATTTTGGATATGAATATAATACTCTCTATCCCAAATTAGTTGTCATGTTTCTCTTTTCGAAAGTCAAACTATGTTAACGTTGTCCAACATTTTAAAATGTATTTTTTCATCACATTGACATGAGAACCATTGCAGCTTGTAGTACTTTTCGTAGAGTTTTTGAACATATAGATTTAAACTTAAAAAAAATTGTGTTGATCGAATCCAATTTAGCTTCATAAATTAATCAAATTGATTCTCGAGAAGCGAAACACGACAACTAATTTGGGACGGTGGGAGTAGCCACTAACCTGTTATTAGCTTATTTCTTAAAAGAAATTGTTACACAGTCTTCATTGAAAAGATACATAAATGATATAACATTCAAAAGTTGCAGTGGATTTGTCGATGGGAGTATGAAGGAACCACAAAGAGATACAACTCTCACAATGATTAGCACTTAGCATCCAATTATCCACTCAACCAAAGGACTTTTGAATCAACTGATGTATTCTACTGCTCCAAAATAAATCTATGCAGCAAAGAAAATCTAAACCAAGCTACCTGGCAAACGAAATATCAGTTTCACAAGTTGAGATTTCTGGGGTGAACTCGGAAAGACACATACTACCACCTTTTGCACTCTTAGGCAAAGGATGATCAGAGTCATCGGTCTGCTCTGTCTCATTCTCTTTGACAGGACAGCTGCTTCCGCAGATAAAATTTCCCTCTGATAGCGACCTTTTAATAGCCGACCTGCACATGAAGAAACGGCCTCAGTAATAGTTTGGTGGATTTTCATACACTGGTCTCGCTTGACTAAAGTATTTCTCTTTTGGGTTTAAACCAGAAGTTGAAATCCTAATCAGCTTTTCAAGTGAATTCTCCATGTACATCACTAATTGACTTGAATATTCATCTCAGTGACAGATAAAAAGGGCAATTTTTTACCTAGAATTTTCCATGGCTAAACTTGATGCATGCCCCCCAACATTATAGTGCTGGTCTGAATCCAATTCCCAGAGAGCTGGCTTACCTTCTTGAGGCCGGAAATGTCCCAAGAACCTGGAATCGGGACCACATTACTTCTATTTATTTTTAAACTTGCCTTTGTTTGTTGAAAGAACAGATAAAAGAAACTTATTATGAAGAAAATATTCGCGTACACATTAATGGCATCTTGTTTCTCAGCGTCCATGTATGCATTACTGTAATAGCGCTGAAGCGTTCTAAAGAGCTCTTGAGACTGAGTTGCTGCTCTCCATTGGCCTCGTCTCTCTGAAAATATCTGTTAGATCATATCCATCAGTATAGCATATAGGAACCACTAGACTCTTTTAGTACTTTTCAGCATGTGTGTTTACTGGTAGAAAGTAATTTGCTGATTTCAACAAGTCATTCGCAGATAAAGTTTCAATCATAATGAAAATGCATGAAGCCAAGTGTAATATTTGATCTTCAGAAAAAATAAAGAACGTCAGATAATTACCTTGTTATGTGCAGCAGACCCTCCGTATTGTAGTGCAAGTGTATCACCCATTTCTTCATAGAGTTTCATCAGATTATCTGCTAAAGGGGAATCTAAATCAACGTTCTCCACATCTATAAAGCCTAAGGCATGCAGCTGATGGCCCAGGGCAACCAGCCCATAGGCAAATTGTGCAACATTTGTGCGATCCAAACAGTCTATGCAATTAGTTCGTAACACCCCTCTCTGTAGTGTTGAAAGGTTGACATTGTAATCGCCACTAGTGGAGTTCGGTACAGCTCTCACTTCACAAAGATCTTGTCCAACTTGATCTCCAGTATTGCTACAGAGACAAACAAAAACAATGTGAAAACAAGGAGTTCAGATGTGGTCATGGCGAGAGAAAAGCCATATAGGACGTAGAATTGCTAGACAGAAGCCTACACGTTAATACGAATTGCCTAACCCTCAAGTTACAACAAATTTCAAAGGAGAAAATGTCAACAAAACCCAAAAGAACATTTGAGCTTTTTAGCTCAAGCTAAGTGTTGGAGGTACTCTCCTAAGTAATAAAGCTAATTTGAGAACTATCAACTCTCGTGAACTGAGAAAATCAAATCTCTGGGAGGACTTTGATTGCCAAACTTACTCAATGGACGAGAACTTCAGCAATTTTCCAGTCTCTGAGGCAGGGTTAAGTTGACAGTGAAGGAAGCTTGTTAGCTCCAATGCAGTAGCGGCCACCTTGCCCAGGAGTGTCAAGACATTTGTAGCTTTGCTGGAAAAAAGGTCAAATTTTCAGAAACCCATCAGACCAACAAACAAGAAAAGGAAAAAATAACAAGTACAACCATTTGCAAGCTAAAGGAAGCAACAGGCAACCTTCTAGAGTGTTTATTTAGGTCCCAATGAAGAAATCTCAAGTGATTTTCCTCGGAAATATCTTTATTTATAAATTCAATGGCATTAGCAAATGCTGCACGAAGAATTGTTTCTCTAGGCCTCTTCTCACGAGTCTGTTTAGCGTAAAAAATAACAAAAGGGGGAAGATGAACAAGAGAAGGTTATATTATTGAAAAATAAAAAGGTAAATCAAATTGGATCCAGAATCCCAGATAAAGTTTACCTTAATCAAATTCAATATTATAATTGGATTTCCATATCTCTTCACAAGATTCTCAAAGTGACGTGTGGTTGCTTCAAACTTCAAGTCCTTTCTGGAGACTATAAAAAGAAACGGTCATGAAAATTGAGTAAATTGGATACTTCAAAAACAAAGTATGCATCTTTCTCATACGTATGATGGCAGGCTTAATATTCAAACGCGAAGTTTCCTGCGACCAGAAAAGAGGTATTGAGCCCCGGTTCTGCACAACGGCACTTATTTGTACAGGGCGCCCATCAGGCACATCTTCAAGCACAATCTGTTCCGTTTCGACATCATTTGCTACGCGACCCTTCTCATTTACACCTCTTTTTAAATATCTACATAACATAAAAGGAAAAATAACTCAACAATCATGAGATGGACCAAGATCACTAACTGAAATATTCAATCTAAAGCTACTTATACTTCGTACTTATCTGATTATACAAAGACCATTCACATGAAAGTAACTGATAACACTCTTTTGAATTTTCTTCTATCGATTCAAGTTAATTATAGGTAAATGCCAAGATTACTCAAATGGCACACTATTGCCAGAGTTACTAGATCTACCGGAACTCGATGAGATAAGTCACAATCAAACAAAAATGGATACATTATTAAAGTCAATTAGACAAACCTGGTACCAGCATAATGACGAGATCGCCTAGCAATTAGGGTCAACACGAAGTTCCTACCAGAAAGAGAAAGCGTAACCTACAAAAAACAACTATATGATAACATGTTTAAAGCATTATCCTAGAAATGGCTAAAATATCAAAGTCATTTAGTTGGTAAAGCCATCATGAAACATCATAATACTAAAGTCTGAAAAAATCATCAACTAATACAACAAATAAGTTGGTATCATATCAAAAAGGTCATCTTCTCCACTATGGTGAGGTCAAATTTAGATTTTTCTTGGTTTCAATATACATCTGAAACAACTTCAAATTGAAAATACCTGTTTAAAAAATCCATATACTAAAGCGACAGTCCAAAGAGTATTTTTGAGCTGATGACGAACTCCTCGGGTTAAGAACTCGTTCCATACAAACATTGTGTCGTAAAGTGTGAGTCCAGCCTCACAATTGCTCAGGTTCTTTTGAAGACTAAGCATAATATGATAGGAGTAGCTAAAAAAGAAGTCCCTTGTGAGATCCACTGTGCGCAGGAGCTTCTTGTATCTATTCCCAAAATAATGGGAGAGAAAAAAAAGAATAAAAAGGCAAAAATGAGTTACAAATAAGATGCAGTACCTAAAAGAGGGAAATAAAAAAATGAAGAAATTCTAACATGAGAAAATATGAACAAACAAGGCAAACGCATGTGCCACTGAAATCCTGATACCTCGTCTCACTCAACATGTAAAAATAACATCAACACACCACTGTAGTTTGCCCTGTAAAGTTGTAGGAAATAAACTGCAATGGGATCTACAATAGTATAGCTACAAAATGTTCATCCATAATGTTCTCACTATAGTCTATATATTGTCCATGCAGCTACAACACTGCAGGGGTATTGACAAGATAGTACAGAGTTTACTTCAAAAGTGAGACAAGTTTAAACATTACAAAATTCATAGTCGTCGAAATAGAAGAAAATATAATAAAAATGAAGCAACCACATCTAGTATAACTCTCATAAATACAGGGAAATTAGAAGCATTTCTATTTCCATTATAATGTCTTCTCAAAAACTACTATGGACATTTTACATTTACATGCAAAATTGACAAAAGACCTGTTCTCATTCTTAGAATAAGCCATATTGGATAGCACAGTAGAATTGGGAATTGGGAACATCTCGCTCTTCGTAATGGCATAAACTGCATGACCACATATCATTCCAATCTTCCTTCTTTTCGTAATAAGCAACATGTGATAAGGTCCTAAAAATTTTACAAAACCTAAAATTGGAAAAGAAACATCAGTTGCATTACAAATTAATAAATCTATTTGGAAAAAGAATGAAACTTTAGTGGTATAACATACCAACGATTCCGTAGCAGGTTGAAACAAATTTAAGCCCTCCAGTTGATTTATTCCCTTCATGTATTCTTTTAAGAAGGTCAATACATTCAAGCTCTGAGTATGTAGCAGAATCTTCATACATAAAGAGCTCTAAAGGCTCTAATCTGTCGATCTTCAAAACTTTCCAAGAAGTTCTACTCTTTTCTCTTCCAACCATATAGAAGTTCTGCGACATGTAAAAGTAGGATAGGTTAACTCTTTTGACAAGTATATAAAAGCAAATTAACTTTCTCCCTTAAACTTGCTATAATAACATCATAATCATCATTCATATTCACTATCAAGTACAATTGGTAAAAGGAAAAAAGAAATAACTAAGGATATGTGACTACACAGATACAGGCTCGCACATACTTAATAAGTTCAGCATAAAAGAAAGAGAACCCAGTTATCGATTGATTAAGAGATTCTATGCAACTGCAAGAAATGGTTAAGTAAAAGTATTTTTGGACATGTTGTCCTGAAATCTCGTAGATCGAATGTACAAAATAAAAATGGAATAATTTACAACACACGCGACTTGAGTGAGGACAAAGAGCAATTTTACTTGAAGATGCTTTCCTTTTGTTTTTAAACATTTGCTTTGAAGATATTGCTCTAAATTGGAAAAAACAATCTGAATTGAAATTTTAACTAAGCAAATCTTAGTCCAAGTAGATAAATCTTGCTCAGCCAAAAAGTTGGACATCAAATTTATAGGTACATCATAATAGATGACCAGATCCAAACAGTAAAATTAACATCTTGATATGCTAAAAATTACTAACTACATGATACAACAACAACAAACCCAGTGTGATCCACAAAGTGGGGTCTGGGGAGGGTAGAATGTACGCAGACCTTACCTCTACATTTATCGGATAGAGAGGTTATTTCCGATAGACCCTCGGCTCAAAAGGAACTAACTACGTGATCTAAAGTAAAAAAAAAAAAAAGAGTTCCTTCAATCTACAACTAGAAAAGAAACATAGAGCGAAATCATCATTTTGATAACATAAACAAAAAAATAATTGAGGAAGTAAATCAATTTGTCTAATATATACCGAGCTAGTCTCATAGAGACGAAACTTCTGGAGAAATAAAGGTCTGGAATCTTGGTGCTCATTGTTTTCAGGCTGTTGATTGCTTTCTGAACCCATATTTCCGATCCCGAGCCTCAGGATCGGCAGTTTGTCTCAATTGAGCATAAAACAATAGAGAAATCGCCGGTCAACTCAACTTTACCTGCTAAGTTACTTGTCCAAATATATAACACGAAAACAAAACTGTGCAAAACAAGTAAAAATTGGAGCAAAAGCAAATGGCGGCAACAAGAGAGAAAGAGAAGTCAACACTCTTAAAGAGATAGAGAAGAAATGATTTTCAGATCGGAAGAGGTAAGCAAGTACTAGAGCTCCGGCGTCCACATCCACACAATAACACGCAAATGTATATGTTTTTCTATTTGATTTGTACACGCAAATTTTCAAAAAATCCTAGTGTAAGCCCCTCCATCAGATTGTCTTTAATTCCTTAGTTGTTTTTTCTTTTCTTTAATTGCTTTTCTCTTCCTTTTCTTTTTACGTCACTTGGTTATCAAATACTAATACTTCCTACGTTTTGATTTATGTGAACTTTTGTTAGAGTATGAGGGTCAAAGATAATATCGTGTCATTAAAGATAAAAATAATTACTGTTAAAAAATTATAAATATAAAAATATGTCATTAATTTAGGAACATGTTACACTGGCTAGGTTGTTGTTTTGTTATTTGTTTGTCATTAATTTAGGAACGTACTAAAAGAAAAGTATTATAGTCAAAACTTCTCTATAATTGTTATTTGTTATAACATCATTTCACTATATAAGTCTGATTTTCTCCGGAACCGACTTTTATGTTGTATTTTACTTCTCTATCACAACGTTCTATGTTTCTATCTATAACAGTAGTGACATTCATTATAGAGGTACACTATTTGTAAAATTATCTCTTGATAACAATCATACTCAAATATTGTGTAATAATATTTTGTAAAAGATGTAATATATATATATAAAAATAAAATATTAAAATATTTATGATAGTCATAATTTATTTCATACACATAGTAAATTTCAAGTACGAATATCTAAAAGGAAAAAAAGAATCACATAGTAATTTGATTTAGTTTTGAAATTTTTTAAAATCACCTATTTTCAAAATATATGTTCCTTATATTTTAATTTTTTTATCGGTATGGTACTGTCACACCCGAGCCTAGGGGGTGTGGTTGGCACTCGGTATCTTGCTAGGTCCGAGCGTACCAAACTGAACTCATAATCTGAGCCTTAAAGGCGGATTGGGTCCATCATGCTCTATTGAAAATAAAATCTTAACTTAGGTCGACAAGGCCGCAGATTGAAATATCGGTAAATAGAAATCAACTCGACTAAAATAAGATTGTCCCCGCACATACATACACGATCGGGCGGCCGACAAGGCCTGCCCTAGTCCCTGCACGCAGCAAGATCCAAAAACATACTATATATAAGGGCCGACTAGACCACATACTGACACTAGTATATATACAAAACACGTCTACAAGCCTCCAACGAATCATAATTGTATCATGACCGGGACAGGGCCCCGGCCTACCCATGATCTCTAGACATACAAAAAAAGTAGATCTAGCAACTCCGAATGATCTGAAGCTTACCACAAAGGCTGATACTCAGTGGGTCCTACTGGTGTGATTCTTCCTGCGACATGTCTGCACCTGCGGACATGAAACACAATGTCCCCAGGCGAAGGGTCACCAATATGAGATAATGTACTGAATATGTAAGGCGATTGAAACTGAACTGAAATACAAAGCAATCTGAGTATAAACTGAAGAGCTACTAAGGGAAGAATTGACTACGCTTACCTGCCTCTGTTGGCTACTAACTACGTAAGCTAATATTTGTTACTTAGACTCGTATAAGGCACTTAGATACTAACTTTGGTGTTTCATTGATTCCATCGTCGTATGTGGCGGTTGCGCAAATTCTTAGACTAATTTGTGTTTTCAATCTTTCACCTCGGGTGCAAAAATTGGACCATGAAGTAGCGCTTCATACCTCCGCGGGTATTCCACCAACCTATCTTTCTTACCCATCTCCAATTTCTTTGGGGACCTTTTCATCATATAATAACCTTAAAGAGGGTAGGATATAGATGGTAGTTCATTTATTTTACTTTCAAAGTTTATCAAATAACAAACATGTAGAATGGAAGCGATTATTATTAGATCAAAATTCATTTTTAATTTATGAGTCTATAATCTTCATCCAATATTAACATCATATTTACAGAGACTACACTTATCAAAATTATAATTAGAAACACATAGCCTAAAAATATACCTCTTGCAGATTTTTAGATCACTGAAAATACTCGACCCACCCTAGCACTTGACTTCCTTCTTTCCCTACTGAATCTGCGGGATTAATGGCTTAGGCTTCACATAGTTTAACTCTATTTTTTTCCTGATAATTTCCATATAAAATGTGTGTGACATATATATAACTTAGTTGTAAATGATGGTCTGTCATTTTTGAAGACATTCTTAGTAAAATATAATTTGCTATAAATTTTATTTTTAAAAATAATAGAATACAACGAAAAAAATAATATAAAAAAACTTGTCACGATTGCCAACTACCTTATAGAAAAATTTCAGAAGAAGTACCACTGGGTGAAATTCTTTATACGAGCAACTACTTATTGCTTATGACTATATAAAACATATAACTTTATTTTTTAACTCTCATAATCAAAATACAGTTGATTTGGTTGTAGATAGCGATTGGGGAAAAATTTCCGAACTTATTGTATTTCTAGAGAAAAAATTTCAAGCAACAAAAGAATTTTCCGATATATATTATCCTACTATTTCAATCATGTTGTATTATATAGCTCTAATATTTTTACTGCTTAATGAATATATGGATAAATCAACTTATAAGGCAGCTATTAAAAATGTTTATCAAAATTTAAAAATATTTTATTTCTATTCCCACTATTTATATTATTGGTGTTGTATTAAATCCGACTATTAAAATAGACGGTATTAAATCACTTATTGAAACTATTTATGATTGCATAGCAGTACTACCACCTCCAAGTCTCAAAAATCTAAATCACTCACCACATATTGAACAAATTAAAGAAGAAGTGTTGTCTAGCGTAGAAGACGAATACAAAAAAATATATAGATTTTACCAACAAGAAAGTGCTAGCAACCTACCGGCTTCCATACCATCTTCTTCTTCTTCAACACAACCTCACAAAAGACATAATGTTTCTGCGGCTAGTATTGAAAGCCTCAGAAATAGAATATGCGGCCGTAACGCTACTAACCAAATTAGCGAGTTTGATTTTTTTGTTTTGCAGGGTTCTGTACCGTACCAAACAGTTCTCAATGAAAAAGGACGTGAACACTTACTGAAATACTGGAGGGGGAATAAGAAGACCTTTCTAACACTTTCAATGATGGCCTGAGATGTTTTGAACATTCAAACGTCATCAACGGCATCTGAAAGCGCTTTTTCTGTCGGCAGATATCAAATAGGAAATCACATACACTCATTAGCCGGAGACAGCTTGAAGATTGTAGTATTATTCAGATATTGGATACGAGCGGAGCGGAGAATGTGCGGTCAACCGGAGATCAACGAAGAGACGAAAACTACAACGAAATCTTATCCGATGGTGGTGGAAGCAACATGGAGCAATTTGACCAACAAATACCAATTTCAACCGAAGAATCACATGAAATTATAAAGAAACTAGATATTTTAAAAAAAAATGTAATTTCTTTAATTGCAAATATACTATGTCAATTGCAATTTTTGAACAACACCACAAAGTTGCAATTTTGACAATTGTATTACAGAAAATTATATTTCTATTAAATAATATAAGAGGCACAAAAACAGCATTGAATATTTTTATTACACTATCTTGTTTAATTATTGAGTATTTTTTGTATATATGTTATTTTTTAAATTAAGTGCAAAAAAAAAACACCCTTATCCCACCCCGCCGCTTTTCTGACGGGACCGAAAATGGGACTAGACGGCGGCGAATCCCGCCCCGATTCCGACTCGTCCCGGCCTACTGGCCACCCTTATATATATACAATGACATCTTTAATCAATTGGATAATAATTTTACCATGATAGATGATCAACTAAGTATAGTAGAGCTAAATCGAGTGATTGTTATAGTGATTTGATGCGAACTACTTGAATCAACATTCTTTAGTGGTTAACAAAGTGTTTCAATAATATTAAGTGATCAATATATATATCTAATGACATCTTTACTCAATTAGAAAGTAATTTGATCACGATAGATAATCAATTAATTGTAGTCGAGCTAAATCGAATGATCGTTAGAGTGATTTGATGTGAACTACTTGAATCAACAAAATTTAGTGATTAACAAAGTGTTTCAATAATATTTAGTGATCAATATATATATATATATATGACATCCTTAATCAATTAGATAGTAATTTGATCACGATAAAATGAGCAACTAAGTATAGTCGAGCTAAACTAAGTGATCATTAGAATGATTTGATGTGAACTACTTGAATCAATCATATTTAGTGGTCAACAAAGTAATTCAATGATATTTAGTGATCAATAACGTGAAATTTGTAACAATTGAGGAAGTTGTTACAACACTTCAACAACTGTTTGATTTTTTCCAACATATTGTAAATCTATTACAACAAATTCCTCATATGTTTTAACATCTTCAACAACTGTTTGATTTTTCCAACAGGTGAGTCATCAGTTGCAACAACTTCCTCAACTATTTGAAACTACTGAACATAATTTCAACAACTGAAATACATACCGAAACATATAATATATTAGGACTGAACACGGAATATATATGTAATAAAAATTATAGATTTTTTTATCATCCACCATAATCCACAAAGAACATAAAATACGACGACTTAAACATAATTGTTCCTCAACCCAAATAATATATATTAAAGCAGTTCATCATCTCACCTTAGGGCTCTAACATCATCTCCTTTGCATCCTCCTTTTTTAGATGGTGTATATTCAGTTCCTTCTTGGCCATCTTCTGAGCTTTCTTTTGGGCCATCTTCATACATTTCTTTTTCTACCTGAGATGCTTTGGCCACTAAACCCTCCGTTCGATCTGAAGATGGCCCAGAAAAGGTTGTGGCCTCTAATCCCTCCTTTCATGTTGATTATGACTTGGAGATTCATTTGTTGTTTCAAAAATAGTTGTTGCATGTTCATCAAGGTCATCTAATGGTGTTTGCATCTTAGTTTTTTTGCTATCTATACTTGAAACCATAGTTGATTTATCTTTTCTTTTGGTTTGAGTCATTTTATCGGCACACATGAGACAAACAGAAATCAACAATTAATTTGTGAATCAATCAAATTGAACAGGAAAAAAACTAAAACAATTGATCAAACAAGTACAAAAAGTATTGAAGTTGTTACAACAATTGATGAATATGTTGTAACATCTGCGGAAATAGTTGTAACATGTGAAACAATTGTTGCAACATATTCCACAATTGTTAGAAAAAATTAAACAGTTGCAACAACCTCATCAATTGTTTGATTTTTTCAACAGCTGCGAAATTTGTTACAACAACTACCTAAGTTGTTGCAAACCTTAGCAACTGTTTTAATTTTTTTTCCAACAGTTGAGAAATTTGTTGCATAAACGGTTAGAAAAGATCAAAATAGTGCAAGCCCCTTTTTCCAAAATCATACGAGGACAACAAGAACAACAACAACAAAAATATCTATTTTACTACATGCGTATACTATTTACAAATACACAAGCATAACAAGTTGACAAATACACCAAATAAGAATTTTTTATACTTGCAACCTCAACAACTATTTGCTTTTGTCCAAAATTGATGCAACAACTTCCTCCGTTGTTGGAAAAAATTAAAAAAAGTGAAGCCCATCTTCCCTTAACCATAGAAGGAGAACCAAGAACCACAACAACAACAAAAATGTAAATTTTACTACCACATACACTATCTACAAACACACAACCACAAGAAGTTAAACAAATACACCAAAAAAGAATTTCTTAAACATGAAACAATAAAATAAACAACTTTGAACAGAAACTCAGGTTCTTCTTTAATCAAAATTACATTTTGAGAAATTGATTTCAAAACAATAACTTTTTAGCATAGTGAAAAGAGGAAAAAAAAACTTAAATGAGAGAGGAATTACGAAGAAACAACAGAAAAAATGGAGTAACAGAAAAATCGAAGAAGAAGAGCAGTTCACCGGAGTAGCGAGAGCAGTTTGCCGGAGTAGAACAAAAGAGAAAGAAGATTAGTTCGTTTGCGTTTTGAAAGAGCAATTTTTTTAATGATTTTTGAAATAAATGATTTGGGATGGTTAGGGTTAAGTTGGGATATTTTTTAATATTTTGTAAAAGTTTAACAGATTTTAAAAATTACATTTTAAACCCCATTTAACTTAATCAAATTTAAAGTGGGTTTTGACGATCAAAATTGTCACCATTTTTTATTTCAAGACTTGAAGAGTACCTTTAGTTAAATTTTCTCGACTAACTTTCACAAATCACATTTTTTTATAAAAATATAAAAAGGAATTCAACATGTTTATTTTATGGCATGATATTCAAGGTTTTCAACAGAAATTGACCAACACGCATTAAGAAACATTCCATAATACAAAAATCCTAAAGCATGACTTCTAAAACACAGTATTCTGACAACAAATATAAATAGAATGGAGTCGATTTTACCTGTTTTGGGTGCAGTAAACTGAGCTTTGAGGTCTCAGATCTACTTCCCCTTTCAAGTGAGGTTCGAATAGAGAGCAAAAGTACTAGTCTAGTCGAGTAAAATATAAGCAACGAGACTGATTTCTGATGGCTACCAAAACTTGGTTTCGGCTGTAGTTGAAGAGAAGTATTTATAGGTGTTGAAAAAACTCTAGGGTTTCAGATTTTGAATTTTTTGGCTCCAAACGCGGGTCAAAGAGCCGTTTGAAAATCAAATCTCTGAAAAAGCTGATCCTTTAGACTCAGTAAATCAAGATATAGCAAAAGATTGTTTGACATTAAGTTTGATCTGATCTACCACGGAGAGAGAGAAATGAGAGGAGCGTACGAAGTTGCCAATGTTTGCATGAAAATGATGTAGCATCACTGATTTAGGATTAAAAAGCTTTGAAACTTTGCTAAAAATAACCATGAAAGAGAGGCAGCCATCGCTGAGGGAGTAAGGAGAAGTCAGAGAACCCTAGTTTGTATGTTAGGGTCTGATTAGTGTTTGAATGAAATGGGCCGTGGCCAATCGAGCTAGGTCACAGGCTTTGGGCCATTTTGGGCTAACTTTGACATATGGGCTGATTTTCCCAAGATCAAGTGGCTGAATTTAATGGCCTTTTCCTCCATTAATTAAGTTACTTGAACTTTTTTGTCTTAATAATTTGGACTAAAATTAACCACATCTGTAAATATATAATTGTTTATTAAAATAAGTAATTATATAATAATAAAATCTAATATTAGAAAAAATATTAATATAGTATTACGCTAAGTAAATTTGTCAAAAAAACTAGATAGAATAACATGTCTAAATTATTAACGATCAAGAAGTGTAAAAAATTAATTGAAAGAAAAGTGGGACAAAATTGGGTGTCAACAACGGGACGGGTAGGAAATATTTTGAAAAATAGTGGCTAACCTCTCTAAGCACTTTTAAGACACGAAATTTTACTTATGTGTTTTTCATTATTTCACCACTCATTCTCATCTTTCTTTACCTTAACCCCCCCCCTCCCCTCATTAAGCAATCTCCTAAACTTTTCGTACGTCGGTACAAGGAGCATTATTTTATTCTTTTCTTAATTTTTTTTCTGATGGAACAACCTTTTTCTTTTCTTTTCTCGCTCCTTACTACAATGGCTTATTCTTTCTCACACATGCACCCTTACACAATTTCTCTCTAGTTAACACTTTACTCTCATTATGTCAACTTTTCACTTCACTTCTAAGCGCTCAATCCCTCAAGTGCTTTTGGAGTTTGGGATCAAGTTTTTCAGGTTACACCTACAAAAGGAATAGGCTAAAGTTTTGGCTGCCAAGAATAAAGCTAAATGCTCAACGGGGGTAACTAATGATATTACATATGGGTAGGTAAAATATGGTAAAAAAATCACGGCTCACAAAGAACGCATATATCATCTCCTAAACTCAACACACTTCACTTCATTTCATACATACACCGGACAAGTTCTAGATATCAATACAAACATGGAATACAATCAAGAATCTCACCACACATGGCACACTTATGGCTAAAGATGGATTTGTATCGACTCTCTACCTAGCAAACAATAGCACGAATTTAATTTAAGCCAACAATATTTTCCAAGAGTCGCATAAAAGAGTCTAGGTGTCTCTAAGAAGTCATTACTTTTCCTATGCACACTTCCTTTTCAAAAAAAAATTAAGCTCGTTATGTTGCTAGAAGTGCACCTTATCCCATGTACCTAACATTTGAATGGCCTTAAGGGATCCCTCGTTTACTTTTATCCTCAAAACAAAAAATCTACTACGGTTCAAATACCCCTTGGAAAAGAACAAAAAATAAAAACTAAGGGTGTGCTACGACGAACACGACACAATAATGTAATCAACTATGAATAATAAAACAAAGAAAACATGAAAGATTACTACTTATTACATGCCATGAAATTTTTTAAAGTAACACAACCTATAATATCTAAAGATCACTACAGTCAACTGACAAAAGTAAACTATTGCGAATTATTACAGATCAAATATAAAGAATTTACTCCCTCACCCACACTTAAAAATCAAGCACTGTCCCCAGTGCATAAAAATAAAAACCAAAATAGGGTGAAGAAAATAACTCCCTACTACTCGTCATCCTAAAAAACAACATAGTCTGCATCCCCTGCGGTACAAGCAGACTGATTATCATCGTCTTGCTCCTGATCCTCACAGCCAGTAGGAGCATCGTCAGAATCGCCATCATCATTGTCACTCTCTGATGCCTGAGCAGCGGTCTCAGCTTCCTCCTCATTAGCAAGCTCCTCATGTGGCTCTGGCTCATGAGTGGGCACATAACCATCCAGTGGCTACGCAAAAGCCTCTCCCTACTTGCACGATATCATGGCATGAGAACTGAGTGGGAATCACTCATCAATGTCTGCAAGTTGCTCATGTGTGGCAGCAGTCGCGCCCAAAGTTAATTGCAAACGATGCATATCATATATGTTTGATGTGATAGAATCGTTCATAGCATGGCACTGTGCGGCTGATAAAGTCATGCCATGTATATCATTTGGGTGCCTCGACCTAGTAACATCCTCCCACAGAGTCGACACCTGCAACCGATAGTCAGCCTCCTCCTCAAATACTTCATGATGCCTCATGTAGTAAGTCAGTGTGCTACCAAAGAAGAACCAACGATCCTAACCCACACAAACATTACTCATTTCCTTTTTCATCAGTACTCTCATATTGATATGTTGCCCTGTCATCAGCATATACAACAAGCAAACACGATCTCTACCCATTAATGAAAGATTATCACATGGCATAATGCGAGTATAAATGAGATGAAGCCATATTCTATCCTTCTGAGTCAGATGAAATTAGAGGAACTCTTGTGAGTACCATCCTTTTTTTACGCTCCCATCAGGCAGTGGAGTGTCGCCCACATAGACGATGATGTATCTCATGGTACAGAGGGTGTGCATAGATTTCTTCAAACAGCTCACTGGAGACCACAAGAGAGGGCCTAAAAACTCACAAAGCGCATCATCAATAAATGGGACCACATATCCACGAACACAAATCTCATCCGGTGCCTCCTCAAATCTCTAGTTTGCTTAAGCCTCTCGCACGAGATGAATATTACATTCTCATGGATCTTTGAAAAATAAACTGTAATCCCAAGGCATGTACTTGGTCCCAAATATCCCTGTGGTGAGTTTTCAAAATCGTTGCATCAACCAAAATCTCATCATGGTACTTGCGGGGCTTGAAACTTACATAACATGCCCGCCCGTAATCATTTACCCATTTCTGACCCTACTTGCATGTTATTCTTTTAGGTTTTTCATTCGGGTTTGGCTGTGCAACGGGTCTGCTCGAACTTGGGCCACTCCTAGCCCTCTTCCGGCTTGGACCCTCGTTTGCTTTCTCTTTTCCCTTGGCTCCAATAGTCTTTGAATTTGGTCGTGCCATCTTTTCACATGTCGCATGTCCACAACAAGCTAGACAAAAAAAGAATAAAAAATAAAAACAAGAGACAAAACTATGTTAGTAATGTTCTATATGAAGGACTAATAAACCAAGTCATGTGGGTGTCGGAATGACCCCACACTTAGTTAGCTAGCATGGATGCTACTCAGTCAGTGGTAGAGTACTCAAACTTCCCCTTATTGCTTCGCTTCAATTCATGACTACAAACACCCTAAATTGTGTTTACTTAAGTTATTTTCATTGCCCGTCAATCCAACAAACCACCCCACACTTAAATTTTTTGCATATTCTTGAGGTTTCCTACACATCTAGCATCCTACAACTAATGTTCCCTAAATATGGTCGTCATTCATCCGTCATTGAGACCATTCTGTCCACGACTATTCTATTAGGCATTTCATTGAACACTTGGAGTGCTTAGTTTGTGTAAAAAGCTCTTAATGGGATTAAAGTGCCTAAATAACCAGAAATTGGTGTGGAAACAAGCTCAAGCAACAACCAACCATCAATTCAATGTCCACACCATTTCCACAAATTCCACCATTTACAACAAACGCAAAAGCTCTAATTTTTAACCATTTTTCATATAAGCAATTTCAACACATGGAACAATTTCATAGTTCATTATTACGGGGGAAAGGGGAAGGGGAATTCATACTATATACATTAATAGAGTGAGTAATCTTACCAAAATTTTAACGGGGAGAATGGGATGGGCAGTGGCAACGTAATGGTGGGATAGTGGTCGATGGAATTATTGAGATAAATGGGTTTAGGTTTTGAGAGAGATGAGAGGGGTTGGGTGCTGAAAATTTGAGAAAATAGAGAGAGACAATGTTTTAATTTGACTTGGGGCGGGGGGGTGATTTGGATCGGGTTGGCAAAAAATAAACACACCACCTCGCTGGGCGAGGCCTAGGGCGAGATGTCATTTCGTTTTGAGCTTCGTTCTGCGAGGTACGGTGTGTATTTCACACTTGGAGAAATTTATTTCAAACTTACAAAATAGCCAGCCTACCTCGCTCTGCGATCCTGAGGGCGAGCTAGTGTCTCACTGCAGGCTTCGCCCAGCGAGGTCCTACTTGTGTTTTGCTACTCATCAATTTTTCACTAAGTCATCGTCCTCCTTGCTCGGGACTACGATTCGTGTTATATTCCCTCTATGGCTACCTTCAACACAACCAATTTGTATGAAGAAAAATCAAAAATACGAAAGCACATTAAAAGTTGGGTTGCCTCCCAACGAGCTCCTTAGTTTAGGTCGTGGCACAACATCTTGTTGTATTTTTCTCATTTTTCTTATTTTTCTAATATTGATTACATTACAACATTGGGTTGCCTCCCGATAAGAGTCATAGTTAACATCGTGGCACGACGCAAGTCCTCCGACTAGTCATCCTTGAGGAGCACTTGCTCCTTCTCTTTGTCAAACTCTCCGCCCCAATACCGATTTAGCCGCAGTCCATTTACCAAGAACGTTCGTGACTCATCCATCGTCTGTATTTCCACCTCACCATGAGGCGTAATTCTCGTTACCACAAACAGTCCCGACTATCGGGACTTCAGCTTGCCAGGGAACAACCTTAATCTAGAGTTGAATAAGAGTACCTACTGCCCCAACGCAACTCACGGTACTGAATATGCTTATCATGCCACATCTTAGTCTTCTCCTTGTACAACTTGGCATTCTCATACGCTTCTAATCTGAATTCGTCCAGCTGCAACAACCTCTTCTCACTCGCTATGCTCATATCGAAGTTGAGTTTTGTTATTGCCAAGTAAGCTTTATGCTCCAACTCAACAGGCAGGTAACATGCCTTCCCGTAAACCGTCCGATAAGGAGAAGCCCCAATATGTGTTTTATAGAATGTTCAATAGGCTCACAGGGCATCATCTAACTTCATTGCCCAATCTTTCCTTTGCACATTGACAATTTTCTCCAACATTTGCTTTACCTCCCTATTGGACACCTCTACTTGTCCGCAAGTTTGCGGGTGATAGGCCGTAGACACTTTGTGTTTTACCCCATATTTTACCAAGAGGTTCTTCAATAAGTTATTGCAGAAGTGAGCTCCACCATTATTGATCATCGCTCTAGGAGTGACGAACCTTGCAAAAATATTTTTCCTCACGAAGTTTACCATCACCTTGGCATTGTTAGTTGGGAAAGGGATTGCCTCTACCCATTTTGACACATAATCCACCGCGAACAGAATATACTTGTTCCCTAAAGATGGTGGAAACAACCCCATACCGAAAGAGTATAACATATATATGTACACAACACACCACTTTCCTTCATTGGATCTTCAAAGTATGAGCTCAAACTCCAAGAAACGCTAGACAAAAAATGCTCACGGAGTTCTAGAGAGAGTTCTAATAAAGTAAATGTCACATCATAATACAACTTATTCAATAACTTCGTTTGAAATTGTGAAATTGTGATATGTAGGCATTAGAGACGAAACCGTAATACAAGTTGTGAATTTGACAATACCCTCTAGCTCAAATTCTGTATTTTTATTACTAAAGGTTTATTTAATTTATATAAATAATATTTAAAATTCAATAGGCAAATAAAATTATGATTCAAAATTTATAAATTTAAAATCCTAAATTCGTTACCAACCGATACGCACAGTATAGATTATTGAAAACAAAATTTACGTACATAATATCGAAAGGCAAGTTGTTTACATTTTGTCTATCGCGAGAGTCGTACACTCAGTCTGAAACCATGATTGTGTAGAACAGAAGCTACAATTCCCAATGTTTTTTTTTTTTTTTTTTTTTTTTTGGTGTATTGTAGGTTTTGAAAAGATACAACAGTCAACAGTATACCCACATGCTAACGGGCCCCCCATACAAATAGGCCCACATTCCATATCCATGGCACATACCCCTTGAATACTGTACAATTTATACAAAGGGTTCTCCTGTCTCTTCAATTCCAACATCTCTCTTTCATGTTTCTTTTTAGGGTTCAACTCGAAAATACATTACTGCTATGCTTAGTGGCGAATGATAAACAGTGACATATGAGCACATTTTGAGGGCTCATTTACTTTGTGAAGGGGAAAGTCCCGAAGGCGAAACCTCTTATCTGTACCAGAGGCCCCTTGGCCAGGTGGGATGTAAATCGAGGGATATGCGCGAGTGACGGCCCTGCAAGGGAGAGGACCAACGGGACATGAACCCAACAACAACCCTTGCAATATTTCAGCAAAGACTGTCACCACACGGATTCGAACCTGCGACGTCGGAGTGGTTGTATCCCAATTACTTTGCCACTTACCAACTCGCTTGTGCCCTGGGGGCATGAGGGCTCATTTACTCAAATGCTGTTCTTTTAGGTTATTATTTGGATTTTATCTTATTTTTAAAAACGTGCAAGTATATTTCTGGAAAAATTATGTTTTCAGGTAACAATAGACTCTGGCCCAAGGTTTGGTCTGTCTTGCTCAACGTCACAGATAAAATAGTAGATTATCATCCAACAATTGTAATAACTTACTAAATTTTAGAAAGTGATCCAACATTTTTTCATTTCATTTGTTCTAAAATGTTATAAGTTGAAAAGATGTTAAAAAAAAAAGGATCATTTATTAAATAATTTTCATAAAAAGTGACAACCTTGAAAATTCTTGCAAGTTGCAACTTGAGAGCTTAGGCGTTAACAAAGGGTCATTTGCAATTTTGGCCCTGTTTTGTGTTGGTCTTTAATTTTTTCCCTCGAGACAAATATTTTTTTTGCGCGACATAAGTTTAAATTTTGGCAACATAATATCCCACAAGTTATACCGGGACTTTTAAGGAACTTATGAACCGCTAGGCATAAGTTCGATTTTGAAGGACAAAAATTAAAGACCAGCTCATTTGAAGGGCCAAAATTATTGACCAGCCCATTTTGAAGGTCAAACCGTGCAATGTCTTCGTTAACAAACAAAGGCCAGGCTCTTGAACGCCATCTATAGGGCTTAGAACCAGTTTCCATGCCCAATCAGATTAACAGTTTTGGGCTCAATCTTACAAACCGTTCTTCGGTTTTGGGCCCTTAATACAAGTATATACTATATGGCACATTGGCACTTGACACATCCAATGCTTCAATTTATTTTTCTTTTTATACGGCATGAAATGTTTTACAATTTTCATATGTTTGATGATTGTGAGTAATGAAATTGATTCACTAATAGAAATATATTATTTGGACTTCTGCGTGATTTACATAGTTTACAGCCGATTACAAATATAATTTGAAAGAGTTATATTCTCTTTCAAGCTTTTTAAGAAAGGAGACCTATGTAACCAAAAAAAACTGAACAATCTATGATCATGGTATTTTCTATTTTTTATAGAATAAACTAAGGCCCATTGCAAGAATTTTTGTTTCAAATTAATTAAGTCAACAAAGCCATTTTGATGATGAGTGGAACTTTTTCATCCTCTGCAGGTAAGACTTTTCATATACAATAATTTTCTCTTTTACTGTTAAAAGGGTAATAGGCAGCCTTATGCACTAAGTTCCCGTTATACGCGGGATCGGGGAAAAGACCGGACCATAAGATTATATTGTATGCAATCTTACTTTGCATTTCTACAAGAGACTATTTCCACGGCTTAAATTCGTGACCTCCTGGTCACATGACAACAATTTTTACAAGTTATTCAAAAAAATATTATTTTTTGTTAGATTTTTTTCCTTCTCTCTGTCGGACCAAGACTCTCTTGATAGCTGTCGAACAGCACACACTAACCTTTTGAGGGTCCATGATCCTGTTACTTTTGTTGGTGTTTCTATGGTACTTTATAAAGCAGTACGGGAAGTAATAACTATTACAAATGTTCGAAAGGATAAATAAATTGTCAATCTTCAAAATTGCCGCATATGTGTTGTGTCTTGAATCTTGATCAACTTGCAAAGCCAATATTGAGAACTGCCGCAAGTTTGTTGTGTCTTGAATCTTGATAACCTGAAATCAAGAAACAACTAAATTGACGGTTACAACGTTGTGTGTTAAATCGAGTGATAGCCCTCTATCCTTAAGACAAGATTGCCCGTATATATGCTTTTACGTTAACCCGGGCAATAGTCTTCCCAAGATAAAACAACACTTTAATCTCAACACTACAAAGCCAATAAAGGTTGAGCCTGGTCAAGAAAACAAATATGACTCGACTTTGAAGATATGGAATAGGAGAAGTTTTCTACTCTTCTCTTTTGTCTCTGTGTATATAGTGTGTCTCAGAGTGTATATCTTGTGTATCGTGAGGGTTTAGTCAGTTTTCACGAAAATTGCACCGATTTTCAATTTCACCTTGATCGGTTTGTAGCACTGAGGCCGTTTTTCGACTGTTTGTCTTGAATAGCCGATCCAGCTTTTTCTGGCTTTTCGCCTGTTTTGTGCCTCGCCTTTCGTTTTCTTGCCTATTTCTTCCTTCTTTTTTTCAGCCAAATGTTTGAATATATAGCAGCGAGAAGCGGGCCTTCCACTGCCAAAACATGGCATTAATGGCCATTAGGAGAGCATTAAATGTACAGTAATGGTGTCATAAAGGCCATTGAAGAAAGTGCGCCTAACCGCCAAGTAATCGGGTGTTAATGGAGGGGAATTAATCAGCCAAATAATGGTGGTTAATGCTCAGCAAAACGATTAACAAGACGAAAACGTCTCCGTAAAATTCGGGGACCAAAGCGTAAATATTGAAACTTCGAGGGACCAAATCAGACATATGAAAGAATTACAGTCCAAACTGTACATATGAAACTTCGTGGATCAAAGCGCACATCCGCGATTCTCACGGTCCAAAAAGATAGTATTAGACCAGGCCCACACCACGCGACACTACCACTGACGACCCGACTCCACTTACCCACGATCCACACCCGTGAACCTGCGGAACCCGCGGAACCCGTGAACCCGTGAACCCGTGAACCCGAGAGCCCGAGAGCCCGAAACCTGAACCCTGAACCGGACGAGGCATGGGCAAGGGCGGCAAGGGCTTAGCAGCGTGAACCCAAGCACATCTCCAGTCTTCCCTCCTTAAACACATGGGATACCCCTTGGGTCCCAAACCTTACCAATTAGAGACTTATATAGAGATCAATTCTTCCTATTCCCAATTCCGATGTCTGTAGATTTGTCCCACACCACATTTCCATGTCTCAAACACCTTACTGTGGACCAATATCTCTTTCATTTCTCAACTAAATTAGACGATTCTTGGCCCTACTGGTCATCTACTTATCAGAGATCATGCATGTGTAAAGAGACGAGGTCTCCAACATACTAACACTAGTGTTTAATTCATCAAAGATGGGTGGACGATTCCCGCCAAAGGCTAATTTCCAACAATCCCCTCTAGAAAGAGATTGTGGCGCGACACACAAGGTGCCTACATTTCACAATCTTTCAATGAAAAGATATTGCATCGTGAGAGGTAGCTACGCTTTGAACCTTCACTCCCAAGTTGAATACCATCTGGACTTACTATCGGCTATGAATTGATGTCTTGAATCCGGTGTTTAGTGTAAGCCAAGACAACGATATCAACACAATAACTCTTCTTATTCATTTTCCTTCTTGCGTTCTGGCCCGTTGTGGCCATGGACACACTTGGATTCTTAAGTGCGTTCATTTGAGTGACACTATCCTCGCACTTAAATAGGTGATCTCCTACAAGGTATCCTCACATACCCCACTTCACAAGTGTTAGGAATCATTAAAAGTTCCACAACCTTAACCTCAACCATTTGAGGATCTTTTAAAAGGTTTGGGCCTTAACCTTTACCCACTACGCAGTAAAGACTTTAATGTCTATCATGAACAGCTTTGGATTCATATTTCCGCCAGAAATCATCATCCAAGTCGCTTGCTTCCACCGGCGCTTCAACCGAACCTTTGCCGCTTAGTTTTCCCATTGAACCAAATTCTCGGGATCTCCAATCAAGATGCGGTTGGGTTTCCACCGCAAAGGTTCAGATTGTTTGGTTTAAGCCAATTCCCTAGACAGGCAGTGAACACTTGATCTCCGGTAGTCCCCAGTTAGTAAACAAGGATGACACCGTGATGATCAACCGCCATACGGCCTTATGTCTCCGGCTGCAGATCCTAAAAATATGTCCAGACGCCATCATCGTGTCCTTCCTAAAGCCGACGGCTAGCCACGTTGTATAACTGCTGAAGGCACGGGTTTCTCCACAATGGGGCGTCCTCTAAAGAGCCGCTGAAGTTACTCAACTTCTTTCATGCTTTGTATAAAGCGATAAACTCCGATTTCATCATGAATCGCCGACGTCTGAGGTTTGCTTAGAGGATTTTCCAAGACCCACCATACACATTTACTTGTGGCTTTGGTGTTCTTTTCGATGTCCAGGTTGCATCACCGTGTTCTCCCAGAACCGTTGGACATCCGAATACTATAATCTGTAGATGGCGAATAATTCGAGATATCGCCATATCCGCTTAACGCCTATTGATCATGTATTAAAATCATCGGTGAACCTTAGTTCAAGCGATCTCGTTTGTAGGCGATACCGGTCGGTTGTAGGTGTACAATACATTGAACTACACGCGGACCGAAAGCATATCGCTCGCTTCGTACATGGGTGCACCACGATTCCAATCGATTCTATGATTCATATCTATTGGTGGGTTTCAACGAGACTGGGCCAACTATAGGCCAGTCCGTTAGATGTCTTAGAAATCCAATTCCTAAGATGTCATCGTGATACACATATCTTTCATATCGAGACTTTGTTTGATATGAGTTTCACTCTCAGAGTTGGTTTTCCAAGCTGGCTTTCTAACTTCGTAGTTAATGTTTACGTGGTCGATTCATTTGTTTGCTTTATCTGAGACTTTCGGGACCAAAATGTTAACATTTCAGTGGACCAAAATGAAAGTTCGTAAAGAAGCCCAACAGTTCAAACCAATTTCGATCCTCTTCTTCCAACTCTCCGTTGGGAAGGTTAGTTCAACATCCATGCCACGTAAGACTACAATGGCCCTGGATGTTAGGCTGCTCATGGGGAGCACATTTTACAACCCAAAGGTTCTTTTCCGGGAGGAAGATTAACCATTACACATATGGTTCTATATATGGAATTTATTTTCTCTTTAGCTTCTTTCCAAGCAGTGCTTTTGGAGATAACAATTATTTGTTAATTGTCCATGGTTCGTTCTTAACCATACAAGCTAGAAGGACTGGAACAAGTCCTTGTCCCCTCTTTTGCTCCGTCTTGGTTCAACATCTAGAATCCACGAGTTCCGCAGATCTGAAATATTAAGTCCCGGATAGCCAGCACCTTTCGAGTCCTGTAGATACGGAGCGTCTAGTTCCGGACAGTCAGGCCCTCGCGGGTTCTTGTTAACCTTGAGTAATTGCTCCTTTTTCCTTTTTCCTTTTTCAAGGAAAGCTATCTTCAAAAGAATTGATTCTTCACGCCAAGAAGCGTCGGCCTCTTATTTGCAGATCCAAAGGTGGATATGCAATCTACGATCTTAGGTACAACTGACTTTGTTCAAGTGTTCCAACTTTTACCAAGCCACCCCACATAATTTGGGCGCATGACTTTGCGCTTATTGCTAACACCGTTGGGATCGAGGTGAAATGAGCGATCTAATGAGCGATGCCATATTCTCCTCTATCACTACGAATTTCTCAATCCGTCGGCTTAGTTGATTTTCAACTTTCGCTTTGTAGCGCTTTATTCGCTTCAACAACTTCATCTTTGCTTTTCAACAAACAAAGGATTCCATACGCTGTACCATCATCGATGAAGATCACAACGACTTGTCTCCCTCTATTTTGTATAAACTTCAAATCACCCAAGTAGGTGTGACTAAGTTCTGTAGAGCGGTGCTTCTTTCGCCTATTCCTTGGACGGAATTTGGAAGGTGATTTTGCCTCTTCGTCTACCTCACATTCATTTTGGAGGTTTATGCTCAAAGGCAACAATCTCAACATCGTTAGTTTTGAATGACTTGCTATTTAACGTGTCTTAATCTATGATGGCATAGATGCATCTGAACAAATATATCATTCATTTGTCTGAGCGCATCTTTGTACCATTCTTAGTTATTACAGACCGTTGGACTAGTCTCAAAACCAAACTTGACCGGCGTGCCTCCTCAAACCAAGTTAGGGATATGTATTGCCTCATCTTAGAGTGATCTCGTTCCCTCAAGTCCTTGAGACAACCTCTCCGACCCCTTCGATTTGAGTGGCGGCGTTGCACATGAACAACCTCCGCTGCGGGTCGGGCGCGCCGGATCATATGTGATCTGATACCTGCCCACTCAGGTTGCTGGCGATTAGTGTCCAATTTCTTTTCTCGCTTTTCTTTAGCCTTCGATCATTTAAGACCTGAAACTCGCCCACCTTAATAGGTGTCCATTACTTTTCCTATGAAATGAATTTCGCCCCACTCAACGCCTGGGAGGCTTTATATGATCGAGTGTCAATATCATCATATCAAAGGAATTTTTGGCCCACTCGATCGCCTCGTGAGGCTTTGTATGATCGAAAGTGTCCAATATCATCCTATGAAGGATCTTCCGCCAAGTATAGCCGAGTTCAACGCCTTTAGCTTTTAGACTCGCTCGTTAAGATTGGTGCCCGCATAATTCTTGGCGCTACTTAAAAGTGGTAACGCTGATTTTAACGCTAGTGGATCTTTCTCCATCGTATGTCTTAACGCATTTACACACTTTAACAATTACACTTAAAAGAACTGATCTTTAAGTCGAATCGTAATCTTTAAACGGAAAAGAAGATAAGATTAAACTTGATTTTAAAGCGTAAGGAATATAAATTATTTTCATATTCCTCCTTACTTTAATCCATTTTAATCGGACATCATTTAATCTTTATTCTTGACAAGTAAGAAAAACTACTTATCCCAATTTCGATTTCGCTCACCTGGCCACTTCATCAAACCGAAAGTGTCCAGTTCTTCTTACCATCATTCGGATCTTTTTGTCCTGGGATAGACATGAGTGCCTTCTGCAAGATAGAAGTACATCTTGATCTTCTCCTCTTGTCCCAGTTGACATCCTCGAGCTCTCGAGAGCGCTTGTTCCCACTCGCCTTAGTAGCAGGACACCGTACGAACATGTTCATCATCATCACTCTCTTCTACGGAAAACCATTGCCGTATCCGGTTGGTCACACAACTTTTTGACCGACATCTTTCGAACACTAATAGTATTACAATACAATCTTGTCTTAAATTGTTGGTGTTTCTTTACATGGTACTTTATAAAGCGTCACAGAAGTAATAACTATTACAAATGTTGAAAGGATAAATAAATTGTCAATCTTCAAAATTGCGCATATGTGTTGTGGTCTTGAATCTTGATCAACTTGCAAAGCCAATATTGAAGCTGCAAGTTTGTTGTGTCTTGAATCTTGATAACCAAATCAAGAAACAACTAAACGGATGGTTACAACGTGTGTGTTAGTCGAGGATAGCCTCATCATCAAGACAAAGATTGCCCCGTATATATGCTTTACGTTAATCGGGCAATAGTCTCCCAAGATAAAACAACACTTTAATCTCAACACTACAAAGCCAATAGGTTGGGCCCGAAGAAAACAAATATGACTCGACTGTCAAGATATGGAATAAAGGAAGAGTTTCTTCTACTCTTCTCTTTGTCTCGTATATGGTGTGTCTCAGAGTGTATATCTTCATACGAGGTTTGGTCAACAAATGCTTTTCACCGAAAATTGCACCGATTTTCGCTGAATTTCATTAGTTTGTGCACTGAGGTCGCATTTTTACTGCTTGTCTTGAATAACGATCGATTTTCAGGCTTTTTCGTTTGTACTTTCAGGCCTCGCTCTTCGTTTTCTTGCCTATTTCTTCCTTCTTTTTCAGCCAAATGAAGCCGAATATATAGCAAGTGAGAAGCGGCCTTCAACCGCCAAAACATGGTCAATAAGCCATTAGGAGGCATTAAAGCGGCAAGTAATGGCCGCAGCGCCATTGAAAGGTGGCCTTAACCGCCAGTAATGGCTTAATGGAGGAATGTCGGCCAAATAATGGTGGTTAATGCTCCAAAACGATCAACGATGAGATAAAACGTCTCCGTAAATTTCGGGACCAAACTAAATATTGAAACTTCAGGGACCAACCATGCATCCGTGGCGAGTTCTCTGGTCCAAAGATAGTAATTAGACAGCCCGGGCCCACAGCCCACAGCCCAGGCCCATTGTGCCCGCCCATTGCGCCCACAGCCTGACAGCCCACAGCCCACAGCCCACAGCCCACAGCCCATTGTGGGCCCACAAGCCACAGCCCACAGGCCCACAGCCCACAGCCCACAGCCCACAGCCCACAGCCCACAGCCCACAGCCCACAGCCCACAGCCCACAGCCCACAGCCCACAGCCCACAGCCCACAGCCCACAGCCCACAGCCCACAGCCCACAGCCCACAGCCCACAGCCCATCCCAGCCCACAGCCCACAGCCCAGAGCCTGAGCCCACAGGCCCACAGGCCCACAGGCCCACACGCCCACAGCCCCAGCGAGCCTGAGCCCACAGCCCACAGCCCACAGCCCACAGCCCACAGCCCACAGCCCACAGCCCACAGCCCACAGCCCACAGCCCATTGCGCCCACAGCCCCTGAGCCACGAACCCGGGTCGGAATCCGGGCCGAACCAGGCCGGACGGCAAGCGGCGGCGGCGGCAGCGGGCTTAAATTAACCCAAGACATCTAGGTCTTCCTCCTTTAAACACACGCTGAGATACCCCGCCCAAACCCTTTACCAATTGTAGACTTATATAGAGATCAATTCTTATTCCCACCGACAAGCTGTAGATTTGTCCACACCACATTTCCAATGTGCAAACACCTTACTTCGCGTGGACCAATATCTCTTTCATTTCTCAGCGAATTAAATTAGACGATTCTTGGCCCTACTTCGGTCATCTACTTACGTGATCATGCGTGTGTAAAGAGACGAGGTCTCCAACATACGGAACACTAGTGTTTAATTCATCAAAGATGGGTGGACGCATCTCCCCGCCAAAGGCTAATTTCCAACAACTTTTTCCTGTATAGATCTGATTATCATGTAGTTGACAAACTTGTGAGAGGAAAATGGAGATTAAATTATTAATATTTCATAATTTAACTCATCTTTTGCTTTGTTTTTTGGTGGGTACATGGATAGATTAAACAATTTAATGATAGTTTTTTGGAGAAGAAAATGTATATAGTCCCAGTAGATTTTAGGCTGTCTGATTGCTAGATAAAGCTATGTACAACAAATAAGACTGCTAAAATAATAGCCCCTAAATAATTGAATGTTAAGTGTGTGTGAGGCTTGCAAATGTTAATGTACCTTTAGACAGCTGCCTTTTTAATTGGAGTCTGATTTTAGATCGCAGTTTCAAATCATTATGGCGAATGGTGAAAAAGGAAATACAGAGAGAAATATTTCTATGGGAAACCAAATAATATTAAGTTGGTTAAGATAAGAAATATATAATACTATAAAATATGAGGACTGAAATAATTATAGCATGTAGGGCTGGAAATATTGAATTCCCTGGGAGACGTTATGGTACTGCACAATTCAGATTTACCAAATTATACTTTGTTTATTTAATTCACTAGAGATCTGGTGAGGTATAACAATAGAACATGGTTTTCTAACATAGGGCCATAGGGGCCTCCTTGATCTTAGAGGAGCATTAAACATTTTATAGTATTAGAATATTATCTTGCATCACTTAGTGTAGAGTTAAAGTTCCATCCGATATTTCCCCCCACCCGGTGTCTAACACTCATATAGAGCTTTTAACTGTCCGCTTAGACAGTTCAATTGGTTATCAAGGGGGATATTTGGAAAATGGCCAAGGACGAATCCCGTCAGCGGCAGTGTGGGAGTTACTTCTTGAAATAAAGGAGGGCCCCTTGTGCGCAGCGTGGTACTGGTCTAACCTTTGAAATCAATTGAGTCACAATGATTTACCTCCTTCACAGACCTGTCGGACCGGGGTGTGGGGGCTCCTGGGGTGGGAGTTCCACCTTTTTGGAAAATATAGGGCTTTTAACTAATTTAAATTTGTACTGAGGCCCATTTAAGAAAAACGCTATCTATCAAGACTTCTTTTACATCAGGACTCGAACCTGAAATCTCTTATTAAGATTGAAGAAATCATATTTATCCCATCATACTCTTTGTTGGTTCCATCAAGAGTTTTTTTTTTCTGGAAAAAAAGTGAAAAAGGAGGGAGACACTTGCGTACAATCAAAATTTTCTATTAGTAGTGGAGTCGTGAATAATAGAAAATAGTTCATAATATATTAAAATGTCCTACTTATGATTTGAACACGTCCTTTTGTCATTTTACTAGAATTAACTCCCATATGTCAGAGAAAATTCAACGATTTATATATAATAAAAAATAATTTAATACATCTTATTTATACAATTATAATTTTCCAGCAAAAGAATTCAATTCCTAGTCACGATATAATCAAATCTTACTCATACTCTTTACTACCAATTACCAAATGGAATGTTTTTTCATTACGGGAAGTATAAAGAAGCCTCCTTTGTGGAGGGTTATCCTAGTCTAATGTGCTTGTATTAGTAGACAAAACATGGAGAATTGAATACTATAGCCCCATTTGCGTGCCATGTTCACTTCACATTGTCCAAATCTTTTTTCCTTAAGGATAATAATATTATGTCGGCTTTATTTTTAATCTTTTTAGGTCTGAGAGTGAAAGTATGTCAGTGACGAGTTCGTACTTCCTCGTTGAAAGAAAATTTCTTATTAATTCATGTTTTTGGCTTCAATAAAAGCATTTTAAGTTAATTAGAGCCATGGATGATTTTATGAATGTCACAGTAGTTAAATAACACCGTAGATTATGTTGGAAATTTGCCTTTGGTGGGGAGGTGCGTCCACCCGTATTTAATGACTTAAACACTAGGGTTCCGTATGTTGGAGGCTTTGTCTCTTCACACGTGCATAATCTACTAAGTGAGTAGATGACCGTAGGGCCAAGAATCGTCAAATTTCATTGAGAAATGAAAGAGATATTGGTCCACGAAGTAAGGTGTTTGAGGCATGAAAATATGGTGTGGGACAAATCTGCCACATCGCTGGGAAAAAGAAGAATTGTTCTCTTTATAAGTCTCAAAATTGGCTAAGGGTTTGGGGCCCCAAGGGGTAACCCATATGTTTGAAGGAGGGAGGATCTAGATGTGCTCGGGTTCAAGGTTAAGTCCACACACGCGCCGCCGCCCGCTCGTCCGGTCCGGGTCGTGCCTTGGGCCTCTTTTGATAGACCCCAGATTGTTTAATATTTACAGTTTGGTTTCTGAAAAGATGAAATTGGGAACGACGGAAGGTAGAAAGTTTCTGCCTTTCGTTTGGGTTGATTTTTGGAGCGTTAAAACTCCATTAATCTGCACCTTAACTCCTCCCTAACTCAATAATGGCCATAAACTGTCATTACTTGACAGTTGAGGAGTCACTCCCCTTATGCTATATATTGGTGTCTTTTGGCACAATTGTGGAGAGTGCAAAATACTACACAGAGATAAAACAGAAGAGAAACATATCACTCCAAAACGTGAGCACAAACAGTGAACATAAAACTCTTCCTTCCTTTTCCGTTCTTCAGCAAGTCGTTTCGTGTTTTATTTTCTTCGTCAGAATCAACCTATTTACTTTGTAGTGTTGATTAGTTGCTGTTTTATCTTGGGAGACTATTGCCCGTTAACGTAAAAGCATATATACGGGGCAGTCTTGTCTTAAAGACAGAGAATCATCTCTCGACTCAGTTATAGTTGTAACAATCTAGATTTAGTGTTTCTTGATTTCAGGTTATCAAGATTCAAGACTCAAGACTCAACAACCTTGCGGCCGTTCTAAATTGCCTATTTATTTATCATTTCGAACACTTGTAATATTTATTTACTTTCCGTATTGCTTTACATATCCAACAGATTACACATGGGATTATCTCTATTAAGATGATATATTCCGTAACAACAAGAGGATCCTTGTACAAAAATTCTTAGTACTTGATATGTTAAGGAAGTGCTTAAGCATAAAATGAGTCTAATAAGGAGAAGAGGTTTAATTAAGTTTGGAAAATTATGATGAGATGAGGTGTTCTAACAGTACATATTTTATTGCGTAAAAAAACATATATAACATATATCCGTCAAAATCAAATACACTTCGTTTATACTAGTAATGCAAGTTTTGTGTAAAAACCAAGCGATTATTGATTACATAGAGCTTCATCACATATAGCAAAAATAAAACGATTTCTAAGGGCGATTTTGAACTTCTTTATTTTTAATGACTATCCTCTTTAATTAACTTCCATTAAATCATTTAGCACGTTAAATTGTTTCCTCTAACCATAATTATTTGAGGTGAATATAAATGTACCTTTTTTTGTAATAAGGGAATCCGCGATCGCTACTTTTTAAGTGCGCTTTGAATAACTCCCTCAGTGTAATAGCCCACAAACCATATACGAATATATACCGCACTAGGCAAACTCCGTGCGACGAACTCGACCGAGAAATGCAAGGAACAAGAATCTAGCAAGCGTCCCCGGACATAGCTGTATGACAAAGAAGGAGAACTTAAAATCTAGCTTGAGGCCTGCAGCGTGGGTTCGAACCCTGGTGGGAGCAATTTGCTCCCTTCTGGGGTAGGACCTTGTAGGTGATATCAGTTGCTCTGTTCTCAAACTCTGGTCATTTAGGCACATCCTGCGATTTACTTGTAATAGTGCTGAGGGACCGAGACTACTATCTCCAAGAATAGTCTGTCGTAAGCCGGGAAGCTGGATATCAAAAAAAAAAATCTAGCAAGCTCTACGTTCCATTATTCCAATTCAATTTGCATTTTTGCACCAACTTTCTTTGCATTTTGCTTATTATTAAGCAATAATCAAATGAATTCTTAAAATTACTTTTTATGTAATTTTTATTTTAAATTAATACTAATTATTGTAGTTTTCATATTCAATCATTAATATAGGAACATTTTTTTTATATCCAGCTTCCCGGCTTACGCCAGACTATTCATGAAAATAGTAGTCTCGTCCCTCAACACTACTACTAGTAAATTACGGGATGTGCATGAATGACCAGGATTTAAGAACAATGCAACTGTCACCTATCCTACCCTTGAAAATAACAAATTACTCCTCCATCAGGATTCGAACCAATGCTGCAGGCCTCTAGCTGAATTTTAAGTTCTCCTACTTTGTCATCCAGCTGTGTCCGGCCACCAGGAACATATTCTTTATTTCTTTAAGTGGGTAGTAGTATTTGTGTAGCAATTTACAAATCTAGGTTAAGAGTTAACAGTGCTAGCCTATGAAATCGTAGATCAATTTCCCAAATTGGACCAATCATTGAACTCTTTCCATCTCTCTCTCTTTCCCTTAGTTGTCCCCCATTTCTAATTTTTCTCCATTTCTGTAACAAACGGGGGATCACGACCAACTTTTGGGAAGCAATTTGTCAACATCAACAACAATAATAGGTCCAATTTGCTGCATTACATAATTTCATTATTGAATCTCTAAGGTTAAAAAAATAATCTTCCCTATCGACCTTATTTCCTTGCCCAGTCAATTATTAACATTTTCCGGCGATACCTTTGGGACATTTTAAATTGCCTGGAGAGCAACGGTTGTAAACCCTAGTTCTTTCAATTTGGGGAAAATATTGAGGGACTTGAGTCCGACCCGGATGGAAGGACTTTAATTACTGTTGAAGATTTGATTGCCCATGTATGGATCGGTTATTGTCGACTTGGGTAATCTTCACATTAGGGATTTTCTTTTGTTTATTTGTATTTCCTGTACAATCTCAGGGAAATGTAAATTCCCCTAATTTACAACCGCCGCCGCCGCCGCCGCCACCACCACCACCTCCACCTCCTCCGTCACCTGTGCCTCCACCACCACCACCTCCACCGTCATCTGTGCCTCCACCACCAACGCCGCCGCCACCTTTACCATTAGCTCCTCCACCACCACCTCCTCAAAAGAAAAAAGACTCGGAGAAGGAACGGGAACATTATCACCACCATCAAAACCAAAACCACCATCAGAATAATCTTATATTAAGTCCACCTAAGGCGGGCCCACCACCAAAGGGGAAGAAGCTAAATTGGGGGAAGAGATTAGGGTTAATGTTTGTGGGTATTGCGGCGATATTGCAAGTCTGCGTGGTGGCGTTTTTGGTAATCAAGAAAAGGCAATTGTTGACAGCAGATTCGAGATTTTGAAATCTGTTATATGGTTTCTATTTGTTGGACTAATTATTGTTAGCTCGTGTCAAGGAGCATGTTTTATATAGCTAGAGAGTTATACAGATTGATGAGATTCTTTGAACAACGGATTTGGTAATGAATATGGCGAGTATGGCACTCCATGGATTACAAAAATTAAGGATTGGTGTCGTCCACACTTCTGTGTTTGCTCTTGTAAATTGGTAATTCCTGATTGGCAATTTTAATCCTTTTTTGGGGATGACATTTTATTGTGAATATTACGGTTTTCGCTGACTTTGTGAATGATTTAGGTCTACTTGATGTTTTCTCTTATGTGACATTATAGTTAGACCTCTCTCTAACAACCATCCTTTATAACAACATTTCACTATAACAATCAAGTTTTCTTTAGAACCGACGTTCATATTATGCTATATTGTATATACTCTATAGCAACATCTCGCTATAACAACCAAAAAGTAAGGTTTGACAGTATTTGGAAGTTTACGTCCTTGTATTTAGGCTGTTGCCTTTGGTGAAGTTTTTTTTTAAGTAATGATTGAGTTCACCAGTGATCTGAAGTTATGAAGAGATATGTTGCTAAGTTACATGTGTTTTGCATCATTGCTTCCTTTTTGATTGAATATTTTTGATATGTTGTGATGTGGCTTATTCTGCAATTTCGCAAAATCTACTGTGATTTCTGAAATTCATTTGTCATTGCCCTTCTTTACTAGTCTAGGTTTAAACTTGGGCAACTTTGAGAAATATAGATGAAGGGGCATATGTGACGGAGAGTCTTCTTTTTATACTTGATTGCTCATATCTGAAAGAATCATTATCAAGTTCTCAACCAGGATCATATTTTGGTTGCTTGTTTATCTTTGTAGCATGACTTAGACTATCAATATTGCAAGAAAAATCCTGTTTACAAGACGGAAAAAAGGTGGCGGATTTGTTTCAGAAACCTGAGATTTTTAAAGTTTGCCTAGACATCTAAAGGATAGAATTCCTACCTTTACCAGTTTACTGGAATTAAAAGGAGCATTGTCAAAGCCTTTACCTGTTTAGTGGAATTAACTAGTTAAAGGTATGGGAGAAGATGGACAATTATAAAAAAAAGGTTTGGGAGAAGATGTGTTCACTAGAATACCTGATTTCTTCCCGTCTGTCCTAAGCCTTGGTGGACAGTGTTACCTGGTACTTGTTGCTAGTGGTAGGTGGCAGGTATTCGTGGAATTAGTCGAGGTGCGCACAAGCTAGCCGGGGCACCACGGTTATCCAAAAAGAAAAGGAAACGGATGAAGCTGTTGAGTCTGGAACTGAAATAATCCTCCTTAAACTTCTTCAGAACATGAGTCTTGCGTTGGTCCCAAATGAGGGGGTGTGTAATTGAGTACTCGTGTGTAATTCATAGTAGAACTTAGTTTGACATGAACTGCAACTGAAACTTAAATTGCATTTGTTAGTAATATTTCTTGATAAACTTTTAGTGAGGTATGAAGTTCTGTCTAGAGGCAATTATGGCTTTATTTTATTATTATTTAGTTGAAGTAATGGCGCCTACAAAATGTCGATTTTTGATTGTTAATTTTTCATATTTTAGGTCATAAAGAAAGTTTTAAGATGACATCTTGCCTCCTTTATCATTTTTAAGGAACTGGCTTGGATTTGTTTTGAAGGACATTAAAGATTACCTATTTTCTGTCTGGTAAGAAGTGGACCTTGTAGGGAGGCAAGTATACTTGTTGTTAGAGGCATGACTTGTCATTGTCGAGTATAATATAATTATAATATTGTCGCCGATATTATAAACTAAAAACAGGCAGGATTACTTGGTCTCTATAAATGTATCAGACTTGAGCAGTTATAAACATCACTAAATACAGGTGGTCTTAATTTTTTAGACTGAAATATGTTTCTTTTTGCAATAATGTGAAGAATTGTAAATCTTTTGTTCTTTTGTGCATGGTGCCTGTGTTATTTATCGTCGTCGTTGCATATTTGAGTTTAATTTTATGGCATTTACTTCATTCTGGAGATGGATGCTTAGCCTAAATCAAGTTGTGGGCAATACTTTTAGACTCGAAATTTACTTGGAAATTCTCTGTCCTTCCTTATCTGGGTTGACTTGTAATTCTATGTATGCTAATAAATGCAAATTGATGGTCTATTGATTTTCAAAAGGTTGTGTTTTGGGCTTCGATTCTATTGTTGGCACGCCTTCTCTACGCCTTTTTTCTTCTTCTCATCGGAGTTATTTCACAAAGACTTGCCAGGGTAAAGATTTTTTTTTGGGGAAAGATCACCTATACCCCACGAAACCAAACTATTTACTCGTCTCTATCCCTATTACTTTTCATGCCTCCTAAAAAAATTAAAACTATTTACCCGATATGCCCCCTCCTCCCTCATCGTGGTATATAAATATACTGAGATGGTATATCATGGATGATCACGTTCGTTTATTAGAAAAGATACTTTTCTCAAAAATATTCTATGATACTATTGCCTTATATACATATACTTGATGGTATCATGAATGGCTGCTTTAGTCCTTCAATGAGACACTCCTCAGGACCATGATGCCATCGTAGTATATAAATATACTGAGATGGTATATGGAAGACTACTTCAGTCCTTACTACTTCAGTCCTTCTCTTGGTCCTTCATGATATCATCTTGGTATATAAATGTCATATAAATATATTGCGATGGTATCACAAAGGAGGGGTTTGGACAAGGGGATATATCAGATAAATAGTTTTGGGCGAGGGGATAGGGCGGCTAATTAGTTTAAAAGGGGCATGAGGCGGGAATTTTTGAAATTATTTACCTTCCAGTGTTGGCATACTTTAGATAAAATGCTGTTGCTCTTCTTTTGTCTCTCTCTCACACACACATATGAGACTCTGTGTAAGTACTCGGTAGAAACGCCTTTATTCTATTTCTTCCTGCCAACAGCACATTGTGAATTGCTTCAGTGTCAACAAGTCGAGGAAAATTTGAAACTTAAGTTAATGGGTTCCTAAAGTCGGTTATCTGTGCATTTGAGCCTTAAGTTATTATGTTTATTTTGCCTTACCTATACTGCCGAAGTCCAGAATTTATTTTTAGGCTTTTAACACCATTGCTTGAGTATTTCTCAACCAGGCCAGTTTTACTAGTTGTAGATGCTGGACTCAATATTCTCTACGCTATCACTGCAGTTCATCATGTTCCAAACTGAATTAGGATCAAGGATTATTATAGAAGGAAAATTGTATAGAGTTCCAGAATTAAAGATAAATCTACTAGTATTTGGAAACCTGAAGTTTGCTGATACTGCAGTGGGTTCATTATATAGGTTTATCAGAACGACATCCAGTAGTGCAAAGAGAAAAAGAAGAAGAAAAATGATATTCATGAATTATGCTGGTGCCACAACGGCACAACTGAATATTGAATAAACTCAAGAAAAAGTATTTACTTAGCGATATTTAAAAAAAATATTGTTATATTGGACAAAAACAATGATTCAACTTCATGTGATGCTAAATCTGTATTGGCTTTCCAGAATGTGCACCATTTATTAGATATCTCCTTTTCGGAAGTCGGTCTAAGTTTGGGTGGACTAAATTACTGGATACTTATGTCGGTGTAAGATAACAGTACCTTGTAAAATTAGTCAAATTGTGCGCAAGCTTTCCGGAATACTACAATTAAAAAAAATATTTTCATCTGTAATTTTTACCATTATCCAATATTTTCCCTTCGACACTTCCTTGAACAAAACTTTTGAAAGAGGATCAATGTTTGTTGAGAATATTATTCCATGGGATTGCGGGTATACAAAGATGGTTGAGATTATGTGCTACTTAAACATGTATTTTTGCTTACGGGATGGCAAAATCCACTAGCTTTGGCCAAATATCTGTATTTGTGTTTAAAATTCACTTAATATATATGAATAATTTATCAAAAATTCATAAAATATCTTTTCAATAATTCAGAATCCTTAGCTAACTCCGCGTCTTATACATGGTAGCATTGCACCATACCAAGAAAAGTTTTACCATGTGATTTTTCCCCGTATCAGACGTCAATCAAGGATAGATTTTTCTCCATTGTTTGGCCTCTTGTGTATGACTTCAATGGAGAAATCTTTTAGTGGAAGGACAATTGCCATTGTCCACATAATTCCTTTTCTAGCTACTTAAGACTTACAATTGCATTATGCATATATGATACTATCTCTTTGATGCCTTTCTGTATTCGAGCTGTCAGTTCTTCTTAGTTCTTATAGACCTCCTTTTCCTTACTTTTTGCCACCATGTGGCCTTAATTAGGACCACTTTCATTAACTCTAACTCCCTCACATTACAGACATTTGCGCAACTTTTCCTTTTTTATGCCACTCTTTAAATTATGCTCCCTATTATTCCAATGAGCTAAAAAAAATTTATAAAAAAGAGAAATTTACTCAACTAAAAGGGGAGCCTTGAAGTAACTGATAAAGTTGCTGCCATTTGAACGGGAGGTCGTGAGTTCAAGTCGTGGAAACAACTTCATGCAGAAATGTGAGGTAGGTTGCGTACAATAGACCCTTATAATCCGGCCCTTCCTCGGACCCCGCACATAGCGTAAGCTTAGTGCACCGAACTGTTTTTTTTAGAAATTTACTCAACTATCCTATGAATTAATCTACAATTTGAGAAGTGTCCTAAAAACAGGCCAATGCTCTTTGAAATGATTTTTTTATGATTAAGTCGGACCTATCACATTGGAAATCAAGATATACCAAAATCACATGACCTCTTAATGATCTAATAATGTACTAGGAGTATATAACACCAAAAAGATACTCCTTATTTTTATTTTTTTATCCTTTTGTCGGTTTCTTCCATTGACCATGATGGGTCACATGGTACTATAATAAAGAAGTGGGTCATTTACACTTTTGTTCGTATTTTGTGTTGGTCTTTAATTTTTTTCCCCCCCTCAATTCAAAAAAGATTTATCAGACATAAGCTTATATTTTTGCATTATAATATCACACAAATTATGCCTATTTTTGTCCAGCTCTCTTAAAGAACTTATGCCCCTATAAACGTAAGTTCGATTTTGAAAGACAAAAATTAAAGACCAACTCATTTGAAGGGAAAACCGTGTAATTAAATATAAAGAAGTTACATATAACTATAATGTATAAGGATACGTTTAACCGAGTAAGTCATTTTGAGGGAAATGATGCTCACTTTTAACAGTATTTTTGGTTGGCTTAACCCAACAATTGATATCATAACCTATAGTTTGGCCGAATGAGTATGAAGATGCCAGAGTGATTGCGTGAAGACGCACACAAGAAAAAGCTAGCTTGTAGATTTTGGTGGCCATAAATACTCAGACAATGTTGATGACACTCAGTGAATTTACATACAAGTGCATGAGGTCATAAACAACGTAAAATTTGGTTCGAAGGTGTGATCACACAGAACATTCAAGATAGCCTTATCACACAACTTGTGGTTATCATTCCCTATCGAAATTCAAGTGGCACCTAATTCGCCCTTTTGCTCTTCAAATACTCCAAATTCTCACTTACTCACTCAATGTCACCCTATATATACATACACCCCAAACTAACATACCTTGCTCACAGTATTCCATATAACAAATTTAACTATTCCTAGCCAAGAAATTAAAAAAAAATGTTTAAACTTCTGTTTCTCTTGGCTACCCTCACTTTGAGCAGCAATGCTTCTGTTCAAGATTTCTGCGTAGCAGACTTAAAAGGTCCAGAATCACCTGCTGGTTATTCTTGCAAAAGTGTCACCAATGTAACAGTTGATGATTTCGTGTTTTCTGGGCTTAGTAAAGCAGGAAACACAGCAAACATAATCAAGGCCGCAGTCACCCCAGCATTTGCAGCCCAATTCCCAGGCCTTAATGGGCTTGGGCTTTCTGCGGGCCGTTTGGACTTAGCCCCAGGTGGTGTAATTCCATTTCACACACACCCTGGTGCTTCTGAAATTTTGCTTGTTGTGCAGGGACAAATTACTGCTGGATTTGTTTCTTCAGCTAATACTGTTTATTTAAAAACACTTAAAAAAGGTGATCTTATGGTATATCCACAAGGATTATTGCATTTTCAATTGAGTGATGCTGGATACACTTCTGTGGCTTATATATTTTTTAGCAGCTCTAATCCTGGACTTCAGATAACTGATTTTGCATTATTTGCTAATGATTTGCCAACTAAGTTGGTGGGGGCCACCACATTCCTAGATGAAGCAACAATTAAGAAACTCAAGGGTGTGCTTGGAGGCACTAACTAAGCAATTAAGCAACAGTTGCATTGTGTTAGTGGTTAATCCATCCCCCCCCCCCCCTGTTTTTGAGTAATTTTCCTTGTATGTTCTTCTTCTTGTTGACAATTGCAATTAGTAATTTGAGTTTGTTGATGATTTTTTCTGTAAGCGCTGTGTTTTTCTAAGGTTGTTTTGTTTCTTTAAGTTATGTTGTTTGGAAATGAACAACTTTTTTTCCAATTATGACGAAAGTTACCTTGTACATCAGTACATGAGCCAAGTGGAAGTCAGAGTTTACAAATTTCTCCTAGTTGATTCAGAATTTTAAATTTATGGATTTGTACGACTTAAATTTAATACTATAATTGTTAAAATATTATTATTAATATTATTATTAATTATAATATTATTATTATTATTATTAATGATATTATCATCTTATGTATGGTAAGTAGTAAAATGATAATTAGTAATATGTTAATTAGAAAGAAGATTATTAGGGATTGATTATTGATTAGGAAGATTAAAGGCTTGATTTTCTCTTCACATTTATTTGTATATTGTGTATATATTATTCCCTTAATGGAAAAATACAACTGAGGAAAATATTTTCAATTTATTACATGGTATCAGAAGTTTAAGGAAAAAGATCCAAAATATTTTTCCCTACCAATTTCGGATGTCTTCCTCCCAAAAACCCTAGCTTGGCCGGAATTTTCTTCCATTTTTTTTGATTTTTCGGTACCCCATTACTGATCATCCTCCATCCCAACCAACTATGTCTTAATCCAAATCATCCTTTCATCATGCCCTTGCTGTCTCAAACATCAAAACACATGTTTCCGTCAAACTAGAAATGAAAACCGTTCATTACGCAACTTGGGCGGAATTATTCAGAAATATGTTGTCATGCTCGCAAAGTTCTTCATCATATAATTCATCCAAAAGATGAAAACGGGAAGCAATTAACATACGATGCAGACAAGGAATTGTGGGTTACATTTGATGCCACAGTCCTTGATTGGATTTATGCAACAATATCCACTGACTTGTTGCATACAATAATGGAACCGAATTCAACAGCCATAACGGCCTGGGAACGCTTGCGATATATCTTTCAAGATAACCAAAACTCTCGCGTTGTTACATTGGAGCAAGAGTTCTCAACCATTGACATGACAGATTTCTCTAATGTTTCTGCATATTGTCAATGCCTCAAAGTGTTGGCAGATCAATTGAGAAATGTTGGTTCACCGGTTACTAATAACCGGTTAGTCTTACAATTGGTTGCCGGTCTCACCGATGCGTATAGCGGCGTGGGAACACTAATTCGTCAAAGTAATCCTCTACCTTTATTTTATCAAGCACGATCCATGCTTGTGCTTGAAGAGTCGGACTTTGCAAAAAATGCTTCAACTATTTCAAATTCCGCCATGATTGTCATTTCCTCAAATGATGGTAATGTTTTTTATCCTTCTCAACAAAATAAGGGACAAAAAGGACGTAATAATAATAAGAATAAGGATGGAAATCGCAGAAATAACAAAGGTGGAGGCCACCGGAATTTCGTCATAAAGAAAAATCTGATGGAACTTTTGAGCGGCATAATGTCCGTCTTGTATGTGATGGGAAGACACAACAGGTTGGTGTAGACTGCGGGGAGACGTTCAGTCCAGTGGTCAAACCGGCAACTATCAGAACAGTTTTAAGCCTGTCTCTCTAAAAAGGATGACCCTTTCATCAATTGGATGTCAAAAATGTCTTCCTCCATGGACACATCAATGAAACTGTCTACATGCATCAACCGTTGGGATACAGAGATCCCAAATATCCCAATCATGTGTGTTTGCTCAACAAATCATTATATGGATTGAAGTAGGCCCCCAGGGCATGGTATAAGCGGTTTGCAGACTTCGTGTCACACATTGGTTTTTCTCACAGCCGTTCCGATAATTCTCTATTTATTTATCGTCATGGTAATAATATTGCTTATCTTCTTTTATATGTGGATAATATTATCCTAATAACATCATCAGACTCTCTTCGCAAGAGTATCTACACTACTTTATAGGAATTGTTGTGACACGCCATGCAGGTGGATTATTTCTCTCCCAGAAGAAGTATGCATATGAGATTGTTGAACGAGCCGGAATGTAAACTTGCAAACCTTCGGCAACTCCGGTAGACACTAAGTCTAAATTGAGTGCCACCTTAAGCAAACCATTTGCCGATCCAACATTATACTGCAGCCTAGTAGGAGCTTTGCAGTATCTCACATTAACCGGTCCGGATATTACTTATGCAGTGCAACAAATGTGCTTATTCATACATAATCTGATGAAGGAACATATACATGCTCTAAAACGCATTGTGCGATATATTCAGGGCACTCTGGAGTATGGATTACATCTATACCTGTTCTCCGTTTCCAAACATGTCACTTACACGGATGCAGACTGGGCAGGTTGTCCGGATACCAGACGCTCCACCTCAAGTTATTGTGTCTTCCTCGGTGACAATTTAATCTCCCGGTCCTCAAAAAGACAAGTCACAATATCACGCTAAAGTGCTGAAGCAGAATACCGTGTTGTTGCCAATGTTGTGTCTGACTCATGTTGGATTAGAAATTTGTTACTTGAACTTCATTGCCCAATTCCAAAAGCCACACTGGTATACTGTGATAATGTTAGTGCAATCTATCTCTCAGGTAATCCGATCAATCATCAACGTACTAAACATATTGAGTTAGATATCCATTTTGTTCGTGAGAAGGTGGCTCGCGGATAAGTGCGAGTGTTACATGTACCAACACGTCATCAAATCGCAGATATTTTCACAAAAGAACTTCCGCTGGTATTATTTGAAGATTTTCGGGATAGTCTCAGCATTCGCCGCCCTCTAGCTTCGACTGCGGGGGAGTGTTAGAATATTATTATTAATGGTAGTATCATTTTATGTATGGTAAGTAGTAAAATGATAATTATGAATATGTTAATTAGAAGAAGATTATTAGGGATTGATTATTGATTATGAAGATTAGAGGCTTGATTTCCTCTTCACATAATGGAAGAATACAATTGATGAAAATATTTTCAAATTATTACACAAACACCAGTTTTCTTAGACGCCATATTTGTCAGTGACAAGCGAAGGGACATGACGGTGGATGGCGGATGTTCTTATAGTTTAGGAAGTCCTTAATACATTCCAATTAAGCTGATTGCATTTAGGTTGATGATATTCATCGAACGTACACTAAATTACTTGTCTGATAACATCTAGGAGAGTTCTTAATGCTTCAAAGTCCCATTAGCAGTTCATTATTTACAAACAGTGAGGCAGTAACAGAGATAACATAAACAGCAAGCAAGGACCCCCAGCTAAGCCTAGCAGCATCGATCGCCATTGACAGGATTAAATTCCTGTGTCAATCAGATGCTACCATTTATCTCCATGGTTTTCTGCAAGATAAAGGCTCTAATCAAAGCATTGACAGAATCAGGAGACTCAATGTTCGCTGCATGTCCTGTGTTCTTGATTACTTCCAACTTTGCTCTTGGCCCCAAATGCCTGCAGGTTAATACAAACTCATTACTAAAATTCTAGTAGTCAACAACAACAACACTATACCCAGTATAATTCCACAAGTGAGGTCTGGAGAGTAGGGTATACACAGACCTTATCTCTATCTTAGGAGGTAGAGAGGTTGTTTTTCCGATAGACACTCGCTCAGAATAAGATTCTGGTAGTCCAATTTAAAATTTAGTTCATGAAGAGAAGTAGAATAAAGTACCTTTGCAATTGGTGGCCGAACATAAGAGGGAAAACTCTGTCCTTATCACCCCAAATAAGCAGTGTTTCCTATACACACCAAATTAAGCAAACAAAGTTGTTTCTGATTACTATACAGTCAATAGATTAATGATTGAATAACCATGAAACTTTTGCTATTTGTTGATTGTTCAAAGAATATAGAGAGGATTTTGACCTGAGTTAAGATGGGCCATATGCAATCTGTACGGTCTGCCAGCAAGTGTTTCACTAGCTCTTGCTTCTCCTTCAGGTAACTACTACTTATCATCTTCAAAAAATACAGGAAGAGCATCAGCAGAGCTACTTTTTAGATCTCTGTAACCTTAATTTGTACAGTGTGTTTGCATGAAAGAAAATATTTGCTGAAAAATGTTTTCCAAAATTTCTATGTTTGGTTTGTCAAAATATTTAGAAAAATAATCTCTATACAATAAATTCCTTAAAATTCTAGAAAATGACTTCCATCCCTAACAAAAGAACAAAAATAAGATCTGAGCTCTCCGCCGCCGTCGTGACCCACCGTCATGACACACCATAGTCGTGACCTACCATCGTGACCCACAAATCCATTACTATCAGATCTAAGCTTCAGATTTGAGCTCTCCGCCGCCGTCGGCGCAATGGACTGAGAAGTGTGGCGGAGGGATCGTTTAGATCTGAGCTTCTTTCGGTCACGTTCCGAAGACAAGTGTGTTGGCGGAGGGATTGTATTCAATTTGTTATTTTTTTGTATTCAGCTTTTGAGTGTTTTTGTTAATTTTTTAGTGTATCTATTTTTTTGTATTCAGTATTTTAGTGTATCTATTACATGTGAATTCATTTTTTTTTGTGTGTTTATGTTGTTTGAATACAACCGATTTTTAAATACAATAAATTGAATACAATGTAAAAGTAGCTACAAATCAATATAGCTAAGTTAAATATATTTTGACGTGAATACAACGAAAATAATTTTGAATACATTTTTTACAGCGAGCCGTTTTATGAATACAACGAGTAAAAAGTAGTCATGCCCTGTAAATATTGAAACTATAGCTATGACAAATTTTAAACCCCTAAATTATACTCATTTGTGTAATTCACTACTTAATAAGTATGGTACTATATATATATACTCAAATAAATATTTTTCTTCCATGGATGCAACAACAAAAAGACAGAACTACACTTCCATTACCAGAAATGCGGTGGCAAAACCAATTATTGGACTAGTATACGGAATTATTTTTGCCACCACATTTCTGGTAATCAAAAGTGTATAGGCTGGGCGAATGTATGTTTTAAATATTTATATCTATCACATAAAAATGTCTAGTATTATTTCCTTACTCCATTTATGAAGAATGAGGAGGGGACTCACATCAATGAATTCCTGGAGAAAGTAATCAGGGGCCCACTTAAAAGGATTATACTTGTAAATTGACAAGTTAACCAGCACATGCAGATCCTCTGGTTTTGCTGGTATCAGCAATTCAACCGGATCTCTTCCTATTTTTTTCAACTGCTCCTCTTTCTGTTCCTTCGAGCATCCTACTCCACTACTCAGTATCACCACTTTCTCCACCATTTCCGGAAACATCTCCGCCATTCGATACCCCACAAATCCGCCATAACTAATCGCAAACATCGAACATTTCTTCACTCCCAGTCCGTTCAACCCTTCCACCACGCATTTCGCCTGAAATTCCTCACTCCGTTCCGTCCGAGTAGTATACGATTTTCCGAAGAACATCAGATCCGGAATGTAGAGGTTGAACGATTTGGCCAGTGGTCGGACCTGTTAGGAAAAAATAATTCAAAGTTGTAGGAAATTAAATTTAGTTAGGATCTGATAACATTTTAATGCAGGTCTAAATAGATTTATAGCCAAAAGTTAGATATATGAATAGATTTTTCTGTTTTGAGTTAAAATAAATTCCGTATTATTATAAATAGAGATAATTTCATAATGTAGAGAATTGTATAAAGCATACAACAACAATGTATCCCGTGAAATTCACATAATGGGGTCTGGGTAGGGTAGAGTTTTACGTAGACCTTATCTCTAACTTAGAAAATAGAGATGTTGTTTTCGATAGACCACACAAGAACAACCACTTTAAAGTGTATATAAAAGAAAATCTAGGACACAATACTATGAGAAGTACGAACGATATGGAGCATATAGGGTGAATGCTAGCTAATATCATAATGTGGAGAATTGCGGAGGACATTCAAAGATTTATTTTGTAAAATATTAATCTTTCAGGACCTGGTACATGAATTGCCATTTTGCATCGCCACCGTAACCGTGGATCAAGACGAGATTGGGCTTGTTGAAATGGCGATGATTGGGGGCCCAGAAGTGAATGGTGGTGTGATCGTCTAAATCGAGGGTGCATGGTGATAAGTTGGAGAAGCGGAATAAAAGGGAGACGTAAGCGTCGATGAAGGGGACGAAGAGAGGGAGGCGTTTGATGGTGGGTAAAGGGGAGAGTAACCAACGGAGAAGGGTGGAGATGATGGAGAGATAGAAGGATAAGAGATTGTGGAAGCAAAGGCGTAGAGTCTCCATCACTGCCTCACAGGATAATGGAAACACAACATGTTCTGCCAAGGCTGGCTACCTCATATATAATAAGCTTCATTTCTTGTTCAGTCCTATTCTCCTCACATTGTATAGTATTTTTTACTCATCACGTTAAATTCCTCTTTGGACAAAAAAGAATATTAAACTGAACTACAACAACAAATACTTCCTCCGTACCAAAATATGTATTATATTTCGCTTTTTGAGATTTAAATTACTTCTTTATCTCAATTTATATGATATAATTTAACTGAGTATAAAAGTTTAAAAAATAAAGGAAGACTTTTGAATTTTATCATCTAAAAATAAGCTAAAGATATTTGTGTGATTATAAATCATCTCGTTAAACGTAAAATGTAAAATTTAAAATTAAATTATTATCAAATAAAGAAATGTGTCATTTTTTTTTGGACGGACTAAAAAGGAAAGTGTGTCATATAAATTGGGACAGGGGGAATATATATTTTGACAAACATTTAAAAATATATTTTCCACCATATTGATATAAGAATAAATGCAATTTATGTACTTTTTGTATAATTTATAAATTTTAAAAATAATAATTAATTAACTTTAAATATTAATCAAATTTACTTTAAAAAACAACTAACACCACATATTTTGGGACAAAATAAGTAACTTCGAACATTTCTTGTTCAGTCCTATTGTCCTAACATTGTATAATATGTTTTATTCATCACGTTAAATTCATCTTTGGACAAAAATATAGGAGTATATATATTATATTGACCTACAACAACACAACTTCCTCCGTACCAAATTATGTATTATTTTTCGCTTTTTGAGATTTAAATTACATCAATTTTGATCAATATTTTAAAATATATTTTTCATTTTATTTATATAACAATAAAAGCAACTTATATTACTATCTATATAATTTTTAAATATTTAAATTTTAATTTAAAATACTAATTAGCTTCGAATATTAATCAATTTGACTCAAAAAAACAACAACACATATTTTGGGACAAATGAGTGACATTTTATAAGAAAGTCAAATATGATAATTTGAAATATAATGTAATAACCTATTATTATTAGCTAAGTTATTACCATGGTATAAAAATTCGTTATATATATTGGCATGGCATATAACTTAAATTCATATACTTTATAATTTTCTTAGTTTATATGGAGTAATTAGATTTGATGATATTTGCACTGACATTTTATTTATTTATTTACACTTTCTGATTAATTTAGAGAGTGTTTAACTAAGTTTTTAAACTTATCAAATGAGCTAATAAATATTTTTAATTATATAAAATTAATTTCAGTATTTAAAAGTATTTTTCAGTTATGTGATGGTGCTTATCAACATTTTGAATCACCTAGTCTAAAGTCTAAACAGGCTCTTAATCTAAGACAAGTAATTTTTCATATAAAGTAAGTATGATATTACAACATGAAATTTAATAGAGCAACACAAGATATATTGCATCACTATTAAACTGCATTTTCAATATAAAAACATTTAACTATATGTATGTATATATAACTACTCGATAAATTTTGTTGATTCTTGCGACAGGGTTGAACATACTAGTGACATGGCAGTTTTTCATCACCTTGATTCCTTTGGACACAATAGAAAAAAGAGTAATTTTTATTTTCAGAGCGGATCCAACTTGTAGAATTTGTAGGCTCTTTGCTGTAAGATCCATGGAGAATCTGTTATTTTATACTCCATGAAGTGACGGGTGACAATCAAACAGCCCATGATGAGTGAAGTGTTACTTAAGGAATTCAGTATATCATGAACTCTATTGAAGAAATAAAAGTATATTGCAATTTGCAATATGACAGCATCAGAATTTGGCTTCTCAGATAGTCCAAAATAGTGAAAACACACTGGAATGGAAATGAAACGAATCATAAAAATAGGATCATCAGGAATCACTATATTAAAACAATGATTTGTCCATACGCGAGTAATATGAGTAGGTAAGCGAAATGAACATAGATGAGACAGGCTCATTAAAGAGGTATGTCATATTGGAGTTATGGAAAGAAAATATATCTTTAATTATTTTTATTTATTAAAAAAGTTTATATATAATTTACATATTTTCATAATAGGAGAATCATATTTTTATTCTACTTCTAAAATATTATTCTACTTGAGTACTAACTATACAATTATGGTAATATAAATATTATGGTAAGTGTACAATACTAATTACACTACAACATTACCTAAATTAGGAGACTAAATTATATCTTATGTACCGTGTACAATTACCGAAATCGAGAGACTAATATACACAATATATACATGTATATTGTGTATATTTAACACCCCCCGCAGTCATAGCGGGTGATCTTCGAACGCTGAGATTGTCCCTAAAATCTTCAAAAAGGACCGAGGGAAGACCCTTTGTAAAGATGTCAGCAATCTGATATCTTGACGGGACATGGCAGACGCGTACCTTACCACGAGCAACCTTTTCGCTGACAAAGTGAATGTCCATCTCGATATGCTTAATGCGCTGGTGCTGAACCGGATTACCAGAAAAGTAGATGACACTAATATTATCGCAATAAACCAAGATTGCCTTTTGAATGGGACAATAAAGCTCCAAAAGTAAATTGCGTAACTAAACATGATTCCGAGACCACATTAGGTACCCCTCGATATTCAGCCTCGGCACTTGAGCGGGATAGAGTCGACTGACGCTTCGCAGACCAGGAGACCAAGTTGTTGCCAAGAAACACACAATAGGCAAACGTAGACCGTCTGGTGTCTGAACAGCCACCCCCAATCAGCATCCGTATACGAGACAAGTGTGGACGTCGAGGAAGAATATAAATGCAACCCATATTCAAGTGTACCCCGAATATACCGAATGATGTGTTTGAGTGCATTCATGTGCTCAACTCTGGGATCACGCATGAACAAACACACCTGCTGGACAACATACATAATATCTGGTCTCGTAAATGTAAGATACTGAAGGGCCCCTGCAAGACTGCGATAGCGGGTCGGATCCTCATATGGTACGCTGGCCGCGGCACTAAGCTTGGGCTTAGTATCAACTGGAGTGGAAGTGGACTTACAAGATGACATCACAGCCCTCTCAATGATCTCAGTTGCATACTTCCTTTGAGATAAGAACAACTCATCTGAATGATGAGTGACGACAATCCCCAAAAAGTAACTCAAGAGCCCCAAGTCTTTCATAGCGAACTCAGAGCTGAGCATGGTCATGATAGACTGGCGTAAGGCATAGGAAGAAGTAGTCAAAATGATATCATTCACATATAACAGAATATAGGCCAAGGACGAACCACGACAGTAGATGAACAATGAATTATCTGACATGTTGTGACTGAACCCAATAGTTGAAACATAGTCTGCAAACCTCGTATACCAGGCCCGTGGAGACTGCTTAAGCCCATATAATGACTTCTTCAACAAACAGACATGATGCAGATGTTTAGGATCCCTGAATCCCAAAGGCTGATGCATATAGACTGTTTCCTTGAGATCCCCATAGAGGAAAGCATTCTTTACATCTAACTGATGAATATGCCATACCTTCGAAAGAGCTAAGTTGAGCACAGTGCGAATGGTAGCCGGCTTGACCACCGGACTAAACGTCTCATCACAATCCACACCAACCTGTTGAGTCTTACCATCACCCACAAACCGCGCCTTATGTCGGGCAAATGACCCATCTAAATTTTTCTTATGAGCAAAAATCCACATAGACCTAATAATATTAATACCAGATGGACGGGGCACCAACTCCCACGTCTTATTATCAATAAGAGCATTATATTCATCGGTCATAGCAATTTCCCAATTCGGGTCATTTAATGCAGACACAGGATTTCGGGGTAAGAGTGATTTAAGAACATTAGAATGTAAATTAAAATATTTTTTTGGTGTAAAAATCTCCCATTGACTACGGGTGACTGGTCCATGACTCGGGCCAGAGGCGGGTGGATTTTGGAAATTTTTGGGACTCGGGACGGATTGGGCAGCATGTAGTGGGCATGTTGGCCCGATCGAGAACTGAAACGGGAAACTGGGCCAATACTAGACCCAGAAACAATACTTGGAACTGGGCCAGAACTGGGCAGAACGGATGACCCAGTTGCTGGACCCAGATTTGAAGACGACACTGTGTGGGGAGTACCAGCGGGCAGTGGGCCCGCTGGAGAATTTTGGGTGCGGGATACGTCCAAAAAATGGTGAATAATATACGGGGATATACTATCATCTAAAAAATTATACGAACTAGGCACGGGAGTATTAACTTTAGCAAATGGAAATTGGGTTTCATAAAAATTACATGGCGATTAATGATGATTTTATTGGAGGATAAATCAAAGCGTTTGTAACTACGATGATTAGACGGAAAACCCAAAAACACACACGGAGTAGACCGGGCATGAAGTTTGTTAATTGTGGTGGACGGGAATAACGAATAACACAAGCACCCAAAGACCCGAATATGAGAATAAGAAGGAGTTTTATTATATAAAATTTGAAGAGGGGAATAGTATGTCAGACCTTTGGAAGGAATAATATTAAGGAGATATGTAGCAATTTGAAGAGCATGATGCCAAAAATATGGGTGTATGGAAGCGTGAATTAATAGAGTTCGGACAATGTTATTTATGGAACCAATTTTGCGTTAGGCTTTCCCATTTTGTGAAGACGTATAAGGACAAGAAAAATGAAAATTGATCACATTATTGGCACAGAATCTCCGAAATACCCCATTGTCATATTCTTTGCCATTATCATACTGGATATTTTTGATTTCTCGTTCGAATTGGGTTCTAATGAATGCTCTAAATTTTAAGAAGACGGAAAAAACTTGAGATTTTTTCGCTATCGAAAACGTCCATAAAAACTTAGAATAATCATCCAAAAAGAGAACATAATATTGATGACCCAAAGAACTAAGAACAGGAGACGTCCATAAGTCGCTATGAATAATATCAAATGACATTAAAGTATGAGAATTTGAGTCTACAAATGGCAACTTAACATTTTTTTCTAAAGAACAAGATTGACAATTTGGAGTACTACTTGTACCCTTACAAGAAATAAAATTATTTTTATCTAATGACGACAAAATAGATGATCCCGGATTACCCAGACGAGCATGCCACAAGGAAGGAGAAAGGGCTGCAAATGCGGATGGCAAGACTTGACTTGATGGACCGGAACTGGGTGTGATAGGATAAAGATCTCCATTACTATCACACATCATGAGAGGACTCCCCGTCTTGAAATCCTTCACAGAGAAACCAAATGGATCAAATTCAATAGAAACAGAATTGTCAGTAGTGAATTTACGAACAATGACTAAGTTTTTAATCAATTTGGGGACATGTAGAGTATTTTTCAAGATAAGAGGAGGATGAGGGGCAGATAAAGTTTTATGACCATAACCACGAATTGGAATAGAATTATCATTACCAATAATTATGCCGTGAGGGTTGCTCAAATTGAAATAAGACGAGAACGTACATGAATCGGATGTTATGTGGGTAGTGGCACCGGTGTCCATATACCAATTCGGGTTCGGAGGATTTAAACCAAGCTTGTGCATTGCGGCTTCGATGTTGGTAGACGTAGGTGCTGCTGCGTGATGGGCTTGCGGGGGTCGAGGTCCAAGTACTCCTACTTGCTGCCTCGACCCAGACGACTGGTTGTATGTGGTCCACGCAGGATTGGGTTTGGACTACTGCTGGGCCGCCCACTGTCAGTAGGGCAAAAACTGACCTGGCCCAAACTGTGGTTGTGGGGCCCACTGTCATGGCATAGGGGCCCACTGCGGGGCCCAGAACTGTTGGTGCTGCTGCTGACCATTGTGGGGACCACCACCGCCACCACCATTCTGCCGGTTGCCACCATTGTTTTTGCCATTATTTTTCTTATTTCCACCCTTTTTGCCGCCACCGTTATTGCGGTTTTGACCTTAGTTATTGGAACCGATAGGATAAACTGTGGATTCGATCATCATGACTACGGGACTAGCACCGGTAGCCGATCGTTTTGCCATGCATGCTTCTTCGAGTGTAAGCATAGAACGAGCCTGATAAAATTGCGAAAGCGGATTGCTTTGCCGAAGAAGCGTTCCAACACCATTATAGGCCTCGGAGAGGCTGGAAACCATTTGGAGGACCAAACGATCATTCGAAACTGGCGCGCCAATACTGCGAAGTTGGTCCGCCAATTCTTTTAATCTTTTGCAATAAGCCGAAACGTTAGGAAAATATTTTATATTGACGTGGGAGAAATCCTACTCAAGAGTAACGGCTCTAGAATTTTGATTATCTTGGAATATATCACGCAGTCTATCCCAAGTTGCATGTGTCGTAGCGTCAGGCTCAATAATTGTTTGCAAAAGGTCGGTAGAAATTGTGGAATATATCCACTGGAGGACCATGGCATCAAGAGTCGTCCACAACTTAGGATCATCCTCGCGTTTTGGCACCTCCGTATCCTCAGGAGCCGCGGGGATTATGTGATGGATGACTTGATGCGATCATGCGTGAATTTTGAACAGTTCGGCCCACGTCGCATATTGAACGTTTTCTCTTTCAAGAACAAGAGGGATGTTATTCTTGATGATAGAAATTGTAAGGGCATGATGAAACGTGTTCCGGGATGTAGACATATTGATAGAACAATATGTGATTGAGGGATTTGGAAGAAAATTTTGGAAGAAAAATCGGAAGGAAGAACAAGCAAACCGAGAGAAGGGATTTCGGGTTTGTTGCTCGAGAAGAAAGAAATTTTGGGAGAGGAAATTTCGAACCTAGACTTCTGATACCATGAAAGAAATAATCCCTTGATTATTTCATTGATTGAAAGAGTTTATATATAATTTACATATTTCCATAATAGGAGAATCATATTCCTATTCTACTCCTAAAACCTCATTCTACTTGGATACTAACTATACAATTATGGTAATACAAATATTATGGTAAGTGTACAATACTTATTGTTGGAAATTTGCCTTTGGCGGGAGTTGCGTCCAACCATCTTTAATGACTTAAACACTAGTGTTCCGCATGTTAGAAATTTCGGTTCTTCACACGTGCATAATCTACTAAGTAAGTAGATGACCGTAGGGCCAAGGATCGTCAAATTTCGTTTAGAAATGAAAGATATATTGGTCCACGAAGTGAGATGTTTGAAGCATGGAAAAAGGTGGTAAAGACCAATCCTCCCTCATCGGTGGGGGAAGAAAGATTTGTTTAGTTTATAAGTCTCAAAATTGGCTTGGGTTTGGGACCTCAAGGGGTATCCCATGTGTTTAAAGGAGGGAGGACCTAGATGTGCTTCGGTTCGAGAATAAGCCCACACGCGCGCCGCCGCCGTCCGTCCGTCCTGTCCGGTCGGGTCTCGGGTCACGGGTCGTGGGCTTCTTCTGGTATTATCTTTTTGGACCAAATTTGTTTCATATTTACAGTTTGGTCCCTGAAGTTTCTGGTAAGTTAAATTGGGCAGAGAACTTGTGCTTTTGCTGGTTGTTGGTTTTTGCAACGTTAACCAGTCATTTATTTTGGCTAAATAACTCTCCCTAAAAGCTAATCCGTTGCACATCAATTCACCATTTATTTTGGCTGAATTACTACCTCCATAATTGCCATTACTTGGCCAGTAACAACAATTATATGGGTTGGTAAGTCCTCTCCTATAACTATATAATGGAGCCTTTGCCAATTGTTGAGAAGAACACAGAACATACAAACGAAATCAGAATCTTTCTACAACTTTCTAGCATCATTTCATTACTCAAAATTCTTCAAAGTAACACTTGAGTTTCCTTTACTCATTTGTTGAGTTGCTGTTTTATCTTGGAAGACTATTGTCCAGAACGTAGAAAGGATATGTACGGGGCAATCTTGTCTTAAATACATAGTGTCATCACTCGACTCAGCATATCAAAATTATTCCAGTTTCTTGTTCCAGTTCATTGAAATTTCAGTTTGTTGTAATTTCATTGTGTTGTAATACTTAGCAGTTACTTATTTCCATTTCCTGCACCATTGTAACCAACACTTATTACACTACAACATTACCTAAACTAGAAGACTAAATTATATCCTATGTACCGTGTACAATTACCGAAATCGAGAGACTAATATACACAATATACACATGTATATTGTGTATATTTAACAGTTATAAGCTTTTGGTAGGTTTTCTTTCTGTTCTCCATGAATATTTAAATACCAGGCAAAGATTAAGTTGGAATGATAAGTACTTTTTTTATTTTTAATCAAAAGTTTCTTCGAGTTTTTGCTATGAAATTACCTTTGATGGAAAGCATTACCCCCAAAAGTAGAACTTTTCAATACAAATTTAGATTAGTCGAGCTTCAAAGCGGATATCGAACATTGAGCTGGGAACAAAAAAAAGATGAGTAGCATATTTGATTGTTTTATTGCAACTGACTTAAATTGACTATTGGTATAGGTTATAGTATGGTTATCTGCCGGATAGATAGAAGATTATAGACGCTTTATTAAAAAATGAAATTGAATCAAAGATTACAACTCAGATTATTACATGCTTATTATTTGATTAACTCTGAAAAAAGTTTGATTAAACAGATTACCGTCTATGTTCTAGCCTCTAGGGGTATATAGATGATGAAAAGATCCGCATGATTTTCATTTTGAGAGCGAACGCAAAATGCTTCTTAGTGATTATTAAAGTATCTTTCAAACTTCATATGAGCAATAAACTAAAATACCTCTTAATTGTTTGTTAGATCGTCTTTGAACGATTGTGGATTACCTTTTAGACAAATTCTTGAAGAAGTAACTACTAGTTGGAATTCTCTATATGAACAACTATTTGTTGCTTACGATTATATAAGACCTATAACTTTATTTTTTAACGCCCATAATCGAAATTCAACTGATATGCTTGTAGATAATGATTGGACAAAAAAATCAGAATTTATTGAATTTTTAGAGATTTTTTTTCAAGCAACTAAAAATTTTCTGTTATATATTATCCTACTATTTCAACTATGTTATTTTATATAGCTCTAATATTTTTGTTACTTAATGAATATATGGAAAAATCATCTTATAAGGCACTTACTAAAACAATGTTTATCAAATTAAAAAAATTCCTATTCCACTATTTATATTATTTGTGTTGTATTAAATTCGACTATTAAAATAGACGGTTGTAAAGCACTTATTGAAACTATTTATGATTATATAGCAGTACTTCCACCTCCAACTCCAAAAAATTCAAATGAACAATCACCTAAGGAACCAACTAAAGAAGAAGTTTTGTCTAGCATACACGATGAATGCAAAAAAGTATATATGCATTACCAACAAGAAAGTGCTGGCAACCAATCGGCTTCTATACCATCTTTTTTCTTCTTCAATACAACCTTATAAAAGACATGTTGTTTCTGCGGCTAGTATTGAAAGCCTTAAAAATAGAATGTTTAGTGGTTCCACTGCTAATCAAGTTAGCGAGTTTGATGTTATTATTTTGCAGAGTGTTGTACAGTACCAAGCAGTTCTCAATGAAGAACGACATGAAGACTTTCTTTAAATATTAGGGGGGAAATGAGAAGACATTTCTGATACTAGCAAAGATGGCCCGAGATGTGTTGAACATTCAAGCGTCATCAACAGCGTCTGAAAATGTTTTTTCTGCCGAAAGATTTCAAATAGGAGAGCATATACACTCATTAGCGGGAGACAGCTTGTAGATTGCAGTTTTATTCAGAGATTGGATACGAGCGGAGCGTAGATGGTGCGGTTAACCAGAGATCAACGAAGAAGACGATTTAAACTACAACGAAATCTTGTCCGAGGGAACTGGAATCGACATCGACCAATTTGATCAACAAATTCCAATTCCAACCGAAGAACCACAAGACATTGTGAAGAAATTAGAAAAGGTGTTTATCACTATGTATTTTTTAATTACAATTTTACTATGTGATTTGCAACTTTTGAACAACACTACAAAGTTGCAATTTTGAAATTGTATTTCAAAAAAATCATATTTCTATTAAATAATATAAGAGGCACAAAAACAACATTGGATGTTTTTATTACACTATTTTGTTCAATTATTTAAGTGTTTATATTCATAGCTTTTTTGAAATTAAGTGTAAAAAAAAAAAAAATCTCGGAACCCGCCCCTCCCCGCCAACACCGGTCCCCTTTTCCGGCGGGATGAGGGACGGGACAGGACATTGGCCTGTCCTGGCACGTCGGAGGACCGGTACCGACCCTTCCCGGTCCCGCCGGGACCCGCCCCGAACCCGGCCCATTGGTCACCCTTACTTTTAACACGGTTCTGAATATATTGCTCTGTATGTATAAATTATTTTCCAAAATTTCATATTTCTCTGTTAATACCATTACCAAAGGGTTTTGAAGACATGAACAACTTTGAATTACTTGATCAAGAGACTTATTATGATAGTAGGGCGGTGAGGGCAAATTTTCCAGAAATTTTGATTTAAAGCCTATGTTTGTGCAATGAAATAATTAAAATGTGGACTGATATCTCCCAGGCTTAAGACATACATCTCCTGTTAGTTGGGCCCAAATGTAAAGGCTACAGAACCTAACATCGTCTTCTTGGTCTGATCCAGCTAAGGAAATACTACTACCACCTACATAGGAGAGTTGGTTTCCCATGTTAAGGGCCAAAATTGTGCAATGCCATCATGTAATAAAGAGAGGTATGATTCTGAATCAAATATGAAATAAATCTTTCACAATATAACACCTTTTTTTTAACCATTCTTAAAAAAAGATATGACAAAGTAATTGAATGTGAGAGCCAAATGAATCAAAAGATTCAGCCATGTTTGAAAAGGGATAAAATTGCTGTCTGTTAGAGCTAATTGAACATGTATAACCATTAGAATTTTTTTATTAAAGATAAAATAAGTATCATCTATGCTCTTCTCAAAATTCCAAATGAATTTCTCTTTTTCTACCCCAATCTAGTCACTTTGTGCATAATAATAGCAAAAGAATGGAAAAAGAAGCCAAATGAATGTTCATTGCCTGCCAGCTAGTATTTTCCGTTTACACGGTTAAGTAAAACCAAAATTCTTGAACACCTTTCAGCGAAAAGTGAAAAAGATCATTGATACCTTACTGTTGGGATTAAATGATAGATTGAATGGGAAATGGAGGGAGTTCCCTCTTGCTCTATAAAATAATCATTTGTCCCACATCGGTAGTGAAAATAAAAGTGGGAGTTGTCCCACATCGGTAGTGGAAAGAAAAGTGGAAGTTGTCCCACATCGGTAGTGGAAAGAAAAGTTCTTCTACTTATAAGTAGAATTACTCCTTCTTGTCAGTAAAAGGGTTGAGGGGGCAAGGACCCTCATGGCCGTCGTCGTCGCTCGCTCGGCTCGACACGGCTCGGCTCGACTCGCGACTCAGCTCGACTCGACTCGAGCTCGGCTTGACTCGACCAGTTCGGTCAAGCTGATTGATTGATAATCTTTTGGACCAAATTTTCTTTAATTTTTCCGTTAGTGACCACGACCGCTGACCGTGGGATCAGCGACCGCTGACGGTTTCTTTCAGCATTTAAATTTCCCACGGTTTAGTGATTGTTGAGAAGGGTTGCAAACGCCCCAAAAGCAGATACTTCCATGGCTATAAATTCATTTGATTCTTGAAGGTATTTGCTACGAATTTTCTGAACTACAAAATCATCTTCTTCTCTGCCTTACGAATAAATTACATGTGATATCTTTGCCGATTGAGTGGTTAACTTGCTACGAATTTGGAGTACTACTATTACGGTAAGATAATCGTTCTATCCTGGGAGGGATATTCCATCAACCTCAGTCTTGTGGGGGAATAATTTCCTTAAGGACACACTTTGAACTAAGTGGGCTCGATTATGTCTGAAAATTATTCTTATTTTTCAACTTTGATTCATTTTATTTTAGGTGTTTATTGTTTCTCATGATTTTTTGGAATCTGATTAATAACAATCTTAAGGAAATTATATTTTTAGGTGTAATCGTATTTTTTGTTTTGGAGAACTAAAACACATGTGTGGTTTTCTACTCGTGTGAAATTTCATATTACTTGAAGACATACAAACCTTAGTTGGAATATTAAAGTTCATACTTAGCCCGATTTGAAGAACATAAAAACTTCATCGTTGTTGTATTACATTTGGAGATTAAAACTTGTGCAGTTTCTACTCCATTATGAATATTAATGTCGACTCGAAGATATAAAAACTTCGTTGGAATACTAAAGTTTTATAATTAAGCTGCAATTTGAAGAAATAAGATCTTCATCGTTTAAGTACGTGATTGAATTGCTATTACGGTTTTATTAACTAAAGCAGTTTGTCAATTTGTGATGACAAGCGAATAATGGCAATTGAGGCTGGAACTACCTCGCAATTCTGCACGTGATTTACTCCTACGACTTCGTACCCATTGTGCAGGCTGAGAAACACAAGTTCACGGTGCCAACTTTAAAGGATGGCGAAAGAATGTTCTTTTGGCTTACCACCTTGGTATGCAAAAGTTCACCAATGAGGACCACTCCGTGCCTCTGTAGACATGCGACAACCAAAGTTCATGGTTCTGCGGGGCTTGGAAGCGGTGACTTTTGTCTTGCAAATGCTACATTTTGAGTGCCTTAGAAGATGGCTTGTACAAGCGTCTACAGTCACGATAGAGACTTCCAAAGAACTATGGAGTGCACTTGAAAGAAGTACAAAGCGAAGATGCTTGCTTGAAGAAGTTTGTGGTTGCCAAATTCCTAGACTACAAAATGGTGGATGGAAAAACCGTTGGAACCCAAGTTCAAGAAGCTTGACTTATCTTCCATGACCTTATTGCTTTGAAGGTATGGTAGTAAATGAAGCGTTCAAGTGGCTGCAATGATTGAGAAGTTGCCGCCCTCGTGGAAAGATTTCAAGAATTATCTTAAGCACAAAGAAAGAAAATGAAGTTGGAAGATCTTGTGATTAGTCTCAAGTCGAAGAAGATAACAAAACGCATTTGAGAAGAGTGCAGTAAGACTTCACCAATTGAAGGGGCAAACATAGTTGAAGATCTTGCTGCTCTGAAAAAGAACAAGAAAAGGAAGAGGCCTTACGGAAAGGAGAAGGATTCCAACAAGAAAAAGTTCAAAGGCAAGCTGGCTTTAATTGTGGGAAAGTAGCCCTGAAAGCCCCAGTTGTGTCTCAGAAAAGAACAAGGAAAGGACAAGCCAATATGGTGGAAAGAATGATGATATGGATGATCTGTGCAATGCTATCAGTGCAATTTGGTTGGAAACCCAAAGGGTGATGGCTTGATTACGGTGCCACTCGACATGTTTAGCTACAAAAGAAGCATTTGCAACCTATGCTCCCCTTGGACGAAGTCTTGTTTATGGGAAATCTTTGCAGCAGCCAGGTTGAAGGATATGGGAAGATACTTGAAGATGACTTAGGCAAGGTCGACTCTCAACAATGTGTATGCGTTCCAACAATTAGGAAGAATTTAGTTTTAGTGGGACTACTGCTAAATCAAAGCAGGTTTAAATGTGTGTTGGTTAGTGAGAAGGTGTAATAAGTAAGAATGGTTGTTCATAGGAAAGGGCTACCTCACCGAGGGCCTTTTCAAACTCAATGTAATGGTTGTTGTGATATTAATAAGAATTCAACCGTCTTACTTATTGGAGTCAAATAATTTATGGCATGTTAGTTTAGGACATATCGACTAAAACCTTCGAAAATTGATTAATTTAGAAGTATTGCCTAAATTGAGTGTAATAAATCTAAATGTGAAATCTGTAGCCGAATCTAAGTTTGTTAAACATCCATATAAGTCTATTGATAGGAATTCAAATCCTTTAGACTTAATTCACGGATATATGTGATATGAAAGTCAATACCATCTCGCGGTGGGAAAAAGTATTTTATAACTTTTATTGATGATTGCACTCGATATTGTTATGTGTATTTGCTTAATAGTAAGGATGAAGCAATTGATGCATTTAAGCAATACAAAAATGAAGTGGAAAATCAATTGAATAAAAGATAAAAATGATCGAAGTGATAGGGAGGAAGTGCGAATCTCACTGAGAGATATGTTTAGAATATGGAATTATTCATCAAACTACTGCCACTTACACACCACAATCAAATGAAATTGCGGAAAGGAAGCAAGAACATTAAAGGAAATGATGAATGCCTTACTAATAAGTTCAGGTTTACATAAAAGCTTGTGGGGGGAAGCTATCCTTCTGACTAACGAATACTCGGCGGGGTGCCCCGACAAAACACAATCTATTCCATATGAACTATGGAAAGGAAGAAAACCCAACTTGAAATATTTCAAAGTGTGGGGGTGTTTTAGCAAGGTCAAGTTCCTTTACCCAAAAAGGGTAAAAATGGGACCAAAAGCTGTAGTTGTGTTTTTATTGGTTATGCTACAAACGACAAAGCTTATCGGTTTTGGTTCACAAATCGGACAATCCCGAAATTCACATGTAAATCGATAATTGAATCGGATAATCTTAAGAATTCTTTGAAAATATTTATCATTATAAAGCGAGCGTGAGTCGTCAAGTGAAAGAGCTAAGCGGCCGCGGGAAGAACCCAAAAGTAAAATACACCAAGTAAAGCGGATGCAAGGCGTAAGCGTCAAGGACATCTACTTCCTTTGGACCAGATTTTTGTGACATTCTTGCTTGAAAATGAGCCTCGAACATTTAAGCGGCGATGTCTTTCCTTACGATTCGGCATTTTGGAAAGAAGCGTCAATAGTGAGATTGAATCAATTTTGAACAACCATACATAGGAATTGGTTGATCTTATCCTGAAATAAACCTTTAGGATCAAAATGGATTTTTAAAAGGAAAATGAAAGTTGATGGCACTATTGACAAATATAAGGCAAGACTTGTGGTCAAATGTTATAGACAAAAGAAGGCCTTGATTACTTTGTGCATACTCGCGTTAACAAGAATAACATCTATTCGGGTGTTAGTACTTTGGCGGCCGTATATGGTCTTGAAATCCATCAAATGGATGTCAAGGCAGCTTTCTTAAATGGAGATTGGAAGAAATTTACATGGAACAACCTTTGAGGGCTTTGTGGTTCTGGTAAGAGAAAAGGAAAGTGTGCAAACTTGTTAAGTCCCACTTTATGGACTTAAACAAGCACCCAAACAATGACATCACAATTTGACCAAACAATGTTGGCAAATGGATTTAAGATTAATGAGTGTGACAAATGTGTTTACATTAAAAATACTCCAAATCTTGAAGTCATTGTTTGTTTATATGTTGATGACATGTTGATAATGAGTAGAGATATTACCAATATAAATGCTCTGAAGCATTATCTTTGGCTAGCAAATTTGATATGAAAGACTTAGAGTTCTTGATTTGATCTTAGGCATCAGAATTCATAAAACTCCACAAGTCTAACATTATCATGATCTCATTATATTGAAAAGAGTACTTGACAAGTTTAAGTATTTAAATTTCAATGTTGTAAAACTCCAATTGATGTAAGTTTTGCACTTCAAAGAATAAAAGGTGAAAGTGACTCACAATTGGACTATGCACGAGTTTTAGGAAGTTTGATGTATATTATGAATTGTACCACGACCCGGATATAGCATGTGCTATAAGCAGTGATCGATTCACGAGTAATCCCAATCAAACTCATTGGATAGCAATGAAAGCTTGAGTCTTGGAGGTATTAAAACACACCGAGACTATGCTTTGCATTATAACAAATATCCGTGTCGAAGGATATAGTGATGCAAATTGGATCAGGGTCATTTGAAGTTAAATCCCACAGTGGTTATGTTTTCCATGATTGAGGGTGGATCGGTGTCTTGGAAATAAATCAAAGCAGGACATGTATCGCCGCTCTAATGGAATGCTGAATTTATAGCTTTAGACAAGGCGGTGAAGAAGCTGAATGGCTCCGGCATTTCTTAGAAGATATTCATTACGGCCCAAACCTTTGGCTCCTATATGTATACATTGCTTGTGATCAGCGACAATAGGTAGAGGCGAGGAGCATAATGTATAGCGGAAAATCTCGTCACATCTGACGAAGACACAATACCGTTAGACAACTCCTCTCTAGTGGCGTTATCACGATTGACTATGTAAAGTCAAGAGATAGCGTGGCGGATCCAGCTCTACAAAGGCTTATCTAGAGAGGTTAGTAGATCATCAATGGGAATGGGGTTAAGGCGAGACAAGTCATCGTAGGCGGTAACTCCGCTGTATTGGAAGATCCCAGAGCTAGGTTCAAGGAGATCGAACAAAGTTGTATTTGGACGGTTCAACATTGTCAAATAACTCAACCCGTTTTCAGATGAAGACAATGTTAGAAATAAGGATAAAACCTTATGGCTTGTTAATGAGTTAATAAAGCATTAAGGTTCTTTGTGATTATCTAAATCTGGCGATGTATGACCGAGATAATGTGGATATAGGACCACGTGTTTAGAAATCACCTATGTGAGTGTTAAGTGTAAGCTTGACTTTAAAGGGGAATAGCGGTAAAGGCCCGTCTCTACACACTCATGAAACGAGGAGGTGTTCATGGTAAAGCGAACACAGTGAGAACCGTAAGCGGTTGAGGTTGATTGTGTGACTTATGTTGTCTAGGTATACAACAAAGTTCGACGGTTCAAGATATCAAATCTGGGTGATCGAGTATATCAGATATAAGTTCACTCACGGAAAGTTCAAGGGGAAACCTACTTATCCCGAGATCACGATCAATTCTAAGCATTATATCACACTTGTAGCGTTCGGCTTTATCTTATAGCCATTCCCCATTCATGTAGAGGGATTGTTGGGATTAAATGATAGATTGAATGGGAAATGGAGAGAGTTCCCTCTTGCTCTATAAAATAATCATTTGTCCCGCGCCGGTAGTGGAAATAAAAGTGGGAGATTGTCCCAGCGTCGGTAGTCTGGAAAAGAAAAGTGGGAGTTGTCAGCGTCGGTGAGTGGAAAGAAAGTTCTTCTACTTATAAGTAGAATTACTCCTTTCTTGTCGTTAAAAGGGTTGAGAGGGGCAAGGACCCCTCGCGTCGTCGTCGTCGCTCATTTCGGCTCGCCGACCCGGCCGGGTTCGGCTCGGCTCGGCCGGTTTGGATTTGGTCAAATGGTCGATTGATTGATAATCTTTTTGGACCAAATTTTCTTTAATTTTTAATTATTTAATTAATTATTATTTAATTAAATTAATTAACTTATCCAATCCTACCCGTTAGTGACCACGACCCGACGTAGGCGGATCAAAAGCCGACCCCGACGGTTTCTTTCCGCATTTAAATTTCCCGCGGTTTAGTGATTGTTGAAGGGTTGCAAACCGAAGCTTGATACTTCATGGCTATAAATTCATTTTGATTAACCAATTTTACTTACAATTTTACGAACTACAAAATCATCTTAACTTCTCACCTTGCGAATAAATTACGTGTGATATCTGTATTGGTGGTTTGCTTACACGAATTTGGAGTACTACTATTACGGTAAGATAATCGTTCTATCACTGGGAGGGATATTCCATCAACCTCAAAGTCTTGTGAGGGGAATAATTTCATTAAGGACACACTTTGAACTAAGTGAACGATTATATTGAAAATTATTCTTATTTTCAACTTACTTGATTACATTTATTTTCAGTGTTTATTGTTTACTGATTTTTTTGGAATACAGATTAATAACACTTACTTCACCTTTTTCCTTTCTCATTCTTTTTTGCCTCTTCCTCTTGCCCAAGTCTCATTTTGAATATTTAATCTTTTCCCGACATGCTTTTGCTTTTTGTCATCAAATCCAACACTTTCCACCTACATTCCTTTCTTACCTTGTATTACTCCTCTATAAATTCCTTAACGTAACAAACTTGAACTATCATCGATCCGATTGAGGGTTAATTTTTTCGCCCTAACAGAAAATTAACCAAACAATGGAGAATTATGCATCAAGTTCATACCAATATTCTTCACACAGAGGAGTAGCTATGGTATTAGCGCTTGTTTCCGCGGTTGTGTTATCACCATTGTATGTTGATCGAGGAAAAAAAGATAGTTATTACCAGACAAGATGGAGCTCTGGAGGAATTGTGTTACCTGTTCTACTGGCTGGATTGATTGTTGCAATTAGGAGCACTTCTTCATCATCATCAGTACAAGGAGGAGGGAGTCGATCTTCGATTTACGGATCTCCAGAACCTTCTGATGTGCTTAGAATTGGGAGTTCGTCTTGGGGTCTTGCTGGTGTTTTGGTTATGCTATTGTGTGTGCTTTCCTGGCAGACTTCTATGCAACATTATTTGTGGAAATAGACAATTAAAGGATCAAATGCAACTTTCTATCTCCTCCGTGTTGAAGAGATTCACTTTTCAAGCTAATTAAGTTCGGCTTTTGTGCCAGTCAGTACTAGTCTTTGAATCTATTAGATGACATTAAGGCGAATGATGTTCATCTGCTTGTAATCAGAGGAAGTTTACACCATTGCGAAAGAAATTTGGATGTAAAAGATCACTGGAACATAACACAATGGAAATTAAGTGCTCCTGGCAAACTGTAGTGAGCTCGTCATGTTTGTGAGCTCGTTTGTATGGTTACATATAATTTCATAACGTAATGTAATATACTTGCACTGTTTTGATAAATATAGAGTTTAAATAGAATGTGTATTGTTTTCAGTCATTTCATCATGTCATTACAACAATTTGAAGTATGAATTTACAACATTAGAAAAAATTTGCTTGCTATGTTTCAATTAGATTCTCCGGAAATTCAATTGCAGAACACTGGAGCTTCTTGCGTCTTAGCTTTTATCTTTCTAGGGAAGTAAAATTCTGAAAAGAGCGAAAAGAATGCACACATTTAATTTGAGAAAAAATGAATAAGCCATGCATCAAGCAGATGCGGGATACATGAAAACAGTGAAGAAAAGTCGAGACTTAATAAATCAGTTAGCTAATCATTTTTATAAACAGAACCTGGACTGTTCTGTACAAAAATGCTTATCGTTTGAAATTATGTACCAAGAGTAAAAGTAGATTTTAATCTAGGAGAAGAGGAGGAAATCTTCAACTGTCAACTCCTCAGCCCAACTGCAGTATTGGCAGCAGCAGGAAGAGGGCTTACACCTCGGTCATACATTCGCCGAATCTCCTCCCTGTACTCGGTCAACGACTTATGTGGTATAGCTGGAGCTAATTCTATAACATCTCCCATTCTTAGCTTGCAGTTGGGATCACTAACTGGTTCATGGTTCATCGTTGGCCTCAGCTCTTCCTTCAATGGAAATCCGTACGGTGTCCAGCTAGAGCTGCCGCGACCCGCTTGCTCTAACAGATCCTTGACGGTCGAGTTTGCTGGGAATTCTTGCACAGACATCTGCACAACAGAAACACAAAGAATTAACATACATTTAGATAGTTGGTATTTCCAATGACACCATGATTATGAATTCATTAAGACCCCGTTTGGCCATGATTTCAGATCATGTCATTGATTTTGAGATCAGGTAGATTTGAAGTTGAAATTTTGTTTGAACATGCAATTTGGATAAGCTCCTATATCATCTTTCCAAATGAGCAAACCATAATCATATACAAAATATTAGAATATCCTAACGCAACGCAGTAATAATATATCTCCATCTTCGTTTTTATAAATAAATATTTGCAATTACATGCTATTACAAACTTAAAAATACACATAATTTTAGAAAGATCCATTGGTCCAATAAATCAACAATATTAATAACTAGCTATAATTTAGTATAATCCCACCGGATAGTATGGACAGTCTCTTCAACTCGAAGATTGGTGTTATCTAAAATAAATTATGCGTCCTTTATTGCAAGATATTAACTTATGGGTCAAGTTTAAACTTGGAATTGAAATCATACTTTAAAAAGAATTTGGATTTCAAATTGAAGTTTTGCTCAAATGCCATAAACAAACATTGATTTCCAATTAAAACTTTCAAATTTGAGCACCAAATTGCATGGTCATTCCTACTAACTTTCAGCATTCACAACTAGAGAATTATGGAAGAGGAAATGATATAGACAAACCTTATCGTTCTCAATCATAATGATAAAGACAGGTCCATCAGTTCCACAGTCAGGTTTGCAAGAAAACCTGCAATCTTCAGAATGAGCAGGGAATTTGCAAGGTGGCTGAATGGATTCAGTGTGGCCAACCGATGACTGGTCCTTACTCATCGTCTCACACTGCCAGGTGAGAACCCAACGAGCCCACTCCACCATCTGAAGAACGAAAGAGGAGTGTTTGCAATCGTCTTCTTTGTATCTCCAATGAGCAGCAAAGCCATATTCAGCTTGCAAGTGCATCTCCTTTGTTCGGATCTGAACTTCAAGAGGCGCCACGCCTTCCCCGAGAACAACCGTGTGGAGAGATTGGTATCTAAAAATAACACAAATATTAGGGGCAAAAACTTAAAAGAAAAAGTAAGGTGAATCAAGTATCTCATGCTGCTTACCCATTGCATTTGGGTTTTGTTATGTAGTCCTTGTATCTCCCAGGTACCTCATGCCATAGCTGGTGAACAACTTGAAGTGCCTTATAGCAGTCTTCCTCATTTTCGACAATCAATCTTAACCCATGAATGTCATGAACTTCATCCATATTAAGCTTCTTCCTGTAAAATATGAAATACTACTATTACCCCAACAGTGACTAAGGCAACATATCAGTAAGAAAGTAACATGCACTGGGCGGGAAATGCACAAGGCTTCCAATAGGTTTCTACAATGTGACATCAAACTCAATACTTAGCAGAAAAACTATTTCTAGAGCCCCAAATAACATATCTATAATCTATCTATAAACTACAGGCACTAAATAAGTGGTTAGCCAAATCCATTGGTGCTATAGAGTATTAAAAGAGCAAAGAAATTACTTTAGCATCTTGCAGTAAATGCTGTACAAGCTCTTGTGACGCCCTGAAAGCACATGATAAGAAACAGATTTATCCTTTAGAGCTTGCTCCAATTTCCCCACAGCAGAAGTAATCATGGCTTCGTCAAAAGAATTCACAAGCTTTGACGAGAGCTCATTGTGCTGATCTGGGTTAAGATGTTTAAAGCATTGGTTTTCCAGCTGCTCCTTCCAGGTTGAGATGCCTAGTCGATTAGCAAGAGGAGCAAAGATTTCCAAAGTTTCCTTCGCAAATCTTTGCTGCTTCATCAATGGTAATGCATCCAAAGTCATCATATTATGCAAGCGATCAGCTAGTTTTATGAGAACAGCCCTGGCATCTGCCATAGCAAGGAACATGGTATGCAATCGATCAGCCTCAACAGTTTTACTAGCTGTATTGAAGTCTCGCGCAAGCTTGCTCAATTGACTAAGCTTTGACACCTGGAAGAAATGATACAAGTTGAAACGAGTTTAACACTTGGGAAATCTTCATTAAGCATTAGACGAATTTAGATACTTGAAAATCCTATGATCTCTTAACCTTCACTAATCAAAGATATACTCATAACCCAAACTTACAATTTAAGGAGTATTTCCATACATACCCAATTAAACCCCATTTGACTACAACAACAACATACCCAGTGAAATCTCACAACGTGGGGTACATGAAACTATAGAGCAATATTGCGACCCCATTTGACTATAAATAATATTTCAATAATTGCAAATATTAAAGTTCAGTTTTTGAAAATAGTTATTTGGCCATCAGTATCTGCAAACACATTTTGAAATACTGATGAAACATTCAAACCTTGTTAGTGTAGTACTTCAAATGAACTAATGTATTTCATTTACAAGTCCACAACTTTTTTCCAGAGTGAAATGCATACCCAAAAATAACTTCAAGTTCAAAATACCCTGTCATAACTTCAACTCAAAATACCTTTTTTTTTCAACTTCAACCTATATATTGTCCAAACGGATACTAAAACAAAGCCAAATTTAATCTACATTTGAGAACTAATTGCAACACCCTTTGCATATGGAGAAAAAACTATAAACAAAAGGCAGATGTCCATATTCAAATCTAGCAACCAAAAATATGAAACACAGTGCAAATAATACGGAGCTTCAAGATAAGAAAACAAGAATAAAACAAGTCAATCGCCATACCCCTTCAACCAAATCAGCAACACCAGCACCTAGCGTCCGGAAAATATAGTCATACGTCATGAACGTGTCATCAAGTGTATCGTGCAGAAGTCCAGCTGCAACCACTGTCGAATTAGCTCCAATTGTTGCTAGTAAAACTGCAGTCTCAACGCAATGCTGTAAATAAGGATCTCCACTCGCTCGCACCTACAAAACCAATACATATAAAAAGTCAAATCTAAAACATCCATACCAAAATAGCCAAGGAAATTAGTGCTCCCTAAATTAGTACTCCGTCTGTTTTACTTTCCTTTCCGTTTTCCGATTAGAAAAGAATGTCACCTCCTTTTTGGCAACTTCCACATGGCATGTGAAGCTTCAATTTATTTGTCTTACTTTTTTTTAGTTTGTTTCCTTTCCAAAAGGATATCTCCGTCCTTTTTCTGTAACTTTCACATGTCATGTTACAGCCCGCGAGATTAAAGAGCATTTTGAATTTTGATACATTCTAAATACTCCATCTTTTTTGATACATTCTAAATACCCCATCTTTTTAAGACCACAAAATTCAAAATTCTTACACGTTCTTAATCTCCGTGTCAAGTCAGAACCAGACAAACAAATTGAAACGAGGGAGCAACAGTTAGGTGAAAACAGTTACCTGTCCCCTATGAGCTTTCTCAGCTTCATAAAATGCCTTCACAACAAAATCATCATAAAATATTTTATGCCTCGCCTGCGCACCCAACAACAAATTCTTAGCATAAGGATCATCAAAACCTTCCTCCATATTAAACGTAAGTTCATCCAATAACCCTGATGAACGCGAATCAACATCAACGACCCGAAACGTCGTCAGATCATGATCAACACATGATCCCAAAGCATGCCTAACAAAACCATTAAACAATCCACCTGTCCCATTACGAATAGAACAAACATCCCCACCAATTCTCTTAGGTGGACTTCTCGAATACGATCCAATTCCACTACTACTATTACCGCTACATGAAACAGGTCCTTGGAAAACCGAAACTGGACTTTGATGATCTCTTTTTACTGACGAACTTAAGGACGAACAACGAAAAGAGCTGCTCAATTCATCACCTCTATCGTGCCATAAAGACCCTAAATCCTCAGTCTTCACCGTTGGCGAAGAGAACAGAGATGATAAGCCACCGACAAATGATTTCTGGGATGACGAGGAAGTCGACGACGAAGACGAGGTTGATCTACCGTTCAAATCGAAATCATAAGTGTGTGAGTTGATCTGACATGAATACGGCGAGGAACACACACTACTCGGTGGACTTGCGTACAGTGCTATCGTCGGTACCGCCATGAGACACCAAATATCCGAATTTTACAGCAATTGGAAACCCTAATTCCTAAATTGGGTACAATCTAAAGAAATAATCAATCTAGACCTGAATAAATGAGTGTTAACCTATAAATTATGATATGTACACCAAATATATGAAAATCTGAGTGATTTTTTTCCCAAAAAATGAGGAAAGTGAATAAAATGATTTTTTTAACTCCTAAAAATCAGAAATAATTGTTCGAAGAGAGAGTGGGAGATGCTAGAGAATTGAATTTGACTATTTTTTTTTAGAGAGAATTGTTCTTATTTCTTCTCTAATTACTCTTTCTTCAATGCTGTGAATACTATTTGCGTTGATATTCATGCTCCTCTTTATGGTTGCTTTAAGGGCCAGGAAGAAGGAAAGTAAGATGACTGGAATAGCCTCAAGATGTTTCTGAAATAACGGGAAATTAGCGTTTGTTTCTCCGGATTAGAGTTTTAATTAATTATTGGTAAGATCTTTTCAATGTCTTAAAACTAGCATTATTTTAATGCTAGGATTGTACGATTGGATAGAATAAGATGATTAGATTAATGGAAATTTAGTGTTTAGATAAGAATGGGACTGTATTTAGTGTGTTTGTGCCTCATTTCTACTCATTTAATGATGCATTAATATGAAAATTTGATCCTCTTTAATCTGCATTAACTTTTTTTTCAAAATTCAAATTAAAGAAAAGGTCATTAGTATTTAGATTAGGAGTATTAAACCATGTATTCTATCTTTTCCATACCATTATCCTTAACAATTAATCATTTGCCGAATACAAAGGGAACCAGATGCGTCGTTATTTTAATCATGTGTAGCTTTATTAAGTAAAATATTTAACTCAATAATTGTGATTGAATGACTTCATCCAATACTTTTAAACCCTTTTCTTTCTTTTTCTTTTCAATTTTCAATTGTGTACTATGACTCTTTCTTTGTTGGTGTTTACTCCTTCCGATTAAAATTTATAATTATATAAAAAATTAATTTTTTAATACTACTCAATTTCAAAAAAAAATTGTTCACTGCAATTGTATTGATTGTTTTCTAAAATGAACGTGAAAGTTAAAGCAAGTACCTCTTTTTCTAAAAGTTATTATGCTCTATATGTCCAAAATTTTGGGTTTTACTTTTATGTAGTTTATTTCTCATTTTCTGCAAAAAAAATGCAACTTGGCTGTTGTGTTTTCAGTTATTTATATTTGTTTATTTTCTGCTTGGCCTTCTGTGTTTAGATTTTTTTTTCTTTATTCTGACATCTGACTGGGGCCATTATAATACAAAGGTATCAATCCCATAATCCACTGATGAATCTCTTAACAAATCTAAATCCTTATTTAAGAAGATATCTATTGGTAGAACACATCATAGGGAATCTCAACCGTCCTTTCGCCACCACTAAATGCGGGAAAGCAAAGCGGGTCCCGCTTAAAAGCAAGTGATTTCAAGGGTAACGTCGGAAATATGTATTTGCAAAATAACAATTCAACGAATCTGTCTTGTCCTTGTCTCAATTTTGCATCTAGAAAGAGTGTTAGGTGTAGGAAGGCTAAGGACGGGTTAATTTTCCGACCCGAAATTGAACCGGTTTTATTGTACAGCAAATGAGCGTTTCAAGTGTGAGAATACAACGTGGCGTGTGGGGAAGGAGCACAGACTAACACGTGGTCAGCATTGCCAGCGTAACACTTGGATCATTTGTTGGCGGCCATGAGTGTCTGACTATTGAATTGGAATTGGTGGATTCTGAATCTCGTGAACAGTGCACGTGCCCGGAATTTATTGCGGTATAATTTTAAAATTTTAAAATTCATATTTTTTATTTTTGATCAAAAATTAGTAAGGTTACAAAACTTCGAAATATTAATATTTTATATAAAATTTAATATTTTTTCTTCGAACAATAATATAGGCTCAATACATCAAGGATATCTAAATGTTTGGATCATCATTTTAAGGGTTGTAAAGTGCCCTGAAGTAAGTTTTGTTTGGAAATTTGTTATCATTAGGTTTAAGTATTTTGTTTTTTAAAATTTTGATTTAAGCGTTCTATTATTTAGTCAATACATTACTTTATTTTGAATATGTTGAGATTTTTTCATAATTAATTTGGGAGATCGCACGAATTATCAATAAACGGTAATAAAGACTAAGATAACTATCATTAAGAAAATATTACGAATAAAATATAATATTAACTTAAACTATACAACTTAATTACATATACACAATCTTTAATGGGTCTCACATGTGGGGGCCTTTAGAGTAACCTGAGGCCTAAGGCGATCCCCACCACCTTCACCATCATCTCCGTCCCCATTGCTCCTCTTAATCGCATGACGCTCCATGCCATGATCATCTGTCACCTTTTTTGTTTTGCCGCCCTTCTTCGGTGTCCAAATCATGGTGTGCACATGACCGTCTTTAACTGGCATGACCGGTGTCAATCTGTCCGGACCAGTAGGGTCAAAATCATCAACATCGTCCTCATGTGGAGACAGATCCACATGCGTTGAATGATGAACCTGATATAATAAATAAACAATTAGTATTAATTTTAATTTAGATTTATAACATTATCTTTTAATAAAAAATCAAACATGTGTGTCAGCGGACTCCTGTGAGGGCTCATGAAAGGGCTCTTGAGCTGGCTCCTTAGCGGGCTCCTGAATGATTGAAGTCGTAGCCGTAATCGGAGTCGGAGCTGGAGCTGGATCCATATGGAAAATTATTAAATAATCAGTATAAGTATTTTAATTTGTTAAAATAATTATTTTAAACACATACCTCTAGGCTTTGGAAATGTCAAAGTCCATGAAAGAGTAGTCGTACTCCAACTCCCTACCAACCTGTAGATCACGAACTGGCCGCTCACCCTGTGGATCACGAACTGACGGCTGCTCACACACTGATGCCTCATATGAAACTCAATCTATGTGATCTGAAAATAGTTGCACCGACATATATAGAGTTGTCGACAGTCGGTAAGAAGTTGACGGACGCTCTAAAGGCGACAAATGTTGTTGTGCTGGAGCAGGAACGGTAGCATGCTCGTCATGCTCATTTACTAGACAGAGGCCTCCACCGTCACCCCCTCGGCCACCATCCTCTCTGGCCCCGCTCCCTCTGCCACCAGCCCTTCGGCCACCATCCCTTCTGGAATGGGAATATATGACCATTTTGACCACGGCAGCGGTCAAGGTTGTTTTGTGCACATTCATTCTTCCTTGGGTTTTCTTATTTTCTTGCATATATATCTCTTGAATATTTTGTATTTTCTCTTTGTCTCCTTCATTGCACGCCTATCATTGAAATAACATAAATAGTGAGGAACTACATCATATAATATTGAGGAACTATCATTGAAAAAACACATATAAATGTGACTTATCAAACTCTCTCACACTTGAACTATTGCTTGTCCTCAAGCAAACAAACTCGCCCAGAAACAGTCATAGGACTATCAAAAGAGCACAGATCAGTTCAGAGCTTTCTTAATCAATAGACTCAATTTAAATCAACCAAAAGAATTAAACACCCGCCTTTTTTGCTCATACTCGCGTATTGACAAACTGAATTATTGTATTCCTTAAATCCCAATATGCATCACCAACAAGAGCACCCCAACATTCACAAGACATATCACACAAACATGGACAATTAGAGAGGGCATGTTCAAGAACAGTGACGCTCACACTCAACAAAGAAATTCTTATGCAACATAGAATAGTGTCATAAGCATGCCTATATTATCGCTATCCACTAATGTAGGAGTTTTCAAGTAAAAATTAAGCAAGACTTTTTCATTTGATTGTAATGTAGGCTAAGGAACATATATGAAATTATGGATAACATTGACTACTTCCCTTTAGCACCACCATTACTCGCCAATTAAGCACACTTTCCTTTTTCTTTCTTTTTTTCAAATTGAATTTGTCCTTTTCTTGTAAAATTTCCTTGTCTTCCTTTTTTTTTTCCTGAATTTATTTCTTCTCTTGCAAACCATTTCTCCCATAATATTTTTTCACTTTCATAACTCACGACCAAACCTTTTTTTTTTTCCAACAATTCTCAAACTTGGAGTTGTATTCTCATTTTGCTCAAGCAAGATGTGCCAAGGGACTATAGAGTATAGACTAAGGATTAACTATTTCTAATTAATAATTTTTCTTTAATCATTATATTATCTATAATTAATGAACTAATATAATATTAATGATATTTTTAATTTTAAACTAATGATTTTCAACCCTAGACTAAGGATTAACTATTTCTAATTAATATTATTTAATTAATCATTACACCAACTACAATTAATGAACTAATATAATATTAATGATATTTTAAATCATAAACTAATGATGTTCAATCCTAGACTAAGGATGTTTAATCCTAAACTAAGGATTAACTATTTCTAATTAATTATTAATTATTATACTAACTATAATTAACTATGTAATATAATATTAATAATATTTTTAATCCTAAACTAATGATGTTCAATCCTAAACCAAGGATATCCAATCCTAAACTAAGGATTAACTATTTCTAATTATTAATTGATAATTAGTTAGATAACTATTAGCACATTAACACATAAAATTAGATAACTAATTAGCACATAAAATTTATATTAACACATAAAATTAGATAACTAATTAGCACATTAATAATTAACATGGATTAAATAAATTTACAAATAAACAAATTACAATTAGATAATTAACAAATAAATATACTATTAGGAGATTAGTATATTTTCTTATAATCATACAATTAAAAAATAATTAATAATTAGGAGATTAATATATTTTTTCTGATCAAGTAATTAACAATTTAAAAAATAAATAAAAATGACAAACGGGCTTGCAGTGCACGGACAACCCCTATTGCGTAAAAAAAATTGCGTATTTTTTTTCTCGAAATTCAAGACTATGAAACATTAATCATGCTTATGATTATAATGTATTTACAATATAATTAGAAAATTCATAGTAAATTACCTAGATTAAAGGTTGTTTTTAAGTTTTGAAATCGAGTGCTACGACGCTTTATTCCAAAATCAAATTGACTTGAATATACCGATAATATTGACTTTTGGGTTAAAAATTAACACGAAAACGATAAAAATCAAAGGTGGGACCTCAGTTTTTTGGGTTAATGGCGAAAAAAGATTTTTTAAAAATGAAATGGGACCATCAGGGAAGAAATTGATGGCCCCGTTATATTAATGTGTAACGATCCGTTTGGTCTTCCCGTGGACTCTTTGTGGGTTTTGTGATGCGGAGTGATGGGTGGCATGGATCCCGAGGTCTATTTATATGAGTTTCGGATGAAAAATAAAAAACTAAAAACTTAGAGTTGGATAGTTTGACTTAAAGTTGACTTGTGGATAGATAGGTTCATTTACGGGTTCCGTCACTTTTAGTAGTTTCGGAAGTCAATTATGACTTAGTTAGGTCATCGATTCGCTTCCCGAGGCAATCAAATATATTTTGCGGTTATATTTGTAAAGTTTGGATTATAATTTTGTCCCGAACGATTCTTTACAAAAGTATGTCTTGGCTCGATTATTTGTAAAATTCGAGGGTACGAGCAAGTTCGTAGCACTATTTACCATAGACGAGCATGTTTGGTTTGTGTCCGAGGGTTTCTGGGAGTGTTTTGGGTGTTGGATGGAGGTTTTGGGCTGTTTACATTTGCTGGTGTCTGGTGTCTGCCACGGCGAAAACAAGCATCCGCTCCGGCGGATCTGCCTGGCGGAAGGTTGGCTCGCCGAAGCGGAATATGGGGAAATGGGAAGTTCCGCCACATCAGAGTCGTGTCCGTTGTGGTGAGGTATGATGTGTCAAGTGACATTCGTTACGACGAAGGCTTTTTCGCCGCAGCGGGTCTGCTCCAGCTGAGTTGATTTCGCTGGGGCGGATCACTATTCAGGTGTCCTATATATACTCTTAGGTCAAAAAATTCTTTTCCAAAATAACTTACTTCGAAACCAGGACCACATAAGGGTATTTTCATAGCTTTAAGAGCATTTTCAACCTTGAGGTAATAGATTCCTTCCCTTTTATGGTTTAAATTATGATTACAAGTTCTTTTAATGGTGGTTTAGCATACTATGAAAGTTGGGAAAGATGAGTTATGCTTATTGTGAGATTAAGAGAGTTGTATGGGTGATTTCAATGGGGGTTTATGAATTTAATGATATTAATATTATGAATTAGGATTGGAATATGTTATAATATCATGTTGTAAGTCTTAGTTTGGTTATAGAAGCATGTTTTCAATTGGGGGAAATTTCTAAGGTTTCAATTTTTATTTTTTTTATTATTGTCCAATTGAGGGATCAAATGTGAATAGATTTTAATTAACTTAAGGATATGATTGTCTAGTATGTGATATTGGGTTTTATGTATTAAAGTTTGAGTCTTGGTGGCGCGGTCCGGGATGAGTATTTAATGTCTTGCTTTTGTTGTGTTAAGCTTATTATTAATTATGTAATATGCGTGAATAGACTTCGATCATCGCGAGTCAAGAAGGAAGGACAAGGCAATGTGCATGTAAGGAACTTAAAATCCAGTTGGAGGCTTGCAGCGTGAGTTCGAACCCTGGTGGGAGCAATTTGCTCTCTTCTGGGGTAGGACCTTGTAGGTGATCAAATTCTTGGTGGGAATCATCAACTTTATAATGTTTTAATAACGGCTCACACTTTTTTAATGGTCTTTTTTATGGTTATGCCGGCGATGATAGGTGGATCTGGTAATTGGTCTGTCATCAGTTGCTCTATTCTCAAACCCTGGTCATTCAGACACATCCAGCGATTTACTGATAGTAGTGCTGAGGGACCGGGACTACTATCTCTAGAAATAGTCTGGCGTAAGACGGGAAGCTGGATATCAAAAAAAAAAAAGGAAGGTAGCGAAACAGACAAAGAAGGAAGCACGACATATGCATGCACAAGAGAAACACGAGACGGGACAAACTACAGAAAAGGAAAGGCAACCAATTACCCAAGTTGTTCGGCTGCTGTGGTCAAAATATACATGTGAAGAACCAAGAAGTTTATAAAAAGGGTGGCTGGTCGGACTTTTTTGGACTAGAGTTCCAATTTCCAGGGAATTACTCCTTTCTGCATGTGCTAATTACTCCCTCAATCCCAATTTATATGATTTAATTTGACTGAACATGAAATTTAATAAATAAAAGAAGATTTCTGAATGTTGTAGTCTAAAATGAGCCAAAGATATTTGTATGGTTATAGATAATCTCGTTAAGCGTAAAATGTAAAGTTTAAAGTCAAGTTATTGTCAAATAAGAAAATGTGTCATTCTTTTTAGCACTAAAAAAAAGTACGTCATATAAATTAAAACAGAAGAAGTATTGAGTTTGAAGATTTTTTTTTGTTCGACAAGTCAACTCTGCTATATATCGGCCTTTTCCCTTCCCACCGACGACCCTGCTGGTTGTTAGCCTTCATATTTTCTTTCCTCAACTGTGTGATATATTTAAAATTTATGGATTATGTTCTTTATATTATTGTATTGTATTTAGTTATGTCGAACTCAATGCATCAATCTAAATTTGTCATTGCCACTAACCCACTACCAAAACCCAGCTGAAATAGCGGCCATGCATATTCATGAGTTGTTATCTGATGGCGCTTTAATAATATTTTCTTATATAACCTAAACCGTGGAATATGTAGTACACTTAACTTGGCACAAATGGGGTTTCGTGTGGAATAACTATTTGTGTGAATAGTGGCGTAGGAACTCTCTTTTGCTAAACGTGCAAGCTAAGCTATATGCCAAGATAGATTCAAGTATTCAACTATCCAAGCAAGTTCCAAGTGTATGAATTACAAATATGATTTCTTAAATAAATAAATAAATACTTCATTTATTCAAAAATTGAATCCATTGTTTATGAATATTCAAATTCGTTTGAACGAGAAGCGAAAAAAAAGAGAGGAGATAGAATGAAATTTTTTAGATACTTTATCTAAGAAACTCTATCCATCTAGTAGATGGGGTATATCTCGCCATACACGTGAAATATTAACAGAAATAGAGATTTTAGACGCAATGCAAAAGAATGTTGTAACAGGAGTGGATGAAACCCCATAGATATCAGGTGCCCACATATAAGAGTCAAAAGATATATGGAGTCCGAAGGATAGGAGGTTTTCTTCGGGGCCGCACAACAAAAAACTATCAAAATCCATGATGTAATAGACGATTTGAAAGAAGAAACGTGTCCCATGGACAATGCGGATGAAATCTTGAGGAAGTTCTCAAATAAGCGTTGAATCCAAATAATTATCCCCATATTTGAAGGTAATACACACACTTCTAAAATAGTTAAAATATAACATAGGAATGATAGAACTTTTGATTCTTCTACCATTGATAAATTTCAATTTTAATCCTTGTGGTATTCGACAAAACAAATTTAACATTTAATTAACAATGTGTGGTTAATTTTGATTCCTTTTAGTACATAGGAAATATATTAGATTTAGATCATTTATAAAACTAATACCCTCAAAATATGAAGTAACAACACAAACTTAACATATACATGAGTAATTAAATAGGTTAACCATTAATTCAGTAAATTTGTGAAACTTTATAAGTGCAAGGACCAAAAAATGTACATTATAATTAATCAAAGGTTATACATGTTTAATCATATATCACATGGACCAAAATTAAAATTTATCAATAATCGAGGGATCATAAGTACAATTAACCTTATGCTTATATTTTCCATGTAAAGAGTTCAAAAGTATATAATTTAACTAATTAAATATTAAATATTAAATATATTGAATTATACATTATAGTAAAAACAAAATTATCAATAACGGAAAGAACTGAAATTGCTATTCTCTCAAAAGAAAAGAAAAACTATATACTTGTATAAAAGGTGGCAATGGTGAGGAGAGAAGCCATTTTCACGTCCCAATAATAGCGACCAAGAATGGCAAGGAAATGGTAGGATGGTTGCAACTGCAACTAGAGAGAGCACGATGGACTACAATATAGACTTTAGGACAGAGTCATATTTATTTTATAACTCTATAAGCAAACTTTTTAATTGATATAATAGACTTTAAATATCATTAATGTCCATATTATTTACCAATTAAAAATTAGAAGTGATCAAATGTATTATCCCGTATATGTTTAATTCAAGTTTTTGTTAAGAGTCTCACATCGGATATGAAATAGGAACATGGACTCCTTATATGGACTTGGATAATCCTTACCCTACAAGTTAGCTTTTGAGGTTGAGTTAGACCTAATATCCATTCTTTACATGATATCAGAGCCAGACCCATTTCAATTATTTGTTCACCGATGTTGGGCCCCCAAATTATATTATTCACGCTTCAGTTAACGAGGTCTGGGCGTGCGGGGAGTGTTAAGAGTCCTACATCGGATGTGGAATGAGAACATGGACTCCTTACAAGCTAGTTTTTAGGATTGTCTCAAGATCCATTCTTTACATGGTATCAAAGACAGGCCCATTCCAATTCTTTGTTCACCGAATGTTGGACCCCCAAATTATACCACGCTCCAGTTAATAACGTCTGGGTGTGCGGGGGAGTGTTAAGAGTCTCACATCGGATATGAAATGGGAACATAGACTCCTTATATAGACTTGGATAATCCTCACACTACAAATTAACTTTTGGGTTGAGTTAGGCTCAAGATCCATTCTTTGGCCAAGATTCATTCTTTACAGTTTTTTACACGCACAAGTGTTGAGTGTTGCTATTTATCAGGTAAGACTAGAAATTAAAAGAACATAAGAGCACAACTTACACAATACTTAAGGATTTATAGAGAAAATATGACAATGGAAAAGATGACAATTTTAAAAATTCAAAATGCACAACTCCTTATTGACTTATGATTAGGCCACATCAAATTTTGATAAACATGGAATTTAGAAAACCTGCTAAATCTCCAATTCATAACTAAAATTTGTTACTTTAGATAGAGATTTGAGTTTTGAATTTCATAGATGATTACAATTTATTTTCTTTCTTTAACTCTGCATATGACATCTCATTCGATATACAGGTATGTATATTATATTAATAAAAAAATACGGTATTAAAAAATTACAAGGAGGTGGAGTTCCATAATTCATGAGGTAAAGTAGACACTGCATTAGTAAAATTATATGTCAATTGAAATAGAAACGGATAATGAATAAAATTTTAAGAGAATTTTACACGATAAGCTATTTTTAAATTATAATTACAACTATTTAGTGTATTTATACTTAATGACAAAAATAACAACATTCTACAACTATAGCAAAATAATAGAAAAATTAAGGAATATGAAAAGTAAGGGATTAAACTTCAATCTTCCTCATTTTCTTTATCTCACTAAACATATCAAAAGCTGTAACTCCATGAAAAGTTTTATTAACAGCCATTAAAATGTTTCAAAAATTGGATTCTGCGAAATTGCTATTTTTTTTAATTGAGTGTTGTTGCAAAAATATTTTTTGACTGAAAAGGAAGATCTGTAAATCCATAATTAGAGATAATTATTCTTTTTTCTTTTGTTCAAAATTTATACGGAAACTATTTAAAATGTTGTGGGCTGCTGATTTATCCCTTGATATGTTTGTGCTCCAATTTAATCTGTAAAACCGTTAGTCAAGTAGCCCATTCAATGTAGCATGTAATCGCTTACTCGTTTTCCGTTGCTTTAAACCCAGAATTTAGTCCATCATAATTCCTATAATGGATCAGGCCTTCAATTAATTTCCAAATAAAATGAACAAGGTCCATTTTCTAAACTCTCCCTAAAATGACTAACAAACAAATAAAATTTTATTAAAGATGAGATAATTACATGATGTATGTTAATTGGCTGATACTTACAATTAAATTGGGCCTATATTTCAGGTCCTTACCTGAAATGGCTCAATGTCTTTGAAACTAAAATATTACATTTCATCTGTTATTCCATTAATGCAATCGTTATCCCACACTCTTATTCTAGTTCCGTTTCTCTCTTTATTGTCAAATTTATTGTCATTAGTCTATTGACCACTATGAAAAAGGTATACATGATAAATCTCCATTAAAACAAGTTGAAAATTATGAATTGCCGCCCAAAAAAATAAAATAAAACCACGAATTACACAATAAGGATGTAGATGAAGTTTTTCAAACCATTAATTACAAAAGAAACTGAAAAAATTGCTTATTTCTTTCACCAATTGGTAATCTTTATGAAGTTTTCGAGCTGCATTAGGGTTTGATCTTGTGGTTAACAACGATGTATATGGAGTATTGAAAGAGAAAGATGGAAGGCAACAACGATCGCATATACCAAAATAACGGAACGATCTCGTATACCAGAATAACGGAAAATGTTGCTTCTTTTAGATATCAGAATGGGCCTATTGTGTTTTTGGGCCATCGAGTTATAATGTAACTTTTGGGCCTTTTTTTTTTCAATGTATGTGTCTAAATTATATATATTAATTACATTGTATGTTATATTTTAGGTCCTTATCCGAAATGGCCCACTGTCTTTGAAACTAAAATATTACATCTGTTATCCCAGTAATGCGCATCGTTACCCCACAGGCCCACACTCTCTTTCTAGTTCCGTTTCTCTTTCTTCTTTCCATTTCTTCATCTTCTTCTACAGTGAGTTCAACTTCAACCTTCATTGTTCAACCTCGAATTTTAATTTATATTTTTCAGATATATATACTATCTTATTTTCCCTCTTTTATTCGCAGTGGTTAGTAATATTTTGGTTGTTTTTTCCTGTTTTTTTTTATTTCGTTAATCATCATTTATTTTTGCTTTTTAGGGCTTGTTTATGATTTTTGATAGAATATTGGTTTATTTTAGGGTTTGTTTCTAATTGATTAGTTTTTAGCTTCATTCATCATTTAATTTTGTTTTAGGGTTTCATTTTTTATTTTTGCTAGAACGTTGGTTGATTTTAGGGTTTGTTTCTAATTGATTAGTTTTTAGCTTCATTCATATTTAATTTTGCTTTTAGGTTTTGTTACTGATTTTTTGATAGAATGTTGATTGATTTTAGGATTATAGTGTTTAGGTGTATATTATGTTATTTTTTTTGTATAAATATGTATATTGACCAAGTGACTATGTGTTTATGTGTATATGTGTTTTAATTTGTGCATAACATAATATTTGCATTTGAGTTCTAACTATACTATTTTTTCTTTTGTTTTGCCAGAATGCATCTAAAAAAGACTACATCTGCAACTTTTGGAAAGATTACAGGTAGAGGGGTTAAGGTCGATATTAGCACATTGAGTTACTTTCTCTCAATTATTTATGTCAAAGATGAAGATGATGATGATTTTGAGTCCCCTGCTCCTACAAATAATTGTCAATAAGAAAGGACTCGAATCACCCGCTCACAAACAAAGAAGGTTGATAAGCTTGTTAAGAATATCAAGACAAGGACGAAGAAATGTGGTCGAGCTGAGAAAGCTAAAGTGAGTTTGAAGCTTGCTGATGAAGTTGAAGATGATTCTGCCAAAGGGAAAAGTTGAAAATGTTGGTGAAGATAGTTATTTTGCAAAAACGAAAGACGAAAGAATATCTACTCGATGAAAATTCAAGGAGAGAAAATCTCACTTGAAGGTATCTCTTCTAGTACTTATTTGTCTTACGTGTTTCTAATATAATCTACTGAAGGAAGGATTAAATAAGCATGGAATATAGTCTCTCGCAAATGAACTTAACCTCAGTTTTTTTTTTTTGCTTAGTGTTATATTGTTGTCTTTCTGGAATTACCTAAGGTGGAGACTTGTAGTAAACCAATTCTGTTTATTGTGATTTTTAGTAGTTAAATGTGATATATAAGTGCATTATTTGATAGAGGACAATTTTGCTATGAAATATATATAAATGTCATGAAGCTTTAATTATAAGCTGAAAAGCAACTTTAAAAATTAGGGCCTGAATTGAGCTTTAAAGTTTCATTATTGTATTTGCGTCTTTTTTTGTTCACCGGTTTCTTTTCTTTATTTCTCTTTTTATCATATGAAGGTTGGTGACTTCTATATACAACCGAATGAACATTTTCGGACTAGGCTTATTTGTCACACTGAGACTGATATTGTCACCATTTTGAGGGAATGCTTGAATGATACGCAACTTAAGATATTTCGTGATAGTTGTTTTGGATTTTTTCTAAATCTTCCTCCTGTTAAGACCCAGAACCAGCTTATACATTGTCTGTTACTGAGGGAGGTTGTCTCCAGTGCGGGAAAATAATTGTGGATAAAACTCAAGGGATGTGTGTTGAACTTTAGTATTAGAGAGTTTGCTGTCATTACTGATTTGAAGTGTGTTGAAGATGATGCCACTGTCTATGACAATCCAAGTGAGAATATGTTGGTGAAAGCATATTTTCAAGGAAATAAATCAATAATGAGGCAACAATTGCTTGATCGCTTTAAGGAAAAGAATGGGAGTCGGATGGTGATGTATTTAAGATGACTCTTATGGTATTCATCCAGCACTTCTTATTCTCAAATACCAATGATCACTGTTTCACCAAAGCAAATTTTGATATTGTTGAAAGTGGTGAATACCAGAGTTATGCTTGGAAGAAAATGCTTGAAGAGACTCTCAAAACAACAAGGGACAAACAATTCTGGGCATCTCAAAACCAGAGTTATGCTTGGGAGAAAATGCTTTCAAGTACTTTGGAGCTTAATTAGTTCCGTCTATGCTATCATGTTTGCTACTTGTAGCTTGAACCTGAAGTGCACCAGGAGTCCAGGATCAATTCTGGGCATCTCATAGTTTTTGGTAATTTTCTGTATATTTGTGATATAAATTTGTATAATGGGATGGAAAAATCTATAGTGTATATTCAGTGTTCTTCTTTTACTTTTTTCGTCTTAGCATTTGGATGTCATCTTTTACTATCTGAGGAAGAAGGCAAAATGTGGACCTGCTCTTGCCGTAAAGTTTACTACAAATTGACTTTATTTTTAGTAAGAAGCTTACTTTACTCTATACGGAGTATGAGAAAAAAGGATCAAGATTTTTCTGTGATCCCCAAAGAGCATGAAGAAGAAGAGTACATTAGAGGTTGTTACTGCGATGCAAATGTAGTGTGTTGATCACGTGTTATTTCCGATTTTTATCGATCGGGGAAAAGCTAAATTGGGACACTGGATTTTGGGTATGTTTACCTTAAGTGATTGGTGTATACATGTCTATGACTCCAACCATGGTTCAAAGAATGATAAACTTATTATGAAAGCGTTGTTACCTTACAAAATATTGATACCATACTTCCTCGAAAAGTCCAAATTCAATAGTAAGAGGGGCATTGGCAAATCTCAAAGTGACGCTTTGAAGATCAATCTGATTGATAATCTGCCACAGCAAGCCAATAGGTACCTTTTTCTATTCATTTTTAAACCTTTTTTTTTGCTTTACTGTTTTTATTAACTCATGGATAATATGTTTTTTTGTTTACAATAATTGTGGAGTTTTTGTTGCTGTCTTTGCTGATTATTTCGTCCATGGTAAAAAAATGAAAAAAGATAATATTGATATTGAGGTACATCGCACCAGGTATGGATCCCTGTTGTGGGATTATGAAAGAAAAAAATAAATGGCTGATGCAACCAGTGGAAGTAAAGAACTTACTGACAGATGATTCGGGAGGAAGAGAAAGATAAGACGTGAGGAATAATAATTTAATTAGCTATTTGAATATTAATGCTTTTTGAATTTGACTTGGCTGTTTTTGATGCGATAATGTAAAGTACAAACAAGGTGCTGTTTTTTTATGCGATAGTGTATAGTATAGACATGGTCATTAGAAGGGAATTTGATTTATATGTTTTGATGCATTTTTTATAAAATACAATGGTGTTGCTAATCAATGAAGTGTACTTTATTTGTATAAAATGGATGTTCTTGGGGCAGGGACCTATAGAATTCTTTTATGTCTACATTTGGATTTTGTATAAATTGCTAATATACAATCAGGGTTTTGTACATCTTTATACATGTAGTTGTTTTCACCATTTTAAGTGAATATACAAGAATATATAATATTATACAAGAATATATAAACTTCAGGGTTATATATTGCAGGCTGTTTCACCGTTTTTAAGTGAATATACAAGAATATATAATATTATACAAGAATATACAAACTTCAATTTATACATGTACTGCCGGTTGTTTCACTTTTCACCAAAAAAACCCTTTTAGGGGATATACAAGAATATATAATATTCTTATACAAAAATATACAAACTGCAGGGTTACTCTTTATACATTTTTACCATTTTAAGTGAATATGCAAACTGCATGGTTATGTAATACATGTTTTTTCACCATTTTAGTTAATATATAAGAATATACAAACTGCATGGTTATGTACTGTAGGTTGTTTTCACCATTTTTAAGTGAATATACAAAAATATATAATATTATATAAGAAGATACAACGGCAATTTATACATGTACGGCAGGTTGTTTCACTTTTCACCAAAGAATCCTTTTTCAGGGGATATACAAGAATATACAATATTCTTATACAAGAATATACAAACTGCGGGGTTACTCTTTATACATGTAATGCAAGTTGTTTCACCATTTTAAGTGAATATACAAGAATATACAATATTATACAAGAATATACAAGATGCAGGGTTATATACATCTTTATACATATACTGCACGGTACTACACAACACCGATAATTTAACACCATCAAAACATGTATAATGAAACATATGTAAGAGAATCAGTATATAGTCTAAAGTGAAATGCTTTTATTGAAAAGTGCAACACAACATAGAATGTTAGAGACATACGAGCAACGTTATTGACAAGTGAAACACTTTTGTTTATGAATGGTAACTACTCAACATGACAACAAATGCAATACGAAGCCTAATATTTCAATCTTTTGGTTGATTTCCACGTGTTTTCCTATTGTGTCCACCTCAACCACACTGAGCATGAAAATTTCCTCTTCTTTTTCGCTTTCTCTAAAGACGGTATGCGTTTTTTCTTTCTTGACCTTCCTGCATTTCTTCTCCCTTTTGATGGTAGGATTACATTCTCTAGAACCTCTCTCGGGGTGGCCCATGTACTCTCATCTGAAATAGGATATACTGAAACTTCAGAAGTTGCAAGGATATGATCTCTTCTATAGTAATATGAGCAAAACTGGATTGATGTCAATTTGTTGAGCTTTAAAACCACAAAAGCATGCGGACATGGAATTTCATCCATTCGAAATTGGCCACAACTACATATTTCATCTTCAAAGCATACAATGTATCGTTATATCCCTTCAAACACAGTAAATAACTTGTTTATAGCATGCCTTACCTGCACAAGATGTATACAATTTTATATGTTGTATAAATTTTATACAAACTGCAGAGGTATGCAATTCAGTAGTATGTACTATACTTAATTTTTTTACCGTCATTTTCTGAGATGCAAACAAATTATGTTAGAAGAGTTTTTTGTACTTTTTGCCAAGCGTGGTGGATGACTTCATTGCGTTTTTTATGACATTTTGCAGTTTCACTGTTGTATCAAGTTTGTCATAAACTCCATCACACACAATATTGGCATGTCACTAGCATGTTTGTTTGCTGAATTAATTGATTGTGCAATATTGGAAGTCATTATCATCGACCTTTTCACTTTGGAGTGCATTTTAGACCACTTTTCATAGCCAATTTCGAGCAATTATTCCATCACCCTTAGATCAATTTTGGATATCTCTATCATAAAGTATTCAAACTTCTGAATCGTGTAAGCATTAGCCAAAACAAATAAGATGTCATGCAAATGGTTCTTATGTTGCCTGAGTTGATCTGAAATGTTTCCCCACAAGTGAAATTTGCAAAAATAATGTAGAACTTCTGGATATGCAGTTGTTGTGGTGTTCAAGATGCCCTCGTGTCTATTTTACCGTATGTTCCAAAAATAAAAGTCTATTAGCGCCCCGGACGGGAGCGGGGGACAACGGCCATTCAACAGGGGAGATTCTGAAATTGCGGAGGCGAACTTTCCTAAAAATCCTAATAACAATTAACCGCATTGGAAACGATGAATCACACTCTGAAATGAGGTTCCCTCCCAATAGACGTCAGGAGGGAGCAAGGCGTGATGTGAGAGATGGCTGAGAGGACTAAAGCGTCGGAGATCTCTCGGGTGTCTACGGCAGATCCGCTGACAACTCCTAGGGTTCACTAAAACATGGTTTGAATTTATAAGAGACCACGAATGATGCATAGCAAAGCAGCGTCTACTCTCGTAACTTTCCATTAGTTGTTCAGTACTACATCTGTATTCTGTAAAGTAGCTATTCTCAGTGCCTTTGAGTTTGTTGTCAGGAGCAACAAGATCAAAGATCTAGTCCAGATAATCTATCTATGATTTTTACCCTCAAGCTAGTTAGGCAGCCAGATAGCTCGCAACAACACGACTCCTCGCCAAGAGCTCCCCGACAACGACAGAGGAAGCAACCCGTCTGTTGTGGTGAGTTTCGCCTTTTGAAGCGCCAGTCGCGTAGGGCGACCGGGCCAGACCGAGTCAGAAAGGCTTTGATGACTCAAGGTTCATATTAGGGAAATGAGAATGAGTCAACTCACCAGCTCAATCATGTGCGCAAGCAGTCAATATGGTCCCCTTGTATGTTGCTTTAAGAAAGCTTCCATCAACTATCATAGTTGGCCTGCAATATTCCCATCCCTTGAAAGATGCGGATAGCGAAATAAATACATAGAGAAAGCGATCATCTTCTGATTTATGCAACTTTGTAACCGTTTCTAGATTTGACTGCTCCAGAATATATAAGTATTTCGGCAACTCCCTATAAGAATCACATGGGTTTCCTCTTACAATTTTCATTGTTTTTTCTTTAGCCTCAACGCTTTCATATAGCTCAATTCAATTCCGTGTTGCTTTTGTATGTCACTTATAATATCATTTACGGTGTAAATTATTTTCGGATCAACACATTTGTCCATGATTATACTAGCAACTACTTTAGAAGTGGCATTACGTTGTGTCAAGAACCTTTGACTAAACGAGCATGTATTAACATCATTGGAATTCTCACCTTGAGTCTTTTTTACTTGTATATGGCAGAAGATTTGAAAAATCAAACACAATCTTCATCCACAGGATAGTTGATACCCATCATTTCAGAATATTCAACAACTAAATACAACTTTATACAAGACGTATACATATTTATATCAAAATATAACAGAATATACACCTATTACTTTACTTTGATTTACATGATCTATGCACCTTAAATTAAAAATTATTCCGCACAACAAAGTTGTGCATCACACTAATAATAGTCTTGTTCTTATAAACCCGATCTTCCTCAACTTTTTTATGTAACATGTCATTTATTATACTGAAATACTTGTTTTCAATAGACTCATTATACTTTCATGTCCAATCATATCTATTATATCAATATCTGGTATAAGTTTGCATCTATTTATACAGCTCGAGCTTGTAGCAACTTAATCATTATCAATCTCTTTCATTGTGACATAGAGCGCAAAATTGGTGAACTATGAATTTTTCCTTTTTAATTCAATATAGACCTGAACTCTAGTATCATTGTAGATTATGATAGGCGTCAAACCATCATTTGGAACAAATTTAACTTTCAATGCATTCAACTGAGTATCTAGTCTGTTTTGCTTTGAAATTGCTTCAGCTAAATTTTCATAATTGAAGGTAGACCCAATAGCAATACAATCAGCAACAAAATTGACAAATTTATTGTCATTTGTCCATTGACCACTATGAAGAAGGTATACATGATAAATCTCTATTGAAAACAAGTTGAAAATCACGAATTGTAGCAACAAAAAAAAAATTGAAACCACGAATTGCACAATAAGAATGTAGATGAAGTTTTTCAAATCATTAATTACAGAAGAAACTGGAAGAATTGTTGATTTCTTTCACCTATTGGTAATGTATATGAAGTATTCGAGTTGCATTAGGTTTGATTTTGTGGTTAACAACGATGTATATGAAGTATTGAAAGGGAGAGATGAAAGGCAACAACGATCGTGTATACCAAAATAACGGGAAAAAATATTGCTTCTTTTAGATATCAAATTAGGCCTATTGTGTTTTTGGGCCATTTTTTTTGCAATGTATGTGTCTAGATTGTAATTTATGAAATTTTCCCAATAAAGATGTTCAAATTGAAGTTTCATTGCATGCATAATTTGATTCTACTATATTTGAGGGTTGTCTAAGCCGATACAAAATCAAAGCCAAAATAGGTTTCATTTGATTTAATGTCAAATAACAACTAGCCCTATTATATACTACTATATTTTACTAGTTTTTTGAACGTACATTATGTATTCTCTACACGGTAAAAAATGTTATTAATAGCCACAGTAGCAATGGCCCGCATAGCATTCACCAATAGATTTCTTTCAACGGGGCCGAGTGTGGAAAGTACTATAAATTAGTTAATTTCTCAATTAAAGGCGGTCTAGTTCAACCTCCAAGCATGAATAGATTCTATGAGTCATGTTCAAGTTAAGATACGAGAAATTTTTAGAATTGGAAATTCATATTTTTATTGAATAGTTCAAATAACTAATTGAGTTAGGTAAAGTATATGAAGAAAAAACCTATTTGACAATAAAAGTGATCATCGATATTCGTTTTTCAAAATCTTTAACTTGTACACAAATACATCATGTTTTATGGATCAACCCCATCATCTCCACCCCGGTGAAATTACGAGATTACTACAATTAATTCTCCCTCCAGAGAAGATTGAATATTTACCTACATAACCGAGTATAAGAAGAAGGTGATCTTTCTTATGCCGAAGGTTTATCGAAAGCAACATCTCTATCTCAATGTAGGAGTAAGATCTGCGTACACTATACCATTCTCAGAACCTCACTTTATAGAATTTCAGCGAGCATATTATTATTGTATAACTCAATATAAAAAGAAGATTTATTAACTTAAATAAGAAAAATACTTCCTGTCAATTTTCTGTGCAGAAACTTGTCTTTTATTTTAAATACTTATAGCAAAATATTCAGAACATGCTAAATATATATATTTTTATTGTCAGAATTTATGATTAATAATTAATAATCAATGTTGAAATCTGAACACCATAAGTCCATAACTAATGGTCTAACTTCTTAAATTTTTATAATTACTTTTACTTGATTTGAAATCCTTTCATTTTCTAAAGATCCATGTTTGCTGAAAGATTTATCCTTTTATCAATTAATCATTCTAATATCTGAATATCTCTTCTACGAATTTCTTTGAAAATAGTTTTGCATTAGTACATAAAGTTTTGTTTCATTGACCTTCTTTTAACCTTTAATTCATAAAGGACAATAGGTAGTAAGTAGCTGGGCGGATTTAGCGCATGCTGGATTGAGAATCTCCAAAGAAATTAGAAGCGCCTAATGATAGCGTATGATTATTCTATTTGTGACCGACATGAAAAATATAAAAGTAAATCCCCATCTAAACTTTTCGTAACCGTAATATATAATCGAAGCGTATAAATTTTAAATTTTTTAAAATATAAACATATAAAATCCGAAACGCACAATGAAGAGAATTGATAGGAATATATAATGACAGTTCTCACAAAAGCCTCCGTCTTCTGCTTCTTCCTTCTCAACAGTCTCTTCTCCTTCACTCTTTTTTATTTAAATAAAGTGATTAGATTTACAAACCCTAGTTCTGGCCGAAATAATCTTCCATTGCCCAGTCTTAAACCCTAGTTTTTTTAATTATCTTATTCTAATTCTGTGATTACAACCATTAAATTATCCACAACCACGTTGAGGTAAGCCCCAAAAGATCTCTGGTAATAAGCTCTTAATCATCTAATCAAATTCATTATTATTAATTTGTTACTCAGATTCATAAAACTGATCATCCTTAAGGTTTGATTAGGGTTTTAAGGGTTAAGTAACAGTTATGGATGATCTAGAAAAGGCAATACTTATTAGTTTTGATGAATCTGGTGCAGTTGATTCTACTCTTAAAGCACAAGCAGTTAGTTATTGTCAACAAATTAAAGAAACTCAATCAATTTGTAGTATATGTATTGAACGTTTATGCTTTACTAAACTTGTTCAAGTTCAATTTTGGTGTTTACAATGCTTACATGAGGTGCTTCGTGTTCGGTACTCGTCGATGGGTTTAGAGGAGAAATCGTTTATTCGAAAATCTGTGTTTTCATTGGCTTGTTATGAGAGTATTGATGATAAGAATTTGGTTAGGGTTTTGGATGGTCCGGCTTTTATTAAGAATAAACTTGCTCAGGTTATGGTTACTTTAATTTATTTCGAGTATCCGATGATATGGCCATCGGTGTTTGTTGATTTTTTATCGAATCTTAGTAAAGGTGTTGTTGTTATTGATATGTTTTGTCGAGTTTTAAATGCGTTGGATGAGGAGGTTATTAGCTTGGATTATCCAAGAAATGAGGAGGAAGTGGCTGTTGCCGGACAAATTAAGGACGCGATGAGGCAGCAGTGTATTTCTCAGGTTGTTAGAGCTTGGTATGATATCTCGTTAATGTATAGGAATTCGGATCCGGATTTGTGTTGTAGTGTTTTAGATTCTATGAGGAGGTATGTTTCGTGGATTGATATAGGTTTGATAGCGAATGATGCGTTTGTTGGGTTGTTATTTGAGTTGATGTTGGTGAGTGGTTTTCCTGATCAACTTAGAGGTGCTGCTGCTGGTTGCATCCATGCTGTTGCTGCTAAGCGCATGGATCCGAAAGCAAAACTCACTCTTTTGCAGAGCCTTCAGATACGAAAGGTTTTTGGTTTGGTAGCAGAGGATAATGACTCTGAGTTGGTATCAAGTGTTGCTTCTTTGCTTACTGGATATTCAACCGAGGTTTTGGAGTGTTTGAAGCGTTTGAACTCCGAGGACGGGAAAGCTGTCTCGACTGAACTATTGAATGAGGTTTTGCCCTCTGTTTTCTACGTAATGCAAAATTGTGAAATTGATGAAACCTTCAGTATTGTGCAGTTCCTTTCTGGGTATGTTGGCACATTGAAGAGTCTGGCTCCGTTAACCGAGACACAGTCATTTCATGTAGGTCAGATATTGGAAGTGATTCGTTCTCAGATCCGATTTGATCCTGCTTATCGCAATAACCTTGACGTGTTGGACAAAATCGGGAAGGAAGAGGAAGATCGAATGGCTGAGTTTAGGAAAGATTTGTTTGTTCTACTTCGGAGTGTGGGCCGTGTAGCACCTGATGCAACTCAGATTTTCATCAGGAACTCCTTAGCTAGTGCTGTTGCATCTAACGGGGATGTGGATGTTGAGGAGATAGAAGCTGCACTTTCTCTTCTATATGCCTTTGGGGAATCACTTAGTGATGAAACCATGAAAACAGGAAATGGTCTCTTGGGAGAACTGATACCAATGCTTTTGTCGACAAAGTTTCCTTGCCACACCAACAGGCTTGTTGCACTTATCTACTTGGAAACAGTAACGAGGTATATGAAGTTTTTTCAGGAGAATACACAATACATACCCTTGGTTTTGAGCGCCTTTCTTGATGAAAGAGGCATACATCACCCGAATAGCAATGTAAGTCAAAGGGCAAGTTATCTTTTTATGAGGGTTGTGAAGCTTCTCAAAGCAAAACTTGTACCCTACATAGAGACTATTCTACAGGTATTGACTTTCCCGTTCCCTTGACTGTTTCATATCCCAAGTTTCTGTGAATGGGAAAGATTTCATTTTTTCTGTTCTTTTATTTGGGTTCTGTTTCTGATCTCCTCACTTGATATGTTCATTCAGAGTTTGCAAGATACTGTTACTCAATTCACAACAATATATGCTGCCTCCAAGGACCTTTCTGGTTGTGAAGATGGTAGTCACATTTTTGAGGTACGTCTGCAGACATGGTCTTAGCATTTGTGCTTCAGAATTTTTTCAACTTGCTGCCCGACTTCCTTAACTTTCGCGGCGTATTTTGTAGGCGATTGGCTTATTAATTGGAATGGAAGATGTACCACTTGAAAAGCAATCAAAGTACCTAACGGCCTTGCTTACTCCTCTTTGTCAGCAGGTCATTTCATTAGCCAAAGAAATCTATATATGAATTTGCTTTTGATGCTTTCATTAGCTTGATTGATGTATATGCACTCGAATGGGACATATAATGCAAGTATTTCTGGACATTTGCTTCCATTAATCAGATGAACTGACTGTAGATACTTGTAGCAGGTTGAGGCTTTGCTCTTAAATGCCAAAGCTCAGAATCCTGAAGAGTCTCCAGCAAAGATCACAAATATCCAGCAGATTATTATGGCCATTAATGCTCTGAGCAAGGTTTTTACTTGAGCTATCAAACTCACCACAACTTTTTATACTTTTTTTTCTGTGGTAGATTAAATTATTTCATCAATAGCACAACAATGTGGTGTCGAAAGTATGTACAAAGTTGATGTGCAGTTCAATCTTGTCTTTCAAAGTAGCCCAAATATTTGGGATCATCTCTTTGCACCAAAAGTATGACGAAAACAAAAAAAATGATCTTCTAATACTGGTTACATATATTTTATTATTATGGACATCTCTATTTATCTTTTATACCAAATAAGCCACATAAAGACATATTGGTGTTCAAGCTGCGCTTCTTTCTGTGCCAATCTTTTATAGCATGCTACTCGACACTGTCTAACTGTCAGATTTTGATAATGCTAGTGAAATGTTAAACAAAGAGAAATCCAAGTTCCATATTTGATGTAAAGCTGCAATGCGAAAAATATGGTTTGTGTCCTCCAAACTCCTTACATAAGCAACTCACAATAATTTACCTCCCCTTATGTTGCCTGCCATTAATATTGCATCCTTCACTGCTCGCGATCCAGCATTTGTAGAATTACACCTACGACCCGGTCCTTGACAAGTTGGGTTGTCTATATGAATCCTCAACGATATACTAAATAAAAATTAAAAATAAAAAGTGCTAGAAGATCTCTATATCTTTAAGCAATTTTTCTCTCGGGATTTTTACCTTCTTGCCGAGCTTACTCCTGTCTCATGTTTTTTCTGCATGTCAGGGTTTTAGTGAGCGTCTTGTAACTGCCAGTCGCCCTGCAATTGGTCTCATGTTCAAACAGGTTCGTTGATTGGTGCTTGAGTTTTTTTCTTGCTCTTCTACATTAATTCTTAACTCCATCTGGTGTTTTAGTCCATTCGAGCTTACCAACCACTAGTAACAATACATTGTGGCAAACTTGATTATCAATAAGCATGTCAATTATGTTGTATTTTGTTATAATTGGAAGCAATCCTAAATATTCTCCTTTTAATAGTGTCACTATTTAAGGAGGCTGGTATCTGGTTTGGGTGTCTGACTTAATGGATTTTTGGTGGTTGACTTGGTTCTCAGAAATAAATGCATGACAAAGTGTGTTGTTATTCCCCTTCGTTTTTTGCAATATTTGTTTTCCTGGTGCACCTGTTGTAGTAGACAGATATCGGATTTTTGTGGTCAAATAAGTATTACTTTTGGCCGTCAATTCTTATCAAGTTGATTTATTTTTCATCCAGACATTGGATGTCCTCCTGCATATTCTCATCATATATCCAAAAATAGAACCTCTGCGGTGCAAAGTATGTATTTAAATTCTTATTATTTTTGCTCTATTTGATGCACCTTTGGTGATGCAACTACTTTTTCTGACGATGTTAGCCCCTCTAGGTCACATCATTCATTCACCGCATGGTGGACATACTAGGATCATCTGTATTTCCATATCTACCGAAGGCACTGGAGCAGTTGCTAGCAGAAAGCGAGGTAAGGACATTATTATACATTCAAACCAATGTCCAAGCATATTTCCAAAAGTGTACTGCGATTTTAATCCTATTATGTATCACCATTTGGACCTGTGTTGTAAGATTCACTTGACTTCTCCCGTAAACAATTTAATTCTGTGTCCCTCTGGCTCATTCATTGAGAAGAAAACCATTGACCAATGCTACCGGTTGAAAAAACCCTTTGACCAATGCTATGCATTTTCTTTGAGAAAAGGTAACATTGACAAATGCGATGCATTTTGCTTGATGTATATATTTTAGGCTAAGTTTAGAATGTTCCGTACTCTATTGAATTTTTTATCTTATTGTGTTAATTCTTTTAGTTTATTTGACCAGCCTCTCTAATTTCACCGTGCTTTGTCTGATCTCGACGTATATGTTAGTTAAACATAGAAAAAGGATAATCTCTTGCTAAATTTCTTAGCTATGCAAAACCTTATTAGAATTTTATTTGTAATTATAATTATTATGGAACTCATATAAAATGGAATTTGCAGCATGAAAACTGTTAACAAAATTTGTTTCATTTGAATATATTATGAATGCTAGCTCTTGAGTGCACAAGCAGTGAATAGAAGTCTTGAAACATTAGAATGTTATTAGTGCAGGTCAAAGTTAATTTCTCTCAGATGCTGATATCCTAAAATATCATAATTGAGCTTAATGCTACTTGCTGACAAAAAATTAGGGAAAAGAGAAACGAAAAGAGATGAAGTTTCGTATAAAACATAACATGAATTACCTCTTACCAAGTAACGTTTTGGAATCACCTATTTGATAATCTCATCATGTAACTTTTTTTTTGGTATTCATTTCTTGTTGATATACTTTTCACATTATTATATATCAATCTGTATATTGCATTTCATTTTTAGTTTTATTGTTCCATTTACTGAATTGGTGCTTGGAATAAAGTGCTACAAACAGTCCTCCTGTGTGTGCAGGAGAAGAATGGAAACGGTGCAAAATATTAAAATGCCATAGAATTGCGTAATTTTCTAGGTTAATGAGTATCATGTGTAGATCCTTTAATGAATAAAATTTTCATTAATTTTCTTAGCAAGATAGGAGTAAGAGACTACAAGCATTTTGAGATAATGCAAGGATTAAATTGGTAGAATTGCGTAATTTCTTGGTTATAGTCAAGGACACTACAGAATTTCTCTACCTAAATCAGAGGCAAGCTGAGGAAATGTTGGGTAGTGTAAGATCTTATAAACGGTTAGCATCGGAGGCGGATCTAGGATTTCTAGTATATGGTGCACCACTAAAAAAAGGAGGAAAAAGGGTATAGTGGGAATTGATCCCTATTCCTCTAGGTCAATATCACAACATTCAACCAAGTGCACGATTCAGACTTCTTGGAGCATGGGTGCCATCAGATAATATTATATCAATTCTAGAAAATATGTACATAAAATACTTAGTTTTGCTGGGAGACAATGGGTTCACGTGAACCATTATTTACCAATTAAATCTGCCCCTGGTTAGCATGGTATATAGTACGGCATTATTGAGATGCATGAAGATTAAATTGATTTAAAAAAGAAGATAAAATTGATAAAAATCAGCAGCAGTAATTTTGGAAAAACTGAAAAACTACAACAACATACCCAGTGAAATCCCACAAATTCCACAATGGGGGGTTTCTTGGAGTAAACTAAATAATGTGAACATGCTTAATGTCATGGTATTTAAGAGCTTGTAACAGACTGTAAAATGGCAAAAATAACTTTGTTCAGAGCAGCATTTGCAGTGGTGTTCATTTCCCATTAATGATCGATGTCTTCATGGGAATTAACTTTCTTTTGTTTCTCAATGCAGCCGAAAGAACTGGCAGGCTTTTTGCTATTGCTTAATCAGCTTATCTGCAAATTCAACACTGGAGTTCGAGACATTCTGGAGGAAGTTTACCCTGCTATTGCTAGTAGAGTATTTAATATTCTCCCACGAGATGCTTTCCCTACAGGTCCTGGCAGCAACACAGAGGTTTGTGAAGTTTCTTTAGTGTAATATTCTTGGTTCCTGCATCGTCATGTAAGATCTTCTCTTTTGTTGAGAGTCCACACATTCTCCAACAGTCAAGACCTTCCTCCCTTCTTATCTTTATTTGGGGTGGGCTTATAAACCCATCCTCTGCATTTAGGGAATTCGAATTACCAGCGTAAATACTAGAGAATAAGATGTGGCAACTTGTTAATTGCTCATGCCCATCCTTTCCCTATTGTACATGGACTGCACTCTTTTCTATGGCTTGCACATAGAAAAGAGGGAGAGCGAGGGAGGAGGGAGGAGGGAAGGAGATATCCACTAGTAAGTTTTTTCTCAAGAAACTAAGGCTAATTCATTGCTACCAACCCAATGAGAGCCCTCAAAGCTGCTGTTGCTTTCTAGCAGATGGACCTTAAGAGCGGATTTTCGCAAACATTGCACAACCATGTCCAAGACAAAGGTAACACATCCGGCAGTCAAAAGAATTCTCCTAGTCACCTTCCAGCTCGTTTGATATTTACACATTTCATGGTTCACACTGATTTTCAAGCGTCTTAGCCCATCACTTTTAGGAACTAGTACCAATTATTCCGCCCTTGTTATGTCCCTGTTTTTTATGTACTGATTGTTTTGCCCTTGTATATCCCTGTTTTCCTTGCTCATCTATTTTCAACCCCTAGTAATCCCTTGCTTCCTTATTCATGGTTATCCTCTAGAAGCTTTCCTTATTTCTCCTGCTTTCATTTCTCGATCACACCGGATGACTGTTGGTGTGAATGAGCTCTATCAGATTCGTTGGGATTCTTCATCCGTGATTTCTCGTCATTGCCATTTTAATCTTTCCTTCATTCAGACTAGATTGGAAATATACTAGTGTAGAGGAAATATCTGAAAGGGTCAAATTGTGCAGACCATAATCCTGGTTGGGTTTATTATCATCTAAATGTATATCCTGGATTTTGTATTTGCATTTGTGAGGATGCTTCAGTTTATAGTTTTCTTTACAGTCATTTCATGATAGCTGTATGTCCATCTCAGGAAATTCGAGAGCTACAAGAACTTCAGAGGACGCTTTACACTTTCGTTCATGTGATTGCTACACATGATCTGGCATCAGTTTTTCTTTCCTCCAAAAGTAGCGCTTACTTGGATTCGATGATGCAGCTGATATTACATGCATCCTGTAATCACAAGGATTTTGTTGTTCGTAAGGTTAGTTTAGCATTAGTTTACTTGTGCTATTTAGTGTTCAGAAACTTCACAAAAACATGTTATATCCCACTTGTTGGAACTTGATTTTTTACCCTTTCTTATTCAGGCATGTGTACAGATATTTATTAGACTAATCAAAGACTGGTGCGCGAGCCTTTATGGTGAAGAAAAGGTGAACTGTTTTTTAGCTCCACTACAACAATAAATCAAATGTGCTTATTGATATGTAATAAAATGTCTTCTCTGTTCCAGGTGCCTGGTTTCCGAAGTTTTGTGATTGAGGCCTTTGCAACAAATTGTTGTCTGTACAGCGTCCTTGACAAATCATTTGAGTTCCGTGATGCAAATACGGTAAGTTGGTGCATTGACTAGTCTAACTAATGTTACTAATTCTATCTGTTATCATGGCACAACAATGTCAGCACGTGGCTGATATAATTTCAGCATGTTTGGGGTTTTTCGTTCCGGAACTGGCATTTGGCGGACAAATTGAATATATCCTTCTGTTTCTTCTTGCTGTAGCAATTTACTTTCTCTCTCTCGTAGCCTCATTTTCTAGATCTGCGAAATCATACTTGATGTTTGCTATAGTAATATAATTGCAAGAGTCTGATTTTCCTGGGTTGCCTAGTTAATTTCCCTTTTCTTTTGGATTACCATGGCAGCTTGTTCTTTTCGGCGAGATTGTATTGGCTCAGAAGGTCATGTATGAGAAATTTGGCAATGATTTTATTGTTCATTTTGTATCAAAAAGCTTGCAAAGTGCTCATTGCCCCCAAGATTTGGCTGAGCAGTATTGTCAGAAATTGCAGGTATTCTACTTTTTGTTTGACATGCTGAATTGATTCTTAGTATGGATATTTGTTGCATAGGACTATTGCATAGGACTATCTGTTCGACATGCATTATTTGAAGAGCTGTAGAAAGTAGAAATTTCCGTTTCAGAATCCTCCTTTTTTGAGGCTGGGGGTTATGAATAAAACCTCTATTTATATATCTATATGTAAACGACAAGAATGTTAATTGGATAATTCGCTTTTACTGACTTTTCCTTGTATTGTTCTGTGCTTTATTGCCAGGGTAGTGATATCAAAGCGCTGAAGTCATTTTACCAGTCGCTTATTGAAAATTTGAGATGTCAACAAAATGGAAGCTTGGTGTTTAGATAGCATTTCAGTAACGATGAGATCAATCACTTTATTGTTGCCTATTTGCTTCTTGTTGCAACCAGTTGTCCTGGTTAAATAATTTTGTCAGCAGGTACATATGCCAATGTATATGCCAAGCATATTATGTAGCATCATACTCTTGTTCTGCACGCCACTATTTGTTATTTTTGATTTTGCAGGGTTCTTTTCTGTAAATATTATTCGTTTGAGTTTCATGGACAGCGAGGTATGAGCAAATAGAATGGTTATATTGCTGAACTCAGAACTCCTATTCTAATTTTATATTGTAATCTGTTTTATGTGCTCTCATTTGGTAGGTGTAAATTTTGCGGAAGCAGTTTCTTGATATGGAAATGTTAATTTATCACACAATTTTGCTGCTCACAACGGTGAAGGCTGCTGAAGGCGTTTTTGTGTAAATGAATTTATTTTTACAGCGCCTTTAGGGATTTTTTACGGCGCCTTTCAGTTGCTTTCTGGTCCCGTCTTCTTTTAACATTTGAAGGATTTTCAGTTCGTTCTGTATGTGCCTTTAAATCTGCAAGTGGGTTGGGACTTTTAGTGATGGCAGGTGGGGGCGGGGTAGCTACGATTGTTGTCTTTTTTAGTATCTTCAGTTTAGATCTATTGAGATGCAGATTTATTCTGTGGCAGTAAGAGTTATATTTGGGTGCTGCCAGTGTTTGCATGAAGTAGGCATTTTGATTTTATTTTGGCTACTTGAATATATCATTTTTTGTTCAAAAGCGGGAAGAATTAGGGACTTGAAGTTTGTTTGGTTGTTTTGTACATCTTGTGTGCGATTCTCAACTACAGATCATTTTTTGCTCTAAGTCATGCGTGTTTACCGATGACCATGCCATGAAAACTTGAGAAAACTTATCGTACAGGGGCTGGGCCTTTCTCAGTTTCTGGCGAGCTGTACTTGCTTTCCTGTAGCCCTCGTTTTAACTTGTAGTTTTCGTCCTGTTGCTTAGTTGTTACACTCGTGGTCTGAGGCTTAGGCGAATTGTTTCCACTTCATGTATAGCTATTTTTCTATATTGGATCAATTGTTAACACTCTGCAAAATGAACTAAGTAATACATAAGGGGGTTATGTTTCTGTAACAAAGGGAATAATTTGGGCAAATCATATATATATCTTCCTGAAGTGCTCAGATGTTTTATGTTCTTTTTCGTCACTAAGCCAATTGTCTCTGTTGGCATTTAAATGTCCACTGGTGTCTAGCTTTATAAAGACTACATTCTGAAGTGTCAAAGATGAGGTTTTAAAATAAATTTAAATGGTGAAAATTATGTAAATTTTTGTTTAAAGCGATTGTCCAGGGTAGCTTGTTTTGGTCCTTTGTATTGGGTGAGATTTTGCATTTGGAACTTACAAGAACGTGATCATTAATATATGGATCCACGACCGTTTTGAGTGTCTAAATTGTTCCGTTTGACTTGGTACTAAAATGTGAATTCGTAACTTATAGTTCTGTCAGTGAGAACTGAACCAACGTCTAATTGAGCTGTTCCAGTAAGCACCTCTTTTGGAAGCTCAATTTGTAGGACATGGGAAAAGACCCAGTCGTGCATGCATCGTAGACATGGGCGTCTTAACGAGATTGGAGGCCTAAGGTGAAACTCTAATGCGAGGCTGTAACTTAACTAAAACATTATATATATATATATATATATATATATATATATATATATATATATATATATATATATATATATATATATATATATATCACAAAAATTATTCCCTTGTGGTCCGGCCCTTCTCCGGAACCCGCGCATAGCGTTAGTGCATCGGCCTGCCCTTTATATATATACTCATTAAATATTTTTTCTTCGTTATACAAAGTGAGATAATGCTTAGAATTTTACAATTGAAAATGAAATATTAGATTTTAGGCATCTTTTTTCGCCTATAACAGTGAAATACACTCGTTAAATGATTTTTTTGTTATATATATACGAAGTGTGATTAAGATTAAGCTTAGGATTTGACAACTAAAAATGAGAAATTAGATTTTATGCATCTTTTTACCTATAACAGTGAAATATTATTTAAATGTCACTGTTATTATCGTATAACAACCATTCACTATAGAAATTGAAAAATATCGGACATAACAATGTTGTTATAAAGATGTCTGATTGTATAGTTTAAAGTGCGCCCAAAAGGTAGTAGTGCTTTTTTAAAAATAAATAGTTAAAATTAAAAATAATTAATATATACATAGAAAAAAGTGGGCCCCTCTAAATTATGGGGGCCTAAGACAATGGCCTTACTAGCCTAGTGCTCAAGACGCCCTCATGGTAGAGATCGCAAAACTCTAACATGAGTGTCTATTTGAGACTCTTTTGGAAAATAGTAGTAGGAGTATATGACTTATTTTGAAACATTTATCATAATCGTGGGTTCTTGAATATTCGTTATTGAAAAAAATTAGTTTTGATAAAAAAATTGTTTCTGATCATATAAAAACTGAGTAAAATATAAATTAACTTATAAGTTTCAAATAACTCAAAAACTTGATGTTGATTTTTCGTTTTTTTATTTTAAACATTATTTTCAGCAGATGAATTGTCTTTTTTGTTTTTTCAAATTTAATTTTCCAAAAACCTGGACCGGTATATATCCAAATGGTCTATAAGAAAAGTGTTATGAAATTAATAATATGGATGTCCACCACTCAAATTTAATTTTCCAATATTCCTCACCATCATGTGTAGTAATGATTATGTATCCACTATAGTAAATAGTGAATGAAGGAATGACTATGTATCCCACTATAGTAAATAGTGGCTGATCATGATTGTAGAGGTTCATTCTTCCACGATGTATTCCCTATTTTTGCATGATACCTCATTCATATGCCTATAAAAGACCTAACATATGAGAAGTGAAACACACTTGAAAGAAAGAAGAAGAAATAAGATTTCTCTCTAAAGTTCCTTGTCTAAGTTTTTTTACTTTGATTTGCAATTCTATAGTTTTCATAACACGTTATCAGTACGAGTCTCTAACTTCACTACCGTCTTTCCAAGCTGAGTCTACTCTTTCATCTGATTCTTGGTATTTTGATATAATTCGTAGCTTTGTATGGAAATTTATTTGAGTGATTAGTGAATAATTAACATGCCAAATAACAAACATGGAGAATTGCATGTTGCTTTAATTTTTAGCTTTGTTGCTTGGTGATACATGTTGGAAATTAAAAGGTCAACGTACGAATGTATTTTTCCCAGAAATAGTGTTTTTTACTTGGACAACGGAAAAATGTTTCATTACCATTTATGAAAGAGAATGAATGATATGTTTGACATGGATGGTAAATAACCCACATTTTGTGAACTACATGCCTGCAAATATTGACGAGCTATGCATTTTATGGTTATGATATTAGTCACAATTCTGAAAAAAAATGCTATATGTTTCAAAAATAATTCTGATTCCTTGATTATGTTTCATATGTTGTTGAAATTTAATTAATTTGTGCAAATAATCACAAAGTGCAATTCCAATATATTTTAGCCTATATCATTAGTCGAGGTAAGACAGTGGATTCAAATTCCATCGCACCAAGAGGATAAGACATTAGGTTACACATCTCGGTGCATCATGATAATAAAATGTTGGGTTCGAGTCCCATTGATTTATGGTCTAACACGGCTTTAGATGGATAAGACGTTGGGTTTAAGTCCCGATGCACTATATTGATGATATAATGACGATTAAGGAAAATAATGTATTTTTGATGAAAAATCTTGAAGTCCGTCCCACTTGATGTGCTCCATTCCGTGACGTGAATGTGGTAGCAGTGCGTAATAAGTATAGAAGATGACAAATGATTAAATGAATGTAAGTGGGTGTGGCAAATGACAAAATAATGTTAATCATCATTGTGGTAATATAAAAGGAAGAACATTATGGGTTCTCAAAATAGTCCTTCAAAATGCAAAGGAAGTTTTTACTATCAATATGGTATGAAAGGATGGGGCACGCGATTATGGTGGGACCTAATTTGATAAGTTTTATAAATTCTCCATCAAAAGAAAGAAACATAAAATGGGGCCGCACTTTATCTGTCAAAGTGATGTTGAGGTGATCATATGAATATGATAAATGTCAAGGCATGACAATGAGCTTAACAAAAAATATTTATGAAGCACGTATATATGATTATAGTCCATTTCTTAAAAGAAAATGTGACTTGTGACAAGCATCGTGAATGCTCGTCCATTCTTAAAAGTTAATGTGTCAAGATGTGATAAAATTATGAATAAGGATGTGCTCATGTATGGTTGGATAAATACCACAACTCACCTCTACGGAATTTGAGAGAAATAAATAATTTTTATTTTGACATACACGATCATTGACGCTTTTAGTACGTCACTAATATTGTGGTATGTCTTATCATGAATGGTAAATGTAAAAAATAAGTTTTGCTTATAAAGGTTTTGACCATGACCATAATGACAAAATTTTTTCATTGAAGGAGATATTCACAATACGGATTATATTATGAAATATATGGTAGTACATAATTAATTGGGAACTTCGGAAGAGCTAATGTGTTACTACCCGGAGGAATGAAATTGGTGTCGTAGTAAGTCTCAAAAGAAACTTATTAATTGGTGTCGTAGTAAGTCTCAAAAGAAACTTATTAAATTTCAAAGGCATCGACATAAATTGAATTATTTTGAGACTATAGATTATGAAAGATTTAATATTTTTATATTACTACAACCGAAGCAGGCTATAAATACTTTTGTGAAAGGTGACCCGTATTTTTTCTCATGTTTAAACAACATAAATATGAGCATGATGATGGTCTCACATGCGACAGTTTAAAACAGATATTGGTTGGCATGACCGGTTGGCCATCCCGGTTCAAATATGATGCGAAAATAATTGAGAATTTTTATGGTTATATATATTGAAGGAATTAAAGATTCTTCACGAATTCTATTGTGCTACCTGTTCTCATGATAAATTGATCATTGTACCAGCTAAGCTTGGGGATTGTATCCCCTCAATTTTTGGAACATATAAAAGGTGATATATATATATATATATATATATATATATATATATATATATATATATATGTGGGCCCAGTCACTTGCCATGTGGACCGTTTACTATTATATGATTTTAATAGATGCGTTTATGGTATGATCACATGTGCATTTGATATCTACTTGCAATTAGGTTTTGGCAAGGTTGTTTGCTCAGATTGATTAATTAATAGAATGGTCAAAATTATAAAATTATGTTGATAATGCTGGTTTACATCCAAAGTTAGTTTAGCAGAAATTATATGCCTCCAATTATAGCTAAACAATTGATTATGAGAACAAAACTACCAATATTTTTTTGGGTATGAGATATGTTATTTAATATGTAGCAGTACTTGTACGCATCAAGCCAACGAGTTATAATAAGTTTCCCTATCACAATTGGTTCACGGTCAGGAACCAAATAATTCTCATCTAAAAATTTGAATGTGCGGTATATGATTTAATTTCTCCACCACACCGCACAAAGATGAGTCCCCAAATACGGTTGGGAGGTAAATGTTAAATTTCCTAACATTAGGGGGAGATATGATAAGCAACTAGAAAATAAGATAATGTAATGAATTATCACTGGAATGATCCTCGTTGAAAATATAATTCAAGTTAATTGCCAAATGTATTCACTGACCTATCAAGGATTACTAAAAATCATATTCCAACTGCTAATGCTTCAATTCAAGTTGATGTCCCAATAAGGCAATCAACTAATGCAAATTAGTTTAAACCACGCTTAAAACGTGGTAGGCCTATTAGTTCCAAACATAAAAATCCTCAAAAAGAAAAGGAGTAAATAACCAAAATTATCATAATATGGAAGCGGTTGCTCAAGAAGAGCAACGACATAACAATTATTCAAACCTCGAAAGAAGTTTAGGTAGCTGAAAGTAATAAGAATGAAAAGATCTCAATAAGTTATGTCTTCTCAAGAAAAATATGAAATCGAAATGATAAAATTATCGATATTGTTTTTGCCTATAATGTTGCTGATGAAATAATGCAACAAAATGAGGATCTTGAATTAAAATTTGTCGAGGAATGTAGACAGAGAAATGATTGGCCAACTTGATAAGATGCAATTCAAACTGAATTAGCTTCGCTTGAAAAACGCGAAGTTTTCGGACCTATAATCTGAACACATGAAGGTATAAAGCCACTGGGTACAAATGGGGTTTTGTGAGAAAACGAAATGAGAAAAATGAAGTCGTAAGATATAAAACATGACTTGTGGCACAAGAATTTTCGCAAAGACGTGACATTGATTATATGGAGACAAATTCTCCTATGTGGGGTGCAATCACATTCAGATAACTTGTAAATCTGGCAGTTCATGAAAAACTTGATATACATTTAATGGATATTGTCACAGTCTATTTATATAGCTTACTGGACAACGCCATTTTTGTGAAAATTTCTGAAGGATTCAAAATGCCCAAAGCATATTAAGATTTTCGGAAAACTTGTTCAATAAAGCTTCAAAAATCGTTATATGGATTAAAACAAGACAAATTCTCCTATGTGGGGTGCAATCACATTCAGATAACTTTTAAATCTGGCAGTTCATGAAAAACTTGATATACATTTAATGGATATTGTCACAGTCTATTTATATAGCTTACTGGACAACGCCATTTTTGTGAAAATTTCTGAAGGATTCAAAATGCCCAAAGCATATTAAGATTTTCGGAAAACTTGTTCAATAAAGCTTCAAAAATCGTTATATGGATTAAAACAATTAGGACGCATGTGGTATAATCGCCTAAACGAATACCTACTAAAAAAGGGCACAAAATGACCCAATTTGTCCTTGTGTCTTTATGAAAAGGTCTGGATCTGAAATTTTCATAATATTTGTATATGTTGATGACTTGAATATAATTGGAACTCTTGAAGAGCTTTCAAAGTCAGTAGAATATTTGAAAAAAATTAAAATGAAAGATCTTGAAAAGAAAAAATTCTGTCTTGGTCAACAAATTGATCATTTTATAAATGGAATATTTATCCATCAATCAACATATACTGAAAATATCTTTAAAAGATTTTACATGGATAAAACACATCCATTGAATACCCAATAATTGTGAGATCACTTGATATTAATAAAGATCTATTTCGACCTTCTGAAAATGATGAAGAGCTTGTTGGTGTTGAAATATCATATCTTAGTGCAATTGGGGCATTAATGTACCTTTCTAGTAATTCTGGATTAGATATTGTTGGGATTAAATGATAGATTGAATGGGAAATGGAGGGAGTTCCCTCTTGCTCTATAAAATAATCATTTGTCCCACATCGGTAGTGGAAAGAAAAGTGGGAGTTGTCCCACATCGGTAGTGGAAAGAAAAGTTCTTCTACTTATAAGTAGAATTACTCCTTCTTGTCAGTAAAAGGGTTGAGGGGGCAAGGACCCCTCGCGCCGTCGTCGTTGCTCGCTCGGCTCGGCTCGGCTTTGGCTTCGGCTTCGGATTGGGATTTGGATTTGGATTTTGATTTGGATTTGGTCAAATGATCTGATTGATTGATAATCTTTTTGGACCAAATTTTCTTTAATTTTTAATTATTTAATTAATTATTATTTAATTAAATTAATTAACTTATCCAATCCTACCTGTTAGTGACCCTGACCCGCGACCCGGCCGGATCCGCTTCTGACCCGCGACCCGGTTTCTTTCCCACATTTAAATTTCCCACCAGTTTTAGTGATTGTTCAGAAGGGTTGCAAACCTTCAGAAACAATACTTCCATGGCTATAAATTCATTTGATTCTTCAGAATTTTACTTACTAATTTTCTGAACTACAAAATCTTCTTCTTCTTCTGCACGAATCAATTCTGTGTGATATACTACTGTTGAGTGGTTCGCCGCTACCAGAGTTTGGAGTACTACTATTCTGGTAAGATAATCGTTCTATCATGGGAGGGGATATTCCATCAACCTCGAGTACTGTGAGGGGAATAATTTCCTTAAGGACACACTTTGAACTAAGTGGGCTCGATTATATTCTGAAAAAAAAAATTATTCTTATTTTTTCAACACTGATTTTGTTTATTTTCAGTGTTTATTATTTACTGGTTTGTTTTGGAATACAGATTACTAACAGATATAACTTTCTCTGTAAGCTTATTAGCAAGATTTAGTTCTTTCCCAACAAGAAGACATTGTAATGATGCAGGATATTTGTCTGACTCACATAAAGGTCGATGTCAAACATGTTATTTATTTATATGTGGAGGTACAACTATATCATGACGTTTAACCAAACAAACTATGGTTGCTACTTCTTCAAATCATGAAGAGATAATAGCCATTCATGAGCAAGTCGGGAATGTGTTTGGTTGAGGTCAATAACTCAACACATCAAGGAAACATGTGGTCTTTCTTTGAAAAAGAAAATTTCAATAACATTGTACGAAGACAATAGTGCATGCATAGCTCAATTAAGAGGAAGATATATTGAAGGAGACATGATAAAATACATTTCGCCAAAATTTTTTTTACTCAAAAGAAAGGCAAAATAGATGTTCAACAAGTTCGTTCAAGTGACAATTTAGTAGACTTGTTCACTAAGGCATTAACAACCTCAACATTTGGGAAGATGATATACAAAATTGGGATGCGTCGTCTCCGAGACATTAAGTGAAATTTTTATCAGGGGAGTAGTACACGATGTACTCTTTTTCTCTTAATCAAGGTTTTGTCTCATTGGGTTTTCCTTGATAATGTTTTTAACGAGTCAACAAGAAATGCGTATCACAAGATATATATACTCTTTTTCCTTCACTAGGATTTTTTTCATTGGATTTTTCTCAGTAAGATTTTAAGGCACATCATTTATGGACATCCAATGATGAGTGTTATGAAATTAATAATATAGATGTCCACTACTCAAATTTAATTCTCCACTATTCTTCACCATTATGTGTAGTATGTATCCCACTATAATAAATAGTGGATGAAGAAATGATTATGTATTACACTATAGTAAATAGTGGATGCAATTCTTCCATCATGTATTTTCTACTCTTGCAATATAACTCATTCATATACTTATAAAATATATAGTATATGAGAAGTGAAATATACAATTAAAAAGAAAAATATTTATCGTAATTAAAATATGCACCTGAAATTCAATCACACTGATATAAAGAGCGGAAAAAAAGAAGAGAAGAAAGTTCATTGTCAAGTTCTGCGATTTGAAATTCTATAGTTTTCATACCAAAAAGCCCATTATTTCCTTGATTTTGAGGTTATTGGTTCGGCCTTTATGAAAAGGAGCATAGTAGAGTCTGCTAATTGGGATCATTTGGATATTCAAAGGACCGACGGAGAGTTAGAAATTTCCAGGTGATTAAACACAAGTAAGTTTTACAGAGAAATTGATGAATTTTTTTAATGAACTACCATATTTATCATTGTTATTTCCTTGTATTAGATTAAAATTAGTTTGATTAAAATTTATTATGAATTAGCTTTTCATATTGAGTTAGTCCCCAAAATTCATTTCCTTTTGAAAAACAATAACCTCCAGCTAATATGTCATCATACCAGTGATGCAATCTAGAGCCAGAGGCGAATTTATGTGCTATTTTTGGGGCACATGAACCATGGTCCTTCCGTGAAATTAGATATTGACATAATATATAAACATGCCCTCAAACTTGACTTCAGTTGGCAAGGTTGCCCTCCAATTTTGGGTGTGTACAAATAGACAACTCAACTTGTATAAAGTTGAACACGTAAACATAAATAATGACGTGACACATAAATTTTGGAGGTGTCTAGATGATCATTTTGTAAGTTGGAGTGTTCAACTGACAAAGTGAAGACAAGTTGAGATGTCTACTTATGCATACCCAAAGTTGGAGGGCATAATTGTCAGTTGAAGTCAAGTTTGAGGGCTTGTTTATGTATTATGTCATTATCTAATTTCACGGAAGGACCATGGTTTCATGTGCCAAAAAATAGCACATAAATTTGCCTCTGACTCTAGATTGCATCACTGGTATGATGACAGATTAGCAGGAGGTTATTGTTTTTCAAAAGAAAATGGATTTTGGGGACTAACTCAATATGAAAAGCTAGTTCACAACAACGTGAGAATTGTCAAATACCATGTTAGGATTTGTTAAAATAATTAATTCTATAAAGTTGTTGATTGTAAGGAGTCTGCTTTTCTTTTAATATCTGGGTGTTTAAATTTAAATTTCTGTTGAGATATTTCGGTTGTTGAAGATCTTTTTTCTAATAGTTAAATTTTCGTTGTTGAAGATTTTTTTGTGCATTCAAGTGATAGTTTAAAGCCTTATAGTAGAGACAAATTTTCAACCTTGCTATTGCATCTTTAAACAAATCAACAGGGGCAATATCACATGCTCGCCCAACATTGAATACACAAAAAATAGGGTTAAGTGTAGCTCTAATGCCATGTTAACTCAACTTAAAAAAGTTAGTACCGTATTAGGAGGGCTCCTAAGTATCTTATTATTTTCCTCAGTGGCTAGAGAGGAAACGGTCTCAAGGATCCTAAAGTGAAGTCAAATCAATGAAGGAAACTATGATATCTCTTTGTTTGAAGAATTTTTCAAAATGGGGAAAGCTTGATGGAGAAATGCCATGTGGAGGTAGAAGGTCCACGGGTCGTTAACTTTCTTTTTCCGGAGAAAAAGCAATGACGATATCCGGGAAATAAGCATTGACTAACTCTGTGCTAGCAAACACTTTCATCGTTCCCATTGCTTTGTTTCAATTGGGTCATGGACTAACTTGATCATAGGGAGAAGGGTTTAGGATGCCTTCGTCTAAGTCTATCTATTTTTTTTTTCTTTAGGAGTTCATAGGTCTCTCGAGTTGTATTCCAACTCGAGTGGAAGACTAGGTTGATATGTCAAGTGCTAAAGGAACGTCTTTGAATCAACCTCATTTGTACTCTTGTTCATTCTTTATCCAGAAGATGAAAAAAGAAAATAAAAAGTAAGAAAGTTATAATTGTAATCCACGATCACTCATCACGTGAATATTGCCAAAAATCTAATAAGAGAAAAAAAAATCCATTCCCTCAACACCGATATGAAACATTCTAGCGGCAGAACCACCAGCAATACCCCTTGGTAATTGACCCCCTTTTTTCTAATCTCGATTATCATCACTCCTGGGGACATCATGTTACTGTTAAAAAAAGTCTTACTACCCATAAATGTTTGCTCATTGTCCACCAAAATTCTATTAGGAGAACAAAATGTGATGAATTATTTTTGGAACAATTGAAAAGAAAGACCAGTGATAAGTATTTTACTATTCATGGATTTAAGATTCGATAACGAAATCTCCAGTTGTTCCAACTTACAACATAGGACATAGCTCTACTCAAATGTAAATAATTCTGAAATATTATGACATACATACTTTTGTATTCACTATAAAGTAAAAACCACTTTGATACAAAGAAAAGGATGCAAGATTGAGGTGGATAACCAGACAAACTCATCACATAAGATTTAGAAAACCATTCAAACATAGAAAAAGTCTCTCATGATGGAACCACATCAATGCTGAATCAAAGAGAGTAAAGTTCTGATGGAAGTCTTGGCTCAACCACAGCAGCAAGTGGAAACTTTCTGGGTGTGGAGAGCCCAAAAATCTCCTCCATGTTGAGGTCCTCAGGAGTCATATTATCAGGCAATGACCATTTAAATCCATGTAGAAGATTAGCTAAGCTAGCTTGAATCACCTTAAGCCCCAAGCTATATCCCGGACACATCCTTCCCCCAGCTCCAAATGGCAATAACTCAAAATCATGTCCTTTGACATCGATGGACTTCTCAAGGAACCTCTCAGGTTTGAACGCCTCAGGCTCGTCCCACAATGTAGGGTCTCTTCCAATGGTCCATACGCTCACGAGGACCCTGGTTCCTTGGGATAGCATTTCTCTTCTGCATGTCCATGGAGTTTTGAAAAATCCAAACATCTTTTCTGAACGTCGTAGCCGGCTACCTTGCAGTCTTTCCCACACTCACGTGGCACCAGCATTGGTGCCACGGGGTGCAGTCGCATAGTCTCTTTGACAATTGCCTCTATGTAAGGAAGATTTGGAATGTCTTTTTCTTGTACCCATCTGTTCTGGCCAATCACTCGATCAAATTCTTCAGTAGCCTTTTTGAAAATCTCTGGCTTCTTTAGCAGCTCTGAAATTGCCCATTCCACAGTCACCGCTGAACTCTCAGTTCCACCAGCCAGCAAGTCCTGATGGCACAATACACATTTTAATCTTGTCATCAACTATAACCAAGCATAAAAAAAATACAAATAACCTAACCAACTTGACTAGCTCGTAGCTAATAATTTTTTTGATAGTATGTTGCTAAGTAGGATTAGCAACGGATTTTGTTGTTTAGCTACATATTTGTCTTTGGCTGGTTCTTTTTTTATTTTTTATAGTGACTTTCTATTTTCTATTTTTTTCCCTTGTAATATATCTACAGTTGCACTCACTCACATTGTCCGTTCTACTTTGACAGAAGTGGATCTGATATCACTCTCAGTAACATTATCATTGATACAGTTCAGTCATTACATTCTTTTTCTTGTTGAAATATGATAACTAAATTTTGGGTCCACCAAAGAGTTCCACAATATCTTTGTCAATGTCCATAACAATCAAGTGGAGAAATTCATAATTATACTGTCACCCTGAGTGGAGCAAGAGCAATAGGGATCTAGTGCGTGGTTAATGAAAATTACCCATAACTATGTAGCCTTTTATGTTTTTCTTGAGTTTAAGTCATATCCAACGTCAGTAAAGAAAAAAGACAAGATTTGAGTTTGATAACTAGACAAACTCACTACATAAGAGTTAGAGAACCATTCAAACATAGAAAACCTCTCTTGATGGAAGCTGAATCAAACAGAGTAGAGATTTGGTGGAAGCCTTGGTTCAATCACAGCAGCAAGTGGAAACTTTCTGGGTGTTGAGAGCCCAAAAATTTCCTCCGTGTTGAGGTCCTCAGGGGTCATATTATCAGGCAATGACCATTTAAATCCATGTAGAATATTAGCTAAGCTAGCTTGAATCACCTTAAGCCCCAAGCTATATCAGTAAAGAAAAATTGATAATGATATATGAGATCTTGAGATTATATCAAATGTGATTCATATGATTTGGGGTATTTCATAGATCTACTTGCAGGTTTGCACTCGACGTGAGGCTATATACTCCTAACAGATGTATAGCACTTTAGTAATCACACCACATTCGAACTCGACCATTATTAATCGTTCTTATAAATTTTTAGCTTAATTATTATGTTAGTTTATCTATAATTTCTAGCTCTGGAAAGTACTGTAGTTACGCGTGAGCAATTATATAAATAAGTCATAATCATTGTTTGAAAATAAAAAAAATATGTAAATATATCATCCTCCTAACTTTTTATATAAAATATTGATAAACTCTTTCACCCTTTTAAGATATATTTCATGTTAAAAAGTTGTCATTTAATTATTTTTAAATGTTTATAACTTAAAAATTAATTCAACAACAATATACTTAATGTAATTCCATAAATGGGGTCTCACTTTAAAATTAATTCGATTAAACAATATCAATGAAAAATAATTTTAGTGTACTTTCAATTTGACGTCCTATTGTTCAACGAAAAAACAATTCTAGTTGTCCGCTTGGGCAGCTCAATTGGTTTCAAGGGGGATATTTGGAGCAAAGACCAAGGATCGAATCCCGTCAGCGGCAGTGTGGGGGTTTCTTCTTGAAATAAAGGAGGGCCCCTTGTGCGCAGCGTGGTAGTGGTCTAACCTTTGAAATCAATTGAGTCACCATGATTTACCTCCTTCACAGACCTGTCGGACCGGGGTGTGGGGGCTCCTGGGGTGGGAGATTCTACCTTTTTGGAGCAAAAAAACAATTCTAGTTACCCTTTCAAGTTCTAAATTCATGACCACCTCTTATATCTATATGATTTTTCATTAATGCTTCCATATATACTTTTTTCGTCATCAGGTTTATCTTGGCCTTTTAAATATTAGGCATAAAAGTTGCACGATCTATTAATTACTTTAATTTTGTTAAAAAAACACGCGTTAATTTATTTTTCTCCACATAAATACATCCATAAAAAGTAACATAAAAATAATTATATTTATTTTATCTAATAGAGTTCAAATTTAGAAAAAGATTTATGTGAGGTAAAATATCAATTGATTTTATAGTTTTAAATTTTAGCATGGTCATCCCAAATTATAAATACTTAGTTATAGTTAAAATTTAATCCACTAATAATCTTATGCTTAAAGGACTAAAAATCGACAAGTTAATAATATATCTAGCAAAGTTTGTCTTGGACATACATGTAATTTATTTATTTATAATGACTCAATTAATTAAAAAGTCAGTGTTGTGGTTAAATCAATATGACGATCCTAAAATATGTGTTTCCTGAAAAGGTAAAAACAAACATTTGTCCATATTAGGTTCTCTCAATTTTCATACCTTTTTGTATATAACACCCTTCGAGAATTGCTAGCTATACTCGAGACTAATTTTAACTTAACTTTGAAGAAATAATCAGCTTGATTCTTTTATCAAACAATCACATTTTCTATTTCATATCTTTTATCTTACTTTTATAGAAATAATTCTGAAAAGTGGGAATTTTTTTTACCCACATTCCCAAAGGTATAGAAATACCTTTTTTCACATGGTGGGATACCTTTTTTCCTCCTTTGCCTTTGAAGCTAACAACTTCGAGCTGCTCCTCTCCAACTTTATAGTCAAGCAAGTGACTTTCCACGACTTTCCTTACGGTCGAGTTGCTTAGAGCCCCTCTTCTTGCCTTTAAGCTAAGCCCCCCTGACTTGATAATCCTCTTTTCTCTCTCTACTACTGTCACTGCGGTTTCCCCCATTTTTTACCCCATTATAAATTTATGAAAAAATTAATTTAATTTTAACCAAAAAAAATTATAATATTACACTTATATAATATGGATAATATGGGTTAACCCATAACCAACCAACTCATATTTACCCACATAAAATATGAATAGGTTGAAATAACCTATTTTTATTCAAACCATTTTCAACCAAACTAAATCCAACTAAACTCACCCATTTGGCACCCCTAATTATAAGTAACATACATACTCTTGTGTTAACCCGCAAGGGTAGCTAAGTTGGTGTAGCAGTAGAGCGCGGGACCGCAAGGTCACGAGTTCTATCCCCTGCATAAACCTTCTTGGTTGAGCCTGTCACACATGGCTTACCAAGTGTGGTTAATCGGCTGACGTGGTTTGCAGGCTATTGCGTCAGTCCGGGGTTTACCCTGTGCGCACTCGAAAGAGTAGCGGCTGCGGGTTCTTTCGTCAACAAAAATAAATAAATACATACTCTTGTGTTACTGTTAACTACAAAGTACAGACCGACCCGATACAAAGAAAAAAAGACAAGATTTGAGTTTGATAACTAGACAAACTCACTACATAAGATTTAGAGAACCATTCAAACATAGAAAACCTCTCTTGATGGAAGCTGAATCAAACAGAGTAGAGATTTGGTGGAAGCCTTGGTTCAATCACAGCAGCAAGTGGAAACTTTCTGGGTGTTGAGAGCCCAAAAATTTCCTCCATGTTGAGGTCCTCAGGGGTCATATTATCAGGCAATGACCATTTAAATCCATGTAGAAGATTAGCTAAGCTAGCTTGAATCACCTTAAGCCCCAAGCTATATCCCGGGCACATCCTTCTCCCAGCTCCAAATGGCAAAAGCTCAAAATCATGTCCTTTCACATCGATGGACTTCTCAAGGAACCTCTCAGGTTTGAACGCCTCAGGCTCGTCCCACAATGTCAGGTCCCTTCCGATGGTCCATACGCTCACGAGGACCCTGGTTCCTTTCTGAACATCGTAGCCTGCTACCTTGCAGTCTTCACGACACTCACGTGGCACCAGCATTGGTGCCACGGGGTGCAGTCTCATAGTCTCTTTGACAATAGCCTCTATGTAAGGGAGATTTGGTATGTCCTTTTCTTGTACCCATTTGTTCTGGCCTATCACTCGGTCCAATTCCTCTGTAGCCTTTTTGAAAATTTCTGGCTTCTTTAGCAGCTCTGAAATTGCCCACTCCACTGTCACTGCTGAACTCTCTGTTCCACCAGCCAGCAAGTCCTGATTGTACAATACACATGTTACTCTTTATCATCAACTATAATCAAGCATAACATATAATCTGACCCGACTAGCTACGAACTTCATCGTTAATCTATCGCTAAATAGAATTTGGGACCAATTTTGCTTTTTAGCAACAAATTTTTTTTTGTCATGATTTCTGTTTTTTAATCGTGATTTTCTTAATTTCCAATTATTATTTTTTATATTTATAGTTGGATTCACTCGTATTGTCCGTTCTACGTCCACAGAAAGTGGAGCTGATATCATTTTCAGTAACACTATCATTGGTACAGTTCAATTATTACGAGTATACTCTTTTTCTTGTTGAAACATGATAACTAAATTTTGGGTCCACCATAAAAGTTCCACAATTTCTTGTCAATGCTCATACCTATCAGGTGGAGGAATTCATAATTGTGCTGTCACCCCGAGTGGGGCAGAGCAATAGGGATCTAGTGTGTGGTTAGTGAAAATTACCCATAATTATGTACCCTTTCAGGCTTTTCGTTCTACTAACCAATACTTCTATTAATATTATTTTGAGTTTAAGTTATATACATCGTCAATACAGATGAAGTAGCTACCTGAGTAAATGCTTTGACTCCATGTCTCTCCAGCTTAATCTCCAAAGTGGGATCATCAGCAAGTTGCAATAGAACATCCACCATGTCCTTAGCAACGTAATTTTCCACAGCATTCCTCCTCGCGTTATGCTCATCAAGTACATGCTCCAAAAACTTGTCAAATTTCTTACTCACAACTTTCATCCTCTTAACATAACCTTGCAAGTCCATGAAATCAATCCAGGGGATTGAATCTCCAATATTAAGGACACCATTAAGCAAGAACAGTTCATCCAACATCTTTTTAAATTCCTCAGGATTCACAATCGAGTTTTCGGACTCATCCAAGTACCTCTTCCCCAGTACCATCCTGCTAATAACATTTAAACTCAACGTCGTCAAATAATCTTTAAGCAAAATCTGTTTCCCTGATAATTTGTTCAAATTATGGAGTAGAGAGTGGAGTTCCTCTGCCCGAATATACTCGTATGAATCGAGCCGTTTTGCGCTGAACAATTCCGTTAGGCACATTCTACGTGCCTGGCGCCAATAGGATCCGTATGGGGACCACGTGATATCGGAATAGTTATAGGTGGTGTATTTTCCTGCAGCCGTTTTAGGCCGGCCTACGAAGTTGATATCCATGGATTTGAGGAAAACTTTGGCCATTTCGACGGAGGATCCCACCACGACAGGGAAAGACCCGAATTGGAGATGCATAATGGGCCCATACTTGAGGGAGAGTTTGTGGATGGAGCGGTGAGGAAGTTCTCCCATGAGGTTTAAATTTCCGATGATCGGCCATGGTTTTGGCCCTGGTGGTAATTTGAGTTTCCTCCTGCGAAGAAATTTGGAAAGGAATAAAAGAAACAGAGTACCAAGAAATACTGCTGCATATGCAGTCCAGGTTATACCTTCCATTGAGTTGTTTACACAGGATTTTTGAGGAGTATTGATAGTGATTGTAATTGTTTCGAGGTGGAGTTTATGTCTCCACTAATAAGCTGTATTTATAGTGTTGGGGAGAAGTCTGAATAGTGCTAGTACATGAATATTTTGATGAGTCAATGGATATTAGTTATACTATTTTAGTTATTATTTGAGTTTACTTAATAATTTGTGATCGTCATTTTGTGTTAATCTAATGGGGAGAGTGGACTTCTGTAAAGAAAAAGTCTAATAATTTCCTGGAAACTTTGATTAAGTTGCCTTTGGTCTTCCAAGAAATTATTTCTTATTTTCTCGTTTCCTTCAACAGGGTGTGATATAACTTAAGAATAATAGTATAAGGTACCCTACAAAAAGAAAGGAAACATTTTTCAGGAAAAAGGTACCCTCGGTCCACTTATAATTGAAATAAGGAGTGAAACTATTTTACCCGCAAAGGTAGCCAAGTTGGTGTAGCAGTAGAGCGCGGGACCACAAGATCATGAGTTCGATCCCCTAACGGATGTTGGCCTAATCTGGTGCAAGCAAATAAATGAGGGCAATTTTATCCTATTAACTGTATATCCCTTGTTTAATGAGTCACTCCTAGGGCGAAATAGATAATCTTTTTTATGTTTTAGTATAGAACTAAGTACTATATGCTGGTTATACTCGGATAAATAAACAATTTATAGTTTGTGTGCGGAAATCATTAATGAATCACGCAGAAGGAAAAAACTGTGACTAGATTTTTAGTTAATTATTTATTTTACAAAGTTTATTAACTCGATAAATTTATATTCTCTCTATTAAAAGGGTGAAGCGGTCCTACTAATAAGAGAATGACAAGTTGTAAGTTTCTACATCTTGCCTTAAATTAGAAATGTGTAGCAGAAGGTCTAATGGCACATGATGCAGCTTCCTCTAAATTTTGTAATACTTGATTCGAAGTTTACCTGGAATTTGAGACTAACTCGTGAGACTATTGGTCTTAATTAATTCTTATAGTTTTTTAGTGACACATAAATAGGAAAGGCGATATGTTAAATTGAACAATTCTTTTTGTTTTAATTACTATGATGATATTAGATTATTGCTTTATAGTTGTGTTATATACTCCTATATTTTTTTGTGTGTGAAGTGTTCGATTTCACATTATAACAACCTATATAAAGTACTTTGAAATATGAAACTGTGCCAACAACCGTAAGGGACTTTTCTTTTTTGCATCTTGACCTCTTTGACTTTTCTCTATTAAGCAAAAAATGTTCACAGTGGGTTGCCCAAACAACTTCCAAACCGAGAAAGAAAAATAAAAATAAAAAAACAGTGTGTATAGATCCTAAGTAAATTAATAAAGAACTTCCGGGATTTTCATTCCTAATTCACAACTGATTGTGACCCATCCACAAGACAAGTACATACACTTTTTGTTGAATATGTCTCAACCACCAAGGCAGCACCACCAAGGCAGCGCCGCGGCGCTAAATGATGGCTTGGCTTCTGGAGCCGAAGCACTAATTCGCAGAGCCGCGGCGCTTCGGAGGCAGAATGCTACGACGGAAAGATGAAAAGTTCTGACTTTTGGGCTGATTTTGGAGCATTGAATCTCCATTATTTGGCACATGAATTCAGCCATTATTTGGCTGAATGTAACCCCTCAATAAGTGTCATTACATGGCTATTGAAGGCCATTAGTTGTCTAGTTGAGGGGTCATCTCCTTACACTATAAATTGAGACCTTTGACTTAATTGTTCAACACTTAGAAATTTTTCTGAAATCTTCTTCTTCCTCTCTAGCAAGTTTTTCTATATTCAAAGTTCTGTTGGAATTTTACTAATGTGGAATTAAGTTTATCCCATTATTTATGACTCGAACTATTGGGCCCCGCACGTCGAAAATATCGTTTCCACACACGTGCAATCTTAGTGCCAAATATCGTAAATTTCGTTAATGAAAAAGATATTGGTACGTAAGTGAAATGTTTGAGACATAGAATGATGGATGGTTATTTGCTAAATGACAAGTGTTCCACATTGGTAAATGAAGGAAGGATTGTGCGAGGTGTAATGGAACGGGTCAGAAAACGGCCGCGAAGCTGAGAAGGGTCGCAACGCCTCCCGGACTTGGCCGCGACATCGGAGCGCCGCGGCGCCCCCCTTGCAGCGCCGCGGCGCCGGAGTGGCAGTGAGGTCTATGTTGAATTAGCGCCGCGACACTAATGTGGCAGAGCCACGACGCTTCATTGGCAGTGACTGCTCGACGGAATCCCAAAAGTTTTGGCTGTTGAGGTTTAACTAAGGTAAACAACGTAGAAAAAGCACCTATTTCTGTACCGGTTCCGGAAGAGCGAAGAAAAAGGGGATGTTTTGTTAATAGGAACAAAAAAGTGTTGGGTTTCAATGGCTTTGAATCCACCCAATAATGACCATTACTTGGACCATTATGTTGCTGCATTACTTGAGGGTTAAATGTCATCCATTACATGGCAATTGATTGCCATTATGGGGCATTTGAAAGGCCATCTTGCACACCTATAAGTTGAGGCATTTGACTCAATTCTATAGAGGAAGAGATTAACATATATGAACATATGAACAGAAAAATAAGTTCACAACACCACAAAGAGATCAGATTTTCCTGATATCAATCCTTCTCTTAGCAATCTTCATTATTCGTGTTCTTCGCTGAGATCATTTGTGTAGGCTTTGCACATTGATAGTTTGATGTTTCATCTTGGGAGACTATTATCCACACTTTCGTAAAGCCTATATATACGGGGGCAATCTTGTCTTAAAGACAGAGAACCATCTCTCTACTTAGCCGGTGGTGTTGTGTTTATCTTATTGGTTGCTAAGTGTTTCAGGTGTTATCTTAACAGACGAAGGACTATAACCGTTCGTATTCTCAGCGGATCTACAAGCCACAAGAGTAGCAATTCATGTTCTTGTTCTTGTATTTTCGAATACAAGTTCTATATTTGAAGTTTCATTCAAGATCAAGATATTGACAACTTGTTGTTGTCCTCATTGTTGTTTATCATTTCGATCACTGTAATAGTTATTTACTATTCCCGTTGTTGCTTTACATATTCCAACAAGTTCTTCAAGAGTAACACTTGAGTTTTCTTTGCTCAATTGTTAAGTTGTTGTTGTATCTTGGGAGACTATTGCCTGATAACGTAAAGGATATATACGGGTCAATCTTGTCTTAAAGTCAGAGTGTCATCACTCGACTCAGCAAATCACAAGAAGTTTGTACCGTTCTTGATTCCAGTTTGTTGTAATATTTAGTTTATCCTTTCTAGAAATTTGTAATATTTACTTACTTCCCGTTTCCTGCAATTGTTGTAACCCGCAGCAACTTTCGTTAAATTATATAACTTGGAACGAAATTTAGCTTGACTTTGACTCGTGATTTGATATTAAAATATATACATTGACGTGCATCTTAGTTCTAAATAATAAAAAATAGGAATTGGGTGATTTTAAATATAAAGAAAATTATTTTTATTTTGAATTATCAGGACGTTCCTTTTACATTTTTGAGCTATAGTCTTATTATATGTTTCTGATTTGTGAATCATTCGATTTCATACTATAACAACACAATAAAGTACAGCATGAAATAATAACCAAACCGTGTCAATAACCATGAAGGCCTTTCTTCTCTTTACATCTTCATGACCACTTTAAAGTTTTTTCTTTAATAAGCATAGAAAGTTCATTGCAATTATATCCTCAACAACTTTAAATCTGGATTTATTTTCATCAGTCATCATAAAGTGGACTACCCTAACAACGAGAGGCGAATCTAGAATTTCTAAACATGAATGCACCACTAAAAAAATAAAAAGAGAAAATGTATTAAGTGAAAATTGATACCTAGTTCTCTAGGTAAATAACTAAATATTTAATCAAGTATACCATTCAGCCTTCTTGTAACAGGGTGCTAGCATGTAATATTAAACCAATTTTAGACATATATATATATATATATATATATATATATATATATATATATATATTAGTTTTATGGAGAAAATATAAATTCACGTGCCCTAAAATCTGTATTGTTAACCATCCAACCGCAAAAATATAAAAATAAAATGAAACAGTGCGTTTGAATCCTAGTGAAATTACCAAAAGAAACTTCGAGGCTTTTCTTTCTTAATTTCGCAACAAATAATATAAGCACAAGACAAATACTTTCTCTGTCCCAATTTATATGACATACTTTACTTTTTAGTCACTATAAAAAAGAATGACACATTTTTTTATTTAGCAACTATTTAACTTTAAACTTTATCTTTGATTTATTTTAGATCACAAAATTTAAAAATCTTTTTTTATTTCTTAAATTTCGTGTTCAGTCAAACTATATTATATAAATTGAGACGGATAACGTACTATACTTCTTGTTGATGGCTCAATTTCTCAAGTTTGGCAGCTTTTGCTACTAATATTCTTTATGTGGATTTCAGACAACCCGGACAAGTTAATGAAGGGAAAATTAAGAGCTCAACATAATGAGAGTGACCGCACATTCAAACGTGTAGCGTAGTAATCAATAGAATATGTGCAAAACTTGAAAATCATAGTTCAGATTTCGGGAAAATAATGGAGTAATAATTAGTGATTTTTTTCCTGTCTAAACCTTAGTATACAAAATTACTAAGTACGTGTACTGTACTGATGAGAGCTAACATATGGAATAATCGAGATTAGAGCAAGTTTCCCGACATCACATTTATTAAAAAATGAAAAAAACAAAAAGAAGAAGGGCCCCTATCCAGGAAATGTCAATAAACGTAAGATTTTTTAATCCTAGTGTGGCAGCTGCTAGTAGTTTTTTTTTCTTTTTTTCTTTTTATTAAATATTTCCTTCATTTTAAAATAAGTGTCGGTTTAGCTCATTATCGTTAAGAAATTAATATAGAGTTGACTATTACCCCCTATTTTGATTATTAAATATTTTTTGATAATTGAGCACTATTAAAAAGAGATAATTATACAATATAAGGATATAGTTAAAAAATACTAATTTTCGTTTTGAATTTCTAAAATAATTGTTATTTTTTTTATTGAAATAACATCTATTTTGGGACGGAGAAAGTAATTGAAACAACAAGTTGCAATTTTGGCAAAAGATAATAGAATTATCTGAAGGAAAGTGTAAAATGGTGCATGAAACTGATAAACAATAGTGGAAAGTCATGAGAAATTGTATTGGTTTTAGTCAAAGTCTATAATGATAGATTGGTGGGTCACTCGGATATTTGATTAGTGGAAGACCCAAAACCAAGTAAACATTCCCTCAGCCTCCTTGGACAAATTCCAAAGAAATTTTTAAATATAATGGTTTCAAACTTTTTAAAAAATTATTATTAAATTTATTTATTATTAAAATTATGGGTTCAAATCTAGTTATATGAAAATCATTTTAGTTCTCCAACTTTACTCTAAAAATCAAAGAACTCTCCAACATTGAACAATCGATATATTCATCCTCTTATCACAACTTCCGGCCATTGACCGATAACTTTAGATTAGTTGACCGATCATCAAATGTATAAAATAGAATTTCACTTATATTCTTAATTAATTAGTGGGTGCCCTAATTAATAATATATAGTTTTTTCACAGTTTTCCTCCGTTAATTAATTCTAACGCGTCTCTACCGTCTTCATCAATTTTTCTCCGTTAGCCTAAACAAACCTGCATATTTCCAGAGAACCTTTCAAACCCTTGTAAACAATTGTTTACGAATAAAGACACCCAAATAACGCTTAACTTCAATTTCACTGTCCAGAAAAGCTTTCTTCGTCAATCTATTGTTGGATTCGACAGGCAAGACTATCAATTTGTATAATCTGGAATGTCTTGTAAAAGTTACAAGAAATGGAGTCGAGCTGCAAACAAAAAATAAGGTTCACCAAATAAAACTGGTAAGTCCTTATACCGAGCAGCAACACATGTGAAGCACACCACATCGCCAACTATTTATAGCTTCGAAGACAGTGCTCGAACTGTTTATAATCTTCATCTTCACCGAATCACCATCGCCAACCAAAGAAAAGATTGTTCCTTAAAATTCAAATACCATTATTGCGTTATCATCCAACTTTTCTTTAGTTGCAGCAGGCTTCATAACAATCTAGAGATTTTGTAAATGAATCTTATTTTTAATTGCATCAAGATTTATCAATTTGTGAATTAGGGTTAAGATCACATGGTCATAAGCTTCTCTGGAAATATGAAGTTGGCAGAGAGATGCATTAGAACTAATAAATGGAGGAAAACTATGAAAAATATTATATATGATTAATTAGGGTATCCACTAATTAATTGAGAATATAAGTGAAATTTCATTTTATGGTCAATGGCCGGAAGTTGTGATAAGAGGATGAAAATGTCGATCGTTCAATGTTGGGGGAGGTCTTTGATTTTTACAGTAAAGTTGGAGGACTAAAATGATTTTCACCCAATTATATATATATATATACCCTGTATGAAATAGCTATTAGTTCAGATGGATCTATAGTAAAAAGGCTATATCTATCCCTAGATAGAATCTAGATGATATATGAGCCGTTTGAATTGAATTTGAGCTAGTTAAAATTGAGTTAGAATAAAAAAATAATCAAAGTCTAATCTTGTCAGAAGGTTGGTTGGACTGAGATATGTAGAGTTAAGATTAGGGCTGGCCAGTGGGCCGGAACAGCCCGACCCCATCCCGAGCCCGTCCCGGTCTCGCCCCGACCCCGCAAAAAAAAAAAAAAATACGGGGGCGGGACTCGAACTCGGGACGGGACGATGTCTCGTCCCGCGAGACCCGAGCCCGCCCAGACCATGAGACCCGAGCATAGCCCTGCCCCGACCCCGACCTTTGCAAAAATGACCGTTGCACCAACGGCCATTTTAGATTATGGCCGTTGGCCAACGGCCATTTTAGCCCCCCCCTCCCCCAACCCCCAACCCCCTACCCCTTAATATTTATTTTTAACTCATAAGTTATTATATTTACACTTTAGCCCAATTTTTCAACTATAAATAACTCATTTTCTCTTCATCTTTCTCACAAATCTTCCTACAATCTGTCTAATTTCTCAATATATCTCTCTACAATTCTACATTGTTTGCTAAATATTCAATTTTATTTATTCATTTGGGAATTGGTAGTGAAGTTGGCAACTAGCTTGAGGATCTTCCATCGAGCAAAGTTTCAATTTTCAACCTCTCGATTACACGTCGACGTTACGTTTTATTCGTTCCTTCATTAAATTATTATTGTCTGTTTATTTAGTTTAGATCACTTAATTTTATTGTTTCTAATTATTTATTTATTTATTTATTATCATAATTAAAATGGAAGGATTAAAAGGTATGTTTAAGGGTAAGGGTAAGGGTGCTTCTTCTAGTAGGGGCAACCAGGGCAAGGGTACTTCTTCTAGTCATCTTATTCCTACACAGGATGATTTTGTTGATACTCAACATTTTCCTACAATACCATTAGATTTAGACCAGGAGCTATTTTCTGGAACTCAAGAAGACTTTAATCACCCACCACCTATTGAACAAACTAAAGAAGAAGTCTTGTCTAGCGTAGAACACCAATGCAAAAATATATATAGATTTTATCAACAAGAAAATGCTAGTAACTTACCAGCTTCCATACCATCTTCTTCATCTTCAATACAACCTCACAAAAGACATGTTGTTTCTGCGGCTAGTATTGAGTGCCTCGAAAATAGAATGTCTTGTCGCACCTCTACTACTAACCAAATTAGCGAGTTGGATATTTTTGTTTTGCGTGGTTCTGCATCGTATCAAGAAGTTATCAATGAAGATGGACATGAAGACTTCTTTGAAATCTTGGAGGGGAATGAGAAGACCTTTCCGACACTTTCAATGATGGCTCGAGATGTTTTGAACATTCAAGCGTCGTCAGCTGCGTCTGAGCGCTTTTTCCGGCGAGATATCAAATAGGAGACCCACAGACACTCATTAGCCGGAGACACTTGGAAATTGCGGTATTATTCAGATTGGATCTGGCGGAGCGGAGAAGGTCTGCGGTCAACCTGAGATCAACGAAGAAGATGATGAAAACTACAACGAAATCTTAGCAGAAGGCAGTGGAAGCGGCGTGGATCAATTTGACCAACAAATACCAATTCCAACCGAAGAACCACATGAAATCATCAAGCAATTAGAACAGGTTTTTTTGAGAATGTAATTTTTTTAATTGTAATTTTATTATGTAATTTGTAACTTTTGGACAACACCACAAAGTTGCAATTTAGATTTTAGACAATTGTATTTGTATTACAAAAAAATCATATGTCTATTAAATAATATAAGAGGCACAAAAACAGCCTTGGGATGTTTTTATTACACTATCTTGTTTTGTTTATTGAGTTTTTTTATACATATGTTATTTAAAAAAAAAATGAAAACCCGCCGTATCAGGCAGACCCGAGCCCAGGCGAGCCCGCCCGAGGCAGGCCCGGACGGGATCGGGATCGGACGGACTGCTCGATCAGCCCCGCCAAACCCGACCATTGGAGCCCGCCATACCCGACCCTCCCTTCTCCCGCCTCAACCCGACCCCGCCCATGGACCGACCCAGACGAGCCCGCCACTGCCACCAATAGTTAAGATGGCTAAATAAGGGGACATTACCCAACCCACACAACTCTTGCAAATTTAATAATTTTTTTATTTACTATAACTAGGTAGCACATCAAACAAATATTTTTTTATATAAATAGTTTGGTAGTGTTTCTTGTGAATAAATTTGAGCGACATATTTAGTTCAAATTAGCTTTATTTAAACAAATTAAAATAGATTGAGTTAATAAAAGGGCGAGTCATATTTTAGTGGGCTAATTTTATCACAACTAACTCTAGATTAGCATCACATCGATCGCGAATTAGTAAGACCACATTATTTGTTAAGAAAATTAGATTTTGATGATGAACTTACACCCTCACTAGTCCTTTTCAGAATGAAAAAAACTACTTTCTTTATCTCAATTTATATGACACACTTTTCTTTTTAGTCAGTTAAAAAACAATAACACATTTTCTTATTTGACAATAATTTAACTTTAAAATTTACCGTTTACACCTTACGAGATGATTTATAACTACACAAACATCTTTGAATTATTTTAGACCACAATATTCAAAAGTCTTCTTAAATTCCATATACAATTAAACTATATCATATAAATTGAAAAAAGGGAATAATTTAAATGCCATGTCATAACTCAACATATGCAACAAATTATGTAACATAATGCAAATGAAGCAGCCTGGAACCTAAAACGATGGAAGATGATTTTGTCTAGTCCATGTCATATTGAGAATGCAATAATTGAAACTCATGACATCGAGAATGCAATAATTGAAATTGGCCTGCTCTACTTATTTGCCTAACCACGAACGTAAGAACATAATTTGAGAACTGATACTATGAAAAAGCTTAGTGGGTACTCGTCTAATTCGTAATCACTTCTTCTGATTTTCTAAGACGTTCAGGCGAGTTTAGGAATTCTGAATACCTTCGTCAATAAACTCGTGGGTTACTTATAAAGAGCGAATATATCTTATGTTTTCATGCGCTCGCATAAATTAAAGATGTATAACACTGAAAGAAATAATCTCTTGATTATTTTTATTAATGAAAAAGTATATATACAATTTATAATTTCTATAATATAAATTCTATTCCTATTCTACTCCCAAAACCCTATTCTAATTGTACAAGAATCCTACAATTATGGTAAGTGTACAATGTTAATTATATACAAATAATACAAAATAATTTGTTACCAAAATAGGGATATACACGGTGTGTATACCGTGTATATCACGGTTTACCACTTGTGATGGATTTCCGTGATATACACAAGGTATTGTATACCGTATATATCCTTGTATATTTTTAATCACATTGGAATAATTCAGGATATAAGACAACTTCAATGTTATTACTCATATATTATTGGACTTTGCCTGAAGTACCTATTGCATCTACACATAATTACACAAATATTCTAGCTGGACTTAAGCTAGTATTAGTAGCTAATTTAATGTGCTTACAAAAATCTGTAGATACAAACAATACATCTTGATTTTAGTATATATGCAGAAGACTCATTAGTCCACTCTATTTATGGACTTTATAAACATAGGTTATATATGTACCTAATTGCATCTTAATTATAACTAATATATACTCATATTGATACACTATTTGGAACACCTCTGCATGTTACTCCAGGGCCGGAACTTGGTGCCAATAGTTCATATGGTAACACACCAGCACCACACCTATTTCTTAATTTTGTATCAGCATTTTTCTCATCTATCTCCTTCTCTATTCTCCTTATTTCCGCAGAAAAATCGTAGAAGGCTTCGATAATCTCTGCATCTCCGGTCCAAGTAGACGGTTGATGCCTTTCTCCTATGTATTCTTCGTCCAGGGAATGTGTCGATAATGTATCAACCACGGCCATGAATTTTGTTGCTTGTAACAAACTTGGTAGAGCTGAGAAAAAATATTTCTGAGGATCGGCTAGAAAAACCGTGTATTCAGGATCATTCTCATCGGGGATTAATCGACGCATAAGTGGGGGCCGGTTCGGGACGTACCCACCGTATGGGTACTGGCCGAAATTTAGCGCAGCATGCTGCGCTGAAGCCAGCCAAATGATGGTGGTGAGGATCGAAATGAGGTCCTCAGGAGTAGCTAACGTGGGCCACCACTCTGCATTGCGGAGGTCAGCATGACCCACGTTAATGGACTCGGCGTACCATGCTTGTAGCTCCCTGTCATTGCAAACTTGGGCCGAGTCTTGGTAGTAGTGGTTTACGTAGTTGCGAACCCAGCTCTCTATTGCGGCCCATATCATAAGCCCATCTGCCGCATAAGGATAGTCCTCAATTAGAAGTTTCAGCCCATGAGGATATGTTGAGTCTGGTACTGCTATCCCTCTGCATTTTGAAATAAGAACAAATTTTGTTTAGATTTCCCACTTTTTACACAAAATAAAGACTACAAACAAAAAACTTATAATTTGAAGGTTTAATTTTTATATTAGTCAATTTTCGAAGTAGGTGTGCATTGCTAACTTAGATCAGATGAACAATAATGTGCTATAGTATTGGTTAAACTACAAAATTGTAAATTCTTTCCAGTGTCTGTGTATATAACTTAGATTCTTATTAACTGTATATGAAATTATACCTTCGGATAAGGTCAGCTGGAAGGCCTTCCAAATCAAAGCGCCAATTCTTGTAGGCAGCCGCACTCATCTCCATACAATAACGACCAGGAGTAAAGCAAGCCTCGATGACACCATCAGCATTGATCAAGCTCTGGCGGGCCAATCCGTTAATTTCTAGGTTGTATCTCATATGCGGATCCAAAAGTTTATAAATTGGATGCATTGCACTTAATTGCCTGTGTGCCGCCAATATAAATGGTTCCAAGCACGCATGTGTACGCAACCTACATAAACAAAATCTGTCAATAAATTACTAGTACTATAAATTAAGGTAAAATTCTCTTAATTTTCTCTGTTTTAACTCATTTTTGGGGTTAAGTACTTACCAGTGATTGACAAGTTGATGAACCCCCGCGTCGTTAGAACAGACGTGTGCTTTAGCCAACTGCCACATCCAGTTACCAGTGGCATCAACAGGTGGTGTGACAACACGTTTGGACCGTGAACTTGGACCCGTTTGGGGGAGGCTAAGCTCAATGGAAATGGGCTTGAGAGTGCCCAAATCAGACAAGAAATAAATGGTGCGTGTTGCATATGCATTGCGGCCATCAAGGGCATTAATCCGATCCAGAAATGGAAGGTAAATATCGTGGTAATCCACTATAAAAAGCCGATTTGCATCCAAAGCCTGTTCACATCAGGAAATGAACAATTTTAATTAGTAACTATTATATCTAGATTTTCACCGACTACGCACTACTAAAAAACACGGATTTCTGACGGACGTTTCTGTCAGAAAGTCTGTTGGAAACGTTTCAGTAAAGCCATTTTCCAACAAAAACATTGATAGTATAAATCTAATTGTATTTACCTCTTGAACGGTCATGCCATTGAGATTACCAAGAATGTGCTCCTCTTTTAGGGCTGATTCTTGAGGGCCATAGATCTCAGGATCAAGCTTGCTTACTGGTGGAAAAACCTGAAGTCTTTCGATGGTTACTGGATTCACTCCTGCTATTGCTTGTCGAGCAAATTCATCATCTCTTAACCAAGCAAACCTGTCCTCTGCAATGAACAAATATTCACATTTGTTAATTTGACATCATCACTCCCTAAAAGAACTGCAAAATAAGTTTTACAATAGACATATTTCATATACTAGTAATTAACTTATATACACTGATCAGTGAAAATATTTTTATACTATATGTAACTTAACATGTTGTAGTACGATTGAATGGGACGGACATCAATCCGCTTCTACAAGACCTGGTCGACTCTTTATAGGAGCCTTCCTTTATCAAAATGGGTGATTCAATTTTACCTCACTTCTTTTACGTTACCACAGGCAACCAAGTAACTACACCACCTATTATCAGTCATTACTTGTAATTATCTTTTAGGTGACCGATAGTGTAACAATTTTTTACATTGTCAATTTTCATAATACGACACGTCTTGAAAAAAGAGGATAACATGGAAACGAGTAATTACTTGAGAGTATCTTTGGCGTGTCATATTTGAGCAGATTTCCTTCTTTGATACTGCTAACAACCTTAGGCAATGGAAGCTTTTTCAAGACTTCATCCTGAAGACCAAGCTTCAAAAGTAGCCCTTCACTATAAAGGCTATCAATATCTGAAAATCCCTTGAAATCATGATTGTTAGAAGAGATGCTGGCCATTAAGGATGGAATTAAATTATGGAGCACTGCTTTAAGCCTCCCAGTTGAGAAATCATTCATCTTAGACTCCTCAAATTGTTCATCTCTTGGAACATACGTCGGATTTGGCTTCTCCACACGGCTCTCCGCACTCATATCTACAAAACATTAATCAAAAGACCCTAAAAATAAGCTAATTGAATCACGAATTTAACTTATATACACTGACAGTATAAAGAAGAGTGACTGACTAACCTGTGTCAGTAGGAACACGACCGGTGCGACAACGTCTCGGGTAAGGAACGTTGTCTTTTCCTCCAAGTTTAGGACGAGCAAAATCAATGCCCTTATCGGGATTGCCGAGATCATTGTATATGTCATAATCAAATATTCTATCAGACAACTTTCTGACGCCCGTTCCATCGCCTCTTAAATCTCTTAGCTCCCTTTCTCTTAAATATATGAGTCCTGCTGGTGTCTCATTGGGTAGATATGGCTGCGAAAATAATTTATTGTGTTAGTTTTGCTCACATCCTATACATCGATATTACGAAAATTACTAAATGTTTATAAATATTTAATTGCGAACTCAGTTACTTATTACAGTATTAATTTGAAGTCACTATAAGAACCATAAACTTCAAATCCTAATCTGCTAGCCGGGTTTCTTTTTGAAGTTAAAATATAGAAACATGATATAAAAAGACATTACGTGCATTTAACTCGTGTTTGTGATGCCTTTCTTTAGTGTACTTCTTTCTAAAAGTCTTCTCTTTGCTCCTTTTGATGATTAAACTATTTAACCGAATCTTTATGGAAAAATCTTAGTTCAGAAATTATCTTTTCCGAAAATTGTCATAAAGTTGTTAGTTTCCGTATTATGTTGTATAATCATATTTTTTGTAAGTCCTCTTGATCAATTCAACTATGGTAGTAACCACGGCAAACTTTTATATCAACAAAACGAAACGTCAAACGTTGAATTAGAAAAAGAATGAGAATGCAGAAATTAATTACTATTGGTAAGTCATATCAGATGATTAATTTGATATAAATATGATAATAACTAATATAATTTTTTTTTAAAATTAAGTAGTAAAAGAAAACAAGGAAGCATACCTTATTAGAGAAAAATATTCTTTTTGTAGGATGATCTTTTTTGGGCTGAACCCATGAGTTACAGGGGAAATGAACTGGACCACATGCAAAGCCCTCTATTGTAATACTCTCCAGAAAGAACTCTTGTTGGTGCTTGTTCGTCACTGTGATCGCACCCGGTGTTCCAAAATTCGAGTCCACCACAAATTCTGCAGTGTAATTTACTCGCTCTGTTTTCAAGTTCGATTTCTTAGACCAGTCCTTCAACACTGCTTGATTGCTCTTCTTCGGTTCTTTTGTATCTTTACATTAAAATTAAAGAAAAAAGGTTCAACACAATATTCGAAAGCCAAATTTTAATAAGAGACTTTTCAGATCAATAATCAAAAGTGTGATCACTTACTTGGGTCCATGTCAGTGCTGATGAGTTCTAAGGCGACATTCCTTCCGATTTTTTCGGTGAAAGCATCAAGATGCTTAACAAGTGTTTCCTTCAGATCTTCCTTGTTTTTGTTCTTCACTGTAACTACAGCTCTAACCTTGAATTTCACTGCCTTTTCAGGCACCACTTTGATCAAATTTTCACTTATAGCTGCCATAGGACTCTGTCTCAATGCTTTCGTTGGCCTTAGATTTCTCCTTCCTTGGTTTACCCAAAGCTGATTTTCTTTATGATAGAAATTGCAATTCAAAAGCACCTTTGATGGGTTAATAAATGATGATGATTTCTCCAATAGGGAAATACCCATAATTTCTTTAGCCAGCACCATAATAATTTTTCACTCTTCAAGTTATGTTGCTGAATATATGGTGCTTTTCTTTTCTTTTTTTCCTCTCACAAATGTATGGGAGAGAGATAGAGAAGAAATGGAGGCTTTATTAATTAGAAATGAATGTTGTGTTTTTATGGGGCATAGTGAAATGTATGAGAAGGGTATATATAGGAAGAGGGATAAGTTGAATAAAAAAATGTGATTCACCGTCAACACGTTTTTGATTTCCTTCATATGACTAGTACTAGTAAGGGGTTGCTCTCACCTTTTTCTGGGCTCCCATCCTAATTAATGTAAGTTGGTTTCGTTTTAGTGATTTAGTGCAACCTTTTCACATGCTGGAATTTAGTCAAACCAAGTTGTGAGTTTTACAGGAAACGACGTGCTGCTGGAGCCCAAGGAGAAAGTGGGAAGAAAGAGAATTTCTCTCTCCTCCACTAAATTTTATTTTTTTCGGTTAATAATTTTGGGAAAATGTTAGTATTTGTGCTTGTACAATTCCAAATTGAATAATTTAGTTATCTATACACTTTTTGTCACACCCCGAATCATGGTCTGGGCGGAACATGACAATCGGTACCTGACTGCATGTGACCGAGCTAATTACATAGCTTGCTTGTCAACATGGGCATCAAAACATACTAAAGTAATGATCTAAAACATGTAAAACGTAATATTGAAATAATAGTCTGAAAATATAATAGCGGAATCATCTGAGTAAAACATTGTGAGTATGAAAATATCATAAGTATGAATAACTGAAAAACTGACATGACATGATATTAGACTAGTCTATGAAACATCTGACATGAGTCTGAAAACTGTCTACCAGGACAAGGCCCTGGCATAACTCTATCATAAAATAAATATAATCATGAAATAACATACTAACACCCGAAGGAGATGAAGCTCACCAAATAGTTGATACGGTCAAGTCCTAGCGTATATCTTCGTCGTCCTAAAACTCAGCACATGCACCGTGAAATGCATATCCCATGCAAAGAGACGTTAGTACATTTGAATTGTATTGTATGTAAAGCCACTGAAAGAATAAGCATGCACATGAAATCATAGGACATGAGCTGAAACTGAACATGAGCATGAACATGATTTGACATGATTATAAAACATGTATAAAATATGTATATATGTAAACTTGTAAACTTGTATATATGTATATCTTTGGGGAGAGCAGTAGCATACCGACAAACATGAATCACCACGTGGATATGTGGAGTTTGGTACCTGGCCCAACCAGCAGAGCTTTCTTATATTTTGTCGAGGTATGAGACATGAACATGGCAAGAAATGATCTAATCTGCAAATCTAAAGGTATCGTCCTCTAGGCGGAGCGACCCTTATCCTACAGTGGCATATTTAGTTTCAGGCTACTAGGGCCTTCTCGGTAAACTATGCAACTCCCAAAATATGTACTTGAAAATAGTGGCTTGTAAGCCCATGGATTTCATGAAATAACATGTAAACATGATTCATGAATTTAATTTAACATGTAAATACATTTAGAATATAACTTGTATAAAAATATGAAAACATATATATATATATATATATATATATAACTTCATGAAACTGAGTAATTTTGATTATAACTTGTATTTAGGAACCCATGAAAATCAAGGCATGGGTTCATGGATTACGGACATGTTCATGACAATCACAATTGACCAATCATGAAACAATTGATGAATAATAATATAAACATGACATAATATTCATATAGCTAGGGTTATCATGATATTGGAACAAAAACCCTAAGTTATCAATTTTTTTTATTTCATAGAAACGTGGTGTGGGGGAGGAACATGAATATCCCCACACGTATATAGAAGCTCTACATACCTTACTCGCTCCCAAACTTGTATAAAAATTCAGACTTTGAAGAAGAACTCCAAAGATTGTACTTTGAAACCTTGAATCGGGTTTATCTTGAAAACACTAGGTTTAGAGTAGTGAATTACATTTAAAAATTGATTATACTATGTTAGAATCGCATGAAAATACATGAAAAAGACTTACCTTGATGTAGGAATGATTGAGAAGAGAGAGCCTTCGTTCTAGGGCTTGAGAAAAGTAAAAAAAAATTGATTTTTGGGACTAAGACTGCGTATTTATATTGTTCAGTCGTCGGGCCCTTTTACGGTGATTTTTACAGTCCGTAAAATAATCACGGTGGGTTTTACAGTCCGTAAAACTTTCACGGCTTGTGATTCCTACCGTAATTCTTAAGAGTGACTTGCATTTTTGGGTCCGTTTTACGGTGTGATTTGATGATTCGTAAAACATTTTACGGTTTGTATTTCAGGGCGTAAAACTGAAGAACATTGTTTTCGTCAAATTTCTAATTCTAACCCTTCCAACTAAGTCTTAAGTCCATGAATCATATAAATTACTTAGCCCAATAGTACGAGGGGTTACGCTTCTGGTCTAATATTATCTTTCAGTTGGAAAAAAAACTACTCCTACGTTTCTGATCCTTTATCTATAATGAAGTTTCAATCAGAGGATAATTTTAAAGAAGTTGTGCTGAAAGTTGGAAGCCAAGAAGAAAGGAGGAAAAAAGTGAATATTTTTATTATTCGAAATTCTCAATTTTGGCACCAATGATATTTTTGTTCACTTCGTATTTTGATCGTTGTTCTGTATGAATGGGTTTGGTTTTCCAACGGTTGTCGGTCAACTTCGTGGTCACTCAGTCGCTTGCCTGTCACTCTGACTCTCATCCGGTCTCTTTGTTGACATGACTGCTTTACTTTTAGCTTTTTCCTGGGGCATAGAAGGAGTTGATCCTGGTCGAGGTAAATGGATTTAGGAATTCATACACAGCAGAACCTTCCCTTTTCTTCTCTCTCCTTTCCCTCATCTCCCGGGCTTCAACCGAATTTGCTCCATTTTGCTCAGTTGGGGAGCGGAGGTACCCTCGAGCGGTGTATGGGTTGTGATAGACTCAGCAATTTCTTCTCAAATTATATATATATATTAAAAAATTATAAATTTATTCATAAATATTTGATTGTGAATATGATTATTAATGTATATTAATTTGAGGTCACTACATAAATTCATAAATTTTAAATTATGAATTCGTTTATGCTTTTGTCATAAGCATAACATCTTGTATTTGATCCTAACATTAACGAATATATTGTTACTAGATTGCCGTAAAGTCTTTCGATTTATACAGCTGAAATTCAAATAGAATTGAAGAGAAAATGAATATGATAAGACAGAATAAAATTCTATTTGAATTTTAAATTTTAATGAATTTTTTTATTGACGAACTAGAACCATTGCACCTATTAAAGCAACCAAAAGAATTATTGAAATCGGATCAACGGCAAGAAAAATCTGTTGATAAATGAATTCCAATTTGTTGACTATTACTTAGAAAATCTTGTTCTATAAAATGATTTGATCTAGTCCAAATAATCATGTATCATGACATATCTGAAATAGTATTAATAATTAAAATAAATAGACTTGTACAAATCATCGAAGTAATTTCATCTCCAACTGTCTAAAGATTAAGGTGGATTTCAAAAGATATGAAAGATTTTCCTCCAAATCGTACATACGACTTTCATCGAATACAACTTCAACGTGACAAACTTCATGTGACCAATATTTTTGAGAAGAAAGGTCCAAAGTTTTCCCGAAAACTTTTGAATATTGTTTAAAAATACCTCTGGTTGAAGCTCTATTAAGGGTCAAATGTAAAAATAAGACTTTTTCTTAATGACTGGAATTATATTAAACTAGAAAACGAAGAGCAAAATTGCTCAATTTTTTATAATACAAGAGCAAACTTGACCTATTTTTCTTTTTTCCTTTTGGGGCCTCCGTCTATTAAGTACATTTGTTCCTTCAAAATGGCAGTCATAAGTTACTGGTTGAAAAAGGTTGCACCAACGTTTAGTTCTATAAAGAAGCTGAGCACATAGCATGCCTACTACTTTATCATGGGGAATGTGATTTATGACATGGTTGTCTGTTACTATTGCGGGTCCATCCACTATTAATACTCAGAGTGCTCCTAGATCTGGTATTTTATTTGAGTACATAACTTTGTGAATGGGAAAGTTCCGAAAGCGAAAACCCCCCATCTGTATCAGAGGCCTTTTGGTCAGGTGGGATGTAAATCGAGGATATGCGTGAGTGGCAGCCCTGCAAGGGAGAGGACCAACGGGACACGAACCCAGCAACAACTCTTGCAATATTTCAGCAAAGAGATCCACACGAATTCAAATCCGCGACGTCGGAATGGTTGTATTCCAATCACCTTGCCACTTACCAACTCGCACGTTCCCTATGGGCTATTTGAGTACATAACTACATATACTGATGTTGGATATTGGTACTGAACATTTCAGTTAATATAGAGTGAAAAGTTGTCTTTGTGGTATAGGAAATTATGGGGTAATTATTTGTGTTTTTTAGACTTCAATTATTAGCTCGCTTCGCATTTATGCTCCCTCAAATTGTAAGTGTTTGGCAATATACATCATTTTTATTGATTTTTAGAGTAAATTATGCTGAAAACACTTAAATCATGGTTGACTTACGAATAGATATACGATATTGTAGGTCTCGTGTTCAAGTCCGAGTAATGAAAAAAATCCCGTTGGGAGTGTTACCCCAAAACGGGCTTTGCAACGTGCGATCTGGATATGATCGATCCCCAATATAGATATCGAACATCGAGTGAAAATAAAAACACTTATAAATTATTAAAAAATCTAACATTTAAAAATCCTATATAATGTTGAGATCCCTAGGATGGCTCGACATTAGGGAGTATAATAACAAGTAAAAATAGAAAATTAGAAACTATACAGGACAAAAGTGGAAAATAGTTTATTATCTAAACCCGAGGTTCTCATAATCAAGCCTGAAGCATGTTCTTACATGTACACGGAGTGTGCAGAGCAATTTCTAGTTGAGGCATATTATAGTGTTATATTTTAGATCGATTTTTAGTGCGTGGATGAACAGTTTCTATTATAGTAAATATTTGACATAATTATTGTTAAGAGTCTCATATCGGAAATGGAATGGTAACATGAACTTCTTATATAAACTTGGACAATCATCACCCTACAAGCTAACTTTTAGGGTTGAGTTAGGCCCAAGATCCATTCTTTACCTGGTATCAGAGCCAGAGTCATTCCAATTCTTTGTTCGTCGATGTTGGGCCCCTAAATTATATTGTCTACGCTCCAGTTAACGAGGTCTGGGCGTGCGAGAGTATTAAGAGTCCCACATCGGAAATGGAATGAGAACATAGACTCCTTATATGGACTTGAACAATTTGCACCCTACAAGCTAGCTTTTGAGGTTAAGTTATGGCCAAGATCCATTCTTTACAATTATTTTACCATAAATGCTAGTGAAAGTTTTAAGCCAAGCTGGGTCATACCATTTTCAGAATTTGCCATCAATGTATTGTAAAATTCATAATGTAGATTTATTAAGCTTCCTGAATCTATAGAGCAGGACGAGTGGATAACATTCATAAAGAAACATCATTTCCGTTAAATATACACAATATATATGTGTATATTGTGTATATTGGTCTCGGTTGTGCTCTCGGTTTTGGCTAAGATTGTACCGTATTTGTACCATGTAATATTGGTAAATATTTAGTATCCTAGTTTAGGTAATGTTGTAATGTAATTAGTATTGTACACTTACCATAATAATTGTATTACCATAAATGTATAGTTAGTATCCAAGTAGAATAAGGTTTTAGAAATAGAATAGGAATATGATTCTTCTATTATGGAAATATGTAACTTGTATATATAATCTTTCAATTAATGAAATAATCAAGGATTATTTCTTTCAATTTCAATCCTATTGAAATAAGTATTATGTTCGATAACATCAATACAACCTCCAATAGATTCTTTCTTAAGAAATGATGCTTCTTTAATTACTCGATTTGTGTATGTGACAAGTCCTAAATATTCCATCCTCTTGGTGGAAAAATTATAATGTGCAAATTAGATAACATTCATTTTTTGTGTGTATATTGTTGAATCCCCTAAAAGGAAACTTCTCGTGTAATCACAAAATTAATTCAAAAACTATTTTAAGTCACATATTGAAATTTAAATTGTGACCTTATTATATATATTTTTTTAAAATTTCCTTGTAAGATTTCATGGGTCCAATCATTGCATGCCGTGACACACACATTTGATCGGTCACACTAGTAGTGCATGCGCATGGCAGTAGTACTGCCTATTGCATTATAATTTGCATTCTTATGATAATCACCAAAGAGCTTTTCTAAGCCACCACTTGATGTGATTGACCAAAGAAGGAAGGGATATTATTGACTATACAAGTAAAGATTGAGGACAATGGAAGGGTAATGTTCACATTTTATTTACGTTAAAGATATATAACATTTTTTTAGCAAGTAATGGCGTGCTAGAATTCTCCTTGAGAACACGACCAGCAACGGTTGACCATATTTAGGTATCTCAATATGTGCCGCCATTTCGGTAAAATCGAACACGGAAGTATTTCCACACAATTTTATTTGCTTTTTCTTTTTGTTGCTTAAAAGGATAAATATTTTAATATATTAACTAGTCCTTATAAAATGTAAATCTTTCCTCAGTACCTCATTTCAAGGGCCGTTAGCACAATAGTGAATAGTCATATATATACCTTATTCGTTAATTGATCGTGGATATCGCGGGTAAAACATAATACAATATATATATATATATATATATATATATATATATATATATATATATATATATATATATATATATATATATATATATATATATATATATATATATATATATATATATAACTAAAGTACAATGACTAGTTAGGTGTAAACATTCGGTGCAAATAAGTATTAATGATATGCATGTCCTTGCATGGGGTGGAGCTAGGTTATGGTGATTGGCGACTTCGCTGTAAAATGAAACTATACAAATGCAACGGAAACAATGTTATTTCAAATATAAATCAAACGTTGAATTTCTTTGATATAAAACAATATTTTCTTTTTTTATCCCCTCCCCCTGAGCTCCCTTATTTGCCCTCTTTGATTACTCAAATTCGCAACCTTTGGATTAAAAGTGGAGGGCGTTTACCATCTGAGCAACCCCCTCCTGTCAATAAAAGAATATTTTCATATTATATAGTGGCAAAAGAGGTTCAAAAATTGCTTTAACACACAAGTTCAAATTCTAGGTACATTATATATTTTGTTGAGTACGCTATTTCTGGCTCTAGGATACCTGCATGCACAAGAAAATAATAAAATGTGATATTATGTTGTTACATCAGTTTTTTATTAGCTGGTTTAGATCTTAATTAATGAATGTTAAAATAGTGATAATTTCAAAACTTGGATAAGGAGTTTCATATTTCCAGTTGAAAATACAGGATGTTGGTCTCACTCCGACCACAGAATGGTTGAAATGATAAAATCCTTCTTGTTTTAATTTAACTTAGATTATTTTCATACTTGGGGTCATGGTAGCTGTTTGGCATTGACAATTAAAATGTTGACTAGTGAAAAATCAAATTAAAATGTCGTACTTATTCGTAAAACTATTCAAAGGACACAATTACGCTTTCTTAGAAGGTGTCAAATAATTAAATAAGCATTATCCCCCTATATGTTATGTTATTTTTAGATGATTATTTAAATTTTCTGTGGATTTTTTTCATTGGTAATAAATTCCAAGTTTATTCTATTTTTTCTTCATTCAACGTTTTTATTAAGACACAATTTGAAAAGAATATCAAATATTTTCAATGTGACAATGAAAGGGAATTCGATAATAATCAATTCAAACTTTTTCGTGCCAAACACGACATTATTTTTAGTTTTTCCTGTCCCCACACCTCTTCACAAAATGGCAAAAATGAACAAAAAATAGAACAATAAACAACATAGTTTGTGCCCTTCTTGCTCATGCCTCTATCCCCCCCCCCCCTCCTTTTGGCATTACAATCTATCCATGACAACATATCTCTTAAACATTATCCCCAACAAGTCTCTCAAACACTAGTCTCCCACTCAAGTTCTCTATCTTCGGGATCCTTCCTATAAGCATTTAAGACCTTTCGGATGTCTATGCTACCCCCTCTATCCCTCCAATCAAATCAACAAGTTGCAACCTAGGTCCACCCCATGTGTATTTCTGGGTTACCCTTCTAATCATCGTGGCTACAACCTGTCCAGCCGAAAAATAGTCGTTTTTCGGCATGTTATATTTGATGAGTCTTAATTCCCTTTTGCCAAACTAAATTCACAACTTCCGAATTCTTACAACTTCTTAAATGACGGCCGTAATCCCCTTCTAATCCATCACTTGCAAAATCAGTCGCTACCGTCACCGGCGCCCGACCCGCCTCTCTCTGTCACATTTTGGGTGGGCCAGCTGGCCCTGCCACAGGCTCCTTGAAGCAGCCACTCTCGGCTGCACGAGGTCACTGTCTCTCCTCAACCAGTGACGATGCCCCTTCTCCTCGATTCTGCCGCCCCCTCTCGGCTTACCAATCTGCCCCAGTAGCTTCCCAATCCCGTCCACCCTTCTGCGGCATCCATACGGACAATGAAAACATGTGCTATGCACGACATTTCCAAACTTAAACGACTATTTAATTTGTCTAATTCGGTAGCCCATTCACCTCTTTCTCGCAACCCGAAACATGCCTTGTCCGATCCCAATTGAAAATCAGTCATGATTGATGAATATAATGCTCTAATTGAAAATAAGACGTGGGAGCTAGTGACTCGCCCTCCTTATGCTAATGTTATTCGTTCTATGTGGATTTTTAGACATAAAATGAAATATGACGGTTCTTTTAAGAGGCACAAGGCCCATCTTGTAGGTGATGGCAGGTCTCAACATGTGGTCGTGTATTATGATGAAACCTTCAGCATGGTGGTGAAACCGGCAACTATTCGAACCGTTCTCAGTATTGCTTTGTCTAAATCGTGGCCCATTCATCAGTTGGATGTCAAAAATGTCTTTTTGCATTGAGTCCTTCATGAGACTATGTATATGCATCAGCCTTTGGGGTTAATGAATCCAATCCATCCAGATTATGTGTGTCATTTGAAGAAATTGTTCTATGGACTGAAACAGGCTCCTCGTGCGAGGTACTAACGGTTTGCTGATTTTGTATCCTCTATCAAATTTTCACATATCAAATCTGATCACTCATTTTTCATCTATAGCAAGGGTAATAACATGGCATACATTTTGTTATATATTGATGACATCATCCTAACTACATCTTCTGATGCATTTCGTCAATCCATTGTGTCACTCCTTGCCTCTGAGTTTGCTATGAAGGATTTGGGGCCCCTACGCTATTTTTTGGGCATTGCTGTTACGAGACATGCAGGTGGCTTATTTCTTTGTTAAAAGAAGTACGCCGAAGAGTTTTTTGACCGAGCAGGCATGACGTCTTGCAAATCGGTCCACACATCGGTGGACACTAATTCCAAACTCAGTGCCTCTTTGGGTTCTCTGTACGTCGACCCGACTCACTATCGCAGTTTAGTAGGAGCATTGCAATATCTCACTTTCACGAGACCAGATATATCCTATGTCATGCAGCAAATATGCTTACATATGCACAACCCGACGGATGAACATATGAATGCCCTCAAACGAATTTTGCGATATGTACAAGGTACTCTTCATTTTGGCTTACACATGTACAAGTCCTCACTCTCCGACATCACCTCTTATTCTAAGTCTTGTTGGATACACAACCTTCTCCTGAAACTTCACTGCCCCATCCATAAGACTACATTGATCTATTGTGATAATGTAAGTGCGATATATCTTTCCGGCAATCCCGTTCAACATCAGCGTACTAAACACATTGAAATAGATATTCACTTTGTACGTGAGAAAGTTGCTCGTAAACAAGTTCGTGTTCTTCATGTTTCTTCCCGATATCAGATTTGTGACATATTTACTAAAGGGCTTCCGCGCATACTTTTTGATGATTTTCGAGTCAGTCTCAGCGTATGGAAACCTCCCGCATCGACTGCGGGGGTATGATAGAATATTTCTAAAATATTCTTTGTACATCTCGCATATTAAGTAAAATTGTAGTTCAATTGTAATTAGAAAGTGTAGTCCAATTGTAATTAGGAAGATTAGTTACCTAGTTTGTAAATGAATAAATAATTATATAACACTATATATATTGTACATAATAATTAATGAAAGACGGAGAAAATATTCCTTCGGAATGATCAAAAAATTCCATTGCCAAAATTGGTGACTATTTGGATGATCGACTCAAGTCATTAAACATACATGAATAGTTTATTATTTATGGACGGGGAGTCTAATTACGCAGCCCTAAAGAGAAATAAAAACGATATTACTAGTTGGAAAGATTTTTCTTACTAGTAAGATTTGAACAAGCTGGCGATAAGGGAAATATATCTTTGGAAAAAGAAAAAGCAGAATTTCGACGTAGACTACATTATCTTTCTCAACCACTTATAATTTAACGAGTTTGGACCAAAAAAGGACGGAAATCTTGGAAGTAACCAAACAATCAAGGTCACGACACAGTTTGATATGTGATACGGAATATCAAATGAAAATTTGTCGGCGACGTAATTAAGGCAGTAATTTGACTAATTTCACAAATAGTAACTTTGTTTAAGTAATATATTTTTGAGTGTCTCAAATTATTTGCCGCGGTTACTAAACATAGTTATCTCAAATTATTTGTCTTTTTAGAAGTTCAAGACACAATTAATTATTTTCCCATTTTATCCTTAGTATAATTTTATCATTAATAGAGATAACACATAAATAGAGTAAACATTTAATGAAGATAAATTACAACTTAGGCATAAATAAATGCAAAATTAGTCAAATATCACTCCTAATTAATATTTCTTGTGGGACGTGTAAAATAAAAAAACCACAAATAATTTGAGTCATGATGAGTAAAATATTGCTTTTGTTTTCTCCTAATAACTTTTGTGATATTTAAATAAATTTGAGTGACTTTTGGGTAGCTTAATGACTTTCATGGTATTTAGGAAAGTTGAATGAATTAATTTTTCCATTACAAAAGATATAGTAATGACTTTATTTAGGGTCTATTTGGAAAGCCACATGGTAATTGAAATTTGTGTAATTACTAAGGTAGTAATTACATAGCCTAGTAATTACATATTATTATAATTATAATTATCTATTTGTTATTTAGAACGTAATTACAGAGTAATTACCAACGTACTGTTTGGGTGCACAAGTGTATTACACAATCAGTTTAATTTAAAATTAAAAATTATGTGCTTTTATAAATGATATTAAATTAGGTATTTAAGATACACATTATTTTTTTTAAATATAGAAACAAGCAGGGAGGTAAGAGCGAGTAAGACTAGGTTATAGCAAGATAACATAGGTTAGATAGCTCTTACCGGAGGAAGAGGGTTCAGGTCAGCCGTCCCCTTGACCCAGACACGAACGAATCCTTCTCTCTCTCTCTCTCTCTCTCTCTCTCTCTCTCTCTCTCTCGAATGTATTCCCGGAATAATCATATATTGTAGCTAATATTATAAAAAATAATTGATATATAATTTTCAAATTGATAATATTTAATTTTATTAATTATAAAAATTAAAAGCACACTTTCTTTAAGAACATCATGGATTGGATGTTCGATAAAAAATATTTATAAATATAATGTCATAACATTATTCAAATGTTTGACAAAAAAATAATCTATCAATTGTAAGTTAAAAGTGAACATCATTCAATGTGAAATGAAAGGTCAATAGTAATAAAGCAAATTAATTAAAATCTAAACTATAACCTAAAATTGAAATCCAAAAAAAATCACATAATACTCTTATGTCAAATTTCAACATTACATAAGTAAGTTCCAACATAACTTAAGTAAATATAATTCAAAAGAAAGGAAAAATATAAGTCTATAATTCAACAACGAAATTCTACTTGAATAACATAACTCATTATATGCCAAGTTTGCTAATGACTCATTCTTTCTAATATTAGGAGGTGTGGTTTAAAAAAATAGGATAATAACGCATTATGCTAAATGAAGAAAATTAAAGAAATCGAGCAATTACATAGAATCACAAGAAGTAATGGTTGGGAAATGAGAAGAAAAGAAATCAAAGATAAATAATATAAGAAAATATACATTTAAAATAAAAATAAGTTAAAAAGTGAAAATAAAAAAAGAAATCAAAATAATAGAAACAAAAATAAACTTAAAAAATAAAAAGAAAAAAAAGTGATCATGTAATTATACCAAACATAACCAAATAATTACTTGATCAAATAAGCAGATTAAACTGTGTAATTACACTCAAATCCCCATATGTCCCCTTACTTCAATGAATGAAGGTTGAGTGAGCAACTATGAAATCTAACCCCATAATTAAAGCATTGGAATAGCAAGATTAATGGTGTAGAGAGAGACAGTATTTATTTACTTATTCAATCATGTCTTTAATTTAACATCTTCAAGAAAGTTTGCACCTCCAAAACTAAGCATAATTATGTAAGCAAAATTAAGTTTATTTGGGCAAGCTCTTAGAAAGCTATATACTTCCTAAGATTTGAAATATTTGAACAAGATTTTAGAAAAAAATAAGTGTTTTTAGTAGTAATTTTAGTTATTTTTTAGAAGCTGGATTTTTTTTTCCGAAAACACTTTTGAAACTTTGATCAACTATAAATTAATGATCTAATATTATAAAAATATTTTTAAAAATGATTAACAAAACACGAAATATTACTCTCCTGAATTACTTTCTTTAAAATGTTTTTTAGATCAATAGATTTTAAAAATTTAACCAAACACGTTATTAGTTAAGGCTTGGTAGATAAGGTAAAGGATAGACCCAAGATGGATATGTAACACGTAGAAAGGTAGGTCAAAAGAATTAAAACATCAGTCTTCATTTTGCTGTGGTCTCAGGAATATTAGAAAAATCAAAGTATGTTGATATTCAAGGTGGTATGTTGATATTTAAGCTGCTGCAGGAAAACAAAGGAAATTTTAGAAAATATGATCAATGCGTTTTCACTTCGCAACTCGCATGGGTCGGAAAGTTACATTGATTTCGGCAGCTTAAGGTTTCAATTTTCAAAAGTTGATAACATGACAAAGGGAGAACAAATTCAAATAATGACAGCCAAGGAATATAAAATTTTTAATGCAAAAATTAATAATTACTGAATTATTTAGTGAATATACCTTTTTGGTGAATACATTAAAATGGAATATAGGTGTAAAGTATAACTGTATGGGGGCCCGGGGGGGGGGGGAATCTTCTCCCAGACAGAGTAGCCGGAAGGAAAGATATCCGGACTCGTGACACCGTTATCTCCCATTCTCACCAATTCGGGTTACGTCAGTCAGTCTCGATTTGCGGAGCCACAGTATAAGAGAATGTTGGCGTTGATGTAAGGTCACATCACTATAATTTATGGTAGTGTTGCCGTCCAAAGTGTTTGCCGTTTTATCGGCTGACGAAATCGGATGACAAATTGATTCTTTAACTAAGCGATTTGGGCCGGAAGCGGAACTCTAACTTCAACAATGGGTTCCCCAACTACTTCAGAAAGCATTAGGATGGTGAGTGAGTAAACTAGGTGGTAAGAAACATAAATACAGCTAGAGTGCAATAAAAGCGGTAAAGGTAGAATGAAGATAAATAAGAATCAGTTTTTTGATTGATTGTGTGTGTCTTCTTCTGTACAAAGAATGATCCTATTTATAGTATAAAAAAAAAATTGTACAACGTGATTTTTTTTTTCCATTTCAACCATCAAGTAACCCACTATAGTGGGTAATGGAAAATATGAACAAAGACTACACATGCATTTGTCTTCTTTTTAATGGAAGATGCAGCGTGGGAGAATACGCAGCTTTCTAGATATAAGGTAGGAGAGGGACCCCCACAATCCTGCTGAAACAACTACTATTTCTTTAGTCCTAATTTATGTGATAATTTTTATTTATTAAATTATTTGATTACTTATTAAAGTTAAATTATAAATATCAAATAAATTTGATATTTTAATATTTTAAATTAAAATATTAAAAATATTATAAGTTACGATTTTCATCGTTTCAATGTGATGAAAAAATTTATTTAATATATTGGTCAAAATTTACATAATTTGAATCTCAAAAAATAAAAAATATTAATCGTAATACATAAATTGGGAGGGAGAAAATATTAATATCGAAATTGAAACATGTTTGATAAACATTAGCTTCGAGATGGCCCACTTTCCTTATGACTTGCGGTACTACAGCTCATAACAGCCGAGAGAGTAGAAACAAGATCCACAGACCACAATCCTATTACAGAATTTTGATGAGGCCAATTCCCATTTAACCAATCGGTCATCTAGGTAGACTTGAACCAACATATTATTTACGTGTCACTATTTATAACTTGTCAACCAATATTTGATCGCAAAGTCCTGATAGATCGCCAGAAATTCAGATGAATGCAACTTGTCTTCGTAGACCACTAGAAATTTCTGATCGATATCGGGGTTGCCACAAGTCCATATGATCATTAGGGTTTAGTACAAATTATACTGACAGAATTATCAGAAGTTTCGATGAATAGGCTTGTCACCAGTCCTGGCAGATCATGAGGATTTTAGTTCAAATTTTATCGTAACCTTGGAACAAGTTGTTCACAAGCTCTAGCAGATCACAATGATTTGTATATAAATTTCACCAATGCATTTTTGCTTAATTTAAAGAGAAACTAACCGAAATACCCCAAAAATAAAATAATTACCTTTTAAACTAATTACTCGTTGTACCCCCTCGCTCAAAACTATTTATCTGACATACCCTCTCGCCCAAACTCCTTCCTCCGTGATACCATCGCAATATATTTATATATCATATTAGTATCATTACTGGGAGGGAGGGAGGAAGGGGGAGGGGAGGACATCTCAGGTAAATAGTTTCAATTTTTTCTGGAGGTACAAAAGTAATGAGAGTATGAACGGGTAATTAATTTGGTTTGAGGGGGCATGGACGTTCCCTACCACAATCTTGGATCAATAAGCAAAATGTTTCTCAAGATTATGTGGTTTGCATAAATCTAATGTAAAAGGACAGTTTCATCTGTAGGCTTTTAAACTGAAAGAGCAACGTACTTATCTGGATTTTGGAGTTCTACTCCTAGTTGATAGTACGCATTAGCTAGTAAACATCACATTAATTCACGAGCAAAGCGTACCCATTCAGATGCATTATAATTTTGTGGCCTCGAATGTAACATATATGTTCCCTGTTTAATGGCTTAAACAACTAGCACGTTTTTTTTATTTTCATTTGTAGTTTCATATATACTATATTCGTGCGTGCGTTGCACAAATATATCTTACTTCAAATGCTACGAAATGCATACATAAAATATAAACTTTCAACTGCTACTAAATTCTAAAAATAATTATTACCATCAAATATATACGATTATAATGATAAGTTCCCTAAAATAAAAAAAATTTATATAATTTCTACATACGTGCATCCAATGATAAAAACAAAATCAATATTAATATTAAAAAATTGTAATGATAGACATGACTAATATTATCTTAAAATATGTGAATGCTTCTTACCTCAAAAGGGTTGATTTCATTTTCTAACTTACGAAGAGATTGAAAACTACCTCTTCACAGTGGCTAAATTCGAGAATGGTTACGACAATCCATTGTTATATTTATTTAAACTAACTTAAACGTTTTTTTCTTTTAAATCGATTTTAGTCCCCAGGGACTATTTTTTATATAATGGAAAACAAATGCGGTCCAATCTGCCAAAACAAAAAGTTGATTAGCCAAGGTAAGAAACAATTATTATTGCTCAACCACAACAGATTCCTATTCATATTGAGAATATGTGACCTAAAAGTTTTCATAACGACATCGTCAAATTTTGTTCAACGGGTAGTTATCTATTTGAACATATAATCAATCAAATCCAACCTTTTGTTTTCGATAAAATATCTTTACGTGTATATTTAAGATAAGTTCCATTTTAAATCTAAGTTTTTCAAAATTTGAAACAAATTTTCAATCCAAAAGAAACAATTATTGGAGATATGTTCTTAAACGTTTAAGCAAATCACAATTTTTATACTAAAAAGTGATTAATTAGTAATTACATCATCAACAACTATTACATGTAATATATATTAACCAATTATTGTGGTCCGGCCCTTTCACCTCGCTCGTAACGGGAGTTTAGTGCACTGCGATGCCCTTTTATAGTTTTCCTAATCCATTTTAAAATATATTTAATCATAATAAATATATCATTAGTACGTTATTTATAAAACCCAAACATTAGAAGGAGAGAAGAAAAACAACTACTAATGCATATATCATAACTGTTAAATATACATAATATACACACGATATACATGTGTATATTATGTATATTGTTGCTCTCGGATTCCATGTAAACCGTATATAGGGTAGATAATTTAGGTAATGTTGTAGTCTTCTAGTTTAGGTAATGTTGTGGTGTAATTAGTATTGTACACTTACCATAATATTTGTATTACCATAATTGTATAGTTATTATCCAAGTAGAATAAAGTTTTAGGAGTAGAATAGGAATAAGATTCTCCTATTATGAAAATATGTAAATTGTATATATACTCTTTCGGAATCATGTTGGTTACGTAATTTGCTATTGGAGCTTCATTCACCTATTCAAAAAGCAACTTTGGTTTATTGCGATAATATTAGTGTCATCTACCTTTCTGGTAATCCTGCTCAAAGACTACAAGACTAAACATATCGAGATGGACATTCACTTTGTCCGCGAAAAGGTTGCTCGTGGTCAGGTACGCGTCTGCCATGTCCCGTCAAGATATCAAATTGCCGACATCTTTACAAAGGGTCTTCCCTCGGTCCTTTTTGAAGATTTTAGGGACAGTCTCAACGTTCGAAGACCGCCCGCTATGACTGCGGGGGTGTGTTAAATATACATAATATACACACGATACATATTATGTATATTGTTGCTCTCGGATTCTTCATGTAAACCGTATATGGTGTAGATAATTTAGGTAATGTTGTAGTCTCCTAGTTTAGGTAATGTTGTGGTGTAATTAGTATTGTACACTTACCATAATATTTGTATTATCATAATTGTATAGTTAGTATCCAAGTAGAATAAGGTTTTAGGAGTAGAATAGGAATAAGATTCTCATATTATGGAAATATGTAAATTGTATATATATACTCTTTCAATTAATGAAAATAATCAAGAGATTATTTCTTTCAAGAACTTATCAATATTTTTGCGATTTAGACGTATAAAGTATGGCAAAAAGAAATTAAACACGAAACTTATACCTTCATAGACAAAAAGGCAACGGTTCTCTCATATTAATTTGTTTGTGCGTCGTCTTTTGATAAATAATCGTCTCTTCTAGAGTTTTGCACTGCATAATCAGTAGTCACATATTCAATCCATGCTCTTCCTTATTGTTTTCAACTACATATTTTCGTATAGGTTGAGTAATTACATATAAGTTGTGTCTTATTAGAATTCTAATTGTACGCAATCTGTAAGTCTTTATCACTTATTTAGTTGATTTCATAGTCTTGATTAGATATTACAATTCTATCCAACAAATTAATGTGCTTGAAAAGGAAGAATACATTTTTAAGGTATAAAAGTCGTTTAATATTTAAAAAATATTTTGGTCAATCAACATTATATTCATGCTTTTACAATAATATAGATAGATAAAACTGGATTTTATTAAAGGTGACAACCCATTAATTGCTAAGGTGTTTAGTCTAAAGAAGAGCTTATTTCGTGAGTTTGCTTGAACTCTAATTTTCACTTTTAGTGCTTTAAATTACAATTGGAACACTGCTAATTAGCAAGTATCATGATTCACGACCACAGCTGATTCGTTTGAAATTCAAAAGTTTGGCGTAATTTGTGGACTGGAATGTTATAACATGTTTCATGTTTTCTAGCATCAATAGAAAAAAGACATAAATCCCCCTAAAACTTATCTGCTAATACCTGATAGCTTTATGAAATTCAATTCCTTTTAAACTTCAAAATTAAATTACCAATTCTCATCTCAGTAATAAGAGTAATGTGAACATTTTCGTTTCTGGATACTTTTCAAAATTAATCTTTACATATCCACCAATCAATTAAGCAACTAAACCGATATTATTGCCGACAAAAACGAAAAATGGGAAATCAATCTTCCGATTTAATTGAACATTAACATGAAACTCTGACAGAAATTGAAACGAGGAAGAAAGGCAAGAAACAATGAGGATTTTGGGTAGGCTTAGAAATGAGGTTTGATTTAGGAATTAGGGGTATTTGCTTAGGAATGGGTCGGGTTATTATTTGGGACGGGTTGGAATTTAATTAATTATATTTTAGTTGTGGTTGACAATTTTTTTAAAAAAATTATTCATTAAATGATGTGGACCAATCTCAAAGCGAGCGGTAAAACAACACTCAACTCTGGCAAAATAAGATTGAACATAATTGACATCTAAGTTGTTTGGGAATTGAGGGTAAAGAATTACAGATGAAGTTTAATTGCTATAGTGATTTATGAGTGATTTAATGTGTTTTCTAAGCATCAATATAATGTTCTTTTATGTTAATTTACAAGTCTTGGCCAATTGCAAGACGTGTTTGTATTATAACGTAAATATAATTTTGCACAAATTCAATGAATATGGATAAAATTTAAATAGTGACCCATGCACAAACTGGAAAATAAGTATCTTCATTGAAAGCTGATGAGTCGCCCACTTATAAGTTATAATCGAGTTCTTTGGGCTTTCTTGAACAGGGGCTAGGACTAGTGGACACCTAATGTATAGATGGCCACCAAAAAGATAATACTAGCTCGTTTTTGTAGTTTGAATCCACTAAACATTATTAAAGGAACATAAAGACTCCAAATTGCCAAGTAATTATGCTTATGAGGACCTAATTTTGTTAATGTTAATGTTAAAGTAGTTCATCTCACTGTGCCGAACTGTTCTACCTTTTTACATTGTTAAGAAAATCATGTTCTTTACTTTTAAAAAAAAATCAAAGTTTTTGATATTTTCTACTAATTGTTGAAAAATGTTTAAATTATCTTCTATTGCACTTAAAGTAACTTTAAGCATTTTCAAATACATACATTAATGTGTTGATGTGACCTTAGCTAAGAGAATAATAAAAACTCATTCGTTCCTGATGTTTACATCAAATCATATTAATTTACTATGGTTACGATAAATTAAGTTGAAAACATAGTATTAAATAACTTGATTTAGTATATATGAATACGTGTGTCATGCACTCATTGGACTAATGTAAAAATCAGGTGCGGTTTAGTTTTTATCGACAAAATATAAAGTCCCTGCTAAATCAAAATCAGAGACCATGTTTCATAATTGAGCTGTGGGCCTAAAATCCAGTCCACACCTTGCAGAATGGGTTATATAAAGCCCATCAGCAATTCTCTTGCCCTCTTGTCAATTTTTTCTCTTTACCTGTTACTAGTACTAATATTTTTTTTTACATGTTACTACACTGATTGTCAATTCTTGCGGTGTCAACAACTTGTCTCCTTGAGCTGTTTGCTGCTTATACATTTATAATTGATGCATATGCCATTTGGTACTTATTGTATCGGGTAGATTAATATATTAGATATTAAAAATAGTATCTTAATAAGATTTATATAATGTTCCGATCGACTAATTTTTGTCTTCTAGTTCTAGGGATAAATAATCGAGATCATCAATTTTAACACAATCGATTGTGACGAAAGCGCTGAGAACATCCTTTATAATGGCTCTATAATAGGAGTACTTGTAGCTGACACAACTCACAAGATTGATTTTTTAATTATATAAGTGAGTTTTTCAAAGTACTACAATTAATTTATTATAAAGACAAGATGTTGTTTGTTACGTAGTGCTTGGGTTGAATTTCCAAAAGATAAAAGAAAATAGCCCTAAATAGAGGTGATAAAATTAGTTAATGAAAAATATAACTTGCCGAACTTTTAAGTTTGGGCGGGTTAACTCATCCAATTTGACACGCTAAATACATCCCATCTAAAATTAGATTGATATATAGCACATTTGATCAGTTAGAAATCATGTCTAGACTTTAATTTTGTTGACATGTTCTTTTTGGCAAAAATTGGGCCGATTGAATTATGATCAATTGTTTCACTTTTCACTTTTCCCTTTACAAGGACTAGTCTTTAATTTTCCCCTCAAATGGAACTTATGCCTATTGGGGCATAAATTCTTTAAAGGGTTCAACACAAGTTGTGTTGGATTCCTTAAAGCACTTATGCTCCAATAGACATAAATTTCATTTTATGAGAAAAAACTAAAGACCAGCACAAAATAGGGCAAAGTGCAAATGACCCCAATTGTTTAGTCCATTTCGGCCCAAATAATGACCTACTCAATTATTAATTCAACTCATTTAATCCGTCCAAATTCAACTCAACACACTCATTTGTCATTCATGGTTCTAAGTTCTAACTTCTAAACATACATGCATGGCCTAATGAACCCTGCAAATAAGGGGCCCTTTATCTCTTATTGGTGTTGTTGCTGCTTAGGTTGAATAATTCCCCCAAAAAGAAAAGAAAAATAATTCAAGTATATACATGCATGGACATTGCAAATAATTCATCAAGTGGCAATACAAAAATAGTAGTAAATAAATTAAGATATACTACAATTTATTTAAAATTTGTTAACCAAAGCAAAAGGAATTCGAGTTTTTGTTACATTGCACATCTTAATTTCAACGAAAACCAAAAACAAAATGGATAAGATTTAATTTTAGCTTAGCTTTCAAGTACCGCGATGATTTGGGAAAGTATTGAAGGAAAGCCCCATTACTGGAACAGCAAAAGAGGTCTCAAACAAAAGTCGTCGTTGAAATGCATCAATTGCTTCGTGCCCTTCCATTATATCTTTCACCGACGACTCATAATATTCTTTTACCTTTTTAAGCATACGTATGTATTGCAATTTTAACCACTTCAATCGGACACGTCTGAAAATCTTCACCAGAGAAAATCTTCGCCGCTGCTTCTTCCCTCCAGCTCCGCCGCCGAGACGGACTATCGGTAACTTCTTCCGTCGTAAAGATATTTTGCGACGAGCCTGACTGAATAAGGTTGTGGTATTGGTACGAGTTACACTTTTGTTGAAGCTATTTTGGTCGGAAGACATTATTGTTATGATGTTTTACTTTTTGTTTCAGTTCTATCTGTTGTGAGAGTGGAAAAGAACTTTTGTTGAACTAATCATATAAGGAGAGATTGAGACAGAACAAGAGTTGACCATGAGCTGCATTATGTATGGCAATTGTCTCTTCTCAATTTCTTCAATAAGTGATCCGTTCATTCCAAGAAAAAATATGTGGTTGTAAATTGTAATTATGAGAGGAGTATAATATTGTTAACACTAAAAAAATACTCTTAAGTGTTTAGCCGAATCAAGTGTCAGTCGAATATGAGAACCTTAAAATGAGCAGGCAACATAATTCTAAGTCGATAACCGAACTGACTCTTAACCGAATCTATTAGTCTTAGCCCTCGGCTAAAAATGTTTCATCGGCTATTACGGTAGCCCAACCGAGTCATAATTTCGAGGAAAACAACTGAGACCCACACATATTTGAACGCCTCGAAGAACAAGTCAAAGAACCTTCTAGACCCCAAGAAACGGAAACAACCAACAACAACTAGAGGGAAGTGTCATTAATCGTGCAATAGGAAAACAAGGAGTAAAAATCTACACCACCTCCTCATAGTTGGCTAGTGGATCTAGTGGGTAGTCTAATGGTTAACATAGGAGGATCACGTTTCATTTTTCTTGTAATATATATATAGAATCATTTGTACATAAAAAAGACAATCCAATCAATCAAACAACTGATTTTACATATATTCATTTTATCTTTATCGCCTTTACTGCACTCTAGCTGTATTTATGTTTCTTGTCATTTAGTTTACTCAATCACCATCCTAACGCTTTCTGGAGTAGCTGGGGAACCCATAAGTCGATAACCGAACTGACTCTTAGCCGAATCTACTAGTCCTAGCCCTCGGCTAAAAATGCTTCATCGGCTATTATGGTAGCCCAGCCGAGTCATAATTTCGAGGAAAATGACTGAGACCCACACATATTTGTACGCCTCGAAGAACAAGTCAAAAAAACTTTTAGACCCCAATAAACGACAACAACCAGCAACAACTAGAGGGAAGTGTCATTAATCGTGCAAGAGAAAACCAATAAGTAAAAATCGGCACTACCTCCTCATAGTTGACTAGTGGATCTAGTGGGTAGTCTAATGGCTAACATATGAGGATCACATTTAATTTTTCTTGTAATATATATATATAGGATCATTTCTACAGAAAAAAGACAATCCAATCAATCAAACAACTGATTTTACGTATCTTCATTTTATCTTTATCGCATTTACTGCACTCTAGCTGTATTTATGTTTCTTACCACTTAGTTTACTCAATCACCATCCTAACGCTTTCTGATCCAAATGAATGTCATGCCGAAACAAATAAGAGCAGGAGGACTCTTTTGCCTTAATAGTCGATTCCAAGGCGCCTATGGCAGAGTAATAGCCTTTATCTCCGCTCGGATCCTCTCCAAATTGGCTCGCAGTTTTAACAGCTGCTCCTGCAATTCATTCCTTCAGCTGACATTCTGTTGCCTTTCTGCATTCACCTCATTGAAGGAAGTCTGAATGTGGTTCTTCTCTTGCCGAAGAGACCCCAAGTGTTGCACAACAGCGACCGTATCATCATGGCTATATTTGGCCATTTTGTGTAAGGCAAATAAGTCATTAGAGTCAAAGCCATGTCATTATAGGCAGTTACCAAAGCTGGGGAATCCTTTGCTTTTTTTGACAATCGGAATAGAGAAGCCCTCAAAGCATGGAACTCTTCTTTGCTAGTCGGGATTCCTATGGCAAGAGACTCCTCAACTCGCTCGCGATGAATGTCAACAGGCGAATATGGTGAAGGTGTAATATCGACTGAGCCAAAATATTGCAGAAGCACGTCTTCAGGGATGATCTCGGCTTGCGTTTCTGAGTCATCAATTGGGTTGGTTTCAGTTGAGGGATTATCTCCAACCGTCTCATGTACAGAAAGGACAGGTTCATAATAGAGACAAGGGTTTGGAAATAGTGAAGGACCAAGCATAAGAGAAAAGGTATACCTCTACGATTGTATCAACATAAAAATCTTCGGCTGCCTTAACAGGAGAAATGTTGGTCTTGAAGACAGCCGATAATGGATCCTACGGATGAGTTGAAGCATGAGCCGAAGAGGACGACCCTTCAATATGAAGAAGGGCATCGAATGCTTTCTGCGACCGTTTGCATCTCGTTAGTTGTGGTCCCTGAAGGGCAAACAGAAAACATAAATGTTGAAAGGTAGTCGATGCGAAGGTATTTACGTCAGACAAGGGATATACCTCGATTTCCGCGACTTCCTCATCGGAAACAGGAACTATAGTTCTGTGGTATTCTTACTCACTACGATCTCGGATAACAACCCCTCTGCTTCGCTTGGGTTGCTTAGGAACATATTTCCTGGGTGACGGGGATTCGTTGTTAAAAGTGGTCTCCAGATCGACAAACGCTGGAAGGGATTGAGTTGATGAAAGACACATAAGAGATGTTAACCAAAAATTCACAAGAATAATCTGTCCGACACATATGTAGAAATAAATTTACCTTTTTTCTTCATTTGTCGCAACCTGATAGAAGACCTTCAGGCAGTAGGTCTAGCCGATTTAGGGGGAGCAGTTCTCATAGGGGCCTCTTTCGTCCACGGTTTAGAGGTTTCTTGGGTCTTCTTTTTCTTTGATAGGATCAGGCGATCACGGTAGACATCTAGATGAGACTGGAATAATTTCTCCTTGATTGTGTTCCACTAATGGTAAAAAACGATAATAGTATTTGCTCTCGGGGGAAACGACTGCCAGTCAAATAGGGCGAGCCTATCAAGATTGTGATCGAATATTTTCCTTGCCTTTTTTGTATCAAGAATGTAGCGCTGTGTTGAACTAACAATACTGCGGTAAGACCATGGTACGTGCTGAGTGAGACCGAATTGTCTTGCCACAAAGTTTGATCGATAGGGCTCCGTAGTCAATTTATTGTTCCTAGAAGTTGGCTTCAAACCACCCAACATATCCCTAGCCGTAAGAATACTCCCCCATGTGAGGGCTATAGTTCTCCGCTGGGAGAATGTAAGGTTGTCATCGCCTACTTTACGGACCCAATCGGGGGTGGCACATCTTTCAAGAATAGGTTGTCAATCTGTGTAATGGTCTCGAGACAAACCATGCAGGGTGGAGACCGTAGTGAAAGCATTCTGGGGCACGATGGGTGTTTTCCGAAGAGTATCGGCTAGCAACGGCGGGTTTAATGGAAACGGCGATCGTCAAAATCATCAGGAATAAACTATGAGAAATACAGGGTGATCCACAGCTGAAGGAACCACAGGGAACCGACTAAGGTATCCAGATTTTTAGAGTCCCTTAACCTTGCATGGGCATCGCCAAGAGCCATATAAAGATAAGTCAGGAAGAGAGATGCCCAACTAACATTTCCCCCCCCCTCCGAAACGGCTAGCGCCGCATAAATTTACAGCTTCTTCACGACTGTCCAATATCCTATGCAGACAAAATATCGGCTGAACCAAAAGAGCAGGAAAACATGATGCTCGGCATCGTCGACTGGAAGATGCGATATTCGACTGTTGTTGGTCATGAAGTGGCCATAGCCGGAAGAAGTCTTTGAGACCTTGATGCCCAAGTCGGCAACATCTATGTCGCCTAAGACAGGTGCTCTGATTCCTAGTATCGGGAGGCCAAGTATCGCCGTCACATCGAGCAGTGTAGGGGTCACCATTCCCTAGGGGAAAACAAAGGCGTTGGCAGTGTTCGACAAGTAACCAAGGAAAGCGTATATGAGACCAATGCATTTCCAGTCGGCCTCTCTGGCCGACTTCACTCGTTCCAACTAACCAGATTAGTTGGTAATCTTGGCGGGCCATGTACGCAGGCTAGCCGGACAGCGATCGCCGGTGAACCAATCGTAGGTAATAGGAAGGTCATAGTTTGACGGGCTAAGATAATGGGAAATGAGGAGGTCGCCCTGTTCAGATGTACCGTAGGGAGCAAAAACCAGTTGTTCATCGATAAAGGCAAAGGTAGGGGTTAGGTCATCAGCAGCCAAATCGACGTTATCTGATCCTTGAGATGGAGATGAGGATGAAGACATGGTTATCTGATTGAGGAATTAGGGTTCTTTGGAGAAAGAAAGGAATTTGGGAACAATTGAAGATTGAGTGAGAAACCTATTGGGGGGTGTCTCTCCTTAAAATATCTTTTTCTTTTGTAGATACGGCTGACACGCATTGGGGCTATTTTCTTTCAAAATGTGCGGCTGAAATGCGCCGGGATTCATTTGTGGAAGTCGAGATGCCTCGGTTAAAAGGAAGAAACTTTTTAGAGAAAATCATCATTGCATGCATTTAGGGCAAAAGTGATTGAAATGACACTCGCGGCTGCCACACAAAACGATGGCTATTTTGAATACATTAACTCAACAACCGCACTCGAGTTACTATAGGGGGCAATTGTTAACACTAAAAAAATACTCTTAAGTGTTTAGCCGAATCAAGTGTCAGCCGAAGATGAAAACCTCAAAATGAGCAGGCAACAAAATTCTAAGTCGGTAACCGAACCGGCTCTTAGCCGAATCTACTATTCCTAGCCCTCGGCTAAAAATACTTCATCGGCTATTACGGTATCCCACCTGAGTCATAATTTCGAGGAAAATGACTAAGACCCACACATATTTGGACGCCTCGAAGACCAAGTCAAAGAACCTTCTAGACCCCAAGAAACGGTAACAACCAACAACATCTAGAGGGAAGTGCCATTAATCGTGCAAGAGGAAAACAAGGAGTAAAAATTGACACCACCTCCTCATAGTTGGCTAGTGGATCTAGTGGGTAGTCTAATGGCTAACATATGATGATCACATTTCATTTTTCTTGTAATATATATATATAGGATCACTTGTACAGAAAAAAGACAATCCAATAAATCAAACAACTGATTTTACATATCTTCATTTTATCTTTATCGCCTTTACTGCACTTTAGTTGTATTTATGTTTCTTACCACTTAGTTTACTCAATCACCATCCTAACGCTTTCTGGAGTAGTTGGGGAACCCATTGCTGGAAGTTAGATTTCCACTTCCAGCCGAAATCACTTAGTTAAGAAATCAATTTGTCATCCGATTTCGTCAGCTAGACGGCAGACATTTTGGACGGGATCAAATATATATTTTTATATGTATTAAATAGTACATCAAATTTACTATGAATCATATTTTTTATGCTTATAGATTGTCTCGCCAAAATTTCAAAATTTACTCATTAAGATTTTTTTCTGATAAGTGATTTTCGAAAAAATATTTTTAGAGAAATTTGTGTTTAACTAGTTATTTCTTTTGCAATATTAGAATAACATTTTACGCTTGATCAAGGTTCCAACAATGTTTCTGAAAAAAATAATAATACTTATTTGGCAGGTGAAGAATAACTTCTACTACTACTCAAAATCATTCATTTTTTTTTCTAAAAACATGATCAAACAACAAAATAATTAGTTTTGCCTTCCACCAAAATATTTAGAAAACTTTATAAGAATCTTAACAAAAACACACTTTCCTCAAGTAGTCACACAACAACATACCTAGTAAAATCCAACACTTTGAGACAAGTAGTCAAACAAATAAACATAATTTGGCCATTATGTTTTCTTTTCTATGGAAAAAAAATTATGTTTTCTTTTCCACAATTTGTTTGTAAATACTTGTCCACAAGAGAGGAGCTCAAAATTTATTGAACTAACTTGACGGACCAAGTAGCCCTCTTGTTAGCCTACTTTTAGGCCGTTAGGCTCCACAGACTCTAAAGTCAATAAGCCTATTCAATATTTCTCTAAAAGGTGGAATCTCCCATCTAGCCCCCACACTTCGGTCCGACATGTCTGTGAATGAGGTAAATCATGGTGACTCAATTGATTTCAAAGATTAGACCAGTACCACGGCGCACAAGGGGCCCTCCTTTACTCGATTACATTGGGACATCACTAATCTCACAACTTTAGCTTGGATTTAACTTTAAATATTCTTATTTGGGAATTAAATGTGTAAATAAATATAAGAACTATATTGGTCTTGGTAACAAAGTATATAAAGTAAGTGGAGTAGGTAGTTAACTGATGTCGCATCAAATTAAAATACTTTAAAGTAGTCGTTTTATTATAGTGTTTTGTAACTAGAATAAAAACCCTCTAAAGAAAATATGTCAAATGTTCGCTTGAAAAGGACCAAACCAAGAAAATCTAATTAAGGGAATGAAAATGTTTGACAATAGCAATTAAAGCCTCTTTTTCCCTTACTATTTAGTGATGCCGGGATGAAAAATTTTCGTCCTTAATTTGATAAAATAAATATTGGATCTAACTCGATCAAATAATTAACGTATGATGAAAGGATCGTACAAGATTATAAAAAGAAATCAAAACTAATTTATGAGGTGATAATTGCATATATAAAAAATCATCTCATCCCTAAATAGCTCAATGTAGGAACTCAGTATCTCCCACGCCCATGCATGAAAGTTAACTTTGAATTCGACACAGTATGTCTGAAGTTAGATTTACCTATTAGACTTCAGGGGCGAATATCTGAACGTTAGATGCCGCGTATTTGAGTTTGACAGAGTATGTTTGTATGATATTTGTCAATTTTTTGTCTGATTTTACCAAAATTGCGTATATACACTTAATAATTTTTCAAAATCAGGTAGAACTCAAATGATATCGACCAAATAAGGCCCCTACGAATTTTTACATTCTTTTGCCAGACTGCTTCTTGACTCGGAATCGGCCCAACTTGGTTTTAAATCCAATTCTTCTAATGAGAGCCCAAATTCAGTTCAGAATTTGTTTGGTAGAAAAACACAAGTAGCCGCCCAATGCTTTTGGTCACCCCCGCGTAGTGGTAAACAATAAATAGCCCTATAGCTAGCTTTACTAAACCCAATAAAAAAAACTAATATTCCCAAAGCAACTGTGATTTAACGCTGAAAAATCTTGTCAAAAAGCCTGAAACTGATTTAACCATAAATTATTAAATACCTAGAGAAACAATTGAATTTAGAGGATCTCTCAAACACTACTTCAGTCTGAACTCAATATATACATCTTTATACACATTATACACTTAATATACAGTGTATAATTTGATATATAATTACTGCCTAATCTGTGTATAATCAATGTGTATACATTATACATTGATTATAAACTTATTATAAACAAATTATACTTAGTATGCACCAGAAAAAGATGAAAATTGAAAGAAAAAAATGCTGCAGACCAACAAAGGGAAGCAATCAGAAAACTGATAGGTGTGTACTCGGTTTGTATACCTTATACATTAACTATACACTTAAAAACACTAAATATACAGTGTATTCACACCTTGCCAAAACTTTTTTACACCATTGCTGTTGGCACATCTCTGTAGTATCTTCAGTTTTTTTCCTACCACTAGCAGTAACACCTATTAAAAAATGGATTGATGTCTCTGTTAAATACACACAATATACATGTGTATATTGGTCTCGGTTTTGCTCTGATATCATGAAAGAAATAATCCCCATGATTATTTTCATTAATTGAAAGACTATATATACAAGTTACATATTTTCATAATAGGAGAATCCTATTTCTAAAACCTTATTTTACTTGGATACTAACTATACATTTATGGTAATACGATAATTATGGTAATACAATACTAATTATATTACAACATTACCTAAACTAGGATACTAAATATTTACCATAAATTACATGGTACAATTCGGCCAAACCCGAGAGTAATTTGGAGAGCAAAACCGAGACCAATATATACATGTATATTGTGTGTTTATTGTATATATTTAACAGTTTATGTACCAAGCACCCAAAGTAGATGAAGATAAAAATTCAAATAGACCCATGACTTATGAATTTGAGAGAAAATAATATTAGACCTTTACTAATGAAGACACATAGATCTAAGGAATTAGGGGATTCAAAATGTTGAGCTCTGTATAAGAAAGAGAAAGATGATAGAGATAACATAAAGTAAAGAGTGGTGTGTGAGATATACGTTGTCCAATGCATGTGTTTACTGTATACTACTCCGTAATTATGATTTTACTAATTTGAGATTAAATACTTGGCATCCAAAAATGTAGGCTTAGATAATTAATTAATCAAAACTTATTTCCTAAAATGTAGGCCTAGTTAATGAACTATTGTGTGTTGCGATAACCGGCTAAAAAGGTAAAAGAATCATCACCGGACGGTTATAACGAGTTAGTAAACAAAGAATGGGCCACTTTTTAGTTTAATGCTAATATGGGCCGCCCGTTGAGTTAATTTCTCAATTTGTTTGCCTCTATATACACCTGGGCTTTATAATGACCCAATCTATTTATATAATAAAGCTAAACATAGACAGAGTAATATGACACTTCTTTATGATCTCCATTGATAGTTATCTTTTTCTTCTTCTTTTTTTTTTAGCCTTTTTACTATTTTTTCCATTTATGTAGAAAAACTACTAATAAATCACTCATTAAACTCTCTTAATTATTATGTTAAATATGCAATGAAAAACTGAAAATCATTGCTTCTATCTCTTAATTACACATCTCCTTTACTCTTATTTATTCCCCATTTATTTTTCAGTTTAGGAAGCCAAAGAATCTATTATTAATTGTGTAAATAACTCCTCTTAAATAGCTACCTACTAATTACAAGTATATAAATTAAACCTCAACTGAAGATGGTTAGAGATCATAATATTTTATCCCACAACCATCTTCATCCATGAATGGTGAGAATTGTCTTTATTTTCTCTTCTATTTTTTTTGCCTCATTGTTGTTTAGAATTGAGTTAATGTTTCTTATCAATTGCTTATTAACTTGGTTATAAGTTTCACAAATGGCTACTAACTGTATAGATTTAACCTCAACGGAAGGAGGTTAGAGATCTTAATCTTTGAACTACAAGTATAATCCATTCACGTATGGTGAGAATTCATTTTACTTTACTTTCCTCAAATTTTTGTTTGATTATTCTCTAGAATCAATTTTTTTTGTGTGTGGGTGGGTGTTGGTTTGTTAATTGTGAGGTGATATTGATGAAGTCAGTACTGGAGTAGCAAAATTGATAAAGAAATAGTATTATAATAGTATGTGTTTTTCATCCATTAACTTTCTGATCATCTCTTTTTTATTAGCTCGTGATATAATATTTCTAGAATATTCTTTATACATTATATTAGGTAAAATTGTAGTCCAATTGTAATTAGAAACATTAGTTACATAGTTTGTAAAAGAGAAAATAATTATGTAATACTATATATATGATACATAATAATCAATGAAAGCCAAGAGAACATATTCCTTCATGGTATCGGCAATCAAACTCTAAAATTCTCTAAAGCCGCCGACCCCATCTCGGCCGCCCAACCCTAGGCAGCCGCCCTCCCACCTCTTTTTCTACTACCTCTCGGCCGTCCTCTTCTTTCAATTGATAAATTTGTGATTTTTTCATGGAGTTCGATAAAATTATTGAATAGTATAATCTGGAGTTTTTTTTTAATCTTTTTGAATAATCGTAAAGGTGTGACTGAAGTTTACCTAGCAAAATTTAGGAAATGCAATTTTAAAGACATGCTTAGTATCATAAAGGAATGATAATTTTAATTTGGAAAGAAATGACCTGAATCGAAAGCCAATTTTGCATACTTTCGTTTATTATACATGCTTTTGTAATAAAATGAAAGAAAATAAAAGGAGAGGGAAATGATTTGTGCTACTGAAATCTTTCTTTCATTTCTACACCTTAGAAATTGAAGATGACATTGTGACCATATGGACATAGCTACTGTTAACAATAAAATTGTGAATGCAATTCTTAAATGTCACTCGTGGTGTCTTTTTATATTCATTTAATTTGTTTCTCCTACATTTCCAATTTTGTTACAATTTTCAGATTTCAATTCATCTACTTTAATTGAGAGTGATAATCAAAAAGAAAAAACGTATTTTGGTTTACACCATTAGTTAACAAAGTAAGGAAAGAAATTTCTCTATCTTATGTGCTAACACGCTTATTGTTTAAGAGAGATTATTTTTTTCTCTAATAAAAAGTATGGCATTATTTAACTCTATCAAAAGAAAATTGAATAATTATATACATATATTAGAAGTACAAAGGAAAATCATATCGCACAAATGCACATAAAGAAACCAATTAGTTTTAATAAAATACTTTACATATTGAAAAAAGTAAATTATTATAGTTATACCTCTATGAACTCAAATGTCTTTTTAACACAAAAAACTCTTAGAAGATGATTAGAAAAAAGTATAACATGAAGTGTTAATAATAAAATACCTTAAAGATTTAAAGTCTAATCTATATGGATTTGTAAATTAAAAATAATATTTAAAATACTTTTATTATTTTAGATATCATTAATATGTTTTCTTTGACTTCGCCCGGACAGATTAACTATAGTTTTGGACCGGTTCAATTGGCAAACCTGTTAACTGTACCAAGTTCATCGCAGAAAAATCCTATAACAATCGGTTCCAAGAGAAGAGTAAACTTGTTACTTAATTCAATTTAGCCAAGAAAAATTGTGATATCGAGAACCCTAGAATTTGCACTTTAGGTCCCTTGATTCAACGGCAATGGATACTGACGTCGAGATGGTTCCCGCCAGTGAAGAATCCAACGTGGCAGCACCTTCATCAACATCTGCTCCGTCTTCTTCCATTAAGAAACCGAAACGTTTTGAGATCAAAAAGTGGAACGCTGTAGCTCTTTGGGCTTGGGGTTCGTTCATATCACTTTCCTTTTTTGTACTCCCTCTGTCATAATTTATGTGACACCTACCTTTCAGATTTCGAGAGAAACTATTTTTTCTTTGACCGCGATTTTCTCATATGAGATTTAAATATTTTGAGTTGTTAATATTGTAATTTACAGTATTTTTTAAACTAGTTTCCGAATGTCCGGATTCATATGAGCTAAATTTGAATTGTGTCACATAAATTGGGACTGACACAAGGAGTAATTTTCTAGATGGTTTAGTTGTCCTGATCGATGCTGACGTGGTTTAGTGGAATTGTTGGTGCAGATATTGTTGTAGACAATTGTGCTATTTGCAGGAATCATATTATGGATCTATGTGAGTGATTCCAAATATTTGATTTGATTTAGAATAGGTTCTATTTGTTATTGAGGATTTATGTAAAACTGTAATGTCAACAGGTATTGAGTGCCAAGCTAATCAAGCTAGTGCGACGAGCGAGGAGTGCACTGTTGCTTGGGGTACGTTGTTTGTTTATCTTAATTTCATTAGTTGATACTGGTGAACAGTGACATAATTCGCTGTAATTTATGCCTTGGAATATGATATGCTTTGGGCAATCCTGTCTACAATTGTTCGGTTATGACTTGTGAGTAGGGGTGTTCATGGGTCGGTTTGGGTAGTCGTTTTTTTTAATTATTAAAACCAAACCAAACCAAATATAATATATATCCATCGGTTTGGTTCGGTTTTTCAGTTTTTAAGAAACTTAATGGTATTTTTCTCTTTCATTTCTTTTTCTACGATTAAGAAAGACGTTTTCATTATTTTTCAACTTATAACATGTTATTATTACTTTTTTATTGTGGGAACTATAATTTTTTTGTATTATGGAGAAAATATCTTAAGATCTTTAAGCTTTAACCAATTGAATAAAGTTTATAAGAAACACAATCTTTTTAAGTTAAATCTCATAAATGTTTATTTGAGTTAATGAGATTGGATTTCATAGATCTCTTTTAGTTAGAATGAGCTTTAAGTGTAAAGTTCATTAGCCTATTAGAGATAAAGAAAATTTGATAAAAAATTAAACAAAATATTTAAAATTACTTATAAAAATTAATTTATCTTCTATATATATAAGTATAAAAATTATGTATATGATTTGTCGGTTCGGTTTGGTTTTTTCTTCGGTTTGCTTTTAATAAAACCAAAAGCAAACCAAATATTATCAGTTTTTAAAAATTTAAAACCAAACCAAACCCAAATAACTCTCGGTTTATTTGATCGGTTTGGTTCGGTTTGCGGTTTGGGTCTGTTTCTAACCAAACCGTGAACACCCCTACTTGTGAGTACATGTCCTGTCAAAAGAGCTTCCTGCTTGTCTTAAGATATTAGGCCTGGACATATCAGTTGTATGCACCTTTAGATATACATTAGCATATTGTATATTTTATGGTGAATAAGTTGTAATCAGACTTGATTCTTGGTTCCTAAAGAGTTACTTTCCATTTGTTCTAAAGGAGCTAAACATCCATTGTCCACAAAGCTTTGGCCTAGTCTTTCACTTAATAACAAAGTAATTCATTGTCTACTATCATCCTTGAACTAAGCATATCTGTTTGTGGTGCATAATCTAAGCATATCTTTTTGTAAATCCATCTCATCTTTCTTTTTGTTTCATCTGCCTTTCTCCAATCTCCCCCTCTTATCGCCAGAGCCCACATGTATATCCCTCCATTGCCTGTCCTTTCACTCCTTTATACTTCCATCTGACGAGACTTTTGTAATGTATTCACCTTCTTTTGCTGCTAAGTCTGCACATAGTCTTTCCCCTTTGGTATTCCTTTCTCCATGTCTTCTTTCTAATATCTATTACGGTTGGTTAATCTGATGAGGCTAGAGACCTGAGAGTTTTTCCGTGTGTGTTTCTTTCTACCACTTTCCTCCTCATCCCCATACCCCTATGTCTAGAGTGGAACCTTTATTTTACTATGGAAAACCAATCAACCAATTCTTTCATTACAATTTTATTTGCTCAAACTAGTTTAATGGTTTAACCAAAAGTCAAGCGGACTGAAAGCACCAAATCCAAATTCTAACACACAAAAATCTTGCTAAGAATTTTATAAAAGGTAACCAGGAAAGTGGATAGGTGTTAATTTCTTAGGATTATTGGTGTGGGCTTCTTCTCTGGTAATAGTGTGAAGGGGAGAGAAGGGTTTCTCGGAGTTGACACAAGTGAACACCTTTTGTGTGGAGAGGGCTGGATATTTGCTGATCCAATCATATTTTACTGCATCGCACTTCTTAATGCCAAAGTCCACACATATATCCCTCCATTGCCGTCCTCTCCCTCCTTTGTCCTTCCATTCAATTAAACTTTTGCAATGTATTCACCTACTAGAGCTGCTAATTCTGCCCACATACTGTCATTTCCCTTTGGCACTGCTTTCTCCATGTCTTCTTTCGCATTTCTATTAAGTCAGCTTATTCTGATGAGGCTTGAGATTTGAGAGTTTTCCTGTGGTGTAATTTCAACCCTTTTCTCTATCTACTTCCGTTTCTCAAGCAGACACACCACGATTCTCCCCATCGCTAGAGGAGAATTAGAAATCGAAGAGCTTCACAAACTCCAATTCAACCCAAACTTTGAGTCTTATCTCTTACCTTGAGCAAAACAATAAGAACAGGGGAAATTGAGAAAAAACTGAAATCAAAACAGAACTTGTTGCAGTAATCTAACATTTATGAATATCCCCCTTAAACCTTATAACATTCAATCCTAAGCTTTGAATATTTAGTTGCGACCAAGTATAATGTCTTCTTATAAACCACTTAAACAGTCAGATAAACTCTTAGAGTTCAAAAAGAATAACTTCTTACATTAAGGTCATACACATTACAGTAGTACTTTTTTTTTATGATCTAAAAAAGTACCTTATTTTTAGGAGTTAAGAATTAAGGATTTCTGTTGGGTATTACAAAGGATTTGCAGAAACGGAAATTACAAGTAACTGCTTACGTAAGAATTGAAATTACAATTCAACTAGAAAACTGGAAATTACAATATAACAATAAAACTGAAATTACAATATTTGTTGAACAAGACCGGAAACTGCTTTGATTTTTGCTGAGTCGAGTGTGGCACTCTGTCCTTAAGACAATATTGCCCCGTATGTATCCTTTATACGTTCCGGACAATTCGTCTCCCAAGATAAAACAGCAAGGAACAATTGAGCAAAGGAAACTCAAAAGCTACCGTGAAGAATATTGAATAAGAAATGATGCTTGGAAGATTAGGAAGAAAACTGCTTTGCCTTGCTTTCTGCTTTGTGTAAATTCGTGTATATCAAGTGTGTCTCAACAATGGTGTAAGGGGTGTTTATATAGGAGGAAGAGGGGCTGTTTGACTGCCTCCATAACAGCCATTATTGGCCAAATAATGACCATTATGGAGGTAGTAAAGCCACCAAATAAATGGAGAAAACTGCCAACGGATTGGCCATTAGTGGAGGGGTAATTCAGCCAAAATAAATGGTCAATTGAGTCTGGAACGTTTCTGTTCTGGACCGTCGAAATTCTGATTTTCTGAAAAACTTCAGGGACCAAACTGTACATCTTGAAACTTCAGGGACCAAACTGTACATCTTGAAACTTCAGGGACCAAACTGCACATCTGAAAGAATTCTGGTCCAAACTGCACATCTGAAACTTCTGGGATCAAACTGTACTTCTGACAAAGTTTTCTGGCCCAAAAAGATAATATCAGAAGGCCCACAGCCCACAGCCCACGACCCACGACCCACGACCCACGACCCACGACCCGTGGACCCGTGGACCCGTGGACCCGAGGACCCGAGGACCCGAGAACCCGAGAACCCGGAACCCGGAACCGGAGCCGGACCGGACGGGCGGGCGGCGGCGGCGCGCGTGTGGTCTTTCCTTGAACCGAAGCACATCTAGGTCCTCCCTCCTTTAAACACATGGGATACCCCTTGGGGTCCCAAACCCCAAACACATTTCGAGTCTTATATACACAACAATTCTTTCTTCCTCTACCGATGAGGGAGAATTGAACACAACACCACACTTTCCATGCTTCAAACACCTCACTTCGTGAACCAATATCTCTTTCATTTCTCAATGAGAGTTGTCGATGCTTGCGGCTACGGTTATCTACGTACTTAGTACATCACGTATGTGAAGAACCTGATTCTCCAACATACGTAACACTAGTGTTTAAGCCGTTAAAGTTGGTCGGTCGCAACTCCCGCCAAAGGCTAATTTCCAACAATCCTCTTGAAAGAGATTTTGGCGCACTCACGTGGTGTCTTTTCATTTCCAAAGAATATTTCAAATGAGCGATGTTGCATAAGGAGAGGTAGCATGGGCTTTGAACTTTCCATAGTTGAATACCATCGGACTTACTTACTGCGCGGTGAACGTGATGTCTTGAACCGTCAGTGTTTAGTGTAAGCCAAGTCAATGGTACCAACACAACAAATTCCTTACTCTCTTCTTCGTAATGTTTTGTCCGCTTTGGCCATGGACAACGCCTTGGATTCTTAAGTGCGTTCATCTTGAGGCGGCCCGTCCTCGCACTTAAATAGGTGGTCTCCTACAAGGTATCTGCTATACCCCACTTCACAAGTGTTAGGAACCGTTAAAAGTTTCCCAAAACCTAACCTCAACCGCTGAGGAGCATTACAGGTTTTGAAAACTTAACCTTTACCCACACCTGCAGATAGCACTTAAAGTCTATCGCGGGAGCGGCTTTGGATTTGGAGTTTCTTTTCGTAAATCACTATCCGAAGTGCTCATACTTCCACCGAAGCGATCAATCGAACCTTTACAACCGTTTTCCCATTGAACCAAATTACCGGATCTCCGGTTAAGTAAGGTTGGGTTACCGCCATTGTATTAGTCCTTATATTTTGGGTTTTAAGCCCATTCCCACAAACAGGCAAGCCATCCGATCTTTGGGTAAGCCGCTTTGTCAATGGGTGCTATATTATCCTTTGACTTGATGTAATCAATGGATATTATACCCGTGGTGATCGATTGCCTAACGGTCTTATGCCTCCGTCGAATATGACGAGACTTGCCGTTGTACATAGCATTCCGTTGCCGCTTCCTGAGCCATTGTACCGCGGTGGATCATTACCGAAGGTACGGGTTTGTTCCAACACGGAACATCCTACAGAAGTCATGAAGCCACTCGACCTTCTTCTCCGCTTTGTCTAAAGCGATAAACTCCGATTCCATTGTGGATCGGGCGATGCAAGTTTGCTTAGAGGATTTCCAAGACACGGCCCACCACCAATTGTAAATACATACCCGGCTGGTGGACTTGGTGTTCTCTATATCGGATATCCGGTTTGCATCACTGTACCCTCTAGTGCAATTTGGATATCTCGAATAGTGTAACCCGTAATTTAACGTGTATTTGTGTATTGTAATACCCGATTCAACGCCTTCCAGTGATTATCACTCCGGATTACGGGTGAACCTAGCTAACTTATCGATTTGCGTAGCAATATCGTGTCAGTGCGGTTTGTTATATACATCAAACTACCGATCACCGCATATCGCTCCTGGTATACAGTGCACCAAGATTTTTATCAAGCTTTTGATTTGTATCCATTGGTGACTTTATCGGTGGTATCTAGCATCTCAAACTTTCTCAAAACATCCTCGATGTAGTGAGACGAGATAAGACCACGGCCGTCAGGCGTCTTAGAGATCTTAATCCCTAAGATGACATCTGCGATACCCATATCCTTCATGTCGAAGCATTGTTTCAACATGTTCTTAGTCTCTAGGATTACCCTAGATCGCTTCACTCGTGATTAACATGTCGCCTACATACGGGCATATCATAACAAACGAGTCGAGTTACCTTTCGTGTAAACACATTTATCACACTCATTAATGGCGAACCCCTTCGATAGTAGAGTACTATCAAATTTTTTCGCCATTGCTTCTGGCTTGTTTCACCGTCACAGATTTGATAAGTCGGCGGACTTTCTTCTCTTGCCCTTGAACCACGTACCCTCGGGTTGGTCCATATAGATTTCTTCTTCCAAATCGCCGTTTAGGAAGGCCGCCTTAACATCCATCCGTGTATCTCAAGGTCACGCAAAGTCGCGATCGCAATAAATACCCGTATGGATGTCATTCGGGATACCGGGAGTAGGTATCAAAGTAGTCAAAGCCTTACGTCTGGCCGATAGCCCTTGACTACCAACCTGGCCTTGTACTTGTCTATAGACCCATCTCGCCTTGTATTTCGCTTGAGTATCCACTTACACCCCAATCGGTTTATTTCCGAGGAAGATCAACCAACTCCCTGTATGGTTGTGCGAATGGAGCTTATTTCACTCTCAATAGCTTCTTTCCAGGCGGTGTACGGAGTTGACAACGCCTTAGCAATTGTCCTTGGTTCATCATTAACCATATAAGCTACAAAGTCGGGACCAAAGGATTTATCCTTCTGGCCCTTTTACTTCGCCTTAGATCCATCTCTGAGTCTCCAAGTCCCGAGAATGGAACACTAGATTAGGATGTTCACCACCTCGAGATTCGCTAGATCTCAACCATTCGGTCCGCGATCAAGGACTCCGGTTCTTGAAGAGCTTTGTGCATAACCGTTTGAGAGAGGTTATGTCTTTCTCCTTTCTAGGAAAGGTACTTTCAAAGAATAAAGCATTCCTTGATTCCATTATTGTACCCTGGTGGATATCCTGGAATATCCGACTTATGCACTAAGAAGCGATAAGCACTATCTATTTGCATATCCAATGAATATGCAATCTACGATCTTAGGCCCAATCTTGACCGCTTTGGCTTGGGTACTTCAACCTTTGCCGGACAACCCCACACCTTAAAGTATTTGTAGGTGGGTTTCTTTCCTTTCCATGATTCATATGGAGTTTGTCCTTACCCTTGTGGGACTCGTTAAGAATCATATTAGCGGTAAGGCGGCTCCCCCACATGTTTTGGGAAGGCCAGGAATTGATAAGCAAGGCATTCATCATTTCCTTTAATGTGCGGTTCTTACGTTCCGCCACACCGTTTGATTGAGGAGAGTATGGAGCCGTCGTTTGATGAATAATGCCTTCTTGGGCACAATACTCCTCAAAAGGCGCGACATATTCTCGCCCTCTATCGCTACGAATCGATTTAATTGAGGCTAAGTTGATTCTCAACTTACGCTTTGTAACGTCAAACGCTTCAAAGGCTTCTTCCTTAGTTTCCAACAAGTAAAGGTAACAATACCTTGTGCTATCATCTATAAATGTCACAAAGTACTTGTTCCCCCCTGTAGTTTGTGCAAACTTCAAATCACATATATCTGTGTGAATAAGCTCTAGAGGAGCGGTATTCCTTTCGACGGATCGAAAGGAAGCTTAGTAAGTTTTGCCTCTACGCACACCTCACACTTATGTTGAGGGTTTACGTCGATAGGACTGCAATAACTCCATCTTTACCACCTTTGAATAGACTTGTAGTTAACGTGTCCCTGTCTATGATGCCATAAATTAGAAGACTCGAGCAAATAAGAAGAAGGTTCAACTTTATTTCCTTGGCCTTGTCTGACATGGCATTCACTTTGAAGAGGCCTTCACATGACAAGCCCTCCCCACAAATGTGCCATTTTTAGTGAGTACAAATTTATTTGATTCAAACACTAGCCTAAAACCAAAGATTAACCAATAAAGGTCCGTAAACTAGATTTCTTCTAATCTCTGGGCGTCGCATCACTTCCTTCAGAGTGAGTTCCTTGCCTAAGTCATCTTCAGACCACCTTTCCAACCCCTAGCACGTCCGAAGAAGCGTTGTTGCCCCATGAACAACTTTGTCGGAGACCAGGAGTGCGTGGAGAAAGGCATCTTTGTTGGAACAGATGTGTCTTGTTGCACTGTGTCCACCCACCACTGCATTGGATTCTCCACCAAGTTGGCTTCTAGCACCACTGAGAGATCCTCAATCATGTCATCCAGAGCGTGTCCTTGACGCGTTAGCGAGCCTTGCCTTTCGACTTGGCTTTGTTGCTCGATCTTGAGCTTGCGGCATTCCTTGATCCTATGACCAGGTTTCCCACGGTGACGATATTACCTCAACGTCTCACGCCGCGGGCTTTGCCGTCTTTGTGGAACTTCCGCTTGTTGCTTGTTTTCCCTTTGGCCTCGGCCAGATTCGCCTTTGCCTCGTAATGTTGTCTACTCTTTGGCAAGGTCTTCTTATTATCTTCCCGAATTTGCGGTTTGATAACAAGCTCTTTCAAAGGTCATTTCCTTTGTCTTGAGTTTCAAGTAACTCATAAACTCATTCCACGAAGGAGGTAACTTTTCAATCAACGATGCAACCAAAAGCGCTCGTTTGGCTTTAGTCCTTCCAAATCCAGGTGATGTAAAATCATTTGGAATTCTGGACTTGGGACATCAACTGTTTCTTGTCCACCATTTGGAATTTTAGAAATTTCCCAACGATGAACTTCTTAGTACCCGCGTCTTGTGCGTTGTACTTCTTTGCGCTTTTCCCACGCTCTTTGGCGGTGCCAACGGTAGAATATACCCGTGTAGAGGGTCTGCCAAGCGATTCAATATATAGTTCTTGGACATGAACTCCCAATGATTCCATGCGTCCGCAACCATCTTCATGACATTAATGACATGGATACGAACGCGCCCTCCACCCGTTTCATTAGGCGAAGAGTCCGCTTCATGTCCAGCTTGTGGAGGATCTTCCGTAAGGAATCGGGCCATGCCCATAATCATATAAAACAAAGATCTTTTCGCCATCTTTTGAATTCGATCCCATGAATTTTTCAGGCGATCATGGTGGTGTGAAGAAGAGGGTGGAGCTCCGATGGCGGAAGCGGCAGTGTTGGCCTTGAGCGATGTGGCGGCCGGCGCGGCGCGGGTTCTGCCGCCGATGGCGGCGATGGGGAAGGCGGCAACGTTGCCTCGAGAGGCGGCGGCGATGCGCGGAACATCGGTCATATTTCAACCATGTTATTGCGATTACCGTAAGCAAATATTGTCTTAAGTTGTTGGGTATTACAAAGGATTTGCGAGCGGAAATTACAAGTAATCGCTACGTAAGAATTGAAATTACAATTCAACTAGAAAACTGGAAATTACAATATAACAATAAAGCGAAATTACAATATTTGTTGAACAAGACCTAAACTGCTTTGATTTTCTTTGAGTCGAGTGTGGCACTGTCCTTAAGACAATATTGCCCGTATGTATCCTTTATACGTTAGGACAATTCGTCTCCCAAGATAAAAGCGACAAGGAACAATTGAGCAAAGGAAACTCAAAAGCTACCGTGAAGAATATTGAATAAGAAATGATGCTTGGAAGATTAGGAAGAAAAGCGCTTTGCCTTGCTTTACGCTTTGTGTAAATTCGTGTATATCAAGTGTGTCTCAACAATGGTGTAAGGGTGTTTATATAGGAGGAAGAGGGGCTGTTTGATCGCTTCCATAACAGCCATTATTGGCCAAATAATGACCATTATGGAGGTAGTAAAGCCACCAAATAAATGGAGAAATCGCCAACTGATTGGCCATTAGTGGAGGTGTAATTCAAACAAAATAAATGGTCAATTGAGTGTCGAACGCTTCTGCTCGACCGGTCGAAATTCGATTTTCTCAAAACTTCAGTGACCAAATCAGACATCTTGAAACTTCAGGACCAAATCAGACATCTTGAAACTTCAGGGACCAAATCGCACATCTGAGAGAATTCTCGTCCAAATCGCACATCTGAAACTTCGGGATCAAACTGCATTTCGACAAAGTTTTCTGCCCAAAAAGATAATATCGTAAGCGCCCACACCACAAAACACCACGACTACCACGACTATCGACTCCACGACCCACGACCCACGACACCCGTGAACCCGGACCCGTGGACCCGAGGACCCGAGGACCCAGAACCCGAGAACCCTGAACCTCAATCGGAAACCTGACTGACGGCAAGTGCATGGCGGGCCAAGGTGGTCTTTCTGAACCGCTACATCTAGGTCCTCCTCCTTTAAACACACGGATACCCCTGGGGTCCCAAACCCCAAACACATTTCGAGTCTTATATACACAACAATTCTTTTCTTCCTCTACCGGCTTATGAGAATTGAACACAACACCACACTTTCCATGCTTCAAACACCTACTGCGTGAACCAATATCTCTTTCATTTCTCAATGAAATTTGACGATTCTTCGTCTACTTAAGTATTCTACGCATTTAAGTACACATCACGCATGTGTGAAGAACCTGGGATTCTCCAACATACGAACACCAGTGTTTAAGCTGCTAAAGTTGGTCGGGTCGCAACTCCCGCCAAAGGCTAATTTCCAACAATCCTCTGAAGAGATTTTGGCGCACTCACATGGTGTCTTTTTCATTTCCAAAGAATATTTCAAATGACCGATGTTGCATAAGAGAGGTAGCATCACCTTGAACCTTCCATAGTTGAATACCATCTGACTTGCATTTATCGCTACGAACGTGATGTCTGAACCGGCCGCTGTTTAGTAAGCTGTCAATGGTACCAACACAACAAATTCCTTACTCTCTTCTTCGTGAATGTTTTGTCCGCTGGCTACGGACAACGCCTTGGATTCTAAGTGCTCATCTGAGGCCTCGCCCTCGCACTTAAATAGTGGTCTCCTACAAGGTATCCCGCTATACCCCACTTCACAAGTGTTAGGAACCATTAAAAGTTTCCCCAAAACCTAACCTCAACCGCTGGCGAGCATTACAAAGTTTTGAAAACTTAACCTTTACCCACATCGCAGATAGCACTTAAAGTCTATCGCGAACGCTTTGGATTTGGAGTTTCTTTTCGTAAATCACTATCCGGTGCTCATACTTCCACCGGCTTATCAATCAACCTTACAACTTCGCTTCCCATCGAACCAAATTACCGGGATCTCCAGCTCGTAAGGTGTCAGTTACCGCTGATAGTCCTTATATTTTGGGTTTTAAGCCCATTCCCCAGATGCAAGCCATCTCGATCTTTCGGGTAAGCCCTTTGTCAACGGGTTCGCTTATATTATCCTTGACTATGTAATCAATGGATATTATACCCCGGGTGATCGGGCTGCCTAACTATTTTATGCCTCCGCCGAATATGACGCAGACTTGCCGTTGTACATAGCATTCCTGCGTCTCTTCCTGTGAGCCGATCGACCGTCAGCAGCCGATCATTAACCGGGCGCACGGTTTGTTCCAACACTAACATCCTCTAAGTCAGCCGCTGGCCACTCACCTTCTTCTCCTCGCTTTGTCTAAAGCGATAAACTCCGATTCCATCAGGATCAAGCGATGCAAGCTCATGTTAGAGGATTTCCAAGACACAAATTCTACCCACCAATTGTAAATACATACCCACCGTGGACTTGGTGTTCTCTATATCGATATCCGCTTTGCATCATCGCACTCTAGTACACCGATATCTCTAATAGTGTAACCCGTAATTTAACGTGGTATTTCGTATTGTAATACTCCGATTCAACGCCTTCCAGCCGATTATCACTTGACACGTGAACCTAGCTAACTTATTGATCACAGAAGCAATATCGTGCTCGTGCGCTTGTTATATACATCAAACTACCGATCACCGCGCATATCGCTCCTGGTATACAGTGCACCAAGATTTTTATCAAGCTTTGATTTGTATCCATTGGTGACTTTATCGGTGAACTGCCTAGCATCTCAAACTTTCTCAAAACATCCTCGATGTAGTGAGACTGAGATAAGACCACCGTCAGGACGCCTTAGAGATCTTAATCCCTAAGATGACATCTGCGATACCCATATCCTTCATGTCGAAGCATTGTTTCAACATGTTCTTAGTCTCTAGGATTACCCTAGATCGCTTCTCGTGATTAACATGTCGCCTACATACGTGCATATCATAACAAACGAGTCGAGTTACCTTCGTGTAAACACATTTATCACACTCATTAATGGCGAACCCCTTCGATAGTAGAGTACTATCAAATTTTTCGTGCCATTGCTTGGCTTGTTTCACGCATGCAGATTTGATAAGTCGGCTGCACTTTCTTCTCTTGCCCTTGAACCACGTGACTTCGGGTTGGTCCATATAGATTTCTTCTTCCAAATCGCCGTTTAGGAAGGCCGTCTTAACATCCATCCGTGTATCTCAAGGTCACGCAAAGTCGCGATCGCAATAAATACCCGTATGGATGTCATTCGATACCGGGAGTAGGTATCAAAGTAGTCAAAGCCTTCGTCTGGCCGATAGCCTTGACTACCAACCTGGCCTTGTACTTGTCTATAGACCCATCCGCCTTGTATTTCCGCTGAGTATCCACTTACACCCCAACGGTTTATTTCCTGAGGAAGATCAACCAACTCCCAGGTATGGTTGTGCGTAATGGAGCTTATTTCACTCTCAATAGCTTCTTTCCGCAGCGGTGCTTCGGAGTTGACAACGCCTTAGCAATTGTCCTTGGTTCATCATTAACCATATAAGCTACAAAGTCGTGACCAAAGGATTTATCCTTCCTGGCCCTTTTACTTCGCCTTAGATCCATCTCTGGAGTCTCCAAGTCCCGAGAATCGAACACTAGATTCCTGATGTTCACCACCTCGAGATTCGCTAGATCAACTATTCGGTCCGGCGCCAAGGACTCTTGCCTGAGAGCTTTGTGCATAACTTCGCTTTGAGAGAGGTTATGTCTTTCTCCTTTCTAGGAAAGGTACTTTCAAAGAATAAAGCATTCCTTGATTCCATTATTGTACCCTGGTGGATATCCGAATATCCGACTTATGCACTAAGAAGCGATAAGCACTATCTTTGCATATCCAATGAATATGCAATCTACGCCTTAGGCCCAATCTTGACCGCTTTGGCTTGGGTACTTCAACCTTTGCTGCACAACCCCACACCTTAAAGTATTTGTAGGTGGGTTTCTTTTCCTTTCCATGATTCATATGGAGTTTTGTCCTTACCCTTATGGGACTCTCAAGAATCATATTAGCGTAGTGACGCTTTCTCCCACATGTTTTGGGAAGACCTAATTGATAAGCAAGGCATTCATCATTTCCTTTAATGTGCGGTTCTTACGCCCGCCACACCGCTTGATCGGCGAGAGTATGAGCCGCCGCTTGATGAATAATGCCTTCGGGGCACAATACTCCTCAAAAGGCGCTACATATTCTCCCCTCTATCGCTACGAATGGATTTAATTGTAGGCTAAGTTGATTCTCAACTTCGCTTTGTAACGTCGAAACGCTTCAAAGGCTTCATCCTTACTTTTCAACAAGTAAAGGTAACAATACCTTGTGCTATCATCTATAAATGTCACAAAGTACTTGTTCCCCCTCTAGTTTGTGCAAACTTCAAATCACATATATCTCTGTGTGAATAAGCTCTAGAGGAGCGGTATTCCTTTCGACGGATCGAAGGAAGCTTAGTAAGTTTTGCCTCTACGCACACCTCACACTTATGTTGAGGGTTTACGTCGATAGACGGCAATAACTCCATCTTTACCAAACCTTTGAATAGACTTGTAGTTAACGTGTCCCTAATCTATGATGCCATAAATTAGAAGACTCAAGCAAATAAGAAGAAGGTTCAACTTTATTTCCTTGACGCAATACGCGTATATGGCATTCACTTTGAAGAGGCCTTCACAGACGAAGCCCTCCCCACAAATGTGCCATTTTAGTGAGTACAAATTTATTTGATTCAAACACTAGCCTAAAACCAAAGATTAACCAATAAAGGTCCGTAAACTAGATTTCTTCTAATCTCTCGGACGTGCATCACTTCCTTCGTGAGTGAGTTCCTTGCCTTAAGTCATCTTCAGACCACCTTCCAACCCCTAGCACGTCCGAAGAAGCGTTGTTGCCCATGAACACTTCTTGCTCCGAGACCTGAGTGTACGCGGAGTAAGGCATCTTTGTTGGAACAGATGTCTTGCTGCACCGTCCACCCACCACCGCATCGATTCTCCACAAGTCTGGCTTTAGCACCATCACGGTAGATTCTCAATCATGTCATCCAGGAGCGTGTCCTTGACGACGTTAGCTTCGAGCCTTTGCCTTCGACTGGCTTTCGCTGTTGCTCGGCCTGAAGCCATGTGATTCCTCGATCCTATGACCAGGTTTCCCACAGCTAGATTTACGCTATCTCCGAACGCCTCCACGCGGGGCTTTGCCGCTTTGTGGAACTTCCGCTTGTTGCTTGTTTTCCTTTCGCCTCACCGATTCGCTTTGCCTCGCGTAATCGTTGTCTACTTTTGGCAAGGTCTTCTATTATCTTCCTGAATTTGCGCTTGATAAACAAGCTCTTCAAAGGTCATTTCTTTGTCTTCGAAGTTTCAAGTAACTCATAAACTCATTCCACGTAAGGAGGTAACTTTTCAATCAATCGATGCAACCAAAACTGCTGCTTGGCTTTTAGTCCTTCCAAATCCAGGTGATGTAAAATCATTTGGAATTCCTCGACTTTGGGACATCACTGCTTGTCAGCTCCACCATTTGGAATTTTAGAAATTTCCCTAACGATGAACTTCTTAGTACCCGTGATCTCAGGCGCTGTACTTCTTTTTGCAGCTTTTTCCCACACCATACACCAGAGAATATACCGCAGGTAGAGAGGGTCTCGCTAAGGCTTCAATATATAGTTCTCGCACATGAAATCGCTATGATTCCACAAGGTCACGAACCATCTTCATGCCATTAATGACATGGATACTAAGGCCCTCCACCCGCTTCATTAGGCGGCAGTCCGCCTTCATCTCCAAACAGGAGGATCTTTCCAGAAGGAATTCCGGCCATGCCCATAATCAAGTAAGTAAAACAAAGATCTTTGTCGCCATCTTTGAATTTCGATCCCATGAATTTTTCAGTATGATCATGGCAAAGTGAAGAAGAGCGGAGCTCCAAGAGTCTGAAGGCAAAGAGCATCGCTTTGAATAAAGGCAAAGAAGAGCAGCAAAGCAAATGGCGTGCGGGTTATCACGCCACAAGACAGCTGAAGGAAGAACGTTGCTCGAGAGGCAAAGCAGAGAAGAAGAACATCGGCCATATTTCCACCATGTTATCAGTAGCTATCAGAAGCAAATATTGTCTTAAGTTGTCAGTATTACAAAGGATTTGCAGAAACTAAATTACAAGTAATCGCTACGAAGAATTGAAATTACAATTCAACTAGAAAACTGAAATTACAATATAACAATAAAACTAAATTACAATATTTGTTGAACAAGACCTAAATCGCTTTGATTTTACTGAGTCGAGTGTGGCACTCATTCTTAAGACAATATTGCCCCGTATGTATCCTTTATAATGCTCCTGACAATTCGCCTCCCAAGATAAAACAAAGAAGGAACAATTGAGCAAAGGAAACCTCAAAAGCTACCGTGAAGAATATTGAATAAGAAATGATGCTTGAAAGATTAGGAAGAAAACCGCTGGTTTTGCTTTCGCTTTGTAAATTCGTATATCAAGCTGTGTCTCAACAATGGTGTAAGTGGTGTTTATATAGAGGAAATAGGCTGTTGATCGCTTCCATAATGTACCATTATTGGCCAAATAACGACCATTACGGAGGTAGTAAAGCCACCAAATAAATGTGGAGAAAACCGCCAACTGACGCCATTAATGGGAGGGTGTAATTCACCAAAAATAAATGGTCAATTGAAGGCCGAACGCTTGCTTCCGACCGCCGAATTCGATTTTCAAAACTTCAGGGACCAAACTCAGATATCTTGAAACTTCAGGGACCAAATCAGACATCTTGAAACTTCAGGGACCAAACCGCACATCCGAGAGAATTCTCGTCCAAACCGCACATCCGAAACTTCCTGGGATCAAACTGCATTTCGACAAAGTTTTCTCGCCCAAAAAGATAATATCGTATGCCCACACCACACAAATTTACGTACCCACCACCCGTGAACCCGTGAACCCGCGGACCCGAGGGACCCGAGGACCCGAGAACCCGGAACCCTAACCCTGAACCTGAGCTCGGACCGACGGGCGGGCGGCAAGCGCCGCTGGTCTTTCTGAACCGGCACATCTAGTCCTCCTCCTTAAACACACGGGATACCTCTTCTGGGGTCCCAAACCCAAACACATTTCGAGTCTTATATACACAACAATTCTTTCTTCCTCTACCGATGAGGGAGAATTGAACACAACACCACACTTTCCATGCTTCAAACACCTCACTGTGAACCAATATCTCTTTCATTTCTCAATGAAATTTGACGATTCTTGGCCCTACGGTTATCTCACGTATTTAGTACATCATGCATGTGTGAAGAACCTGATTCTCCAACATACGTAATACTAGTGTTTAAGCCGTTAAAGTTGGTCGGTCGCAACTCCCGCCAAAGGCTAATTTCCAACAATCCCTCTTGAAAGAGATTTTGGCGCACTCACATGGTGTCTTTTCATTTCCGGAATATTTCAATGGACCGATGTTGCATAAGGAGAGGTAGCATCGCTTTGAACCTTCCATAGTTGAATACCATCGGACTTACTTATCGCGGTGAGCGTGATGTCTTGAACCGCGTGTTTAGTGTAAGCCAAGTCAATGGTACCAACACAACAAATTCCCTTACTCTTCTTCGTAATGTTTTGTCCGCTTTGGCCATGGACAACGCCTTGGATTCTTAAGTGCGTTCATCTTGAGGCGCCCGCCCTCGCACTTAAATAGGTGGTCTCCTACAAGGTATCCTGCTATACCCCACTTCACAAGTGTTAGGAACCATTAAAGTTTCCCAAAACCTAACCTCAACCGTTGAGGAGCATTACAGTTTTGAAAACTTAACCTTTACCCACACCGCAGATAGCACTTAAAGTCTATCGCGAACGCTTTGGATTTGGAGTTTCTTTTCGTAAATCACTATCCGAAGTGCTCATACTTCCACCGAAGCGATCAATCGAACCTTTACAACTTCGTTTTCCCATTGAACCAAATTACCGGGATCTCCAGTCGTAAGGTTGGGTTACCGATTAGTCCTTATATTTTGGGTTTTAAGCCCATTCCCCAAACAGGCAAGCCATCCGATCTTTGGGTAAGCCGCTTTGTCAACGGGTCGCTATATTATCCTTTGACTTGATGTAATCAATGGATATTATACCCGTGGTGATCGCTGCTCAACGGTCTTATGCCTCCGTCGAATATGACGAGACTTGCCGTTGTACATAGCATTCCGCGCTTCCTAGAGCCGATCGACCGTCGCGGTGGATCATTACCGAAGGTACGGGTTTGTTCCAACACTAACATCCTCTAAGAAGTCATGAAGCCACTCGCTTCTTCTCCCGCTTTGTCTAAAGCGATAAACTCCGATTCCATTGTGGATCGGCGATGCAAGTTTGCTTAGAGGATTTCCAAGACACGGCCCCACCACCAATTGTAAATACATACCCACCGGTGGACTTGGTGTTCTCTATATCGGATATCCGGTTTGCATCACTGCACTCTCTAGTACACCGATATCTCGAATAGTGTAACCCGTAATTTAACGTGTATTTCGTGTATTGTAATACCCGATTCAACGCCTTCCAGGTGATTATCACTTTCGGATTACGGGTGAACCTAGCCAACTTATTATCGTAAGCAATATCGTGTCGGGTGCGGTTTGTTATATACATCAAACTACCGATCACTGCGCATATCGCTCCTGGTATACAGTGCACCAAGATTTTTATCAAGCTTTTGATTTGTATCCATTGGTGACTTTATCGGTGGAACTGCCTAGCATCTCAAACTTTCTCAAAACATCCTCGATGTAGTGAGGTGAGATAAGACCACCCGTCAGGCGTCTTAGAGATCTTAATCCCTAAGATGACATCTGCGATACCCGTATCCTTCATGTCGAAGCATTGTTTCAACATGTTCTTAGTCTCTAGGATTACCCCTAGGATCGCTTCGTGATTAACATGTCGCCTACATACGTGCATATCATAACAAACGAGTCGTAGTTACCTTCGTGTAAACACATTTATCACACTCATTAATGGCGAACCCCTTCGATGGTAGAGTACTATCAAATTTTTCGTGCCATTGCTTGGGGCTTGTTTCCGTGCATGAGATTTGATAAGTCGACGGACTTTCTTCTCTTGCCCTTGAACCACGTACCCTCGGGTTGGTCCATATAGATTTCTTCTTCCAAATCGCCGTTTAGGAAGGGTGTCTTAACATCCATCCGGTGTATCTCAAGGTCACGCAAAGTCGCGATCGCAATAAATACCGTATGGATGTCATTCGGGATCTGGGAGTAGGTATCAAAGTAGTCAAAGCCTTCGTCATCGATAGCCCTTGACTACCAACCTGGCCTTGTACTTGTCTATAGACCCATCCGCCTTGTATTTCCGTTTGAGTATCCACTTACACCCCACGGTTTATTTCCGGAGGAAGATCAACCAACTCCTGTATGGTTGTGCGTAATGGAGCTTATTTCACTCTCAATAGCTTCTTTCCGTGAGCGGTTATGCGGAGTTGACAACGCCTTAGCAATTGTCCTTGGTTCATCATTAACCATATAAGCTACAAAGTCGGGACCAAAGGATTTATCCTTCCTGGCCCTTTTACTTCGCCTTAGATCCATCTCTGGAGTCTCCAAGTCCCGAGAATGCTGAACACTAGATTCCTAGGATGTTCACCACCTCGAGATTCGCTAGATCTCAACCATTCGCATCCGGCGATCAAGGACTCCGGTTCTTGAGAGCTTTGTGCATAACTTCGTTTGAGAGAGGTTATGTCTTTCTCCTTTCTAGGAAAGGTACTTTCAAAGAATAAAGCATTCCTTGATTCCATTATTGTACCTGGTGGATATCCTGAATATCCGACTTATGCACTAGAAGCGATAAGCACTATCTATTTGCATATCCAATGAATATGCAATCTGATCTTAGGCCCAATCTTGACCTCGCTTTGGCTTGGGTACTTCAACCTTTGCCAGACAACCCCACACCTTAAAGTATTTGTAGGTGGGTTTCTTTCCTTTCCATGATTCATATGGAGTTTTGTCCTTACCACTTATGTGGGACTCTGTTAAGAATCATATTAGCGGTAAGGGCGGCTTCTCCCCATGTTTTGGGAAGACCTAATTGATAAGCAAGGCATTCATCATTTCCTTTAATGTGCGGTTCTTACGTTCCGCCACACCGTTTGATTGAGGAGAGTATGGAGCCGTCGTTTGATGAATAATGCCTTCTTGGGCACAATACTCCTCAAAAGGCGCTACATATTCTCCCCCTCTATCGCTACGAATGGATTTAATTCGTAGGCTAAGTTGATTCTCAACTTCTGCTTTGTAACGTCGAAACGCTTCAAAGGCTTCATCCTTACTTTTCAACAAGTAAAGGTAACAATACCTTGTGCTATCATCTATAAATGTCACAAAGTACTTGTTCCCCCCTCTAGTTTGTGCAAACTTCAAATCACATATATCTGTGTGAATAAGCTCTAGAGGAGCGGTATTCCTTTCGACGGATCGAAAAGGAAGCTTAGTAAGTTTTGCCTCTACGCACACCTCACACTTATGTTGAGGGTTTACGTCGATAGACGGCAATAACTCCATCTTTACCAGCCTTTGAATAGACTTGTAGTTAACGTGTCCCTAATCTATGATGCCATAAATTAGAAGACTCGAGCAAATAAGAAGAAGGTTCAACTTTATTTCCTTGACGCTTAATCTGAGACATGGCATTCACTTTGAAGAGGCCTTCACAGACGAAGCCCTCCCACAAATGTGCCATTTTTAGTGAGTACAAATTTATTTGATTCAAACACTAGCCTAAAACCAGATTAACCAATAAAGGTCCGTAAACTAGATTTCTTCTAATCTCTGGGCGTGCATCACTTCCTTCGAGTGAGTTCCTTGCCTAAGTCATCTTGAGGACCACCTTTCCAACCCTAGCACGTCCGGAAGAAGCGTTGTTGCCCATGAACGACTTCTTGTCGGAGACCGGAGTGTGCGTGGAGAAGGCATCTTTGTTGGAGCAGATGTGTCTTGTTGCACCTGTGTCCACCCACCCGCATTGGATTCTCCACCAAGTTGGCTTCTAGCACCACGCCGAGAGATCCTCTCAATCATGTCATCCAGAGCGTGTCCTCGACGACGTTAGCTTGAGCCTTGCCTTTCGACTTGGCTTTACATTTGTTGCTCAGTCTTGAGCCTTGCGGCATTCCTTGATCCTATGACCAGGTTTCCACGGTGATGACAGTTACCTCACGAGCGTCTCGGCTGGGGCTTTGCCGCCTTTGTGGAACTTCCGCTTGTTGCTTGTTTTCCCTTTGGCCTCGGCCAGATTCGCTTTGCCTCGTAATGTTGTCTACTCTTTGGCAAGGTCTTCTTATTATCTTCCTGAATTTGCAGTTTGATAACAAGCTCTTCAAAGGTCATTTCCTTTGTCTTGAGTTTCAAGTAACTCATAAACTCATTCCACGAAGGAGGTAACTTTTCAATCAGCGATGCAACCAAAAACTGCTCGTTTGGCTTTAGTCCTTCCAAATCCAGGTGATGTAAAATCATTTGGAATTCCCGGACTTGGGACATCAACTGTTTCTTTGTCCACCGTTTGGAATTTTAGAAATTTCCCAACGATGAACTCCTTAGTACCCGCATCTTGTGCGTTGTACTTCTTTGCGATTTTCCCTACTCTTTGGCGGTGCCAACGGTAGAATATACCGTGTAGAGAGGGTCCGCCAAGCGGTTCAATATATAGTTCTTGCACATGAAATCGCTATGATTCCATGCGTCACTTAACCATCTTCATGCCATTAATGACATGGATACCAAGGCCCCTCCACCCGCTTCATTAGGCGAAGAGTCCGCTTCATCTCCGACTTGTGGAGGATCTTCCAGAAGGAATCGGGCCATGCCCATAATCATAAGTAAAACAAAGATCTTTGTCGCCATCTTTTGAATTCCGATCCCATGAATTTTTCAAGCGATCATGGTGGTGTGAAGAAGAGGGTGGAGCTCCGATGGCAGGAAAGGCGGCGTTCTTGCCTTGAACGATGGCGGCGGCAGCAGCAGCGGCGGGGTTATCGCTTTGGCCAAGATGGCGGCGATGGGGAAGGCGAACGTTGCCTCGAGAGGCGGCAGCGAACATCGGTCATATTTCCACCATGTTATTGCGATTACAGCAAATATTGTCTTAAGTTGTTGGGTATTACAAAGGATTTGCAGAACGGAAATTACAAGTAATCGCTACGTAAGAATTGAAATTACAATTCAACTAGAAAACTGAAATTACAATATAACAATAAAGCGAAATTACAATATTTGTTGAACAAGACCTAAACTGCTTTGATTTTTCTTTGAGTCGAGTGTGGCACTGCATCCTTAAGACAATATTGCCCGTATGTATCCTTTATACGTTAGGACAATTCGTCTCCCAAGATAAAAGCAAGAAGGAACAATTGAGCAAAGGAAACTCAAAAGCTACCGTGAAGAATATTGAATAAGAAATGATGCTTGGAAGATTAGGAAGAAAACTGCTTTGCCTTGCTTTCTGCTTTGTGTAAATTCGTGTATATCAAGTGTGTCTCAACAATGGTGTAAGGGGTGTTTATATAGGAGGAAGAGGGGCTGTTTGACTGCCTCCATAATGCCATTATTGGCCAAATAATGACCATTATGGAGGTAGTAAAGCCACCAAATAAATGGAGAAAAGCGCCAACGGATTGGCCATTAGTGGAGGTGTAATTCAGCCAAAATAAATGGCCTGAATTGAGGCTGGAACGCTTCGCTCGACCGTCGAAATTTCGATTTTCTAAAACTTCAGTGGACCAAATCAGTACATCTTGAAACTTCAGGGACCAAACTGTACATCTTGAAACTTCAGGGACCAAACCGCACATCCTGAGAGAATTCTCGTCCAAACTGCACATCCTGAAACTTCTGGGATCAAACCGTATTTGACAAAGTTTTCTGCCCAAAGATAATATCGTAAGGCCCACCCACACACCACACCCACGACTCCACGTGGACCCGAGAACCCGGAACCCTGAACCTGACGGACGCAAGGCGGCGGGCGCGTGTGTGGTCTTTCCTTGAACCGAAGCACATCTAGGTCCTCCCTCCTTTAAACACATGGGATACCCCTTGGGGTCCCAAACCCCAAACACATTTCGAGTCTTATATACACAACAATTCTTTCTTCCTCTACCGATGAGGGAGAATTGAACACAACACCACACTTTCCATGCTTCAAACACCTCACTTCGTGAACCAATATCTCTTTCATTTCTCAATGAAATTTGACGATTCTTGGCCCTACGGTTATCTACGTACTTAGTACATCATGCATGTGTGAAGAACCGGATTCTCCAACATACGTAACACTAGTGTTTAAGCCGTTAAAGTTGGTCGGTCGCAACTCCCGCCAAAGGCTAATTTCCAACAATTTCTTCACCAAATTATTGCAACCACTAAATTAAAATGTATATTTTCATTCACTAACAATGTTGTTAATTCAGATTCAAACAAATGCAAATTGAAACATAAATATAGAAGTCAAAATTACAAGAGCTAAACTAGAGAAGGAAAAAATAGACCTTGAATCACAATCTGGAAGGAATCCATAACTGTAGCAGCCCTTGTCATCACCAAATATGAAAGAAATTTGAGCCGAACGTAATAATCGAGCCTTTTCTTTTCTCATTGATTTTTCACTCTTTCTTGATTGGTTTTGCCCTTCCGGACTTGGCCTTACAACAACAACATACCCAGTGAAGTCCCACAACGTGGGGTCTGGGGAGGGTAGAGTGTATGCAGACTTTACCTCTACATTAGTAAGTAGAGAGGTTGTTTCTGAAAGATCCTCGACTCAAGACAAAGCATAGGCACAAGCAAAGCAAGAGAAACGGTCAGACCCAAAAATCACCGATGAAGGGATGAGAGCGCTTGGATCAAAATCATGATCTGAAGGTCATCATCCTCAGAGACCTCTACTCCTTGCCAACGAGAGGAATATTTTCAAGAAAATCACTGTTGAAATCATTGGAGAAGGGACAAGGATTGGATGGTAAAAAAACAAATTACCATTCAGTTTGTCTTTTCTCGGTCACTTTAGAAGGGACAAGGATTAGATGGTAAAACAATAATTTACCATTAATCTTTTTTGTCTTTTTTCGATCATTTAAAAAATAATTTTTCTTCTAGATTGTGATTTTTCAGTTTCAAATTTTAATAGTTCAGATAGATTTTAATATTTTACCACTTGTATATTAGTTTACTTTGAAGGAAAGAGTAGTAACAATCTGTTTATCAGTCTTATAATATGGAAGGAGTGCCTGGTTCCGACCTCATCTAGAAGTGTTTTTCCTTGTATTTTGTCTTGTTTCTTTTGGAATGTAATATACATACAATATAGCCTTTCTCTGCTAAATTCAAATTCATTGAAACTATTTGAATCTTCTATGATATTGGTAGTTTATAGGTTCTCGTGCCTCATCTTAATCTGATTATGTAAGATTTCACCCACCTGTCTATTATTGTATCAGCTTCGTTAAGCCATTTCTTTTCTGGTTCATTTCATGTCCTTTGGGGAAATATGCTAGTCCTAATAGGCTGTAATTTTAACTATTTGTACTTATATTCTCTATTGAAGTAAAGATGTAAACATTCTTTTCTGTATTCTCCCTCTTTCATGTCATAACACCAGCTCCACGTGTTACTTTTCTTCTTACACATTCCCCATGTTCTTCGGAGGGGGAAGGGGCTGTTAGCATTTACCCTGTTGACTAAGTTCTGTGTTTTCTTTCTTAATTATATTGCTAGCATTAGAAGTATTTTTTTTTGGGGGCGGGGGGTATAAGTATCTTGATTTATTTTATCACAGGTGTATGTAACCATGCGTTCCACTTCCACTGCATCAGTCGCTGGCTCAAAACCCGTCAAGTTTGTCCATTAGGTAGTTATCAACTCTGTCTTTGGTGCTTTTTAGTTGCCTTGTTAACTGTATTATAATTGTTTGAACTTTCTTTCCTACATTGCAGATAATAGCGAGTGGGAATTTCAGAAGTATGGTCACTAGAGGATTCAACAAGTGGCAGGAGAGGCGATGCCTTTAGTTTCTGTGTTGCTTTACGTATCTGATTCTGTTTTGACCATCTGATAGGATTTAATATAGAGCTGGTACCTAATCTCATATGCTGTGTGGTTCTATTCTTTGCATTACTGAAGCCAAACTTGTCCATATTGATTATGTTGTGTGGGAAAATTATCGACCAGAACCAGTAGCAAATTCTGGCAGCAAATGTTATTTTACTTTCAATAGATGCTTATAGTGTATTTTTTCTCAAGTTGTTTATAAAATCCTTTGCCATTCGTTTGATACCTACATTTATGTGCTTGAGACCGTAGAGCCGGAGTATTCGGAAAGTTGCATCGACTTTTTACAGTAAGGATCAATGCTCCAGCTAACCAATATAGCATTGTGCCATGGTTAATTGGTGAGATTCTATTAACAATGGCACGTATGTTAATTTGCTTAGCCTACATTTTCACTACCTTTCCTTTAAACTAACAGAGGGGTATGTCTTGCCTTCGATCTGGGATGATGCACAGCACCTAGATAGACCGTCGGCTTGCTCATCTGGTTGGCTTTCAACGGATGATAGTCAAGATAGAAACCCCAAATTAATCAAAGATAAGATTTATAGCTATGACCTATTTTCCTTCCTTTTTTGGTACAATTATAGCTATCTTTCTTCCAATGACCAACATTTCGTAGTAAAGCCCGTAAAATAAAATGAGAGTGTTTGACAACTTTCCAATTTTATTGCAAGTGATTAAGTTGGTGAACATCAACTTTCAAGATTCTAATTTAAACTGGCGAGAGAGACTGAATAACGTAATCTCTATTTTCATGCTTTCATCTGAAAACAACAAAAAGAGGACAACAATAAAATTCTTCAAGTTATTTCAACAGGCAGATGGTCCTTAAGTATTTTCTGTTGGAAATTTACTAATGTGGAATTAAGTCTATCCCATTATTTATGACTCGAATAATTGGGCCCCGCACGTCGGAAATATCGTTTCCACACACGTGCAATCTTAGTGTCAAGTAATAAATTTTGTTAATGAAAGAAATATTGGTATGTAAGTGAAATGTTTGAGACATAGAATGATGGATGTTTATTTGCTAAATGACAAGTGTTCCACGTTGGTAAACGAAGGAAGGATTGTGCGAGGTGTAAGATGGAACGGGTCGAAAAAGGGCCGCGGAGCCCCTAGCAACGCCGCGGCGCTTCATGGGCAGTGACTGCTCGATGGAATCCAAAAAGTCTTGGTTGTTGAGGGGTTTCAATGGCTTTGAATCCACCAACAATGGCCATTACTTGGACCATTATGTTGCTGCATTACTTGGGGGTTAAATGTCATCCATTACATGTCAATTGATTATCATTGTGGGGCATTTAAAGAGGCCATCTTGCACACCTATAAATTGAAGCCTTGGCTCAATTCTACAGAAGAAGAGATGAATATATATGAACAGAAAAATAAGTTAACAACACCACAAAGAGATCAGATTTTCCTGATATCAATCCTTCTCTTAGCAATCTTCATTATTCATGTTCTTCGCTGAGATCATTTGTGTAGATTTTGCACACTTGATAGTTTGTTGTTTCATCTTGGGAGACTATTGTCCACACTTCCGTAAAGCCTATATACGGGGAAAATCTTGTCTTAAAGACACAGAGTCATCTCTCGACTCAGCCGGTGGTGTTGTGATTTATCTAATTGGTTGCTAAGTATTTCAGGAGTTAACTTAACAGACGAAGGACTTTAACCGCTCGTATTCTCAGCGGATCTACAAGACACAAGTGTACCAGTTCAAGTTCTTGTATTTCCGAATACAAGATCCATATTTGAAGTTTCACTTAAAGATCAAGAAATTGATAACTTGTAATTGTACTCTTGTTGTTTATCCTTTCGATCACTGTAACAGTTATTTACTATTCCCGTTGTTGCTTTACATATTCCAACATTTTCGCCATCTTGAACTTGGCAGCGTCCCCATCTTTTTGGTCCTTTGGAAATTAGCAGTCAAGCACAGTTATCTTCTGCTCCATTGTCATGATCCTCTAATAGACTGAGAAGCAGCAGAGGAGTGTAGCCAACGCACTGCAATTGGACTCCTCAGACCACTCAATTGACCCAAATGCTGATTCAAGACCCTTCACTCTCTCCAACCCAACTCTTCCATTACTGCTAAAACTAATCTCATACGACAAACTATTCTTTTCCTCACTGAAACTTAGCTTACTCGGAGCCACCTTAACCTCCACTGACGGTGGCGCATATACCTTCACCTCATAAACCGCATTTGTATTGCTCCCAACATTTTTAACCACACGTCGGTACTTTACCACACCCTCACCCATGAAAACAACTGAGAATGATGGATAATTCAAATCCCCCGGACTAGCCAAACTATGTTTACTACAATTAACCGAAGAAGTATCTTTCACGAATGGTGAGATTCTGAATGGATCATAACCAATGGAGCAGAGAAAATCCACATAATCCTTCGTGTCGATATCATAAACCAAACCCGGATCCAGAGCTGTGTTCGGATCCACATGCCCCGACCCATGAACGAAAGGACTCGATTCCTGGCCCGTGGCAAGATCGGTTAAGGTTTTGGGATGACGGAGACCACAACGGGAATGCGGCGGAGCTGGTCAGCCTGCCCGGGGGTGAGACGGGCAGAGAATCCACGGGCAGCACGATCGTAAGAATATAAGATATTGGGGGAGTGTTGAGAGAAAGAAGAGACTGATCGGAGAATGGAGGAGTACCAATGATGGTGAGTAGTGAAAATGTGGGGCTTGTGGGATTTGGACACGTGGACTATGAAAGTCTCAGGACCGTCCGATTGGACAGAAAATGCTAGAGAGTTGAGAAACAGGAAAACTAAGAGGAAGAAAGAAGCAGAAGAAGAGATTGACATGGCAGAAGAGTCTGCAAGACGAAACTATGTTCTGTATGTTCTTGATAAAATATAAAGGAGGGAGCTGATTGATGGGCCTTATTGGGCCACGTTTTATAGATATATCCGTTGGTTCATTTTCAGTCCTTTTGGCCACTCACAAATATCCACGTAGGTTTGGACCCATCCCTTTCATAAAGATGGATTAGATTAATCAGAGGGAAGGGTAGGTAAGACGTAAGATACATGTTATTGTTTTTTTTTTAAACTCCGGAAACCCGCGGACTCTACTATAGTCTCTGTCATAGTCTTTGCCTTTTGGGTGAGATAAATCTGCTCATGTGCAATTGCCCGTAAAATACACATGAAATGTAAAGCGCAGTAGGTAAATTCCGTGCTACGAGCTAGATTGAAAGACATTGTGGAGGATTCAATTCCAGGCCTCTTGTCTGGATTTAAGAATTAAAAAGAGGTTTCTGCCCGTTTAAGAATAATGGTGTCTGCTTTGGTTTGAATAATGATGTTCTATTTTGGAGGATGAATGAACCCACTTTTTCTCCGTTAAAATAAATAATTTTTTGATTATTTTCATTAATGAATAATGATATATACAATTTACAATATGGAAAATCTTATTCCCATTTTATATCAAAACCTTATTCTAGTTGTACAAGAATTCTATAATTATGGTAAGTGTACAATTCTAATTATATACATAAACCTATTACTAAAAACCCCCATATACACAGTGTGTATACCGTGTATATCACGGTCTCCCAATTGCCTTGAGTTTCCGTGATATCCGTGTATATCACGGTCTCCCAATTGCCTTGGGTTTCCGTAATATACACAAGATACTATACAGTGTATATGAGGTATATTATGATACACTTTCAGCAGTATTGGCCGTACTACTGCCAGCAAGGGGTATATTGGAGTGTTGTGAATCATGCGAACGAATGGCAATGATGATTGATGCTGACTACGTCATTCATAAAAAAAAAGTATCCGTGTTTATATCAAATTGCACTACTTAATTGCATTTAATGATATAATTTATGTGAAGACTTGTGCATATATTCATCGAAATGATGTAAATATTAAGGGCATGTAAATTTTGTATCTTACTTCATCTGCACTTTTGTAACTCTTTCTCCTTTACAAGTTTAAGTTTGCATTGAGTGTGTAGTTTTTTTTTACAGTCAGATAAACACTCTTTGGGTAGATGTTGGGAAATTGAGTTTTTCAAAAGGCCATCGACAAAATGCCATGCTTGGTTACTTTCCTTCCCCTCTCGTGGTGTTCGGTACTTCATTTGAAAGGTAAAACGCTCTCTACCAAAAGAGACTTTATTCTCATTATTTGAATTTGAAATTTCTAATTAAGAATGAAAAGGTATTTACGGTTTATAATATTGGCGGTTGAAATACTAGTTCACTCGTACATGCAATACACTTTGCCGCAATGATGAATGAAATAATTTCGTTATAACATTGCACAAATTGATACCTTTTATGTGTGGAGTGGCCTTAAATCCTAATGGTCCACCATTGTGATTAGCAGCTCCTTAACCCATTTTATTACAAGAATCTTCCCTTTGAAGACCAAAAAAAATCTACTTTCTGTGACTGCGAGTGTTGTTTTGATTACGTGATAAATGAAAAGAGGTGTGTAGTTCAATGGTGGGCCTTATTGGGACACGTTTATGTTAGTTGGTGGTTTCCTGCATATCCACGTAGGTTTTGTAAATTGGACCCATTCCTTGCATAAAAAACCAGATAAAAGACATGGATATCATTTACATGGTTAGGTAATTGTTGAGTATTTTTGCTCTATGGTACTTTATAAAGCAGTACGGGAAGTATAGAACTATTACAAGTATTCAAAAGGATAAACAAAGATTCAATAATTCAACTAGTAATCTGAAAATTACAAGATCACCACAAAACTGAAATTACAATTTTGTTGAAGATGGAAAAATGAGAGCGGTTTCTTTGAGTCAGTGTGGCACTCTGTCCTTAAGACAATATTGCCGTATGTATCCTTTATCGTCCTGGACAATTTGTCTCCCAGATAAAGCAGCAATGGAACACTTGAAATGCAAAGGCTTCGAAAGCTCAGTGAAGAATATTGAATGTAGAAATGATGCCTTGGAAGGTGTAGGAAGAAAGCTATTTTGCTTGTGTATTTTTACGTATTTTAGGTATCATGTATGTATGTTCTTGGTGCTCAACAATGGTGTAAGGGGTGTTTATATAGGTGATGGAGGGAAATTTGGCGCCTCAGTAATAGCGAATAATGGTCATTATGGAGTAGTAAAATCACCAACATAAATAGTGAAAGACCAAAGGATTTGGCCATTATAGGAGGAGTAATTCAGCCAAAATAAATGCATTTGAATTGAGAGCTCAAGCGTTCTGCTTTATTTGTCCAAATTCTGGCGTTTGGAAACTTGAGGGGACCAAGTACATCTTGAAACTTGAGGGACCAAGCTGTACATCTGAAAGAGTGCAGTCCCGACTGTACATCTGAAACTTACGGGATCAAAGCGTACTTGGCAAAGTTCTCGGCCCCGAAAAAGATAATATCGAAAGGCCCGCGACGCGACTTCGTGGACCCGAACCAGAACTTCGGAACTTGCAGGTGGGCCGAGACGGGCGAGCGGCGGCCCAGCGTGTGGTCTTTCCTTGAGCCAGAAGCACATCTAGGTCCTCCCTCCTTTAAACACATGGGATACCCGGGGTCCCAGACCCAAAACAATTTGAGTCTTATATACTGCAGTTCTTTCTTCTCCTGCAGGTAAGAGGAGGTGGGCTCTGTCTACACTTTCCATGCTTCAAACACCTTACTTAGTGGACCAATATCTCTTTCATTTCTCAATGAAATTTGGCGATTCTTGGCCTACGGTTATCTCACGTGTAGTAGATCATGCGTGTGTGAAGAAGCAGGATTCTCCAACATCGTAACACTAGTGTTTAAGCCGTTAAAGTTAATTGATTCGACTCAGAGCAAATTTCAACAATCCCCTCTTGAAAGAGATTTTGGCGCACTCGCATAGGTGTCTTTTTCATTTCGGCAATATTTGTGGACGGGCCGATGTTGCATGGAGAGGTAGCCTCGGCTTTGAACGCTTCCAGTAGTTGAATACCATCGGACTTACTTCTTTGCTTGCGGTGAAACGTGATGTCTTGAACCGTCGATGTTTAGTGTAAAGACAAGACAATGATACCAACAACAAATTCCCTTACTCTTCTTACGTAATGTTTGTCGTTTGGCCATGGACAACGTCTTGGATTATTAAGTGCGTTCATTTTGGCGGCCAGTCCTCGCACTTAAATAGGTGGTCTCTACAAGGTATCTGCTATACCCCACTTCACAAGTGTTAGGAACCATTAAAAGTTTCCCAAACCTAACCTCATTGTTGAGGAGCATTCACGAGGTTTGAAAACAACATTTACCGCACCTGCAGATGGCAAAAGTCTATCGGCGGGAGCGACTTTGGATTTGGTGTTTCTTTTGAAATCACTATCGAAGTGCTCATCCTTCCTTTGACGATCAAGCCCGAACCTTTCTGACTTAGTTTTCCCATTGAACCAAAGTGCTTTGGGATCTCCGGTTAGTAAGGTTGAGTTACCCTTTGTATTGGTCCGTATATTTTGGGTTTTAAGCCCGTTTCCACCAAACGAGCGAGAACACTTGATCTCGGGTAGTCAGTTAGTAAACAAGGAAAGTGACACCCGTGATGATCAAGCTGTCATCTGATCTTATGTCTCCTGACAAATCTGACAGATATGTCAGGAGCCGTCATCAGTGTCCTTTACAAAAGGCGATCGGCTAGCACTGATATAAGCTACTTGAAAGGCGGGTTTCTCCCGATAAGGGCGTCCTACAGGAGTCGTGAAGTTACTCAACTTCTTTCATGCTTTGTATAAAGCGATAAACTCAGATTCCATCATGAATCGCCCGATGCAGATTTGCTTAGAGGATTTTCGAGAACCGCGCCTACGTTTACTTGTGGTTTTGGTGTTCTTGAATCGATGTCCGGTTGCATCAACTTTGTGTTCTCTCGAACAGCTGGACATCGAATACTATAATCCGTAGTTAGCGAATAGTCGGATATCGTCATATCGAGCTTACTTATTGATCATGTATTAAGATTATCCGGTGAACCTTAGTTCAAGCGATAGAATGTAGGGCGATACGGTCGGTTGTAGTGTGTACAATATATTGAACTACACGTGATCGTCGCGTATCGCTCTTGTCTATAGTGCACCATGATTCCAATCGAGTTCTATGATTCATATCCGTTTGATGGCTTGGCGAACTATCGACTATCGACCGGTCAGTTAGATGTCTTTAAATCCAATTCCTAAGATGTCATACCGTGATATCCATATCTTTCATATCGAGACTTTGTTTTGATATGACTTTTACTTCAATTTGATTCTCCAAGCTGTTGGCTTTCTAACCAGTCAATATTTACGTGGTCAGATTCATTATTTACTGTTTTATCTTGAAACTTTCAAGACCAAAATGTAAACATTTGAGGACGAGATGAAAGTTGGAAGAAGCCCGATCAGGAAAACCAACTCACGATTCTCTTCTTCGACTCTCGGTTGGGAAGGGTGTTTTTAACATTCATTGCCATGAGCGCAATGGCCCGTGATGTTAAGCTACTCGAGAACACGTGTACAAATGGTGAGGCTTTGAACTTCGTCAGTAGATCCATCTACTTTGTACTCACTTTTGAGTATCCTTTTCACAACCCAAAGGTTCTTTTCAGGAGGAAGATCAACCATTATGCAAGTATGGTTCTATATGATGGAATATATTTCTCTCTTTAGCTTCTTTCCAAAGCGGCTTTTGGAATAACAATTATTTGTTAATTGTCCATGGTTAGTTCTTAACCATCAAGCTAGAAGAGTGGAACAAGTCTTTGTCCCCTCTTTGCTCCGTCTTGGTTGACATCTAGAATCACTGAGTTACTGCGGTCTGGAATATTAAGTTCCGGATAGCCATCAACTTTCAGTCTGTAGATCACGGGCGTCTGAGTTCAGGATAAGTCAACCTTGATTCTTGTTAACCTTGAGCAATTACTCCTTTTTCCTCTTGAGGAAAGTTATCTTATAAAAATTCAACATTCTTTGGCCTTGAAGCGATAAGTACTATTGTTATTCTGAATCCGGTGGATATGTAATCTGATCTTAAATTCGAACTTGACTGTTTGGTAGTCCAACTTACCCAAGCCGCTTTGCATCACAACTTTGTATGTGAGATCCTTTTAAATGTCTCACCGCAGTTATCCTTATCCTTATGCGGAGTTACATTAGAGAATCGCATTAGCAGTGAGATAGCCTTGCCACTAATTTAGGCGTGCGGGTTTGCGCTTGGCTAACACCGTTAGGCGAGGTGAGTAATGAACGATCGTTTAATGAGCAGCTTCACATTCTCCCCCTCGCTATGAATTTACGCAATCCATGAAGCAGTTGATTTTCAACTTACGCTTTGTAGCGCTTATCGCCCAACAACTTCATCTTTGCTTTTTAACAAACAAATGATTCCATCGTTGTACCGTCATCGATGAAGATCACAGTACTTGTCTCCCCACTACATTTTGTATAAACTTAAATCACCCAGTAGGTGTGACTAAGTTCTAGAAGGGCGGTGCTTCTTTAAGCTATTCCCTTGGCGGGAATTTGGAAAAGGTGATTTTGCCCTCTTCGCTACCTCGCATTCATTTTGAGGGTTTATGTCGAAAAGAGCGACAATCTGTTATCGTTAACTTTTGAATGACTTCTTTGTTTAACGTGTCTTAATCTATGATGGCATAGATGCCGGATTACAAATATATCATTCATTTGGCTATAGACATATTGTACCATTCTTAGTTATTCTGGACACTGTTAGACTAGTCTCTCAAAACCAACTTGACCAACAAGCGTCCTTAAACGCGGAGTTAAGACATGTATCACCTCTTTTTAGAGTGATCCGTTCCTTGAAGTCTATTGAGGACAACCTCTCGACCCTTTGATTTTAGAGGTGGCGTTGCTTCACATGAACAACCTCTTGCCCGTGGTTGGGGCGTAGCAGGATCATATGTGATCTGCGATACTCAGCCCCGGTTGCTTTGGCGGCCCAGTGTCGGATTCTTTGCGCTTTCTTTGGGCGCCGGATCATTAAGACACCGGAAACTGCGGCCCGCCACTGGAGGTGTCCATTACTTTTCCTATGAAATGGTGCAGCCCCCTCCGATTGCAGGAGCTTTGTATGGCCCAGTGTCGATATCATCATATCAAAAATTTTGGCCTCAGTCTTGGAGGCTTTATGGCCCGAGTGTCAATATCATCTATGAAGGATCTTACGCCAAATAGTATAGCGGGTTCTCGTCTTTAACTTTTAGACTCCTTCCGTTAAGATTGGTGCCCAGATAATTCTTAGCTTACTTAAGAGTAGTATGATTTTGCACGTTAGTAGATCTTTCTCCATCGTATGTGCGAACATACTTTACATACTTTAACAATTACACTTAAAAAACGGATCTTTTAAGTCGTTTACATTCCACTCTTTAAAGGGAAAAGAAGATGAGATTAAACTTCTGATTTGTTAAAGCGTAAGGAATATAAATTATTTTCATATTCCTCCTTACTTTAATCTAGGGGTGGCCGATGGGCGGGCTCAGTCTGGCGGGCAGATCGGCGAGGGTCGAGTCGGGGGGCAGCCAGAGCGGGGTGAGATCGGGACTAGCGGGCGAAGCGAGGGTCAGTGCAGCGGGACTGCTCGATCCGTCCGATCCGATCCGTCGTATCGAGGCGAAGCGGGCTGGAATTCGGGCTTTCGAAGGGCGAGGCGAGAGCGAGGTCGGAGTTTTCCTTCTTTTTTTAAATAACATATGTATAAAAAAACTCAATAAACAAAATAAGATAGTGTAATAAAAACATCCCAGAAATTTGTTTTTGTGCCTCTTATATTATTTAATAGACATATGATTTTTGTAATACAAATACAATTGTCTAAAATCTAAATTGCAACTTTATGGTGTTGTCCAAAAGTTGCAAATTACATAATAAAATTGCAATTAAAAAAATTACATTTTCAAAAAATGCATTTCTAATTGCTTGATGATTTCATTGTGGTTCTTGGTTGGAATAGGTATTTGTTGGTCAAATTGATCCACGTCGCTTCCCTACCTTGGTTAAGATTTCGTTGTAGTTTTCATCATCTTAACCCGTTGATCTCGGTTGACGCACCTTCTCAAAGCTCATTTCGTATCCAATCTACTGAATATCTTGCAATTTCCAAAATTGTCTCGACGATGAGTGTCTGTGGTCTCCTATTTGATATACTGCTGCGAGAAAAAGCGCTTTCAAGCCTTGATTGATGGCGGCAGATGTTCAAACATCTCGAGCCATCAATGAAAGTGTCGGAAGAGGTCTTCATTCCACTCGATGTTTGACAAGTCTTATCCATCTTCGTTGATAACTTCTTGATACTGATGCGAACCACCAAAACAAAAATATCCAACTTCGCTAATTTGGTTAGTAGAGATGCGGCCACATTCTATTTACGAGGCTTTCAATACTAGCGCGAAGCAGCTATGTCTTTGTGAGGTTGTGTTGAAGATGAAAGAAGATGGTATGGTAAGATGCGTTACTAGCATTTTCTTGTTGATAAAATCTATATATATTTTTGCATTGGTGTTCTCTGCTATTCAACACTTCTTCTTTAGTTTGTTCAATAGGTGGTGGGTGATTTAGATTTTTGGGACTTGGAGGTGGTAGTACTTCTATACAATCGTAAATAGTTTCAATTAGTGATTTAGTCTGAGTCTATTTTAATAGTAGGATTTAATCTGAGAACCAATAATATAAATAGAAGGAATAGGAATAAAATATTTTTATTTTGACAAACATTTTTAATAGTGCCTTATAAAGTGGTTTCCATATATTCACTAAGTAATAAAAATATTAGAGTTATATAAAATAACATAGTTGAAATAGTAGGATAATATATCTTAGGAAAATTCTTTTGTTGCTTGAAAAAATTTCTCTAAAAATACAATAAGTTAGAAATTTTTACCCAATCACTATCTAAAATCATATCAATTTGGGTTTTATTATGAGAGTTAAAAAATAAAGTTATAGGTAATTTATAGTCATAAGCAACAAGTAGTTGCTCGTATAAAGAATTCCAGCTAGTCGATACTGTGGAGTTCTTCTATAAGGTAGTCCACAATCGTGACAAGTTTTTATATTCTTTTCTCGTTGTACTTTATTACTTTTAAAAATAAAGTTTATAGCAAATTGTATTTTACTAAGAATGTCTTCCAAAAAGTGATAGACCATCCTTTACAATTAAGTTATATATATGGCATAGCATTTTATATGAAAATGGTGCGGAAAGATGGAGCTAAACTATTTTTAACATTGTAATTGCGTAATTGTTATTAGAAGCGTTATCTAATGTAATAGTCATAATTTTATCGGTAATTAGTAATGTCGCACACTTGATAAATATTTTTACGCAATAAAAGTACCGGTGTGCCTATCATACTATATATCTATCGCTAAAATCGTTTTTGCATAGACCATTTATAATCTATCAATGACAAATTCTGAGTTAAATAATCATAGTAAATTAGTACTCGACCTATATCGGGCGTGATAGATGCTTTGCCATTAAAATGATATAATGAAAAACATAAATATTGTTGATATTCATGCATAAATTTAAATACATCTCTCTTAACGATTGACCTAGGAAGCTAGTTAAAGCGAGGATTATATATATCTCTAATGTAATGAATAAAGCCCAGGAGATGAAGGAAATGAAAAAGGCAAACCCTCCGGCAACTAATTTTGATATTGCTTCCCTATCTCTATGTTTGTTGTATTTAGAGCCTACAATTCCCCGTCGTAGGGTTAATTTGACCACAATAGCAGTCAGGGGCGATGTCGATTATGTGAACCTTGTCGATGGAGGCGAAGCGTTCGCACCGGTTTTGAAGCGCAGTTATTGGGCATACCTGGTTTGGATGAGCACTTACTCGTGTCTAATTAAACCCCAGTCCGTGACCTTTTCCGGTTTAAATTTTAAAACATTTTTACAAATTTTACATATGGCTACTTGATTCTCGTCCTATCAAAAAATGTCCATGCATCGATTTTAATAGTCGTTTCTTGCTGGACCTCGTCTCATACTGAGGGGAATAGGAGGTATTTAGTTGAAGGTGCACTAGTGGGTGTTGTCATCAATATTAGTGGGTGTATCGTCTAGATCATCGTCTAAATTAAAGTCTTCTTGAGTTCGAGGAAAATAACTCCTCGTCTAAATCTAATGGTATTGTAGGAAAATGTTGAGTATCAACAAAATCATCTAATGTAGGAATAAGATGACTAGAAAAGTACCACTTGCCACTGGTTGCCTCTACTAGAAGAAGCACCCACTTACCTTAAACATACCTTTTAATCCTTGATTTTAATTATGATAATAAATAATTAAAGACAATAAAAATTAAAGTCACGCTAAATAAAATAAGCAGACAATAATAATTTAATGAAAGGAGCAGATGTAAGCCAGCGTGCGTCGGCGTGTAATCGAAGGTTGAAAATTGAAACTTTGCTCGATGGAAGATCCTCAAACTAGTTGCCAACTTCACTCCCGATTCCCAAATGAATTAATAAAATTGAATATTTTTAAACAATGTAGAGATATATTGAGAAATTAGAGATTGTAGGAAGATTTGTGAGAAAGATGAAGAGAAAATGAGTTATTTATAGTTGAAAAATTGGGTTAAAGTGTAAATATAATAACATATGGGTTAAAAATAAATATTAAAGAAATTTAGGGGTTGGGGGAGGGGCCTAAAATGGCCGTTGGCCGTAATCTAAAATGATCGTTGGTCTGGCACCATTTTATAAAGGGATTTAGGAGTCGGGGGAGAAGTCGGGCTCGGGAGACGGGCTCGGCGGGCTTCGGTCCCGGCGGGCACTGAGGCGGGCTTCAGTGCTGGCGGGGCGAACATCGTCCGTCGAGATCCAGTCACTTCCAGATTAAATTACAGCGGGAGTCGGAGGCGGGGGCAAGGCGGGGTCGGGGCGGGGTCGGGTCGTCGACGCAGCGACACTGCTAATCCATTTTTAATCGGACATCATTTAATCTTTATTCTTGACAAGTAAGAAATATACTTATCATTTAATCTTTATTCTTGACAAGTAAAGAAAAATACTTATCTAATTTCGGATTAAACGGCCGGTCACGCCCGTGGTGAGTGTCCATTTCCTTCTCACCATTATTCGGATCTTTTATGCGGGATAGATCTGGGCCTTCTGCAGATAGAAGTACATCTTGATCTTCTCTCTTGTCCCCGATTGACATCCTCAGGCTCTCGTGGCGCTTGTTCAAACCGGTCTTGGTAGCGGTGACACCATGAACTGCGTTAAATCATCATCCTCTCTTACTACCCAGAAAACCATTGCCATATCCGGTTGGTCACACAACTTTTTGACCAGGACATCTTTCGAACACTAATAGTAATACTATACAAATATTGTCTTAAGTTGTTGGGTATTTTTGCTCTTATGGTACTTTATAAAGCGATGCGGAAGTATAGAACTGTACAAGTATTGAAAGGATAAACAAAGATTCAATAATTCAACTAGTAATGTCCCAGAAAATCACAAGATCACCACAAAGCGAAATTACAATTTTGTTGAAGATGGAAAAATGGAAAGCTGGTTTCTTTGAGTCGAGTGTGGCACTCTGTCCTTAAGACAATATTGCCGTATGTATCCTTTATCGTCCTGGACAATTTGTCTCCCAGATAAAGCGACAATGGAACACTTGAGCAAAGGAAACTCAAGAACTACTGGTGAAGAATATTGAGTAGAAATGATGCCTTGGAAGGTGTAGGAAGAAGCTGTTTGCTTGTGTATTTTTACGTATTTTAAATGTATCGTGTATGTATGTTCTTGGTGCTCAACAATGGTGTAAGGGTGTTTATATAGGTGATGGAGGGGCTGAAGCCTCCATAATGGCCAAATAATGGCCATTATTGAGGTAGTAAAGTCACCAACATAAATGGTGAAAGACCAACGGTTAGCCACTATATGGGAGGAGTAATTGACCAAAATAAATGGGTGAATTGAGGCTGGCGTTCTGCTTTGGTGTCAAATTAAGTCGGTGCGGAAACCGGGGGACCGTGTACATCTGAAAAAATTACAGTCGAGCGTACATCTGGAACCACGGGATCAAAGCGTACTTGGCAAAGTTCTGCGGCCCAAAAGATAATGTCGAAGGCCAGCGGCCAGTGACCGTGGACCGAGCGGACGGGCGGCGGCCAGCGGCGTGTGGTCTTTCCTTGAGCAGAAGCACATCTAGGTCCTCCCTCGGCTTTAAACACATGAGATACCCCTTGGGGTCCCAAACTAAACCAATTTGAGTCTTATATACCTGCAACAATTCTTTCTTCACTCTGGAGATGAGGGAGAATTGAACCTGATACCATACTTTCCATGCTTGAACTTACTTAGTGGACCAATATCTCTTTCATTTCTCAATGAAATTTGACGATTCTTGGCCCTACGGTTATCTACGTACTTAGTAGATCATGCATGTGTGAAGAACCGGATTCTCCAACATACGTAACACTAGTGTTTAAGCCGTTAAAGTTGGTCGGTCGCAACTCCCGCCAAAGGCAAATTTCCAACAGTAATAATATATTTTATTCATGTATAGCAAATAAATGAAATTCATTTGTAAATTATTTAAGACAGAATGAAGATTCCTTTGTAAATTATTTAGGGGAGCTGCTGACTAACAATCTAAGATAATTTATTGTTAAGAACAAAAATGTAGCAGAAAACGTTCTCAAAAGATTGCAGATATTCTCTTGTGAATTATTTAACTTTAATACACCAATTTACATATCTATTCATAGCCCTCTAAAATGCATGCATTTTTAGGCATAAATTGTATGCTGCATGGTTGAATTGTGTATTAAGGTATTTTCTTATAAGGTCGTGTACTTTGATGCTAGATAAGAAAATTAATGATTTTTGAGTAAGAAGTATCAAAATGCTCAAATGTCTGAATGCAGCTTAGAGGATTTTTATGAAAAATATGAAACTCTCAGGCAAAATGCAAAGCGTAAAACACTCTTGCACAGTTTTGTAAATTTAGGGAAAACACTTACATAATTTTCTAAAGTTATTTCCTCGACTTCGTGACTCTCAAATCCCAACTAAAGCTAAACATATCAAATTTGTCTCAAATACTAATGAATAGTATGTATCAAATAAAATAATTTAGATGTGCATAAAATTGATTCAATATCATTGTTTTAAAAAATTAACGGGTTCAAATATACAGTAATATTTATAGAGATTTTAATTAGTTCCCTGTATATAATTATACTCGGCCCCCGAAATATTTATTCAAGAGCTTACTTTGATTAGGCGAAAGAGCAAATGAGGATAAGACCGTATTTGCCTAGAGAGAGCGTGTAAATTGGGCAATTGCCACATCCTTACTCTAATTCTTTCTACTTATCATATGATTTTCTCTCATCTTCACTCTATTATTAATACTACAATTTAATTGATCCATCTGCACATACCAACACCACTTCTCTCCCATTGATCTCTCTTCCTTCCACCATCGGAGCATCCTGACCGTTCAAAATTCCTGATTGTGTGAAATTGTAGGAATCATGAGTTTCGCTAAGAAAGAATACGAGTTCCTCGAGAAGATCAGAATTGGCCCTAAAAATCTAGGTGGTTATGTTAATGGGACATGGAAAGCTAGTGGCCCCGTAATCACTACTGTTAATCCCGCTAACAACCAGGTTAACCTAATTTCACTCATTTTCCAGTTTTGCCAACTTTTTTTTTTCATCTAAAATGTTACTTCTTATGTTCCAATTTTGCTTTTTGAAAATAAATTGGATTAGATTAACTCAATATTTTAAAATTAAAATTTATATATTTGAAAACTAGGTCAAAATATTATAAGTTACAACTTTTCTTATATCAATTTGGTATAAAAAATATATCTTAAAATGGTCAAAATTCAGTTTGAATCTCATGACCGAAAAGTATCACTTAAGTGGAATAGAGGGAGTAGTAGCTGTTTGAGTATTTTTAGAGGATTTTGATCGGTTTCGTTTCATTAAATTAATATATGTATAGTTTAAAGTTAGTTTAACGTATACAGACGATTGCCGAAGTTGTTGAAGCTTCTGCACAGGATTATGAGGAAGGCATGCAAGCCTGCTCTGAAGCAGCTAAGGTTTGGGTGCAGGTATGCTCATCACTTACTAAAACCATAAATCTTTCTTCGGCTATGTGTGAGGGTATGATGTACGCAGAATTTATCTCTACTTCTACCTTTGTGGGGTAGGGAGGCAGTTTCCGAGTAGAAGTTATTAATATTAGAAAAGAATTGGTCGCTCCTATTCACAAACTACTATGATTAGCTTATTTTTAGGGGATCAATTTTTTCTACTATGATTACCTTGCGGTTAGTTTAAATTTCATTCATCAATGTTTATTTTCTATGTTCATTCCCTTTTTTCACTTGCTTGATGATGCTTTACGGTGTTGCAGGTTCCAGCACCAAAAAGAGGTGAAATTGTTAGGCAGATAGGTGATGCACTCCGAGCGAACCTTCAGGAATTTGGTCGGCTTGTTTCACTGGAGATGGGAAAGATACTCCCTGAAGGAATCGGGGAGGTTCAAGTATGTAATATCACAATTCACAATAGAGTTATACAGCGTCCAAAAAATTATTGAACAACAGCTTTATGCACTTAACACATTTAAAGTTCGGATTGTAACTTCTAACTTATTTATCTATTGGTGGTTCCTTGAGCTTGTGTGAATTGGTTCATTACATACCAAACCTAAATCAAGTGCATGTACCACATCAGTCTGTTATCATATAATGGGGTCCCTGTTGAAGTTCTTTTATACCTTATCAATAACATGGTACTTTGGGGTCTTAAAGACAGTGACAAATCCTTTTCCAAGGAAGTCATCTAGAACTAAGATGTTGAAGATCTGTTATTCTCACTCAAAGGATACCTATGGAAATTAGAGTCATCTCTTTTTCAAACCAACCATAGGAAGCTATTTGGCGTTCTTTTTACTTAGATGTTGGATACATTTTTTTTTAGTTTTGACTGTGCTGGTGCTTGTCTTAATTGGCAGAGTAAAATTGAATCTGTAAATTTTGTTTCTGACTATATTGACTGCAAGTTCTGGTGTAGCATGGTCACATAAGCAGAGGCTTTTGCTTGGAACACTGCAACAAATAATGCACTAGCTTTAGTATATTAGCCGTTTGGTTTTTCAAACTCTTTTTTCATGTCCATGACTCTGTCTTTTAGCTATTCTTTTTATGAAGTTCCTTTATCTTTTTCTTTAATTGAATAGTGAATGGTAAAGATACTAGGTGTACATAGTCCATTTCAAATGTTTCAAGTAATCCATGTCTGCATAGGCCCTAACTTTGTTTTTTCTAACTCTGCAGGAAGTCATTGATATGTGTGATTTTGCTGTGGGATTGAGTCGACAACTGAATGGATCTGTTATTCCTTCTGAACGTGAGCTTGCTTCCTTGCTCTGTTGCTTTCAGAACAGCCAAAGTTGTGATCGTTAAGCAGTTATTTTTGCGATTGTAACTTGTCAATTGTAGTTTAAATACCTTCTGGTGATCTGAGTAGTTCCTGATTTAAAGGATGATAAGCTTTTGCTGACTATTGGGATACAAATGTTCTTTAGGAATAAAAGATTTACAGTCTTATGCTATTGGAGTTGGTGTTTATTTTGTGATCTTTTAACTAACTTCCTTTTATTTTATTTGTTGACAGGCCCTAACCATATGATGTTGGAGGTGTGCTGACATTTGTACTCTAAAATCAGGAATTCCTCAAACCTTGCTTATATTAGTTTTTGATCTTCTCAACGTAATTTTTGTGCTCAGGTGTGGAATCCTCTGGGGATAGTTGGTGTTATCACGGCTTTCAACTTTCCATGTGCTGTACTTGGTAAGCCATTGAGATTTATGACTACTTCCGTGGACTCCAAAGTTTCTGATTGTTTGCTTTTATTGCCTTATGAGTTTCTTGTAGTGTTCTAGAAGCTCTTTTGTTTACATTCTTGGTTCCACTCTGCTTCCTGTTTTTCAGGACTATTGTAAAACATACTATAGAATAGAATGGTTAGTCCATTTTTCCAGTATGGATTTATGCATCATATGGAAAAAGCCCTCCCCATTAGCTTCGGGAAGGGTAAAGAAGTATAAATTAATTGATTTAGGATACTTACAATTTACCTTTAGCCTTTTGGTAAAAGGATAAAAGAGAGACAATTCCTTCTTTCTGCCAAGTTTTTGTGAGCTGAAAAGCTGATAAAACGTATGAGAAGTATCAAAATCCACCTTATTTTGGCCTAAATATATGTGTCATGTTCTATTCAGGATGGAATGCATGTATTGCACTGGTCTGTGGCAATTGTGTTGTCTGGTAAGTCCACTTTATTTTTAAAGTTTAAAGAGAAGTTCTCCACTGTAGAAATGATTGACTGGTTTTTCTCAATGATAGATGAGCTAGATGGTCGAACATCTTTTTAGATTGACAAGTTGAGCTTATACTTATTGCTGAGCTCAATATTTGGTATTATTGCCACACTATAGTTTGAACATCATTATAGACAGATTTATGTGGAACTTAATCATTGTCTTACTCTTCCAGAGCAGGGTATTGAATCTCTCTTACCTTGGCACCATGTCAACCTGATTTTAAGCATTGACGTGTTGCAGCTGAACCTTTAACTAAGTTATATTACTATAACTGGCTCTAAAACCGAATTTATTCCGCATGCAAATAAGTTAAACAAAACAGAGTTTCAGTTCCTGTCTTAATTACGAGGTTAAGTGTGCATAACTGAATTGGGAAGGATGTAGCTGAATCATTTTAGGCTTATGCTAATGCTTATTCTCTCAATTCTCTCCTCAATCTCCAAAAGCAAATTTGCTCTTCGAGGATGTCCTGCTACCCAGTTTTGGTATTTGGGTGTTCTAATCTTGGGACTTTATGCCATGTTCACAGGAAAGGTGCTCCGACAACACCATTGGTTACCATAGCGATGACAAAAATTGTGGCTAGTGTATTGGAGAAAAACAATTTACCTGGTTCGATTTTTACTGCCTTCTGCGGTGGAGCTGAAATTGGTGAAGCAATAGCAAAGGACACACGAATTCCTCTAGTTTCGTTCACTGGGAGCTCAAAGGTGATGATTCTGTCCTTACGCTAACATGCCTGTTTGTCTTATCATCGAGGGATTTCCTTTGCAGCTAATACTGTGTCAGTATTTACCTCTTACTTTAACTTGGATTTACCTTTAAAATCAGCTTCTCGACACTATGCATACTTAAACGTAGACTGCCTGGTTTTTTAGGTTCATTTCTAGGGAACTTCTATTGCCATCTTTGATATGATATTAAAAAGTACTCCCTCTATCCCAATTTATATGGCATCATTTCCTTTTTGGTCTGTCCCAAAAAGAATGTCACCTTTCTATATTTAGAAATATTTTACTTTATGAGATGATTTACAACCACACATTTATATAAGATTTGTTTTGGACCACACATCTCAAAAGTCTTCCTTTCTTTCTTAAACTCCGTGCCAAGTCAAATGGTGCCACATAAATTGGGACGGAGGGAGTAATAGATTGAAGTTTGTTTTTTTCCTGTATTTGTTGTATTAACTTGATATCGAGTGTCCAGAAATCATGATTAGTACATAAATGTCTATGAGAATGATGACGTATCTGTCTTCTTTTCCTAGTGGTTCTTGGAAAAAATATATATTGCAGAAAGAACATAGCTGTTTATGGATAGTAGTGATAACTCAAAATTTTCAGCTGAAGCTAATTACAGGTAGAGATGCATGCTATTAAAAAAAGTAGAATCATGTTTGTAGATCTGGCGGAAAAAACTACTGCATTGCTATTTTATCCATTTTCTGGTTTTGTACTTTCTACTTTGACTTTACATTGTCTGGCTAGTTGAATCAAAGAATATTAACTGGACTTGAAAAGAAGATGGCAGGGAGTTGATTCTAAAACTAAATGGATATGTAAGTCTGGTTTGTGGTCTATTAATCAAAATTAAAATAGGCGGTTTTGGCTTTCATTACTTCTTTGTGCAAGTGACTGTAGAACATTTCTTTTCTAGGATAAGTAGTTAAGTTTTATTTGTCAAAAACACCCAAAGGAACTCCGACCATATACAAGTGCATACAACCTAAAATCTCAAAATAAAACAAGCAAAGCGAGTAGGAGAGTCATGGACCTTATTAACAACCAAAATATAAGAAAGAGAAGAAGAGAACTTAGAATTTCTCCAAATTCCATATCAATTTGTTATTCTATAACTTTGATAAAGCATGTCTTCTAATTTTGTTACCAAAAAAATGCATATCGAAACACAAACTTGCTATAATGAATTTCCATCTGTGGGTTTATTTCTTTTGTGCCGATAGGTTGGTCTTGCAGACATTTAATAATTTCTTTCCTTTATCCAAAAAAAAATAGGTTGGTCTTGCAGTTCAGCAAACAGTAAATCAGAGATTTGGAAAATGTCTGCTAGAACTAAGTGGAAACAATGCCATCATAGTAATGGATGATGCGGACACTGAACTTGCTGTTCGTTCTGTTTTATTTGCTGCTGTTGGTACAGCTGGTCAGCGCTGTACGACATGCCGGAGACTGGTATTGCAGTAATTGCTTAAAATCACATTCAGTTTTCTGTTTAAAGCTTTCACTTTCAAAACTTCTTACTGTTTCTTCATAAATATTTTTCTGCATGAAGCTTGTCCACAAGACAGTATATGAGAAGGTTCTTAAACCACTAGTTGATGTGTACAAGCAAGTTAAGATAGGGGATCCTTTAGAAAAAGGTACCTTACTTGGGCCAGTGCATACTCGTACTTCTAGGGAAAACTTCGAGAAGGGAATCCAAAATATCAAATCCCAGGTATGTCTGGATTCTCGAGACTTTTATTTCCCAAATTATTTCTAGATTGGCATTTATTGTCCCTCTCCTCCCTGGTTTTGCCTGACCCCTTTGTATACATGTTGATGGTGAGTGCGGAAAGTTGTTCCAAATGAAGAAGAGGTTGTCCAACAATTTCATTTGTTACACAATTTTATTCTAAAATATAGCTCCCGTAAATGCAGGTCATAATGGTCATAAATCTTTTTAAAAAGAAAGTGCTCCATTTTGTTAATTCAGCTGGACATAGGACCACATCCATTTATTGGAATTAGATTTTTCTCCTTTTCATCAGAAAGAAAAGTGAGTGAAATTCTGTTTTTAAAATGAATGATTTGCAGGGTGGAAAGATCCTTACAGGTGGTTCAGTCATAGAATCTGAGGGTAACTTTGTGCATCCAACAATAGTTGAAATTTCTCCAAAAGCTGAGATTGTGAAGGAAGAATTGTTTGGTCCAGTTCTCTATGTAATGAAGTTTAAGGTATTTCCTTTCAAAGGCATTGAATTTTCAAGATGACCAATAGCGATGTGTCCCAGTAGTCGGTAAAATTTCTCTGGATTCAATTTCTCATTCCAAACTTTCTGTTTGCAGACTTTTGAAGAAGCAGTTGAAATTAACAACTCTGTCCCTCAAGGTTTAAGTAGTTCCATCTTCACTCGAAATCCAGAATTTATATTTAAGTGGATTGGGTAAGCAATCTATAATGTTCTTGAGCATGTGGTTTAGATGAGTTTTCCTTCTCCTTTATGATCCCCGGTTCTCTCGTGCCTATATGTGTTGCAGAGCTCAAGGAAGTGACTGTGGCATCGTCAATGTAAACATACCAACAAATGGAGCTGAAATTGGTGGTGCTTTTGGAGGTGAAAAGGGTACGGGTGGTGGCCGTGAGGCAGGAAGTGATTCTTGGAAACAATATATGAGACGCTCAACTTGGTGACTACACATTCATTTCATTGCTCTCATTTAATACATTTGCATGCTGCATTTGCGGAAGCTCACCATTCAAACTTATTGCTTTGTGTTACACTTTAAGCGTCTTGAATTAGTTACTATGTTGTAATTATCATAGATTTCAGTATCTTATAATCTGAGAGTAACATTTTATGCCTGACCTACTTGGTTTATTCCCCGTCAACGCAGTACAATCAATTACGGGACTGAACTACCACTGGCGCAAGGAATCAATTTTGGCTAGTGAAATTGGTCAGTCATTACATTATTATATGCTAAAGTATCTTCTAGCATTTTAAATTTCTCGTGTTCTGATGAATGCAAGTGTTGTTCAGGTGCAGAACTACGCGGAACGCTCTTGAAATCAACCTATAAGGTGCTTGTAATTGGCTCGGAATTAGTTAAATAATGTACCTTGCAACTCAATAAAAATGATGTATTATAAACCAAGTGTTCTCAATGATCATTACCAGGTTGCCCAATCAATGAGTTTACTTGGCTGTTCTACTTTATTTTAAGAGTTGTTAACCTAATCTCATAACTAAAACGCTACACTTGTATTATTGATAGCTAGCAGTCTGTAAACCACTAGTAGGTTTATGTTAGTCAATCATTTTGATATGTTATATCCAATAATGGAAGGGATTATATTGTCCACATGATCCTCGAGATCCTCCTCTGCAAACTTCATGACACGTGTAGACAAATTTGGTTGATATTTGAAAAATCAACTAATAGTTGTAAGAGTTGGAATATAATGGGTTGCCCTTTTTTTTTACCTCCTACATTATTAGGTGCATTAAAAGTAGAGAATACTAGTCTTTATTTATGATCAAAGTCCAAAGGCCACATCTCCTTTGAAGTTCTTAATTACGATGACACAACTTGTTCTGTCACCCAAGACTACAGTTCAGTTTATTATAGTTTATACGGTTATAGTATAATAGTATTCAATGCCAATCAATCCAAGAATCACGCAGTCTGTCTGCTACTTGAACTGTTTGGAAGTTCATCGCCGTGCTTGCTCATATTCAATAATACGGAGTAATACTCCAAGCAATAATGTTTAGGGCTGTAAACTCGATCAATCAATATATCCCATATTGCACATATTTAATAATATGCCAGTTGATTGTCCAATATTCAAGATAGAGAACAAATGATTGAAGTTCGTCCGAATAGAACAAAAGTGGACGGGACCATTACCGTATTTAGGTGATGCAAGTGTTGGTTACCTTGCAGCTCTGCTATTATCACTGACCATACTTGTTTCCAGGGAATAAGGACAGGATATCCTAATCTGGACAAAATCCCTTATCAATATTTTTTAAAACGGGGTGTTTGAGTCGATCTTGGCATGTAATATTTGTTATCTTCTACAAATACAAATACAGGGTACTTCTGCTCACCAAATCTTAGACAAATAAAAAAACACTATTTTTTATCTCCGGCAAATTTGATCCCTAATTTCCAATAATTTCATTATTATTTTTTTAAAATTTTCAGTACCTGCTTTTGAACACCAATTAAATTGGATTCACCACGTAACACCTATTATCCATTCTTAGAGTCAAATCAAAGACTGATTAAATCATCTCACTATAATCTTTTGATGGTATTATGCAACATGATTATCACAAGTCTTCATCAATATATTCACCACTAGCACCCAAATGGCCATCAGTCAAGCGTGTAACAAACATCAGTCAAGGCCCACAAATATAACTTTCAATTGGACATCCCATTAGCTTCATGAAACGCCCATCAAACTCTATTATTTCGTACAAGGGGAAGTCACAAGCATGTGTACTTGCACAAAGCATTGTCTTTTTCTCATTTTTGGGTTCTTAGTACTTAATTCATATTTCTCTGCTATCCTCCATAAGTCAGTAAACGCCAGAAGCTTTCCTCTTCCAACTCTCTTCCCATATTTGGCTAGAGATTCAGCTTCACTTTTTCAGCTAAATTGAGAGACCACAAAGAAGATTTAACTGTTCCTAATTCATCTTCGTGAACTTTCAAAGCAGGGTTTTTTCCCTTTTTTGTTTCACTGACTAAACCACAATTCACTAGCTCCACTAAACACTGGTTTTCAGTTTGTTTTAACACAACCATCTGATATCCGAAAATCATATAAAACACGCATGCACGTACTATAAGAGTATGAAACCAAAAGTTGGTTTGATAAATCGAAGGGAAATATTGTAATCGAAATAAAGGGCTGTTCGGTGCACTAAGATGCCGCTATGTGCAGGGTCCACTGTCCGGAGAAGGACCAAAACATAAGTATCTATTGTATGCACCCGTGAGCTCCCGGTCACATGACATCAACTTTACTAGTTACGTCAAGTCTCCTTGAAATGTTGAGAGTGCGATAGAAACAGTTTCAAAATCATAAACAGTAATGCTGCAATACATATCACCAAGTGAATCACAATAGCAGCTTTCAATCAAAACATGCATTTTTGCAAATATATATTTACAGGTTCACATTAAGAGTGGGCCACTCCAAATTGTAAGTAAACAGAATTCAAACTTCAATCATGCAACGAGCACCAAAACTAGAGCGAATACTATTTCGATTCCATCACAACCGCCAAACAGATTCTAGTTCTATTGTGTTTACAATTTGAAGCAAACTAAGCATTACTAGAGTTTTTCTCCTTAATTTATTTCTTTTTCATAGTTGAAACTAAACCTAAAATTTATCACCTTCATTCATGATCAATTTCCAAGGCATCATACGCAGCACCAGCAGCAGCATCCACCAAAGAGAGTGTAGGAATACAACTCTCCGCTCGAACCAACACATTTGGCTGCATCTCTCCGCTGTTCCTCGTCGGACTACAGGGCATAGACCTAAGCGATTTAGGCGAATCCAAGCTCCTCCTCAGTAGCTGCCTCATGGCAGCGATCAAGTGAACAGTCGGATCAGGCGGAGGACTAGAAGAACTGAACTTCTTACAAAAATTGAGGTGACGAGTCAAGGCTTCTTCCGCGTTGATCAGCCTATCACACCGCATCATCTCATCCTTCACTGCCTCCGCACACAATCCGCATATCCATTTCCCTTGATACCTGTTGATTTTTAACAAAGAAATTAGGGAAATAACAGAGAATTGATGAAAGAAAAATATTGTAATGCAGTCAAAGGGAATTGTTTTATTAGCTTCTGAATTTAGAGAGAACTCACACTAATAAAAACAGTAAAAAGATACTCCTTCCAAGTTTGACATTCTTTTCTTTTGAGCTAGTAACAAAAAGAATACATTTTTTTATATTTAGATATTTAATTTTATGAGATGATTTACCTCCACAAAAATATTTAAGACTTATTTTTTATAAATTTCAGAAGTTTTCATTTTTTCTTAAACTCCGTAGTCAGTCAAACACACTTATATAAAAATGAAACGAGGAGTAATCATTATCTATCCTAGACTATCTCTGCAAAATCATATCTTCTACTAACTAATCAAAAGAAGATAGGATAACTAGCTAACATCCTATTAACTAGGATTTATTCAAAAAACTAAAGCAGTAAAATAAAGTTACTTTGGCAAGTTCTTGTTGGGTATTACAAAGGATTTGCAGAAACGGAAATTACAAGTAACTGCTTACGTAAGAATTGAAATTACAATTCAACTAGAAAACTGGAAATTACAATATAACAATAAAACTGAAATTACAGTATTTCTTGAACAAGACCGGAAACTGCTTTGATTTTTGCTGAGTCGAGTGTGGCACTCTGTCCTTAAGACAATATTGCCCCGTATGTATCCTTTATACGTTGCGGACAATTCGTCTCCCAAGATAAAACAGCAAGGAACAATTGAGCAAAGGAAACTCAAAAGCTACCGTGAAGAATATTGAATAAGAAATGATGCTTGGAAGATTAGGAAGAAAACTGCTTTGCTTTGCTTTCTGCTTTGTGTAAATTCGTGTATATCAAGTGTGCCTCAACAATGGTGTAAGGGGTGTTTATATAGGAGGAAGAGGGGCTGTTTGACTGCCTCCATAACAGCCATTATTGGCCAAATAATGACCATTATGGAGGTAGTAAAGCCACCAAATAAATGGAGAAAACTGCCAACGGATTGGCCATTAGTGGAGGTGTAATTCAGCCAAAATAAATGGCTGAATTGAGTGCTGGAACGTTTCTGTTCTGGACCGTCGAAATTCTGATTTTCTGAAAAACTTCAGGGACCAAACTGTACATCTTGAAACTTCAGGGACCAAACTGCACATCTGAAACTTCTGGGATCAAACTGTACTTCTGACAAAGTTTTCTGGCCCAAAAAGATAATATCAGAAGGCCCACAGCCCACGACCCGTGGACCCGGAACCGGAGCCGGACCGGACGGGCGGCGCGCGTGTGGTCTTTCCTTGAACCGAAGCACATCTAGGTCCTCCCTCCTTTAAACACATGGGATACCCCTTGGGGTCCCAAACCCCAAACACATTTCGAGTCTTATATACACAACAATTCTTTCTTCCTCTACCGATGAGGGAGAATTGAACACAACACCACACTTTCCATGCTTCAAACACCTCACTTCGTGAACCAATATCTCTTTCATTTCTCAATGAAATTTGACGATTCTTGGCCCTACGGTTATCTACGTACTTAGTACATCATGCATGTGTGAAGAACCGGATTCTCCAATATACGTAACACTAGTGTTTAAGCCGTTAAAGTTGGTCGGTCGCAACTCCCGCCAAAGGCTAATTTCCAACAGTTCTAAAGCATAATTCTAACAATACCTTTGGCGGATCGTCTCTATGTAAGCCAGAGTACACTCCTCCGTCAATCCGCAGCAATCGCATTTCACGAAATCAACTTCAATCGTCGGCGCCGGTAGGTGTGCGGTAACTGTTAGTGCCTCACCGGCGTTAATCACCACCGCGGACTCACTGATTACGGTCGTCGACATCATTTATCGTCAAACTAAAAACGAAAATAACGTTAATATCTTCTCAACTGATAATTATCAAAATTCAAAAACATATCTAAACTATCAGTTTTTCGCTACACGCTTCAACTATCTGTTATTCCCTTTTTTTTTTCTACCAGAAGTGTCATCATCTATTGTATTTCATACCTGAGCTATCATCATCTATGTATTAAAACAAATCCAGTTGAAATTAATTAGCCTAATTAACTTCGAGATGTGTTTTAATAGGTAAATAATGATATTTATGTAGAAAAATGAAATAACTCAGAGGTAAGTGTGAAACTGACGAAAAAGTGATAGTTGTGTTTTTTGACTAATAACTCTGTTTTTCCTCATAAATCAAAAGAATTACCTGCAGAAGTAGAGATCGAGTGAATATATTTATACACAAAACTATAAAAGTTTTTTATAGTGATTTTCTCAACTTCTGCTTAAAGTAGAAGCAGAAATTGTTTATTTCTATCGTTCTTTCTCCCACTCGCCTTCTTCCTCCTTTGTTTCCTCAGGAACAAAAAAAGTAACCATGAAAGACATATCACAAATTAACTCAAACAAACTCCAGCTTCTCAATCAGTCTCTGAAAATTCAATAACAGATAAATTGTTTATTAGAGAACAAAGAGAATCAATTTGTACAAAATGCAGAGATCGATAGAAACAAACAAAAAGTATAGCTTTTTTTTGTTTGTTTATCTCCTCCACGAAAATTCTTATCTTTTTCTGAGCCTTTTTCAGGAAGAGTGAGAAATGAAGGAGAACGCGGAGTCTAAAAAGAACTCTCAATGATTGAGTGAGGGTTTGGCGAATCCACGTCAGCGATTGTGCTGTCAATTAAATTTAGGTCGTATATTAATATATTGCCAGCTAAGCATTACCTATGAATGGAAACAAATTCTCATTTTCCACCTTATTCTTTATGAAATATATCAGTTTGAATATTTGATAAATATTGGGAAATTTTGTTACCTTTATTAATAAGTGTTTTAACGAATAAGAATCGACCACGTATGGACCACCGACGTGGACGGCCAATTTGTAAATAGGAGAATATTAATAATAAAGAGATCCTAATGTGAAAATAACGTGGCACTGTCTATTATGTAGAATTCTTTTATTTTTTTGTTAAAATTATGTGGACTTAATCATAGAGTTCACATTTCACGAACTAACCACATCTTCTTTTTTTATCTTCCACACGTTTTTATAATTGTAAATCATTTTCTTGTTATTGCAAGCGAAGTTTCTGATCCAGTCAATAATTTTTTGGCGAATTAAGCGGGAGAAAAAAAATTCGCTTTTATTTCTTTTAAAAATAAAGGGAGAAAGATTCGTATTTCCTTGCTACAGAAAAGGAAATAATGTATATTTAGGACGAAGATCATTTTTCATCATTAAGAACTGTAAAGATTTCTTAATCAATGAGTTCGAAAGTCCTCTTTTTTTTTGTTTTCCTTTTAATATCATTATTGCTTTGGAGCCTTAGTTAATTAGAATTCACAAAAAGCAAGATTTTTCATTTTAATAACGATTCAAAATTTAAAATCTCTAATTAAATATAAAAGAATATATTCGTGTCAATTCCACAATAATCTTTGGTGAAGTAATAAAAATAAAGATTCAGAGTACTTCTTATTGCTTACTTGAGAAGGAAATGAAAGAGAGAAGGAAATATAACGAGACATGGAAGGAAAGATAATGTTAATGGGATACGCTTCTTAAAATGGATGATTTATTTCCAATTTTACGCCATTTTCCATATGCAACTTGTATCAACTTGCTTAATCCGAATCCAATTTGCCTTTGTGTAAAAAAAAAATAATGATTATTCCATACAACTTTAGAATATTTCAATAAAATAAATCCATTCATTCGTTGTAATACTAATTTCTATAAATTAACATACTGTATTACGGTTATTCACTAGACCAGAGAATATAATAAAAGAGTTACATGATCATTTTATATTCAGTGACCAATTAAATGATATCATACATAGGTGGGAGAAACAATTAATGTTAGTCTTTTGAGGCATTTTAATATTATAAAATATTATTGTTTAAATGCCATATGATGCTAATTACTCCTACGGGTTAGTCTTTTGAGACAATTATTGTTTAAATGCCATATTATTCTCACTATCTCATTATTCATATTGGCAATTATTTCTTTTGTAATTCTTATAACCTTCAATTTTTTACTACTCCATATTCTCTCAATTGATTACCCCACTCAATCACTTTTCATCCAATTCATTACAATTATAAATTTCTTCACCTATAAATATAACCTTAGCTTTTGGGATGTAGAGAAAATATTGGAGAGTTTTTGAAAAAAGAAGAAGAAGGTTTTATTTAGTTGAAGGAAGGTGTTCTCTTGGTGAAGCTTTGAACTCAACATCTTGTCCAGAGTTTGTTGAGTTATACAACATGGTCGGGCTGTTGTATCCTAGAGGGGACAAGTCAGAAAGATTATTGCTGGACCGGTGAATATTTGTTGCACTAGGCTTGAATCTTCTTAAAGAGAGTGAGATATCCACGCGTCAGCCTAAAGATATTATTTTCTTCATTTGTATTTTTCAATTGTGATTGTATTTCAGTTGTATTTTCTCCAACAATTTTAAGGAGATTCAATGGCAACAATTGAAAAATCTGCGGATGTCAAAGTGGGAGATCTTAACAAGCCATTTCGGCTCAACGTTACTCATTTTAAGAGATGGAAGAGTATAAGTATTTTTCTACTTAAGTCTTCTCAATGGTTCTTATGTGTTAACTGAGAAGAATCCAAACAAAGTAGACAACTCTTCCGTGAATGATGAAGAACTTATTTCTCTTCAACAAAAAGTTGAAAAGTACGATGAAGATTCATACAAGTGTCGGTACTATTTACTTAATTATCTATCTGATAATTTTTATGATTATTATGATAGAATTTACTCTAGTGCAAAGAAAAAACATTGCAGGGTAAATATGATATCGAGGATGTTGGAGCGAAAAAATATGTTGTTAGTAGATTTTTTCGTTTTCAAATGGTGGACAACAAATCAGTGGTAGACCAAGCTCAAGATTTTATAATGGTCGTTGGAGAGCTCAGGTCCGAGGAGATCAAAATTGGAGATAACATTATTGTTTGTGGCATAATAGATAAACTTCCACCTCCATGGAATGAATTTCAAAAAAACTATACGCCACAAATAAAAAGAAAATCTCTCTTGAGACGTTGATTATGTGAATCCGCATGGAAGACGAGGCAAGGGGGCAAGATGCACTTTTACAATTGGAAGAGAGCGCCTCACATCCCAACACTAATAAGGTAAATTTAATTACTTCAGATAATGTTGCTCCTAATTCTCACAAAAATACTTCTATGAAGCCTAAGAAGAAAATATTCCAGAAAAAATAACGGTAGACCTCCTAAGAAAAATAATGGTGTCAATAACAAAGCACAAAAAATCAATAAGTTCAAAATGGAGGACATTGTCTGTGGAAAGAGTGGGCATATTGCTCGATTTTACAAGTTTCGAAAACCTGGTCCTTCACCTCAAGCGAACGTTACCGAAGAGTCACTTGTGGCGGTGATAACGAACATAAATATGGTTGAATATGTTGATGGATGGTGGGCTGATTCTGGTGCAAACCGTCATGTCTGCTATGACAAAGATTGGTTCAAATTGTATACTCATTTTGTGGAGCCCAAAACCATCATACTGGGTGATTCTCACACCACTCAAGTGCTTGGAAAGGGAGATGTTGAGTTGAGCTTCACTTCTGGAAGGATATTAACATTAAAAGATGTACTTTTTACTCATTCCATGAAAAAAATTTGATGTCTAGTTTTATTCTGAATAAAGCAGACTTCAAATAAATTATTGAGTGTGATCAATATGTAATAGTGAAAAAATATATTTTTGTGGGAAAAAGATATGATTGTGATGAGATGTTCAAGTTGAATGTTGAATAAAGTTGCTAATTTTGTTTACATACTTTCTTCTACTAATTTTTGGCATGCTCATTTGTGTCGTATTAATAATCGTTATGTGGGAATATGAGTAGTTTAGGATTAATCTCAATGATTAAAAAGGATTTGAAAAGTGTGAGGCTTGTAGTAAAGTCAATATCACTAAAAGGCCTCATTTTTAAGTTGAAAGAAAAATTGAATTATTAGAGTTAATTCACACTGATATTTGTGACTTGAAGAAATTTTAACTCGTGGAGGAAATAGATATTTTATCACTTTTATTGATGATTTTTCTAAGTATACATATGTTTTCTTGATCAAAAATAAATGTGATGCTTTTGAAATTTTTAAATTTTTTCTCCATGAAGTTGAAAATTACTTTGATAGAAAAATAAAAAGAATTAGAAGTGATAGAGGTCGTGAATATGAGTCTAATGAGTTTAATTATTTTGTTAGATCATTGAAAATAATTCATGAAACTACTCCACCTTATTCTTTTGCATCTAACGGTGTAGCAGAAAGAAAAGATAAAGCTTTAGTTTAGTTGGGGTGAAGCTATTTTAACTGCTTGTTATGTGTTGAATCGTGTACCTCATAAAAAGATTAAATTAACACCGTTTGAGTTGTGGAAAGGTCACAAGCCAAATTTAGAATATCTAATAGTTTGAGATTGTTTAGCCTATGTGAGGTTAATGGATCCCAAAATTTCTAAATTGGGTAAAAGAGTTACTACTTGTGCTTTTCTTGGTTATGCTTCAAATAATACATCCTATAGATTTTTTGGTCTTGAAGATAATATTATAATAGAATCAGGTGATGCTATTTTTCATGAAAATGAATTTTCATTTGATTCGAAAAAATAGTGGGGGTCATAGGACTAAAGAAAATATTTTGTCACTACCTAGTTCTTCTACTTCGGTCTTGGAAAAAGAAAAAAATGATGATTTTGAGTTAAGAAGAAATAAAAGAGCTAGAGTAGAAAAAATTTAGTCTTGATTTTTATGTTTTTAATGTTGGAGATGACCCTCTCAATTTACAAGAAGTTTTATCTTCACATGATGCTATTTTTTGGAAAGAGGTTGTAAATAACGAAATGAAATCACTAATTTCTAATAAAATTTGGAAGTTAGTTGATCTACCATCGGGTTGTAAAACAATTGGTTACAAATGGGTCCTAAGAAAAAAGTTATAATCGGATAATTCAGTTGATAAATACAAGGCTAGACTAGTTGCTAAGGGTTTAAAGCAATTAGAAAGCCTAGAATTTTTTGATACTTTTTCTCCGGTAACTAGAATTACATCCATTCGACTTTTGTTGAAGCAGGCCAACAAAGCAAAGTGTGTAAATTTACTAAATCCCTATATGGCTTGAAACAAGCACCAAAGCAATGGCATGAGAAGTTTGATTCTTGCATGATTGAGAATGATTTTAAAACGAACGAGTGTTATAAGTGCATCTATCATAAGTCTTGGAATAATTCACATGTTATTGTTAGCCTCTATGTTGATGATTTATTGATCGTTGGCTCTAACATACATGTTATTGGTGAAACTAAAAATATTCTTAGAAGTCTTTTGATATGAAAGATCTTGGTGAGATAAATTTTATTCTTGGAATAAAAATTACTAAAACATGTGATGGAATTTTCCTTGACCAGTCACACTATGTTGAGAAAATTTTGAAAAAATATAACTTTTTTTATTGCAAGCATGTTCTAACTCCTTTTGATTTTAGTGTTCATTTGTTTCCTGTTCAAAGTGAAAATGATGTGATAAATCAAAAGGAATATGTTAGCTTAATTGAAAGTTTGAGATATGTGACTGATTGCACTAGATCTGATATTACATATGCAGTTGGAGTACTTAGTAGGTTTACAAGAAAGCTAGGTAATGAACATTGGCATGCCATAACGAGAGTTATGAAATATTTAGTTGGTACAAAATCTTATGGCTTGTTTTATAAAAAAAATCATGTTGTACTTGAAGGATTTTCTGATACAGATTAGAACACTTTATCTGGTGATTCTTGTTCTACCACTGACTATATTTTTACTTTGGGAGATGGTGCTACTTGTTGGAAATCAAAAAACAAACTATTATTGCTAACTCTACTATGGAGGCTGAACTAATTGCTTTAGCTTCAGCTAGTGAAGAAACGAATTGGTTGAGGAATTTATTATTTCAAATACCTTATTTAAAAAAATAATTTCTCATATTTTAATTTACTGTGATAGCACAGCGAAATTGGTAGAGTTCAAAATCGTTATTACAACGGTAAATCCAGACCTATAAGGAGAAACCACAGTACTGTGAGATCATATTTGACAAGTGGTACCATTAATGTTAATTATGTAAAATCTTGTGATAATCTTGCAGATCCACTAACCAAGGCCTTGACAAGAGAAAAGATCTAGAGCACATCGAGAGGATGGGATTGAAGCCCATAAGTTCATGAGTAATATATGAGGAAACCCAACCTAGGGACTAGAGATCCTATAATCAGGTTCAATGAAAGAAAAAAAATCATATGATGGCTTGTTGTGAAATGCACTAATATATTTTTTCCCTCTGATGTGAGTGCATTATTCTGTAAGAATTTGTGGAGGTTGTGTCTATGAACGCTTAATGACATTTTGTAGCTCGTATGAGTGGGATGTTACAGAAGCATCCTTGACAGATTTCACCTATGTGGGTGTGGAAGTAGGCCGCTTCCTATGAGAATTGAGATCGTTCTCAAAAGCACTCATGAAATCGAGATAGCATAAGGCCGTAATGTGCTGGCTGTTAAAGCTCATGTCAACACCTTGATTATTATGTGTAAGCAGTAATTCTTTATTTACCCTAAGCAGTCATAGTTCAAGTCTAAGACCACTACGACTTTAGAGTAAAGATTATTGTTTTACTAAGTGGAGGTTCAATGCAGAGCACACCTTTATTATGCTTAATAGTCTACCTTCGGCCGGTAAACTCTCTTATTTTAATATTAAAATGAGTAGGGAATTGTTAGTTTTTTGGAGCATTTTAATAGTACAAAATATTATTATTTAAATGCCATATGATGCTAATTACTCCTACGGGTTAGTGGTCATTAGAAAAGGCAGAAGGTGGTCTTCAGTCATTCAATTCTCACGTTATATAAGGCTTATTATGGCCATTACTTTTGTCCTTCCCAGTATCTCATTATTCATATTAGTTATGGTAGAATATGACAATTATTTCTTTTGTAACTCTTATAACCTCCCATTCTTTACTATTCCACATTCTCTCACTTGATTACCCCACTCACTCACTTTTCATCCAATTCATTACATGGATGAATTTCTTCACCTATAAATAGAACCTTAGCTTTTGGGATGTAAAAAAATTATTGGAGAGTTTTTGAAAAAAAAATGAGTAAAAAAAGAGTTTTATTTAGTCGAAGGAAGGTGTTTTTTTTGTGGAGCTTTGAACTCAATATCTTGTCCAGAGTTTATTGAGTTATACGACGTGATCAGGCTTTTGTATCCTGGAGGGGACAAATAAAAAAGATTACTGCTGGACCGGTAAAAATTTGTTGCACTAAGCTTGAATCTCCTTAAAGAAATCGAGATATTCTCGCCTTGAATATATTATTTTCTTCATTTGTATTTTTCAATTGTGATTGTAATTTCAATTGTATTTTTACCAACAATTAATAATCAGAAGATATGGACATAGTACTATAATTTTTTAACTTGCGAACTGTTAAATATACAATATACACACAATATACATGTGTATATTGTGTGTATATTGTCTCGGATTTGCTCCCATAAAAGGCTCTCGGTTTAGCTGTTTTAGGTAATATAATTTTTGATAAATATTTAGTATCTTAGTTTAGGTAATGTTGTAATATAATTAGTAGTGTATTACCATAATTAGTGTATTACCATAAATGTATAGAATAAGGTTTTAGGAATAGAATAGGAATATGATTCTCCTATTTTGTAATTTGATATATAGTCTTTTATGTAATGAAAATAATCAAGGGGATTATTTCTTTCACGAACGTATCTAATTTTAAAAAGCAAAAAAGGATAACAAGGAATACACTTCCATTTGCTTTTTCCAGGAAAAGGAATATGCTTCCACCACAAATGTAATTGATCGGAGCTGCACAGCATGTGTCATGCATACACGAAACATATACAGCAAAATTGCATATTAGCATCTATTTTATGTCTGCAAATAAATAGAAATGAGAAGGGGGGGAAACACAAAAGAGAAGGGAAAAGAGAGCCTGATCAACTAATCTCAATTTTTAAGAGATAAAATCTCGCTATTAACACTCTCTCCGTCTCAATTTATGTGGCACCATTTGACCGGCGGTTCTCAGGTGACCCGGCCCCATATCTTTGTTGGAAATTAGCCTTTGGCGGGAGTTGCGACCGACCAACTTTAACGGCTTAAACACTAGTGTTACGCATGTTGGAGAATCCGGTTCTTCACACGTGCATGATCTACTAAGTACGTAGATAACTGTAGGGCCAAGAATCGTCAAATTTCATTGAGAAATGAAAGATATATTGGTTCACGAAGTGAGGTGTTTGAAGCATGAAAAAGTGTGGTTGGGTTCAATTCTCCCTCATCGGTAGATGAAGAAAGAATTGTTGTGTTTATAAGACTCAAAATTGGTTTGGGGTTTGGGACTCCAAGGGGTATCCCATGTGTTTAAAGGAGGGAGGACCTAGATGTGCTTCGGTTCAAGGAAAGGCCATATGCGCGCCGCGCGCCCGTCCGGTTTCGGGTTCGTGGGCTTCTTCTGATATTATCTTTTTGGATCAGAGAATTTTTTCAGATGTACAGTTTGATCCCTGGAGTTTTATATGTACAGTTTGGTCCCTGAAGTTTTAAGATGTACAGCTTGGTCCCTGAAGTTTCCAGAAAGTCAGAATTGGACAGAGAGATCAGAAACGCCACAACACTCAATTCAGCCATTTATTTTGGTTGAATTACTCCTCCTATAATGGCCAATCCGTTGCTCTTTTCCACCATTTATTTTGGTGGTATTACTACCTCCATAATGGTCATTACTTGCCAGTAATGGCACTTATGGAGGCAATTCTACAGCCCCTACCTCACCTATATAAACAACCCCTTGCACCATTGTTGAGCAACACACACAACACAAAAAAAAACAGACAAAAAACAGAAACAATGCAGTTCTTCCTACAAGCTTCCAAGCATCATTTCATTACTCAAAATTTTTCACGGTAGCACTTGAGTTTTCTTTGCTCAATTGTTCCATTGCTGTTTTATCTTGGGAGACAATTGTCCAGGACGTATAAATGATACATACGGGGCAATATTATCTTAAAGACAGAGTGCCACACTCGACTCAGCATACACCAAAAACAGTTCCAGTTTTCTTGTTCAAGATCATTGTTATTTCAGTTTCTTGTTAAATTGTAATTTCAATTCTTGTATTACTTAGCAGTTACTTGTAATTTCCGTTTCTTGCATCCTTTGTAACAAACAATATCTTCCCTTCTCCCTTTTTGTTTTCCTTTACTTTTTTTTGCAGGTACTAGCAGATATATATCCAAAGCATCAACTACCGATCTTCCGCCAAATATCCGGAAGAAAAACAGTACTTGCACCGTTGCTGACTTGATGTGCAAATATTGTACAGAGACTTTAATCACACTAAAATCTTAAACAAGAAATTGTGTATTGGCCGACTTCTTTTCTCCATTTTCACCGGCGAACATTTTCGATTCAATTGGAGTTGGTACCTCCGGTTGCCCATATCCATTCTCTATTCTTGTCCTTATCATTGTCGTTAAATTTTGCCTCTTCATTGTATTGATTCGTGACTTTACGTTCTTGCATTTACCCTTCTTATCTTTAGTTATAGCATTCTTGGCGTAGTGATTTTACTTGCCTCTAGATTCTTGTTAACTTGTGCTTTCACTTTGATTCCTTCATGTTTAGGTAAACATTTGATTAGTTTATTATTTTGTATTTAGTGGCTTTGGTAACTGATTGAAGACTAGGGGCATGTTCTCGGTCGGGGACGGAGGCGAGAGTTAGGGGGTAAGGGAGATGCTAGGCTGAGAATAGGGTCTTGGAACATTGGGACTTTAACGGAGAAGTCCATAGAGCTAGTTGAGATTCTTAAGAAGAGGAGGATTAATATAGCTTATGTCCAGGAGACCAAATGGGTAGGACCTAAGGCTAAGAATGTGGACGGGTATAAGTTATGGTTCTCGGGTAGGTCGAGAAATAGAAATGGGGTAGGCATTTTATAGATAGCGAACTAAGGGATCAGGTGGTAGAGGTTGGGAGAGTCAATGATAGGATGATGTCGATTAAGTTGGTAGTTGGAGGATTCACTATGAACATTATTAGTGCTAACGCTCCGCAGACGGGCTTGGACGAGGAGGAGAAGATACGCTTTTGAGAGGATTTGGACGAGGTGGTGGGTGGTATACCACCCACTAAGAAGTTATTTGTATGAGGGGATTTCAATGGACATATCGGGTCAGTTTCGGGTGGTTATGTCAACGTACATGGAGGCTTTGGCCTCAGAGACATGAATGGGGGAAGCGTCTCACTTTTAGAGTTCGCTAGAGCTTTTGAGACGGTGATAGCAAATTCGAAGTTCCTGAAGAAGGAGGAACACTTGGTGACTTTCTGTAGTTCGGTAACTAAGACTTAGATAGACATTTTGCTCCTTAAGAAGGTTGACAACGGTCTTTGTAAAGACTGCAAGGTTATCCCGAGAGAGTATTTTACAACCTGACATAAGTTTTGGGTGATGGACCTGGAGATCAAAATGGAGAAGAAGAGGAGGGTTGTGATGACAGGTTAAGAATCAAATGGGGAGTTTGACCATGGCTAATGCAAAGGAGATGGGGGAGAGGTTGATGGCCAATGGGGCTTGGGAAGTAGTGGGGATGCGACCGATATGTGGGATAGGACGACCAGTTGCATTCGAGAGGTAGCTAGAGAAGTGCTTGGGGTCTCGCGGGGTAGACGTGGTAGGCATCGTAGGGACTAGTGGTGGCATGGTAAAGTTCAAGAGGAAGTGGAAGCAAAGAAAGTGGTGTATGCTAAATTGGTAGAAAGCAGGGATAAGGTGAAGAAGTGGACGAATAAGAAACTGTATAAGTGGTGAGGAAGGAGGCAAAGCTGGCGGTTACGGCGACGAAAAGGTTGAAGAGATTAAGGGTGTTGTTCTCAGGATGCGCAGGGGACGAGCAAACGGGCCTGATGAGATCCCAGTTGAATTTTGGAAGAGCGCAGGCAGGGCAGGTTTGGAGTGACTAACTGAGTTATTTAACGTCATTTTAAGACGGCGAGAATGCCCGAAGAATGAAGGTGGAGTACATTAATCCCTTTGTACAAGAACAAAGGTTATATCCAGAGTTGCAACAACTATAGGAGTATCAAGATGCTAAGCCACACTATGAAAGTTTGGGAAAGGGTAGCGGAGATGAGGGTGAGAAGAGGCGTATCTATTTCAGAGAACCAGTTTGGATTCATGCCGGGGCGTTCGACTACAGAAGCCATTCATCTTATTAGGAAGTTGGTGGAGAAGTGTAGGAAGAGGAAGAGAGACTTACATATGGTTATCATCGACCTTGAGAAGGCATACGACAAAGTCCCTAGAGAGGTTCTATGGAGATATTTAGAGGTTAGAGGTGTACTTGTGGCGTACACTAGGGCGATCAAGGATATGTATAATGGAGCCAAGACTAGGGTACGAACGGTAGGAGGAGACTCATAGCACCTCCCAGTGATGATGGAGCTGCACCAAGGATCAGCTCTTAGCCCATTCTTATTTGCCTTGGTGGTGGATGGACTGACGCGACAAATCTAAGGGGAGAGATGTCATGGTGTATGTTATTCGCAGACGATATAGTCCTGATTTATGAGACTCGCAGTGGAGTGAACGCTAAGTTGGAGGTTTGGAGATAGACTCTGGAGTCTAAAGGGTTCAGGCTGAGTAGGACCAAGACAAAATACTTGGAGTGCAAGTTCAGTAATGGGAGCGACCTTCAGACAGGCGTGGAGGTGAGGCTTGGTACTCAGGTCATTCCAAAGAAAGAAAGCTTCAAATACCTCGGGTCTATTATCCAAGGGATGGAGAGATTGATGACGATATCACACACCGTATTGGGGCAGGGTGGATGAAATGGAGGCTCGCATCTGGAGTCTTGTGCGATAAAAAGGTGTCACCAAAACTTAAAGGCAAGTTCTACAAGGCGGTGGTTAGACCGACTATGTTGTATGGGGCAGAGTGTTGGCTAGTCAAGACTTCGTACATCCAAACGATGAAAGTTGCGGAGATGAGGATGTTGAGATGGATGTGTGGGCATATAAGGAGGGATAGGATTAGAAATGATGATTTCCAAGACAAAGTGGGAGTGGCCTCGGTGGAGGATAAGATGCGGGAAGCGAGGTTGAGATGGTTTTGGGCATGTGTAGAGGAGAAACACAAATGCCCAGTATAGATGTGTGAGAGGTTGGCTATAGACGGGTTCATGAGGGTAGAGGTAGGCCGAAGAAGTGTTGGGGGAGAGGTGATTAGACGGGATATGACGCAGGTGCAACTTACTGAGGACATGACCTTAGATGGGAGGTTGTGGAGGACACGGATTAGGGTAGAAGGGTAGTAGGTAGTCGAGCGTAGTCCTACTTACACTTGCAAACTGATAGTTGTAGTGTTATTACTGTAGGTCCGCTTAGCCTATCATACTAATAGGCGCGGTATGGCTTTATAGTCCCATGTAGTTTGATTTCTGCTACTATGTGTTCTCTAGTGTACTTTGTGTAGCTTATTTACATGCGCTAGTTACTGCTTACTTTTTCAGAATACGCTATCATAGCTTATTCGATTTTATTATCAGCATGTTCATACTGCTTTAATTTCTTGTCTGAGTCCGACTGTTTCTCTTGCTTTGCTTTGCTTGCGATTATGCTTTGTCTTGAGCCAATGGTCTCCCGAAAACAACCGATCTACCTACCAAGGTGGAGGTAAGGTCTGCGTACACTCTACCCTTCCCAGACCTCATGTTGTGGGATTGTACTGGGTATGTTGTTGTTGTTGTGTTGCTATCATGACTTATTCACTTTTGATATCAACATTTTCATATTAACCGGATCTGACCGTTTATCTTGATTTGCTCTTGCTTTGCTCTTGCTTTGCTTGTGTTTTTGCATTGCTTGTGCTTATGCTCTATCTTGAGCCGATGGTCTCTCGAAAACAGTCGCTCTACATACCAAGATAGAGGTAAGGTATGCGTACACTCTACCCTCTCAGACCACACGTTGTGGAATTTCACTGGATATGTTGTTGTTGTGTTAAATTGCTCTTACTTTAGTGCCTATTTTTATTGATTTTTCTTCACAATAACTATATCTTCAAAATTAAGTGGGACCCAATAAGAATAAAATCAATATTATACCATTATATAATTATTAAATAAAAAAATAACATTTTTTGAAATAAACTAAAAAGGAAATAATTTCACACATGGACGAAAGGAGCAAGGAAAAAGATAGCCTTCCGTCTAATGTGATTCGGTTTTGAACTTTTTAGCATAAAATCAGCTCATAATTGAACAATTCTACTGTGCTAAAACAACAAAAACACTTTGATAATGGGCTAGTGCTAGGCTGGAAGCGGAAAGCTGATTTGGTAGATTTATTAGGTGGCCGCCGCTAAATCATACACCAATTCCAACTCGTCGCCAGCATCAGAATTAATTCTGACTTGGCAGATGAATAAGAATATTAGAAATGGCTTTTCCAGTTCCCACAAATAATAATAATAAAAAAAACGTTCCCAACTTTGGTCGTGGACTAATGGTGGGTGACTGGGTACCCAACTGGACGTTGTAAATTATTGGATACATAAAGAGTGAAACTTACGCTACCAAAGTTGACCACTTAATTTATTGTCATTTTTATTAGCCAAGAAAAATTGGAATGTGACACACACAATATATATGCCCAGAGTGATAATGACCGGTGGCGGATCCAATAGTGTTTGGGATTTGAACTTAGAACTTTAAAGTCAATTTTAAACTCTCTAAATTACTAAATCAACCTTTAATGGCCAAAAATTAGTTGTAGGGTGATAATTGTCCAAGTTCATATAATGAGTTTATGTTTTCATTTCATATCCGATGTGAGACTATTAACAATAACAAATTTGATGAATCCTGAAGAGTAATTAGGAGGGAGTGCTAAAATATATATGAAGTGAATTCAGATTAATCGACGGTTTTGATAATTAGTGCTTCCTTTCAAAGTTTAATCCAAATTTGGATATTTAATCTCTCAACTATAAACTCTTGATAAGCATAAATGAGTGAAAGTATATCGTGATATACACGGTATACACGGCATATACAATGTCTTATGTATACCGTGTATATCACGGAAACACAAGTCAATTTGGAGACCGTGATATACATGGTATACATAGCCGAGTATATCACGGTTTGGAGCTATATTTGGTAATATGTTGTTGTATTTAATTAGCATTGTACACTTACTATAATTGTAGAATTCTTGTACAAATAGAATATGATTTTGAGAGTAGAGAAGGAATAGGATTTTTTATATTATGGATATTATAAATTGTATATATACTCATTCATTAATGAAAATAATTAAGGAATTATTTCTTTCAATGAGAATGTTTAGATGATGAATATTATATGCGTATTTAAGATGTTCAAATATACAATTTTCTTAAATTTATTTTAACACTAAACTTTTTATGCTTTCAAAATAATTTTTTTAATACATTCATGATTGTCATAATTAGTGACCTCATACGATCATAGAGAAACTATTTTGCGAACTTATTAAGCGCGTAAGATATAGCATATGCGTTTTACCAACAACTACATGAATGTGCAACCACGAATTCTTTTAATAAATTTCTTTTAAAAAAAATAAAGAAGAAAAAGCTACATTTGATACAATAAAGGATATGGAAAAATAAGAAATCAACCAGAAAAATAAAGGAGATAAAAGAATGACATAAATGAAGACACAATTTGGCAATTAATTCTCTTAGAATGACCTCAAAAGAATTAATTCTTCAAGCAACCAATCCTCTCAACAAAACAAGATTCAACAAGAGTCTTCCATAGGCCTCTCACAAGTTTCTCTATGTAGAGACAACAACAATATTAATAATTCATCAAAAGCTAACTAATGAAATATTTAATCTAGTATTTATACTAACTAGACTAAGAAGACTACTATAGCTATTACAAAAATACTCTTAATGAAATAAGCGTCTTGTTTGGTGGTCTTCTCAAGGGATGAAAGGAAAGGCTTGCATTTATGGAATAACTCCTTTTGCGCAAATAACCTCCTTCTCCCTACTTCTTCTAAATGAAGTCTTATACTTCCACTTTAACACATTCTTGAGCTTCAAGTTTTCATTCCAAGCACCTTGTAAGCCTCAAAAGTAGTTATCCCTAGTTCGGCTTGGTGTGCATGTTCTTAATGAAACTCGACTTGTATCAACCTTGGTGTCAGATTAACAGTTTCCATTACGTTGACATGTCGAAAGAACCGAAAAAATTGATTTTGGATTTAATTTTAGTTTAGCGTTTCTGAAAGATCTGGTTTTGGACAATTTTAAGAAATGTTATGTGGTTGCATTGTCCTTTAAGAAAACGTTAGTATAAAGAAGAGCTGTTAGATTCTGTAAAAGTTTTTCTTTGGCTGGTTATTGTGTGTGTTTGTGAGTGTTTTTAGCTTTACGAAAACTTTTCTAAAAATTATTCAAATATAGCCGTGTTTACATTAATCTAATAAGGTTACATGTGTCTTTACAAAAATCATTATTACTTAACCATAATTAATTTACACAAACTAATCAAAATAAATAATATAAGTTGAGATAAATATCGAACTCTTTTTTACAATGTCATTTTCATAATTTTATTAGTCATTAGGCTTATTAAAATTATTTTGATGACCACCAAGAGGTATATTCATAAGATGGAACCTATCTTTCAGGTCCTATGTTCGAGCTCTAGGAAGGGAAGAATTATTGGTGGTGAAGAATTCTCCCTTTAATAGATTTTACGCAACTCAAATTCGAATTAGTCAGGTTAGTAGGTACCATACATAACTTACTCGAACATTGTATTTATACCAAACAAACGAATATAAGACACATGTCTTGTTGGAAATTTTTATACAATTCATATAAAATCACAAGTAAATTATTAGACATAAATATAAATCAAGAAGAATAGTAAGGGCACTTACCTTGATCCGCTATAAGAATCGATTGAAGGAAGTCATGATCTTCTAAGTTTTGTTATTTTTTTTATGGTACTTCTCTTAATGGGACAGAGAGGAAAGAATCGGTAATAGACTTAGAGACCACGATCATATATATAATAATAAGACAACTTTTCGAAAGAGACATAACTCTTCAAAGATAACCTTTCAGAAGAGGTGTAACTCTTCATTTATGAACCTATCAATTATAACTAAAGTGTTATCTAGGTTTCTATGCATATAAAACTCATACCTTATACGTAAATTTTATATATAGCTCATAAAAATAACACTTTATTATATCAAAAAAATGACGTTATTATTGATAGCATAGCTATTTACAATTATATTAAATATGTGAATTCACACGATAGAAAATTTCTAACATGCCTTTCATACACATTTTTCACTTAATCACGATCACATGTGTCTAAATCCGTAGGCCTCATCTTCCAATTATTATATGAGGACAAAGATAGCTAACACGGGAGGAGATTTTATACCATCTGACAATATTTCTTGTGGATAATCTCTGCTTGATGGAGTGACTGCATTCAATTCATCGACACCAACTTTTCTTTTATACGACTCTCAAACTGACATTATTTTAACCAAGATTTTAAAAAACGAAGAACGAGATAGTGAATAATATAGAACGAGTAGCGGATTCATGACTTTCGTCAACAAGTGGATAAGTTCATCTCTAAAAAAAGAAGTTATTTTAAGTTTCTCGAATTGGTTCAGGAGATGGCTTTTATATATATATATATATATATATATATATATATATATATATATATATATATATATATATATATATATATATATATATATATATATATCGAATGCATATTTGCTCCCGTACCACTAACCTCCGGAATCACATGTGAAAGCTGTAATTTTGTGAAATTGTTTGAGGCATCTGGAGTTTGTAGTTGTTTACCCAATGTTTATGTATCTATAACATTGTCTCCAGGTTTAGGTGCAAGAGGTACAACTGGGGATCTAGAGCAGGTCTTTCTTTTATATCCCTCTGTTAACACCCAAAAGTGTTTAGCTAAATCAAGTGACAGTCGAATGTGGAAAAGGATTCTAAATCGGTAACTGAGCGGAATCATAGTCGAATCCGTTAGTCCTTACCCTCGGCTAGAAAAGCATCATCGGCTAATACAGTAGTCTGGCCGAGTCATAATTCTGAGGAACGGCTGAGACCCACACATACTCGGACGCCTCGAAGACCAAGTCAAAGGACCTTCTAGAAAAGGTAGCAACCAGCAACAGCCTGAAGGGAGTGCCGTCGATCGTGCTAGGGGTCCAGGCAAAAAATTCGGCACCACCTCCTCATAGTTGGCTAGTGGATTTCGTGGGTAGTTCGATGGCTAACATAGGGGGTCACGTTTATTTTATTTTTTACTATAAATATAGGAATCAATTGTACAAAATAGACAACACAATCAATCAAAAAACTTATTCTTATTTATCTTCATTCTACCTTTATCGTTTTTATTGCACTCTAGTTGTATTTATGCTTCTTACCACCTAGTTTACTCACTCACCATCCTAGTACTTTTTGGAGTAGTTGGGGAACCCATTGCTGAAAGTTAGAGTTCCGCTTTCGGCCCAAATCGCTTAGTTAAGGAATCAATTTGTCATCCGATTTCGTCAGCCGATAAAACGGCAAACACTTCGGACGGTAACACCCTTGTGTCGAGAGCTACTTCCTCGAATATCAACGCAGGGAGCCACGAGGAGAGAACTTCCAGAGCTCGATCTACGACAGCATCCCGTGGTTTGGTAGAATAGTCACTTCCAAGGATATATATATATATATATATATATTATTTCTAGCAATTTTCATCTAATGAGTCCATTTTTTATGGTTGAGTTATATTATTAAATTCATTTAATTATTTGTTATGACATTCACGCTCCAGATATTCAGCTCTAGATGTGTGGTAGGGGTGGAGGGTATTTAAGTTTTTTATATATAGTGATTGAGAGATTGTGTTATTGTCTCCTTATATAATCTCGGACAATCTTTACATAATGATCTAATTGTTTGAGATTGAGAGTTTAATATCGATTTTCGTTATAAGTACATGTGTGTTGCCCATTCGAAGTGGGAAACTTATTTTGTTAATAAATGAGAAGAAGTCTTGCTAATCAAAAGTTGCCAATTGTCTCTGCTTATATAAGATGTTCAAATGACATATTCTTTAAATTTAGCATGATTGAGATTGTTTGGATGATGCACTATCATATTCACATTTAGGATCTTTCAAGTGAGCAATGTCCTTATAATTAATTGAACACTATACTTTTGATTATTTTTAGACAATTACTCCAAAATACAAGAGGAGATGAGTGCAGCATGTCATGGATGTAATGAATGACCTCATACGATAATAAGAAACTATTTGGCGGTTTAATTAGCGCATAAGATATGGAATATGCGTTTTACCAACAATAGCATGAATATTCAATACACGTTATAATATATTAGTAAGAACTAATATATCTTTTAAGAATGCTTATTATACGCGTTAAAAGTCTTCTTCTTTTTTTAAGATTTATGTCCTGCTAAATATATAGTCATATAAAAAAAATATTGTTTCTAAATAAAAAAATGTCATTTTCTTTAGTCATTAGTCCAATAGTTGCTTCGATGAGGTGAGCTGGAAAAAAAAAAGTAAGGAGCCAGGACATTGGAGATGATAAGGGACACGTGGGTATTTAACTTATGAGTGAGACAATGTCATTTCTTTAATTTCATCCAGGAAGTTCGAAATTGCAAAATTAACGACCCATATAATACAGACATGTCTATTCTTTTGCTGACCCTATGATATAAGCATCAATTTATTGGTCAATGGATCTCCTCCCACATGTTTATGGAAAGCGCTCTATCATTTTCATTTATATCATACTCTTATATGATGAAACTACAATATCAATTTAAACAAATCTCGAATTAAATTTGGAAATAGGAAAGGAAATATCATGCTGTTCCATTTCATTATTAGGCAGTAGCCCAAGAGATAAACCAATCGTTAGATTGGATAATTATTACTATAATCTAAAATTAATAAATGGATCATCAACTTTAATACGTTTACTACACTTCCTGAAAAGCAACTCTTCTCAAAATTGATAAATGGACTCTTTATCATTGAATCTTATCGAAAATGTTTGATGATTTTAGGAGCATACAACTTTAAAGTGAATTTCCCATCCATTATTGGATAGTTAAGATAGCTTAGAAATATATATATCTCAATCAAGTTATGATGGATTTTGACCATTCGAAATTTCTAATCGTGGCACCATCTCAATAAGAAAGATTCCTAACGAAAAGATTTGAGATGTAAATCGTAATTAATGAGGCAGTGGGGCTCACATCTTACAATTATAAATGTTGCTTAATGGAAGATTCACACCAATAATTACTAAAGATGATTGCATGTTGCTCTTAAGTAAACATCAGTTGATCACAATCTTAAGAAAACTAATAAATAATGCCAAGTGGTGGATTTGCTGAAGATTAAATAAAGCTTCACCCTCTACCTTACAGCTTCTCTGTAGTCTTAAGTAACTATAAGAAATTCGTGTTCTTTCATTAGAAAAAGATCATAGATATAGCAGATATTTCATTCAGGCCGGAAAATCGTAGATTGAAGAAATAGTCACTAGCAGGAAAAAAGAAAAGAGTAGATAAATGAAAACCAAGTGATTGGTGCGCACACTTTTGGCTGATTTAAACATCTCGCCTCCTCTACAATTTGCACACATACCAAATTCTGTGTGTTCCAAATAAACAGCTCATGTAAAATCATTCACCTGCAATCTTTTTAAATCTTATGCTAACAAATGTTAAAGAATAAGAAATCTTCAAGTTATGTACATCAATCTAAAACACCTTCAAGGCTGTACCAAGGTTTAGGCATATTTAAATAAGAGAACCCCATCAGTAAGCATCCCCTGAGGAGGAGGCTGCAGTCACTGATCCCGAGCTCTACAATCATGAGGTACCAAAAATTTTGCTAAACGCAAGCGACAAGGGCCTGATCTCATGTTTTTCTTTCATGACATATATGAACTAACATCTCACCACTGACATTGACCCTTAGAACTTAATGGTCAGGATTCTTTTGATCTATCACAAGCATTATCATTCTCAAGGTCCTTAATTAGTTTCTCTATCAGCCTTCTATAAACTGGCATGAAATGATCACTGATCATCGTTTGTGACAGCCTTATTTTACTGTACAATGATCTGGGAGTGAGAAAAATTCCAACCTTTGTATCCTTTGGTTGGTTATGGTCCTCTTCCTCACTCAATATGTCACTGTCACTTTCATGGTAGACCTCTTCAGAGAGGAGAGTGACTATATGCATTATCTTTCCAGGAGGAAAGAATCTGTGCACCTCCTTTGTATTTGGAACAGAGCTTTCACCTGAGCTCCGACCTGACTCTGCAATGGCTGCTTCTTCTTCTTCCCTGATCTCCTTCGCAACATCAGTTTCACCTTCAGACTGATCATATAGTTCATGCTCTAGTTGTTGCCACATCTCAACTTCTGTCATTAAGTCTTCGGGTCCATGGGCCACATGTTCACTATTATCAAGATCGGGATCCAGGCCACTATGGATATTAACCCCATCTGCAAAAGACTGATCAATTTCCATGGTCCACGTGACTCCTTCGGTTGAAGATACGGGAAGATCCATCACAGTTGTACTTCTGATCTCCTCGGATTCCACAAGGAATGTTTCAGAATTTTCGCCGAAAGAAGTTTCACAGGAGATCTGCCGTTCTTCGGAAGTAACCTGAATATTTGTGGGTCGACGTCTGGGACCAATGCATGACCATGATGAAAGTTGCATGGCAGGTCGCGACAATGCTGCGTGGGCCATACTTTGCGCTCTCTTCATGACAACCTACAGATCACTGCCAATGTCACCACTCACTTATACCTCGAGTGAATTGAAGTATTAGCCAGATTCTCTTGATTATTTTTCCAACTCAAGAGAATGTTCTCTAGAATGCCAACACCTTTACCTTATAGCACAAAATAACCTATAAAGCAGCAAGCTAAAGACAACTGTGCAGGCAAGTTATATTTCATGTCTTAGGTGTGGATAGAACAAGTTCATATGCACCATATGGCAACAAGCTAGTTCACCAAATGATCAGACAAGTTCGCACATAAGCAAACTGTATTACAGCTTCATCACTCCATAGTGTAAGGGAGAACTGAAATAACAGAGTAAACTATGATCATACCTGTGTTCCACTGGAAACGGGCCGCAGTATTGCACCAGCACCAGCAACCTTAGCTCTAGCAGTGGCAATAGATGGAAGACGAGACCCCAGAGCTGATGCAGAACGATAAACAGTACTAAGAATCCTAGTGTGCTCAATCTGATTTCTTAGATCGTTCAACCAAGCAGATGCTGTCACCTGCAACAAGAAAAGAAGACCATGCCTTAAAACTAATGAGGTGATAGAAGCAGAGGTGCAATGTTGGTAAAAAGAACAAGCTTCCAGAGCTATTAAGAAAACTATGCATATAGTAGCAACACAATGTACCATAAACAGAACCCTTTACTTTAAACCATCACATGGATGTGTAAACTCGACAATCAAGATCACCATGTCAAACTATATCAATAGATACCAAAGCTAAATTAACTCAATTTCTTCGAAGGTGGAATAGACTAGTTTTTGGCCAAAAACTGAATCCTGGATCAGTTTGGAAAGTAACAGCAGACACTAATCTAAATGGATTTTACACCTAAAAGCATATATAAGAAACGCATCAATCAATCAACGAATAACAATGCATCAACCCTGAACTAGTTGAGGTCGGCTAGCAAGAATAGGGTGGATTAGAAGATAAAACCAACATCATTTGGCTTGAGGATGTAGTATCAGAGGGGTATTGGCTAACTCTTGTCTCTCTATGCTGTATGCATAGGTTGAAAGTCCTTGTCAAAGCATATGGGAAAAGGTTCTCCGGTAGCATAGTTCAGATCAATTGATTCCATTGGAGGAAGAATAACTGGAAGGGAGTGGGAAGAAAGAACCATAACCAGCTATTCATATTCACCAAAACATAAAATCAAAAGTTTCAAGTGCAAGATACGTCCAACATCAGGACAAAACGTACTAGTCCTCCAACCAAAGAAACAGCTTGCTTGTCCAGCATCAAAACCAAATATGCTAGTGGACCTACCAAATAAGGAAAAGACTCCAACAGAATGCACAAATTTGCACATAAAGCAGCCACATAAATTCTATGATGTAGAGCCAGACGTTAACCTCAGTACGCAAATCGTCCACCGAAGCAGCTGAAAATGTAGGCACCAAATCAGCTCCATTGATTACTGAGGTAATAAATTCACACCCCGATTCAGCTAATTCCCATGTCAAACAGGCAGCTGCAGAGGATATTCCGTTACATTGATGACAGGTGAACAAAATGGTGGAATGTTAATATATATTCAAGTACATGAATACAATCGTAGACAAATGACTAGAGTCAAATTGTAACATTCCAGAAACGCAAATACAGAGATTATACACCTATCCCACAAAAAGAAACAGTACAAACAAAAATCTCAGCACAAGTAATGCCAAATGAACAAACAAATTTAACAAAGTTATATATGAAACCTGGAGCGAATGCTACACAGGTAGCTGTTGACAGTTCCTTCTGCTCACGAAGTACATAAGCTAAAAGAGCTGCAGTCCCTCCACCCAAGGAATGTCCCACAATCTGTGCGCCAAAAGAAGATCAATTTTATAAGGTAATTATCCAAAAGACACCATGAAGGCATTTGCAAGAATCCCCCCCCCCCCAAAAAAAATACAATAGCACACACACACACACACTAATTGGAAATGAATAGCAGACCTACCCTCCGTGCAACTCACGCCCCAAATAAAATCAATAAAGAGGCAGATACATGTCAAGAGAAAGAGAAGGATCAAGAGCAACACAGCCCAAACAGAATAAAAAATAACATTTCTGGGAATCAAGAAAATAAAGAATTAGTAACAGAAAAAAATAAAACAGGTTGCAATCTAAAAGATCCAGCATATATGATTATTTTCAATATAAAAACAGAGAGACGCCTCCAACCACAAGATAAAAAGGAAAAAGGGAGCAACGTCATAAAACAGAGGAAAAATCAGACTCAAATTTCAAGAACCTTAAGTTTGTATTCAGGATAAATATTAAGTGCTTTAAGCAGACAAGGCGTTGCAAGTTTTGCTATCCATCGAGCAGCTGCCACCATTCCACAATGTGCATAGCCTAACACCAAATTGCTAACTCCTCCCTCATGTACCATAGTGTGATGGAAAGGCACAACTGCACCAGTAGCAGCTGTCAAAGTATCTTTAATACTATGAGTTCCACGGATTACAAGGAGGAAAGATTTTGATCGGTGGTCAGCGAGTATTGTAAAAGCTGGCTTCAGGATCTGCATAGTAGAATTTGTGCATTTAGAAGAAAGGAACACATATATAAGTCAGAGCCTGAGAATGTCAGAGGCTGACTTACTCCAGCTTTGGGTTCTTGTAGAAGTACACTTTCTTGGGAATAGCCTGTCTCCTCCAAGAATAATGGGAAAGGCTTTTTGGAGAAATGCCAACAAACTGTCAACAAGTGCAAGAGGCATTTAAGCTCTGCGGCAATATCTGAACCTTTTAACTGGGCACTGTCTTCGACACAGAATATGCTACTAACATGTATGTTTCCCTGCAAACATTACATGAACCTACTTAGTGACCATATAAGTTTTGATAGTTCGTTGTTGGGCGATTAAGTTAAACTAACACCTTCCTTGAGCAACTAATACCTTTGATATATAAACATATGTAAAAAGCATAGACTGCAGTAAGCCAGTAACAATCAAAGGAAGGAGCTTTCTGGAGGAATTTTTTTCTTAGGATACCTACAGCATTCAGTTGTATGATGGCCACGGTCCACTAAGATTACACAACTGTTATTTTTAAAGATAAAGTGTGTTTTAACAAGAACTGAATTGGAGGGAGCAGGAACTAGTCATTATGAATAAAAAAGAATAAGTAAAGAATCAATAAGACATTAATACATAATAATTAAAAAGAAATGAAATGATAAAACAGGATAGAGCGCTATGTTCATTCTTAGAAAAAGCAACCAACATGATCCAAAATCATCTGGCTAGACATTGTTGATAAATGCATGTCTGTGTTAGAAAGGAATGTGAATATAAAACTCCTTACGTCACACATTCCAAAAACAGGAAGAATATTTTTTTTTAAAAAAAGGTTGTTATATACTGGATAAGCTAACAAGAAACTATATACATACTGCATTTCATGTTATATACTCCCTTTTCCAACATGTCATGAAGACAACATAGCTTAAACATATGGCAGTACGCTGAATAACATTCCACATCAACCCAATACCCTTACTCGGAAAAAACTAAACAATTGATCCGTGATTACCTGCTGCTTCAAAAGAAAACTGATGCCAAAAGCCAAGTCCCCGATAGGCCACTTGCCCAAGGTCTCCGAGTAAGTAAACCTAAGAGTCTCGGACAATGTTGCGATTGTCTCCAACCATGTAGCAGGGGCCTGTATAAGTCTATTGGTAACCCTATTAACTCCTAGTAGAGCATGATCTTGGCCACTGCTGCCACATTCATCGTCGTCATCATCATCCGTTGTTGGAGTAGATTGCAACTTCTTATTTAACGTATAATATAATAGAGCAGCAGCACCTGCTGCCGTGGCGATAGTTGCCGTCGCCATCAGTTTCCGAAACCTATTTTTTAGTACCAAATACATATACATATAGAGTTCATTAGAATTCGACACAATCTCTCCACAAATCTATAAAAAAAAATCTCATCTTCACCAAATGACATAGCGCCAATGCAGTAATTATTTCACAATTACCGGTATGTAAGTCTGTAATTACGCGTTTACTAAATAAACTTTAAGAAATGAGCAAAACCCCTTGTTAGGCATACGTAAAACCCTAGATATTAATAAACACGCAAAATAAGCCTTTGCAGCATTAAAAACTTTACTTCCAATAAATATTTCATTTTTCCTACAATTAGCCCTAATCATCATCAAAATCAAATAATAAGTAATGGGAATTAACCTGAACATGGTAACAAAAATTACACTATAATCCAAAATTTAAGAGATAATCAACCAATTACGGTTATTCGAGAATCGATTGAAATTAGATTAACGAACCTGGGGAGATCGATTGTAGCAGAGAAAAAATTGAATCTTCGGATGATTACTTCAATTCAAAGGAACTCAAATAACTTGGAGAACAAAAGTAAAGTATCGGAATTTTAAGGAATTAATTAAAGTTCAACGCTTAATAAATGGGAAGTGGACTATCTCATTCAAACTGGAATTTATGGGATTTTGATTTTGACTTTGACTTTGACTTTGACTTCGACTTTGACTTTGACTTTAAGTGAATAAACTGGGACCTTTTTATTTTTCCGCAATATAAAAAATAATTCGAACTTTCGGCCGATCTGCGCAATGGTTTTGTTTATCTTCTGGACACGTGGATTTTCGGAATTAAAATACGCCCAAGCCCAAGCAGGCTAAATAAACCGACTCAACCAGGAGTTTGTACTTTGTTCACAATTGAACGGATTCGGAAAGTAATAGCAGGGTCGTTTCGCATGGGGGATAAGGTATGTTATTTAGGATTAAATTTGAGATAAAATTTATATTTTATTTAATTAAAAGATATAAATTTATATTTTTAATTAAATAATATATAAATTTTATTCCAAATTTAGTTTTGAATACCTCGTCTTATCCCATCAAGATTGATATTATTTTATTTTATCTCTCATGTGGGATAAATTCATTCATGGATTCTAATCCCAGATTGCATACCAAACGACCTCTAAATTTATGAATTTAAGGATCGTTTGGTAGTTGATTAGAGTTATGTGGTATTAATAATACATGAATTAGTTATGAGATAATCTATGTATTATTTTATGCAAGTATTAATTATTCAAGATTAGTTATTTATTTATGTATTAGTTATTCCACATTTTGCTATGTATACATAGATTCCCTAATAATATATACATGTATTAGTTATATGGATTTCAAAATTGCAAACCGAACACTGTACTAATTTTATACACGAATAACTCACCTCATAACTAGCTATCAAATATTGTATTACTTATGCAAGATTTTAATACACGAATAACTTACTCTAACCAACTACCAAACGACCCCTTAGGAATGTATGTATATCAGATAAGTTCTTAAACCATAATTATAAAAAGAATTAGTTTGTCAAATTGTGTTTCGATTCTTAGAATGATCGTGTTTGGATTATGTCTTTTTTTTGTCAAAGTTTGGTAGGGGTGGGCATAAAAATTGGTGAACCGAAAAAAACGAACCGAACTGTCAGTTTAAATTTGGTTAAAAAATTAAATATTGGTTCTTTAAAAAACTAAATCTATCAGGGTTAAATGATTCGGTTCGGTTCTTTAGTATTTGTGATGAACCAAATCGAAAAATCGGAGGTAAATTTATAATTAATCATAGCCATTATAAATTAAAATTGAAAGTTTGCCCTAAATCGTTTTGGTTGAGCTACTGCCGAGTGCCGACTGCCTACTAGACTACTGTTATCAGAGCTCAAAGAGGAAAACCATGTTGACACCCAATTTTGTCCCATCTTTTATGATTTTATTCGTAATTTTTAACATTTTTGACACTTTTAAAACAATTTTAAAATATATATATATATGCATATTATTCTCTTATTATTATTATTATTCGCATTTTTTACTGGCTATTTGCATTTTTTACAAAAATCATAAGTTTTATCCAAAAAATTGTATGTTATTTTATTCTCGCAAAATTGCATCGCATTTCCCTTTTATTAAGCATTAAACATTTCGCAAATATTATATTTTATTATTATCACGTCGTTATGTTATTTTAAATAATTCACATCTTTTACAAAAAATATATATATATAATATATTTTTAATATTAAGCCCCTTTTTATAAATCCATAACCCATTTTTATTTTCCCAACCCAAACAATTCCTACCCAAACTAATTCCCTAACCAAACCAACCCCCCAAGCCCAATACCCCCTATTCCCTTCCCCTTTATTTCCCCAAGCCCAACCGGACCAGCCTATCACCCTTTTCTTAAAACCAACCCCCAAAACCAAAACATAACCTACAAAATAAAAGCCCAACCAAAAAAAACTAATTCATCCCTAACCCAAAATAATTCCCTGACCACCCCATTCCCTCTACCCATACCCGAGCCCAATTCCCCTTCCCCTTCCTATTTTATTCAACTCCCAAACCCCCAAACCCAAAAATAGAAAAACCAAAACAAAAACCCAAACGAACCCTACCTCTTCTCTCAATCACCAAGGACCCATTATCCCATACCACCACCCCATCGCCACGGCCACTCGCCGCCACCACCGACCCCCACACCACCAACCCCCCCTCTACGCCGACACCCACAAAATCACACCCATACCCACAAAATCGTAAATCTTTACCTTTATTTTGAATTTCAAACTCGATTCTGGGAATCCACCTATAAATACCCCATGATTGTTCTTCATTTGAGGAAGAGATTTTTTGGGAGAAAATAGATTTTCTAAGGATTTTCTAAGATTATTCCATATATACATAAATATTTTGTTGTGTTCTTGAGTTTAAAGCATTTTGGCTTCTTTTGTTGTTCAAGAATCAAGTCCGAAAAGGTTTGTCATCCCTCGATTCTCTCGATTTTTCTTTCATCGATGGGCCGCCGTCGATCTTGGCTTAGATTTTCCCAATTTTCTTACATTGTCAGCTGTTATCATGGTTATCTCAAATTGATGAAATTATTTGATTCCTGGTCAAACTCCACCCTGCCCAAGTCATCGACTGGCCTGTCGACCCGACATTTGAACATTTTCGTACTTCGTGATTTCATATTCTTGTTATCAGTTATCCGAATTCTGCGTTGAAATCTAATTCGAAGCTCGATCATCGATCCCGTTCCCGAACATCAATTCTTGGCCTGGGAATCGATTTGAACATTTTCGTAATTTTGCATTTCATATTCTTGTTATCAAGTTATCTCAATTTGTGTTGAAATCGATTCGAGTTTGATCATCGTCCGGTCGTCATCGACCGCCCGTCGACCCGATTCGAACATTTTCGTAATTTTGCATTTCACATTCTTGTTGTTGGTTATCTCAAACCGCATCAACTGATTTCGGTACGAATCAATCGATTCGCGTCATCGATTCGGCCTGTCGACCCGATTTGGATATTTCCAGACCTTCGTAACTCCTGCCCGTATCTTAAATTGTTTCAACGCTTGTTTCTTTTGGCATCGCTTTACCGCTTTATTATCGTGATTAAGGCCGCATTTAAATTGAATTCGAGGCCGAGCTTTTCTTTCGCTTTCGCTCGCTTTTTTTTTAGTTTAGTTTAACTGCTTTAGACATCCGCATAATCCGATATATTATTGTTATTAAGTTTATCGCTTTAAATTCTTCGCGACGGATATTTTAATCGCTTTTATCAAGCTTCAATAAATACCGCGATTGTTCGGCACAGCTTCGCTTACTTGCTCCCCGCTTCAGACATCGCTTTATCGCTTTATCATTTTTTAATGCTTTTAAACCAACACCGATTTTTCAAACATTGCTTTCTATTTCGCCATCGCTTCAAAGATTCAAATATTTGTTCTACTGCTTTATCGCTTTTAAACTGTACACCGCTGGCCATTTTCTAAATTGTTTTTCTCGCTTTTTCATCAAGCATCAAGCTATCGCCGTTGTTTCTCGTTCGATTTTATTTTACCTGATTTGAACACGATACTATTAATCGCCGATGAAAATATACGCCGATTTTGGAGGCCTACACAGCCAGAAAGACGGAAATATAACTTCCGGGCAATGATGAGGCTTAAACCTTTTTTTCAAGATCAACATGTTTAGTAGGCGAGGTGACTAAAATAACCAACAAGTTATATATTCAGCCATCGACGTGATTATAGTGATCTTTTTCTATTTCACCCGAGAGACCGACACGCTTAGTAGGCTAGGCAATCAAAATAAACTACATTAGTCGATGTTTGCAAAACTACCACGCGGAATGGAATGTTCTTTCAAAATTTAAGTTCTGAGCTTCTCCGTGATCAAAACATTCATCGCTTTGAATGCGATATGGAGTTATTTGTATTTAATCGCTTTAACCGCTTGTTTTTGACACTATGTGATTAAAGTAAATAATTACTTAATTATTCCTGAGTTTATTTATTTTATTTCTTTCTTTAATTCACTTTTATCCCGCTTTTGTATTGTAATATTATTTATCGCACTTATGTAACTATTGAAATGCTTAGAATATGCAAACTTAGGATTAATTCATAGGTTAGTTTCAAACTTAGAAATCCATCGCTAGTTTATTTATTTTAGGCTCGCCACGCCAGATTCAAGATTTTCAAAACAACTTTTGTCATCTTTTATTCGCTTTATTAATCATTCCAATAAGTTTATCTTTGTCAATTTACAATTCAATGATTCCCAAAATTTTACTTCTTTGATAGTATAAATAATTTATTGTCACAAATGCATATTTTTCAAAACTTTACATGTATCTTTCTTTTTATGTCATCTGAATACGTACTTGTATAAAATGCATCATTTACCAATTATTTGCAAAACATCTTTTAATCTATTATACTTGTAAAACATGCATTTTTCTAGCAATAATTAACATGAGTTTGACCGGATAACCGCAAGTTAGCGGATCTTAAAGGATGCCTAAACCCTTCCCTTTAGGATAATAAAGAACCCTTACCTAGAATCTCACTAGTTTCACATACCTTAAAATTGGAGTTTACATTGCAGCACTTAGTTTAATATTTAGGTGTCCTAATTCACCGTAAAAATAATTAGGTGGCGACTCCTCAATCCTTTACCCAGGAATGACCCCATACGTCCGCGCTCCGCTTCGACCCGAGCGAGGTCAAAATAGGGCGCGACAAACCAAATCTTATTTTTTATTTTAGGCTACTGCTATCTCTTGAATCATATCCATGGAAGTCAATCTATAAAGCTTTTATGGAAGTCGAATGCGGCATGAACTTAATTAACATATCACGAAAACATTGACATAAAATGTAGGGAGAGAAAGTAGTTGTAAATTGGTGCAACTTTAAATGGTCATAACTCTACGCTCGGATGTCCGTTTTACCCGGGTTTTTTTAGGAAACGTCCGTTTTCTCAATCAATTTGTGTTTTTTCCCAAATCGTTTTCTAATTTTCTTTTCTTTAGTAAAGATTTTATAATATACAATAGATTTCAACGTCGAAATTTCGCGATAATGTAGGTGTGAATGTAAATTTCAGTGTTGGAAATTCAATTTTTTTAAAAAAACTTTCCGACCCGTTTATTTTATTTCAGTGTTGGACTTTTATTTTGTGGGATTGTAAACTTTAATTTGGAGTTTTTACATGTTTTAAGAATATATGTGATGCAGACTTTGTGTTTTGGACTTTAAATTAATTTTTTGGACTTTATATTTGCTGATTATGATACATTTGAATTGAAAAAATCGATATAAACTAATACGTTCGTTTTATTTTTTTAAGTTTGATTCAATTTTTAAAAATAAAAATCAAATTTTATTCGATTCATACTTTTAAAATACATAACCGAATCGAACCGATATACGTCCACCCCTAGTTTAACTAGGACTAAAAGTAGTTTAGATATGCACCTAATAAACTATATCAAGTTCAGGCAGTTCTCATGATATTAAGTCTTTATATATTTAGTATGAACATAAATATTCATATATTTTTTCATACCCAGAATTAAGTCTGAAATGAGAAATGAAGCAACTACAAAAGGGACATTATATGCATATTTAAACATTTAATTATAAGAATTAGAAATCATAAAAAGCAGTTGGAATTGGGAGAATTGGTGAAATGGAAGTTTGAAATGTCGAGCAGACCTCCGATCAACGGGCCTGGTCCCAACTTAAATTGGGTCAAACCTACATCTTCTCAGACTGAATATAGCCCAACATAAGTGGATCATCAACTGGGCCTAACTTGGAGAAACCAGCCATATCAGAAGAAATGGTCAAATATTCACTTTTTGCACCGCTGGTAAACAATGAGCCACTATTTCAAAATTAATTAATATATAGCCACTATTTAATTCGAAAAAATATTTGTACAAACATAACCTTATCTAAACATGGAAATATGTTGGAGTTCGAAATTTTTACCAGTAAAATTCTATCACATTATGTTGGTGTTTGAAAACTCCCATGTAGATGAAACTCCAAGAAATTATGTTTAACTTGCGTGAATTTCTGACATAGGAGTAAGATGATAGAAGGTTTTATTTTCATTTTCTTCACAAATTCTTTCCCTTTGTCATAGTTTGGGGAAAAATCTACTTTATTAAAACAAACTCGGAATTTTGTAAGTCCCTCTATGGCTCTTTCCATAAGTTGGGTGTGATATTTTCCAGGCCAATATCTACAGTTGGGCTAATTTGGACAGAGCTTAAGTCATTCGTTGTCCAGTATACCGAATGTCAAATGTTGCAATTACTAAGTGAACCAGCTGTCTGGACTTGAGCCTTCTTCATATCTTCGTTTCAGGGCCCATTGGTTTCCTCTGCGTCATGAATTCATGATTAGTTGATAATTGAGTGCTACTTCTTCCTCTCTGCGCTAATTTATATGACACATTTTTTTAGTCAATCCAAAAAGAATAATATATTTTTTTATTTGACAAAAAATTAACTTTAATCTTTACTTTTTCGCTTAACGAGATGATATTTAATCACATAAATATCTTTAGTTTGTTTTAGATCATAAGATTCAAATGTCTACCTTTCTTAAACTTCATGCCCAGTTAAACATCATATAAATTGAGACCGAGGGAGTACTATATTCTACTCTTTTTTTGTTGACAGCTATGTGACTGTTGTTGCATGTGCTTCATACAGTTATGTTCTCGGATTAATGATCGATGTGCTGTTACGTTAACTCAACTCTGTATAGCGCTTGCTTGTTTTGGGTGTATTAGTTTTTGTTGTGAAGTCTGTGGATAATGCAACTAATATATCAGCAACTACACAACCACAGATGTATCGACAATGTAGTTGGACTGTCACATTACTTATATGTATAGTTGTGTAAATCTATTTTATTCAAGATGTAGCAAACTGCTTATAATAATAGAACTAGAGGGAATAAATTATTGAAGCTGAGAAAGTAAATTCACAGCTTCAAGTAGCGGATCGGACAACTACATCAGTACTCACTTTGCGAGTCATTTATGTATTGTTGGCGTATAATCCCATCTTTGTCTATGGACCAGCTGATCATGGATTTAACTCATATAATATGTACCGATAGTGTATGTAATTTTTACAATATCAATATATACTTACCCCAGACATGTCATAAAAGATAAAACCTCGCAAATCGAAGTACTGGAATTCTTTCTATTATACCAAAGTCATATTTCTGTCTACGGTGTAAGGTGTGAATAGCTCATAATGTTAGGATTTGCCCTGAATTTTTTTACTTTATTTGAATTTTATCATAATTGTGTTTTAGTTCAAAAATGATTTCTTGGTTGAAAAGTTTTTTTTTTGTAGAAAAAACTCTACCATATTTATCCCCTTTTAGAGGAGAAGTTTTGAACTTCTATAAATATAAATGTTTTTTTCTATTCAATAACACAATAGCATCCAGAATGTAATCCGTAAAGAGTCTTGTTTATGGGGAGATTTTCTCTGAATAGTTTTAGGGTTTTTTTTATATTAGTTTTTTTTATATGTAGGTCAATTGACAAAATCATATCAAAGTATTATGCGTCTTTAGTATATTTTTCTTTGTCATCTGATTTATCGCCGTCAAGGTTTGTAATTGTTAGCTTCCGCATGACGCCATAATTTTTTCGATCCCAACAAGTGTTATCGGAGTCAATGGTTCAACGGGTTGAAGACGTGTTCAAAGCGGCTGGTTCAAATCAAGCTGCAATGATTTTGCGATAATGAAGATTTTGTCAAAAGTACTACATGCGGAGATGAATTTTCAACCGTATTTTCAACATTCCTGCTGCTGCATTTTTAAAAATAAAATCAAAAAAAATTAAAACCATTTTTAACCCATAATATTTTAAACTTTATTTTTAATCATGACAAGCAGCAGTGATGAAGATTATGTGAAGATGGAGAATCAAGATTATTTTGCCAGAAAATTCAGGCCAAAGGGAGATTTATTAGTATTTGCCCTAAATTTACTATCTTGTTTGAAATTTACCATAATTGTGTTTTACTTCAAAAAGTATTTCTTGGTTGAAAAAGTTTTATTTATAGAAAAGAACTCCACCATATTTATACTTTCTTGGAGGAGAAGTTTTGAACTTCTATAAATAGATGTTTTTTTTTCTTATTCAATAACACAATAACATCCAGAATGTAGTCCGTAAAGAGTCTTGTTTATGAAGAAATTTCCTCTGAATAATTTTTAGGGTTTCTTTTATATAATTTTTTTAATATGTAGGTCAATTGATCAAAATGTGTCTTTAATATACTTTTCTTTGTCATCTAATTTATCGCTGTCAAGATTTGTAATTGTTAGCTTCTGCATGACTCCCTAATTTTTTCAATCCCAACACATAATGCCCGTCACGCACAATTTCATGTGGTTAACTTATAAAAAAGAAATCTTTCCTTGACCAATATTAAAATATTTCTAAATACAAAAAAATATTTTTGAAAGAAATATCTAATAACTACTTGTCTAGACTATTAAATTAATTTCAACATTTAAATCATACAGGCTCTCATATCCTTCAGTACGTGACAAGTATTAGTTACAAACTGCCAAAGAAAACATGTCACATAGATCTTTAATTCAGTTAAACATTAGTAAATTCACTAATTAGATTACCGTTGTAGTCAATGCATTTATGGTTTAGGTTGAAAATCAATAAATATTACTCTCTTCGTCCCAATTTATGTCACACTTTTCGCTTTTCGATAGTCAATTTAACTAAATTTTGAACCTAAATTGAATCAGATTAACTCAATATTTTAACATTAAATTTATATATTTGAAAACAACATGAAAAGTATTATAAGTTGTAACTTTTCTCATATCAATTTGGTGAAAAATACAATTTAAAATATTGATCAAAACTCATGCAATTTAAATATATGAGAAGCGAAAAATGCCACATAAATTGAGAGAAAGTAAATAATACACAATACAAAGCAAGTTAAGGTTGATTAAAAAAAGAAAAGAAAAAGAATGGACTTCAATTAGGCAAAAGGTAAGAAATGAGAGGCCACATAAGAAATACTATCATTATTTCAAGGGGTTAACTATAAATAACTTTGCAAGATGAAGGCCCGGACAGAAAATTACTTCTCAAAATATAAGAAGCGGAAAGAGTAGCAGATCGAGTCACTCAAATTGTGTGTGCCTCTGCCCCCAAATTTTGGGGATATGCTGAATTTAGGGTTTCTCCCGATCCGAGCAACCAAAAGTCAACAAATTATTTTCTTTTCCAACTCCTCTTTGCTTTAGGATTTTCTAATTCTTGGTTTAGTGGTATAATTAGTAGATTAGGATTTTAATTTATATGTTGTCGGTGAAGCTTTTGTTAGGGCACTACAAGTGGTAATCTGAGCTGCCAATGTAAATTGAATTGAAATCTGAAGATTTTCGGTGATTTTTGAGATACCGAAAAAGTTAAAGTTCAAACACATCAATGTCTTGGGCAAGTCCAGAAGTCTATACCTCCACTTCTCTTGCAAGCTATCTTGACAGTGAGTTTTTCTTCCTATTTTTATCAATTATATGTTCCCTGCCGTTGATCAAGTTGTATATGTATACAATTTTTGTACTTGTGTTAAAAATTTGGTGTTGCTAAATTTTGCTGCCGATCTTGCAAGTTCTTTTACGCTGTTTAGTAGTATTGTATTTTTTTTGAGATAGATTAGTTTGGATTTTTTAAAACTCGTATACAGTTTGAATGAACGCACATCTATGTCTTTTTATATCTTGTAATCTTGTGGTAATTCCTGAATTCTGATCATAGTGCCTTAGCGTTAAAGTGAGAGGTGACTATTCTTTCACTTACAGGAAGAGAGTATCCCAGAAAATTTTACATTAAAGTGCACATCTATTTTGTGTACAAAAAATAATATATGTTATTGATAAACACCCGTGATATACACGGTATACTTGCCATGTATATCACGGGCCGACTTAAGCACATATGGACTGTTGAACTCACGGTGTATACATACCGTGTATATCACAGTTTAATGGTCTAGTTTATGTAAGGTTTTGTTGTAGTTAAATTAGAATTGTACACTTACCTTAGTTATGTAATTATTGTACAAATAGAATAAGGTTTTAGGATTAGAATAGAAATAGTGTTTTCAGTTATATATACTACATACTATTACATTGCTTGAAGTCTCTTGGGTAACTTTTTCCCAAGTAGTCTTACTCAAAAGTTGTTAATACCCTTGCGGGTGGCTCAGTTGGTTGAGCCCCAAGATGTGTCAGGTTCGAAACCCCTGCTTGCCTTCTGGGTCGAGCTCGTCGCATGGGTCATCTGCAACTATTTTGCCTTCCCTGTACGTGTGATTTATGGGCGATGTCCCATGTGTATTCCATAATGACAAAGTGCAGATTTTTTGACTGCTTCAGAATATTACATATTGAGAGTGAAGAGGGGTAGACCAAATCCTAAGAAAATTTGAAATTTCCTTCTTTGAGGTAGATTTTGTTTTTATTGTTTAGGATAGATATTTCCTACTGTTGTGGGAGTCAAAGAGCTACAAAGGTTTTGTGTTTCCTCGTACTGACAACTCAAGGAAATCCCCTTGTACAATTGAGTGCTTGGGCTTGTGCTTGAAAATCAGCTTACTCAATAATCACCTTTCTTAGTAAGGCTTGTTGAGATTAATCTTGATGTTTGTGCAAATTGTAGGTATATATGGTTTATTTTTTATCCTAGGGGGTGGCCTAATGGTCAATGAAGTGGGTGTAAACCTTGGCGACCAGGGTTCAAAATCAACCGGAGAAAAAAGCACTAGGTAATTTCTTCCCATCTAACTAAGCCTTGGTGAGAAAAGTTATCTAATACCTGTCAGGAGGCAGGAGGCAGCAGGCAGCAAGTACCTGGTGAATAGTTGAGGTGAGTGCAAGCTGGCCCGAACATCACCCTTCTAAAAATGATTTTTACCCTTTTTTCATGTGCTCCTGCTTCTCATCTTGGCTGTTTGAATGGTAGAAACCACAATCAGTAAAGGTTTATGTGGTCCGTATACTTTCTATAAGAAGCTATGATACCACTTATTCTACGTTAGAGGCATGTTCCTTTAAACTGAAGAATTAGTTGTTTTCGACTCTTGAGCAATTAGTTAATTGGTGGAACTCAGGAGCTAATGCTATAATACTTGGGGTGCCCATTAGTTAAAAAAATGATTAGCGTGCTAATTGTTTTTATGCAAGTCCATGTGTTCATAGATTAATAGTAATAACTGAAGCTAGTATAGGTTTGCTGGTTCTATTTCTTGCTTTTCTGAGTTGACTTGATATCCTTCACAGAGAAACTTCACAGAGAAACTTCTTGTGCTGCTGTGAGACGGGCGAAAGCTTTTAGCAACACTTTGTTCGTTTGACCAATTTGGTAGGTGTCTCCTGTCATTACTTTCTGCTTCTTGGCAGCGGTTAACCAGCTGACAAAATTTCATTTGTTATTTGTAGCTAATGCTGTTCTTCAAGGTGCATGTGAGTGTGCTATTGTTGGTGATCTATATTGTGATATCCCATTAGGTCTTTATATTATACGTGGGGAAAATGTTGTGTTAATTGGTGAACTGGTATGTCTTGCTTTCTCCCTCAATACAAAAAGTTCTTTGCTATCCCCATAATCTTATACCCTTTGGCTTATACAATGTTGTAATGATTGGCCAGGATGTAGATAAGGAGGAGCTTCCTCCCCATGACACATGTTTCACAAGCTGAGATAAGAAGGGTAAGATCCTGTTATTATTAGTTTCACTACTACAGATGCTTAATGGACTTGTGGCAGACGCATGACTTGTGAAGTTTGGGGTGGGGCAACTTATATAGACTATATCTGAAAATTGGTGAAAGCGAAGTTTGGGAAAGTTGGGGATGAAAAGTTGATTTTTGAAAAATGGGGGTGGGGGAGTGGAAAAGATAAAGATGAAGGTATGGGCATACAGGATAAGCTTTTGCATACCCCTTTTTAATGAAATTAATCCTTAATCAAAAAGAAAAGGATAAACTTTTACGTGAAATACAGTATGTAGCAATCTTTTTCTCTTTTGCAACACAAAGAAAGAAACTATAAAGCTGAAGAAAAACCTGTAATCCTCCTTAATAGTATGTACTTGTGTTGTATATAACTCATATCTTTGTGTGTGCTTGTTTTCTTATTTTTTAAAAGAGATAACATTTCCCTCTTGCTAGTTTATACATCTATTCTTTCAACTGCAAAATAAGATGAGGCTAACCATTTGAATAGATGGTTGACCAATTTAGCTATAGATAAGACAAGATGTTATTAGTTAGTGTAAGACTGGTACACATTATATAATAGAGGACCTGCACCAATTTATATGATGCTTCTTGTATTGTCATCATTGTTTCTTTTTGAGGCTTCTGATTTTTTTCTAATGCACATCACCTATCCATCCATCAGGCGCAGAAAGCAGAAAGGGACACTACAGATCTTAAAGGCTCAATGAGAAAGAGGATGGAATTCCTTGATATGGATTGAGGTTTCCTGTTACTTATATTGGAGATTTGGCTTGGGATAATGCCATGCCTTCTGCAAATATTATCGCCGTTGCGCATGGTTTCCTCTTTTCTCTTGTGCTGTGCTCTCTATTACATAAAGTGTTTAATTGTAACATTTGCACCATAATTGGATTTTTTCTTTTATGGTTTAGATGTTTGAGTAAGGTGTTACTGGTATGTGCTAGTATTAGTTCTCGTGATGGATCATAAAGGTGATAAAACAAGTGTCAAGTTCTTCCATTTTTTGTTTATGCTAGTCTGGAAGAACTTTAGTTTTATAGTAGATTGTATATGCTGTGAGATGGATATTTTGGCATTTGCCTTTTCAGATTGCGATTACTCCTACGTAGTTTTGTTATTCACGTTGACTATTACTATAATTTAGCATTGTGGAAATCTAATACTCCTTATTTAAGGTAACTGGGGGTTTACAGTGTTTTGGCACGATCAAACTTGTGGCAAATTTGTTGCAACAAAGAATAATGTAAATTTGCCCCGTCGTAAATCAACATCATAGAGTTGTCATCACTCTGAAGTTAGCACTTCTGATTGAAGTTTTATAGAGATGAAAAATTATTGTTTGGTATGAGAAGGAAGTTAGGATGAAAGATATAACTTGTGAATTGTGATCATCGTTTGAGCAAGAAATAATATTTTTTCTATACAAGTCTCTCAGTACGTGCTGGAATGAGATCGCGACACCGGAAAATTGCCAGTACTACTAACTGAAGTAAAAGCATCAACCGACAGCGCCGACAATGACTTTGTTTAGTGCATCTTTCATAATTCTAAACTAATGTAGGTAGTAAAATGGAGTACGGGACAAGTGACAATTTATATTGATGACAGTGACTTCGATCTAAACTAAAGGGCCGTTTGGTTCGTCTTTTAAGAGATTTAATTTATGTATAAAATTGAATCTAATACATACATTGTTTGGTTGGTTTTTTAAGGTGAGTTATGCTCTTTGCATAATAGTATATATTATACCATGTTTGGTTAGGCTTTTATGTCTCTACGTATATAGTAAATTAATAAAAAAAATATGTATTGTTTTATGCAGAGTAAAATGTGGAATAAGAATACGAGTATTAAGCTATTAGCTATGCTTGGATTAAATTAACAAAATGACAAAATTACACATTATTATGCAGAGTAAAATGTGGAATAAGAATACGAGTATTAAGCTATTAGCTATGCTTGGATTAAATTGATAAAATTACACTCATTACTTTAGAATTATAACTTTTTCTTTTCCTAAATTATATAAAAAAAAAAGGCAGCCTATGCGCGTGGTGCAAGGAATACATAATAAACCGAATCTTAATGAGATTAATTTGCTCTCTTATGAGATATGATCTTGTAGGTGATATAAATTGTTCTGTTTTCAAATCATGTTCATTCAGGCACATAACACAATTTAATGATAGTAGTACTAAGGAATCGAAACTACAGACACATCCCACAATTTAATAGCAGTAATAAGGAATCGGAATTAATATCTCCCTTAATAATATTAGGAAGCTTGATATAAAAAAAAATCTTTCTTATCTTCCACCGGTGGGTCCAATCTCTCTCTCTCTCTCTTCTCTTCCACCAGCAACAGCAGATCTTTGCACTGATCTCTCCATTCGTGAAATGCGGTGGTTGAAGTCCATTGAAGCTTCAGGAATACTATTCCTAGTATCGTTATATGTAACAGAAGGTTCAGTGCATGCCTACAGTGGAGAGAAATTCTTGAGCAAGGGAAATGCATTTGTGGTTCACGGAGGCAGTGAAGGAATTTACTCCGACTCTTTCATTCGGTAATTACTCTCTCCACTACTGGTTCTGATGCAATCTATCGAGATCGGCCGTAATTTTATATACTCCGGTATCATTTCTATGCCGTTAGGTTAAATTGCGAAGATCAGAGTTATGTATTTGTCTTCTATTTTTATTTACTTATATAGTGAAGTTACTAGTGTTGTTATGGTTAATTCGAATTTGTGTAGTTACCTAGTTAGTAATATTCTCTACGTTGGATGTGATTCATCAGCGAAAGCCTAAAATATACCGCTACAATGGAAGCTAAATTTTCTGCTACTAAAAACATTACCTAGCTTTTGTTGAGAATATAATTAAATAATAAAAAGTGTGATCTCTCTAACACCTTATGGTCACACACTTCAACATGGTATCAAAGCATACAATGGTCCTAAATCGAATCTCATTGCCACTTATTATCAAAAAGAATTTCCAAACATACCTAGCTCAACCCTCAATGTTGCTCTGCTCCGTTCGGAATGATTAAAGCGAAGTCTTGCTTCAATTTCTGCTGCTAAAAGCAATCGTAGCTTAAGCATCCATGTCAAATTCTTTTTCAATTCACGGCTTATGTATGAAATCCATAGTTGGGTGAAAGAGATAAATGAATTGTCTGTTCTCACTATATTAAGAACCTGTTTGGATTGACTTATTTTAGGTGTTTTTAAGCCAAAATATCTTGTATACACTTTTGTAGTGTTTGGGTAAGATTAAAAAAAAGTGCTTTTAAGCACTTGTTTTAAAGCCAAAATAACAAAAAATAAGCCAAAAGCCATAAGTTCGGATTCCTAATTTTTGGCTTTTGGCTTTTGGCTTATAAGCCATAAGTTATAAACCCATCCAAACATGATCTAAGTAATTCGTACTCACTCAGTTTGGGCCAATTAGATTCAGATGGGATATAGAGGATTCACATAGATGATTTAAAGTCTTTGTACATCAATTAATTTTTTTGTTTTTCTTTTAAATTCATGCTCCATGGAAATTAATGAGCTTGTTACTCTTATGCGTTTTCAGATTCATGCTAGACACTGGAAATGAATATGACAGTTCATGTTTTTACACAGCTTGATGTGAAGGAGTCTGTAGATTTCTGACCTTTCTTATTTTGAACAGATTTGAAAAGATTGTATTTCGGAGGCCAAAAGAATATTCAAACTTTAGCTCAGACCCAATCCATGCAATTGTTTTTGAGGTGGATGATCGAGAGGCAATTGGGGGCTCTGCCTACGGTGGCCAAAGAGCTGTTTGTTGCACATCAGATCTTGCAAAACTTGGAGTTTGTACACAAGGGCAAATCATTCATCGCCCATCTGCTAATAATCCTGGATGGCCTAAAGTTTTTAGTGCCTCATTCAGCAATGATGAGGTTGATGTAGCACTTCAGTCAAGATCAATCCCCATTACAAAAACTGGAATGTATAACGTGTATTTTATTCATTGTGAACCAAATCTTAAGGAAATAACTGTTGAAGGGAAAACCATATGGAAGAATCCTACTGGTTACCTACCTGGTAGGATGGCTCCCCTTATGAATTTTTATGGGTTCATGTCTCTTGCATTCGTGTTACTTGGGATCTTTTGGTTTTCGCAGTATGCAAGATTCTGGAGAGAAGTTATTCCTTTACAAAATTGTATCACACTTGTGATAACTTTGGGCATGCTTGAAATGGCATTTTGGTACTTTGACTATGTTGAATTCAATGAAACTGGAGTCAGGCCCACTGGTACCACTGTATGGGCTGTGACTTTTGGTACAGTAAAACGCACAGTTTCACGTTTGGTCATTCTGATGGTCTCTATGGGCTATGGTGTCGTTAGACCTACTCTGGGTGGTCTCACATCAAAGGTCCTTTTGCTTGGAGGAACATTCTTTGTGGCTTCTGAAGTGCTTGAACTGGTAGAAAATGTTGGTGCTGTCAGTGATTTCTCAGGAAAAGCAAGGTTGTTTTTTGTACTTCCTGTGGCATTCTTGGATGCTTTCTTTGTCCTTTGGATATTCACCTCCCTGTCGGCAACTTTGAATAAGCTTCAGGTAGATTGTCGAGTTCTGTTTATCATTTTATTACATTTGCTCGCCAACAACAACATACCCAGTGTAATCCCACAAGTGGGGTCCTTACATTTGCTCGCCAAGAACAACATACTCAGTGTAATCCCACAAGTGGGGTCCTCACATTTGCTCGCCAATTACTAGTTTAGAGAAGGTTTTTGTTTCTGTACTTCTTACTTGCTTCAGGTCGTACTGCATGAGCGGAGATTTATAGGAGATAGAAGTTCACATTCTTACCATCTGGGTTGATATTAATACACTTGTTTAAGCTAAGTAGCTCTATGTTATGTTACATATCATTGCAATCATGAAGCTAGTTCAAAAAGGTGTAGGGGTGGCTTTTTGTTCGGTATAGGTTTATTTGATTTAAATATGAAAAATATTAGCTGAGTGCTGCATGTTTTGTTTCATCAATTATTTATGATCACTTCACTATGTATCTATGTACACATGCTGAATAATACGGAGGTCTGCGCCTAATTCTTGCAATAAAGGAAGACCTTTTCTTTTCATTATCTTGGGTGTTTGGGGTTGGGGTTGATCATGATATGACGTCATTCGATTATTACACTGTCATTCGATTTTGGGCTCTATTAGTGCTAATTCAGTTGCTGTATTTGGGATCTGACAGGCTAGAAGGTTGTTGGCCAAATTAGACATTTACCGGAAGTTTACAAATGCATTGGCTGTTGCTGTTATTGTATCTGTTGGATGGATGTGCTATGAGGTAATTTTCAATTTATGCAAGATGTGGCTGGTTCTTTCTTTTTGTTATTTTTGTCAAGTATCTTTGTTGCCTGTTCCTAGCTGTGTTTGCTCTTTCAGAAAAGAGCCCAATGCGTACACACTTGGATCATCTCTTCCAAGAGTCCAACTTTAATAAAAGGGAAGGGGTTGAGGACCTTATTGTCAACTGGTCTGCTTGATGTGAACAGGACGACTTTTGGAGAATTACTAAACACCAACAGAGAAACATGTCTAATCCACCAAAATTGGCCTGCAATCCAATTCTCTGGAAAGGGGACCTAAATCTCCAATAAATTTGGAAAGTAAAAGCATAATAGGCCCTTTAATGTTGAGTTGCAATCATTCTGTTATTCATGTTCATTTTCATATGTTTTAGGCCACGTAAATGTGTCAAAGCATCATAAACTAAATTGTTTTTTTTCCTAAATTCTTTTGTAACTAGTCAAGAAAGAAACTTGGACAAGCTATAGATTCTTAGTTTGCTCTTTGGCTCAACTCAGTTCAGATTGGACTTGGGTTGTGGCACTCCATGTGGTACCTTCAAGAGAAGAAAGGACACATGCTAGAAATTGAGTGTAATCATGTCTTATATCCGTCCGACCACATCAGACATAGGTTTCTTAATCTTCTCAACTGTTTCCTGTTGTTGTATTATATCACAAAGCATTAACCTTTTTGTTTCCAATTTTGGCAGCTATACTTCAAGTCCACTGATGTGTACAATGAGCGATGGCAAAATGCCTGGATTATTCCTGCCCTCTGGCAAGTGCTATCTTTCTCTCTCCTTTGCATCATCTGCGCTCTTTGGGCACCATCTCAAAACTCCATGAGGTATGACCTAGCTTTCACCTTATTATGCTTGTATATGCATTTTACAGAGTTCTCACAGCCTGACAGTATAATAATTATGATAAAAGCTCTTGATCTGCGTTTGTTACACTTATATTTCTATCATTTAATCATATCTGCCTCTGAACAGGGTATCCATGCCAAATGTTTACTAAATTAGAGTGTTGTTTGGTGCTGCAGCTTTATATCTTGGGTTTCTTGCAAACAAGAAAATGGGATCCAAACCTTCATATGTTATCTTTTCCTGCACTTGGAACTTTCAAACTGATAAATCCTGAATCATTCTGTTCAAACATCTCATAGCATCTTTTTATTTTCATCACTAAAAGAAGTCAAAATATCATAATAGCGAGTCTTACTTGGAATAATAGCTGGCTATAATGGCTTTATTTTTGGCAATATTCATTCTTTTCTCAGGCGCAAATCTCAACAATAACTGGTTGTTTTATATGAGTACATAACAGATATGCCTACTCCGAAGATGGTGAAGAGTTCGACAAGGACGTTACATTGACGCTCATAAAGCCCTCCCCTCTGCCAAAGGATGTTAGAAGTCAACCTGAAGTGAGGCCAACACTGGGTAACAATGATTTATCTAATGGCGATGATGTAGAAGACAAGACAGAATAAAGCAAGAGACAATTTTTTATAGTATGGTAAAGAAAGGTATCGTCAGTCGAGTAAATTGTTGTTAGAAAACATGTAACCGGTGTTGTCTGTGTAAAAAGTATGAAATGTTAATCAGGAGAAGGCTATTAGGTAAAACGAATTTGTAATTGTTGTTTTTTATTAGGACTGTTTGATCTTCTTATAAGATGTTACAACTTACATCGTGGAACAATTAATTAGAGAATGGTTTGATCTCTCTTGAAACTATTCTTATATTTGAAGAGGTAATGCTTACTCATGGACCAAAACCAATAATCTCCTCTTTTTTCCTACTGTAATCATGAAATCCTTAAGTTGCATAAGCCTTCAATAAAATTGGAGATTTCATTTATGGGGAATTATGCTGGATATGTTGTTGTTGGATTGATTTTGACTTGGATTTGCTGGTTGATTTTGAGCCCCGACATTCCCATTTGCATCTTTTAATGCTTGGTACTAGACTAGGAATTAGCCGTTGAAGGTAATATGATTACGTGGCAAAGACATGTCCAGAAATCAACTATGAGAAGAGTCTCAGAACATAAAAATTTACATGCACTAAATGTTTACATTAAATTATATTAATTTATCATAGTTAAGTAATACAGCTCGAGGTACGGCACAAATCCATATACAGTGGATTGTCTTCAGTTTTTCACTTTATATGATCACTTGTTTTTGCTGCCTAAGTTCGCATACTTTCTGTCACTGGCACTCATTATTGAGTTTCGGTCATCATGCAAAACCTCTTCAGGAGTACCAGAGATTGATACCAACTTCTTTTTTTTGTTGTTGACAAATTGCTTGCTAAATTCTGTCCTTGGAAGTTGGAATCCATAGCTACTCCTTTTCTTTTAAACATTGCTACAATTTTGTTGTAGCGTGAAAGAATCGAGAGGACATTTAAGACCGATAATGTTATATGTCAGTGGATGCGAATATTGAGCCGCTAAAGTTGTTCATTTACAAGGTATAAGCGTAGCAGAGACGTAGATATTAAGATGGATGTATGGTTATAACAAACAATATTAAAGACGAGCATGCTCACTATAAAGTGCAAGTAGCACACATCAAGGATAATATGAGAGAAAGCCACTTGAGAAAGTTTGGTTATGTCGACATTGACCTCTTGTTGCTTTGGTTCATGTATGTGAAGCTATGGTGAGTGAAGATGTTAAAAGATAAGATAGACATAAAATCACATGAAAGAAAGTTGTTTCGAAAGACCTACAATCTCTTGAAGTCCATGTGGAAAAAATGCATATAGGAGACCAATTAGTTGGGAATATGTTTAGTCATATTAGTATTTTGTTGTTACACACGAGAGAAGAAATCCTATTGACCAAATTTCAGAAAACCCCTAAAGTCCAAAGGTTATACAGAAAGGCACACCCCTTATTATGGATGTTTGATTCCCGATGGAACTTTCAGGGATGTTATCTCAAAATCCCATACTTAACTGATCTTTCTTTTCCCTTTGGGTCCATTGTGACCCTTGGAGCTCATTCAATAATGTAACACATAGGCTCTTCTCTAAATAGACAAATAAGGACCCACGAAAATTGAAAAAGAGGAATAGATGGCAGATGAAGCATCACAACTAGTTGAACTTCCAAATTTAAAGATCCAGTTTCCCTGGTTTGAAAAAGACACATATTAGGTCGTCTATCACTTTTAAATCCTAGTCAGAGGAATAGGCTACATCCACACTCAATCTCCTATTTTCTGTTGAGGTAGAAGAATGCACATGGCACGAGAATTATTAGTTTGAAGAATCTTTCATAGTAACTCCTCATAAATGGAAAGGGCCATTTTAGTATTTTACCAAGTACTTTAAAGAGGCAACATCAGCTAAAGTAGAAAAGACAGAAACATGAATTCTTTTTCACAGATATCCAGGTGTTGTATAATCAATCTACAAATGACATTTGAATAGATTCGAAATTGAACATCTTAGTCAGTAAATATACTAGTTTTTACTGCAATTAGGTGAGAATAGAGGGCGATTTCTACTTTGAACACAGATTACCACATTTTGTTGGAAATTAGCCTTTGGCGGGAGTTGCGACCGACCAACTTTAACGGCTTAAACACTAATGTTACGTATGTTGGAGAATCCGGTTCTTCACACATGCATGATCTACTAAGTACGTAGATAACCGTAGGGTCAAGAATAGTCAAATTTCATTGAGAAATGAAAGAGATATTGGTCCACGAAGTAAGGTGCTTGAAGCATGGAAAGTGTGGTATTGTGTTCAATTCTCCCTCATCGGTAGAGGAAGAAAGAATTGTTGTGTATATAAGACTCGAAATTGGTTTGGGGTTTGGGACCCCAAGGGGTATCCCATGTGTTTAAAGGAGGGAGGACCTAGATGTGCTTCGGTTCAAGGAAAGACCACACGCGCGCCGCCGCCGCCCGCCCGTCCGGTCCGTCCACGGGTATTATCTTTTTGGGCCAGAACTTTTCCGTATACGCTTTGATCCCAAAAGTTCCGTATGTACAGTGCACTGCACTTTTCAGATGTACACTTGGTCCCCGGTTTCAAGAACGCCGATTTGGACAATAAAGTCAAACGCCAAGCTCTCAATTCACCATTTATTTAGGTGAATTACTCATCCTATAATGGCCAAATCCGTTGGTCTTTCACCATTTATGTTGGTGACTTTACTACCTCCATAATGGCCATTATTTGGCTATTATGGAGGCGCTTTTCAGCCCTCCATCACCTATATAAACACCCCTTACACCATTGTTGAGCACTAAGAACACACATATAATATACACGAAATTCGAAGCTTACACAAGCGAAAGTTTTCTTCTTCCTACAACTTCCAAGGCATCATTTCGTTACTCAATATTCTTCACGGTAGCTCTTGAGTTTCCTTTGCTCAAGTGTTCCATTGTGCTTTATCTTGGGAGACAAATTGTCCAGGACGTATAAAGGATACATACGGGGCAATATTGTCTTAAGGACAGAGTGCCACACTCGACTCAGCAAAACCAGTTTCCATTTTTCCGTCTTCAACAAAATTATAATTTCAGTTTTGTGATTATATTGTAATTTTCAGATTACTAGTTGAATTATTGAATCTTTGTTTATCCTTTCGAATACTTGTAATAGTTATATACTTCCCGTACTGCTTTATAAAGTACCATAGAGCAAAAAAATACCCAACACATTTGACAATACACAAGGATTCGGGATCATACTAACACAAGGATTCGGGATCCACCAAAAAGTTAGCATGTTAACATGTGCATGAATAGCTAAAAACCCGAAGTGTGAGGTATTAACAATCATACTAACTCGACTAGGGCAGAAAATGTCTTGTATCCCCACAAAAAAGATTGTGCAACCTTGACTTTTTTCTTTTTTCTTCATGTAATACATTATGTGTTGGAAACTGATAATTAGCATGGTGATTGAAGAGGTAGCAGGAAGATTGTGACATTGGAAGGTACACCTTGTACTGACGGTCAAATGCAGCAGACTTCAAAGTCTCAAACAGAAGGCCTGTAGAGATGAAACATTTGGAGGACAAACAACGAGTATTGCATGAATCTGCTGCACTAAATCTACAGGATTAATCAGATGCTCCTTGTGGCTTGTAAGCATAGATTAGCCACTTCTATCATGACAATGTAGCAAATGGGGAGTTCAATTTCTAGCTTACAAGAACAACATTCACGATACGTGTCCAGTTCAAGCATTCCACAATTGAGAAAATCATGTCAATGAAACTAATTATTAGCTTTTACCCAAGACAACTAAATAAGCACAACTGCACCAGTAGTCTTAGCTGAGAAAGCAAAATAAGTACAAACTAACAATAAACACTCCAAGGAATCAGCATGGTCAAATATCGAACAGTGAGACTAGTCATGCCCCACGAATTTCCAGTGTAAAAACTGAAAATTATTGTTTCATTTCACTGAGAAAAACAAAGACTTAAAAACAATAAGAAGACAGCAGTAAGCAACTATTGCTAAATTTCAAGTCTTTAAAATCGTAAGACCATGGTTTTATTTATCTTTGTATCACCTACCGAGGCCCTTGCCGTCATAGGAAGTTCTATCACAATCTTGATTTAGGATATACTTACAAGAGAATTTCCTAATTAAGGACAATATCCTTGCAGTGTAGAAGTCATCCAAGCTAAACAAAATTCTGGACTAAAGTTAACAAAATCATGATTATGATATAATTTTCAAGAAAGTAAACCAATACAACAATTCAGATATGGACAAATTGAATTAAAGTCTAAAAGTATGGAAGAAATACAACAACACCATGCTTACAGGGCAGAGCATCCAGAGGCAGGAGGCACTGACCCTTCTTGATAGATACAGCTGATCTTCCCGAAGTTTTCAGCAGCCTATCACCCTGGAATACTACAAATGAAAGCACAAACTCGAGAAACACCAGAATTCCATAACCTCAGCCCCTAAATGACTCCATGAGAAAAAATTCAAAGAATGTCCTAAAGTACTAATCGTTGAAACTAATATTCTTTCACTGAGATCTTCTCCTCAAGTGCTGTGACACAGCGTACCCCTCAAAGAAATCCAAGACAGCATTCTCTAGGTCCTCCACAGTATACTTAATATAATTTTCTGGATGCCTTCCGCTTTCTATATGGCTCCTGAACCGTCCAAGAAATGATCTATAGGCAGGAATCAACTTTTCGGATATGGAAATACGCAGCTCCTCCCTGAGCTGTGTATCTGGTATCAACCATGTGGACTGAGTCCTGTGAACCTCTTCAAACAAGGCATTGAACGACTTGAACCGCTCTCTCAATGCACTCTTGGACACCCCCGATGAAAAACTACCACTCACATGTAATCCCTCATCTCTCAAACAATGCAAAACCCTCACCCAGGTTGCTCTCTGGTAACTGGTAGCAGCTATCCTAAATTTCCCCGTTAATTTTCTCACGTAATTATCCGCAATCATTTCCCCTAACTCAGGTGATCCTTTAATCTTCTGAACAATATAATGGACATTGTTCATCATGAATAAATGAGCCAAAGAGTTATCTCTATAGTGCTTAGCCTTACCTTCCAAATTGAACTGCAAAATGAATATAATCCAAATCAAATGAAGCGCCAATGGGGTCTGCCCTTCTAGGTCCCCAAAGTCCATATCAGGGGTGTTAGGATCACTTGAATACCTTGATCCCGTTGAAGGCTGTGAAACAATCAGTTCACCCATTGTCTGCTTATAATCCGAAATTAGACTTATATAGTTCATGACATACCTAGTTAAGGGATGAATTGTCCCACCCGGAACAGGGACCTTTGAAGGTTCACGGAGCACTGCGTTCTCAAATTCCGACAATATCCCTCTAGCAGCCTCCCCTAACCTAGATAATATCTCTACTGCTTGAACTCTAATTGATTCTGAAGATTTTGACTCGAAAACAATTTCAATATCAGGCAGTAAATCCGATAAAGCGTCATGAAGATCCAATATCTTAAACAACTTCTCAGGCGATCGCCTGCTAATGCTAATGGCTTCTGCAAAGTTGAACAGTTGTATAGCTGGTCCTTTAATAGTCTCCATAAAGCAAGCATCATCCGTCGCCGTGCCCAAACCATCGAAGATTTGCTCACATAGTTTCTTCTCGCTAGCAAAAAGTATGCGAACGCATACTTTTGCAGCTCGTATCCACCTTCGTATCTTTGTTTCCAGTGTCTCCCAATCAAGTCTCTGGATATCTCCAATGCTCAGCTTCTCTATTCCAAGTTTGCGGAAGCTCGAATCCACAACGGACTTCCGTACACTACAGTATACCTACAAAAACGTCTCAATAAATAAAGCCAAATTTTAATATGAGTCATCAAATATATACACATAAACACAAAATATATTTAGTGTTGTCTTTTTGTTTTTTCATACTTGTTTTAATGTAGTATTCTTAAATTTTTGGGGCAGACTTTGCTAGCCTCACCCTTGAGCCGCCTTGAATTACCTGAATACACTCCCGGAGATATCCAGCGGAAATCATTCGCTCGGCGATACAGCGGAGATCATATATGGCTTCAGACGGCATAAGATCAACTTCGCGGATACTATTAGTAGATCGATAGCTGCTAGTGCTACTCTCTTGATGATCCAACTCCTTAGTGAGCGAATCATCATCTGTGCTGGTGGGAGTATCGTGATAGTCTTCTTCCGGTAAGTTGAATTCGCCGGAGTTGACTGAAGAAGGACTAGGATCAGTTAACGATTCAGCTTCAATTGCACTAGTATGAGCGATGAGTATATTGCGAAACTCATCCTCAAGCCTAGCCATAGCGATCTGGATCGCACTATTAGCTTTATCCTGATCGTCGGAGAGTGTAGTGGACTCCATTGACCGTTGGATTTCATCAACGGCTTGTAAATAACGATCGATCTCGTGACGATCGCCGTTAAATATCTTCTCTCTAGCTTCTTCCGATACCGTAGAATCCCATCGGAGTATTATCTTCTCAGCTGAGTCGAATCCTACGGCGTCGTTTTCTGGTGGTTCCATTGATAAGAATCCAATTTTGAAATTCAGAATATGTGAAAAAGAACAATAAAAGGATTCGAGCTTTTTGGTAAAGAAGATGCAGAGACCTATAATGATGAAGAATCAAAAATGGCAGCCCGATAATTTTTTATCATATTGCTATTAATTTATCAATTTCTGCATTGTAAATTGTAATAATACAGTATTAAGAAGATTAATTACTGTATTCTTATCACTATTTCTCGGGTTAAAAGTTAAACTTAGGTGTTTTGTCTGAATTTAGACTAAACTCGACTTCATCCGAACGGATCTTTGAAAATTCTAATAGGAGTAGCTCAACTTTTAATGTTTTCTTTTTCTTATCTCAACATAATTGTATGGTTAAACCTTTATTTTTATTTGTCATTTTTTTTCTATGATTAAATTTGAAGTTATAGTACGACGAAATGATCTCGTAAATATGGAGGGTTATTGATGTTACACCTAAGAAGTCACAAAAATACTACCTCTATTTCTTCATGTGATCTATTTGAATAAATATGAAATTTCAGACAAAAATAAAATCATTTTAAATTTATAATAAAATATCATAATATTTGTGTGAATATAAGATTTTTAACTTGTGATTTCAAATATGTAATAAAAGTTTCAATTAAATTATTTTTAAATGTAGAAAGGAATTACTTTTTTTTAAATGAACTAAAGAATTTTTTCCCATAAATTAAAACAGGAAGAACACTAATTATCAAATACTCTAATTATTATATGCAAAATAAGAAAGTAAAACAGAACGAAGAAGAGTAATTAAGTTTATCAGATAGTCATTTAGTTGAAAATTTCACTAAACTTTACAGAGTAAAATTAAGTGATTCGCATGAGTATAGTAACACATTGCACTCTTGTTGACTTAATTTTGAAAAATCTGAAAAGGTAGCAACTTGTTGACTCGAAATTACAAATATGTGACTAATTCAACGTGTTATTTGAAATATATGCGACTAATTTTGAGATTAACTAGTTCAAGTTGCGTGCTACTTGTTCCTTATTTGTGTACGATTGGTACTACCCATATGAAGAGTAAGGCGTGAATGAAGGGGAAAAGCATATCTTCCCACTGTAAGTGTTTTAATTTAATTTTATATAAAATTTAAAAAATAAAAAAATATTTTTAAATTTTATGATCTTAAATTAAAAATATGTATATTACTTTAAATTTTATAATTTTAAATTTAATTAAAATTGAAAATTTTATTAAATATATAAGGACATTTTTTTAATAAACAAAAAAAAAATTGGGACGAGTAAGTCACTAGTACTATTAACCTAATTTGGCAGCTGGCAAGCCACATAGAAAGGCAAAAGCTAAAATAAATTAATGAGAAATTTAATGAAGTCAACTTATCTACGTACGGACTGTGTGGCATTCACGTGCGTGCATGCTCTCACGTTAAACAATTCTTTCACATGAAAACACAAATGATAATGGTGGATTTAGCTATGGATTCAACAAAATTCAGTGTTTCAGATCTCTGGATATAGAAGGGTTAGAATTTTAACCTTGTATCCCAATCTATAGTCCAAAAATAAGTTTCAAGTAAACAGTTTCTATAGGATGTATGCCTCCCAAAAAAACTCACATAACTTTTAATCTATTATTGCATATGAATAACCACCGATATGGTACTTCTTTTCATTCTTCAACATCTCACCTCACGCCCAGAGCTGAATATTTAGTGAGAGAATAATTTAATTTGGGGATCAATATTGGGTGAGATGTGTTCTGCTTTGAGAGCATGTAAAGAATGATCTTGAGCCTAATTTAACCTTAAAAGTTAACTTATAGGATGAAAATTGATTAAGTCCATTTAATTACCACTATCTCATTAACCACTGACGTCATTTGAACCCACGTCTTGTAAAGTTGCTTCAACAAATACCCCATTCCGGTTGATTAATTTAATTGTAGGATAGGTAAGAACACTCAGCAGGTGTACATGCATGTGTGATGGAGTGAGTGAGACAATTATGAAAGCTGGAATTCAGATTTTTCTGTGTGTGAAATGCAAGCAATATTATTTTAAAATGCATATCAAAGTGTAAAAAATGAGAAATCTTGCTAGCTAGCTAGTTCTATGTGCATGCTTGGGTACACTCACTTCTCCATTCAATAATTCAAATTATGTGGTCCCTCGGGCACAGCTGAATGACAAAGGAAGAAAACTTAAAATTCAGCTGCAACATGGATTCAAACCCTGGTGGAAGTAATTTGTTCTCTTTTGGGTAGGACCTTGTAGGTGATATGAGTTGCTCTGTTCTCAAACGCTGGTCATTCAGACACATCTCGTGATTTACTGGTAATAGTACTGAGGGATCGGAACTACTATCTCCGGGAATAGTCTGACGTAAACCGGAAACTGGATATAAAAAAAAATCAAATTATGTGTGGAGCAAATTAAAAGCTGTTTCTTAGCTGGCGAGCAATATATGCAAAGCAAGTCAGGATCACACGAGTGCTGCAATAAACAATTTGGAGTAAGAAATGATAAATCTATCACCTCAAAATGTGTGTAACTTCAAATAGTTTATTGGACCAATTTTTAAACTCCTAAATTTGTACTATATAGATTTATGTTGTTCAGCTCAAAAAACAGCTCATACTTTTTCAAAAACCAACCTGTTTGGTTCTGTATTCAGACAGGTTCTGGAAAAAACTTGTTGCACTTTCTTACAGTTTCCTATGTGTATTAATGTAATGGCTCCATTACAGAAAGTGGGATATTGTTGTTTGCCAGAGTAGAAAAAACCTTGATGTGTGGACATCTTTTAGTTTCTTTCATCTCCAGCTGTAATGTGTAGTTCACATATCATCAGTGATGTCACGTTTGATCAACCGTACATACACACATGCATACATAGGCAATGGGAGATCCACACGTTTCATTAATCCGGGGTCTTTTGATAGGAGGGATAAGGATAATAATCCTGATATAAATTATGAGATTATTTGATCATGTGTTTGGTTGAAACTTTAGTTTTGATATAAATAATTTCGGCATATTGATGTTAATGCGTATAATTAAAAGGGATGACATATTTTAAGTGGTAATAGGAACACTTTATCGATCATGTATTCATATGTTCAATCGGAACAGACCGTAATTCAAATGTCTAAATGAAATTTACTGATAAGTTTAAGAAATTGTGTATTCTTCCTTGAATTTATGTTTTAAAGATGAGGACTACCCCTTGCAGACAAAACATATAAGTGACCACCAAAGGATGTGGTGCAGCAGATTGAATTGCTCCTCCCTTAACCAAAGATCTCAAGTTCGAGCCTTGGGTATGGAAAAATATTTGGTAGGGAGCATTTCCCCCGAATAGGCTCTACATGGCGCGAACTTGAATTAGTCGGGCTCCAATGCGTGTACCAGACACCAGATGGAAAAAAAAACATAAATACCCAACTCTTGTTTTCTCGGGCTAAAGCCCAATAGAATGGATTATCTTTGGAATCAAAGAAGCCTAATACTTCATTATTATTAGCATTTCAAAAGAAGGCCTTTGAAAGGTCATAGTCCAACATCTAAACTTTGCAAGAGCTTTGTCCCATAAAATATAGTCCAATAATGGCCAAGAGTTTACAATTCAACCAGAGTTTGAATTATGTTATAGTTCTCTGATTGGGTCTTCCAATACTTGTCTATTAATTGTGTGAAAAAATTGAACATATAACACTAATGACTCAATCCCAAGCAAATTGGATCGGTCATATAAATTTTCAGTGTCCATGTCACTTGAGAATATAATTGTATTTTCACTTTCACAATCTTTTGTTCTACAAGAGTTAGTACTAAACATGGTAGAAAGAGGAAATTGTATTACATATACATTTCTAAAGCAAGCATTATGCTAGCTCTTTCATTTTTCCACAGGACGCAGCTGCTCCTCTCATTTCTTGTTCTACAAGGGGAGGTAATGGACCATCTAGAAGAGTAAAAAAAAAAGAGAGAGAGAAAAATACACAAAACTAAATAAAAACTTCGTCAGCAATATATGTACTACTAGCACTAAATAACGAACCTTAAAATGAACAAAGAAAAACTATCATTAGTCCGACGACCATAGGAGAAGCTGCAACATTAACCATGCCTTGAATTACCGGAGTCGCTAAAATTCCTAATTGTTTGGTGTTCCTTGTTGGGATTGTGACACTGGTATTTCAGCATCTCCATCTCTTGGAGACAGAATTATCTCAATCGTTTGTCCTGTTTGTTACTGAGACGTTGTTGTTTGTCCTGTTTGGCCTTGAGTACCTCCTTCATTATGTTTTTGTATTAATTCTTCAATCCTCCTAACCACTTCTCTAATATCTATCCTCTGTTGTGGATTACTTTCTACACATGCTGCACCAACATGAATTAGTTCCTTCATTGAACTAATTGAATCTTCCGTGCTTGCCATTATATCTGGATCATATAATTCAACTTCTCTTCCCTCAGCAATAGCAGATTTCACCCATTGCAGTATGTCAATCCCTCCTTTACCGTCATTAAGGTATTGGGACGGGAATTTCCCTGTTACTATCTCGAGAATTACAATTCCAAGGCAATAGACATCACATTTAGGCGTAACTTGGTGATTTTGTACTGCCTCTGGTGACTTGAGCGCGATTAACGCTTGAACTGCATGCGTGTTGTTCATTAAGGAGTAGAATCCGTAACCTGTGAGTATCGGCTCGTGGTCTGTGTTTATGAGTATATTGCTCGATTTCAAATCGCCATGGGGCAAATCGAAAGAACCAAGTTCAGTGTGAAGATAATTTAATCCTTGAGCGACTCCGTGTACAATCTTTAGACGCATTGGCCAGGTGAGCTCAGCATGGGCCAGCCCTCTATCACCTGTGATCATTCATGAAGAATGCAGCAATCTTTAGTACATCAATTAACTTGCAAAAAAGTTTTTGGCTAATAGTCTCCTACTTTTAGTCACATGTAATTACTAGAATAATTCAACAAAGTTGCAAGTCGTGTCAAGAAAATGGACATTAAGTCTAACTCAGCCCCAAAAGGTAGTTCATCATGTGAAGATCGTTTAAGATAATTAAAAGGTATGGGTTCGGCTGAATCCATTACTTTTGGCATGGACCTTAGATGTATATGTGTGAGTTTTAAAAAATATTAAATTCTGAACTCATAATTTTAATAGTGCATCAAGTTCAGTGGTAAGAACATAAAGATCAAATCTGTCAAGTTTTAATTATGAACTCACTTCTGACAATACAAGGACTAAGGAGACATACTGAATGCTCTAGCCTGGATAATTGGAGCGTAGATAACACACAATTTGGGCACTATATTAGGTAAACCAACAACATAAATGAGTACTATTTTTTTATACCATGTTAAGAAATATGAGATTGTGCCTACTGGATTTCAAAAGTCAGCTCATGAAGTGAAAATTGTCTCAGACCATATAAAAAACATCAACCTATTCCCTCGACCAATGTGAGACAGACATTTAACAAGTCATGTACATTTTTATTGTACACATGTATATATGTAAGCAAATAATGTTAAAGGTACTTTACCGTGCAATAAGTACAGCAAGCTCCCTGTAGGAATGTACTCATACACAAACAACTTCTCTTCCTTGCGATAATGGTAAGCCAAAAGTGTTAGAATATTTTTATGTCTTAATCTTCCTAAACGCTTAACCTCAGCATCAAAACCATCTTTTCCAATCTTGTTCATTTCTTTAATCCTCTTTACCATAACTGTCAATTCATTTGCCATCATGGCCTTATAAGATGAACCCAATGGCCCATTCCCTAACATCTCTGCAGTAGCTTTCATCAAATCTGCTAAACCAAACTCACCCTTATCATCATTCACCATTGTCAAATCACCAACACGTTTTCCCATTATCGACCCTCTACGTATCGAGCTGCCACGTCGACTTAACTCGAATGATTTTTTGCTATCACTCGAAATTCGCCTCCCGAGTGATGGCTCGTCAAAACTTTCAATAGCAGCACGACGACTTTGTTGGTATTGACATATGAAGAATATTGCAATGATCATGATCACTAACAGAACAATTGATGATATCATGATCCACATTGATATGCTTTGCGAATGACTATCCGAATTTCGATGAGTTCCAATACTCGCTCTATTATTGCTGCTACTGCTGTTATTTGTGGCCTGATTACATGGTTTGCTTAATTTCTCACCACAAAGCTCAGAATTTCCTTTAAACGAACTCGCGTTGAATCTCGATAAGGTACCCGGGATTTGACCTTTCAAGTTATTGTTAGAAAGATGGAGTGCTTGTAATGTCGACTGGTTCAAAGATGGTATTGGACCTGAGAACTGATTGTTCTCGAGGTGCAATTCAATGAGATGATGCAATTGCATTATTGATGATGGAATTTCACCACTAAATCTGTTACCAGAAAGCCATAACTTCTTCAACGACTTCATTTTATCGAAGTAATTCGATGGAATTTCACCAGAAAATTGATTTGCTGATAAATAAAGGGCTTTCAGAGCACCCATTCGATTGAATTCAGGGATTGGTCCTGAAAATGAATTGCTTCGAAAACTAAGTTTTCGTAGACCAGATAATTGTGATAAAGCCTCAACGTCTATATTTCCGGATAAATTCTTTTCTCCAAGAAGAAGTCCCCTGACAATTTGTTTCTGACAAACGATACCCAACCAACGATTATTTTTGTCACAAGGATCAGTTCCAGGTTTCCAAGAATCCAAGGCCTCCGCATTTGTAAATGATTGTTTCAGCTTCAACAAGGCCTCAGTATGCATAACGGAAATTATAGTCACGGGGTAATTGATCAAGAAAATGATGCAAAAAAGGCATGTTGTGATCACAACACGAAAAATGTCCATGCTATTTCTGGAAAATCGTCGTCCCAGTAGTGGAATTTTCCAAGTAAATTTTGGGATTTTTCATTTGTTAACTAAAGGAACAAAGAAATTTACTTGTTTGGTTGATTTCTGTTTTTTTTTGTATTTTTGTTATTATTTTTCCCCTTCTTTGCAAGATTGGGGGATGAAAGTGGCAAGGTGCAAAAGAGCCAGAGAACCAAGGACCACATGAGACTTCAAGTGAGAAACAATTGAAGAACCGTTATTATCGTTGAGCTTGTGTCAACGTGCAGACATTCAATCGAGAATAACTGAAATCCTCGTTTTTTACAAGTTATAATAATAACTCTCCTAAGGGTAAATATAACAGTTTAGTCATCCATACATTTAGTATTAACAAATTAATAATTATAGGTATTAAATTATAGGAATGTGTAAATTTAGAATGTTTTCCAAATAAATCAAGGGAAACACCCAACAAGAGAAAAAATGAATCATGCCAACAAAAAGGGAGGATGTCATTACACCGTAAGTGAAGTTTAACATGTGATAGTAGTTAGTTACCATTTTTATCATGTAATGTACTATTATTATTATCTTATAAGTTGTTGGTACTCTATTGTACTTTATAGAGCAGTACGGGAAGTAATAACTATTACAAATGTTCGAAAGGATAAATAAATGGTCAATCTTCAAAACTGCCGCATGTGTGTTGTATCTTGAATCTTGATCACCTTGCAAAGCCAATGTTGAGAAATGCCGCAAGTTTGTTGTGTCTTGAATGTTGATATCCTGAAATCAAGAAACAACTAAATCTGGATGGTTACAACGTTGTGTGTTGAGTCGAGGATAGCCCTCTATCCTTAAGACAAGATTGCCCCGTATATATGCTTTTACGTTAGCGGACAATAGTCTCCCAAGATAAAACAACACTTTAATCTCAACACTACAAAGCCAATAGGTTGAGCTCATTAATAAAACAAATATGACTCGACTTGCTGAAGATATGGAATAGGAAGGAAGAGTTTCTCAATACTCTTCTCTTTTGTCTCTGTGTATATAGTGTGTCTCTGTAGTGTATATCTTGTGTATATATGAGGGTTTACTCACTGTTTTTCAGTCACGAATTTACACTGATTTTGGCCACTGTTTTGGACAGATTTCAGCCACTGTTTTGTGGTCTTTTGTGACTGAAAAGTGCTGTTATTTTCGTGTGTTTTCAGTGTTGTTTTGCAGTGCATATTCGTCACTGTTTTCAGTCAGTTTTCTGCCACTGAATTAAGCCAAAAGAGGCTCAATATATAGCATGGAGGAGGGGCTAAACAACAACCCAAAATGTGGTTGTTAATGGCCATTAGGAGGGCATTAAAACAGCCAAGTAATGGCTGTTAATGGCCATCAAGAGGGGCTGAATTATGGACATGAATGAGGGTGATAATGGAGGAGTTAATCAGCCAAGTACTGGCTGATTAATGCCTCAAAAACAGTCCCAACGGTAGGCTTTCTGCCTTCCGTCACCTTCCCAGAAACTCTATAAAATATTAAACTTCAGGGACCAAACTGTACATAAGAAACTTCAGGGATCAAACTGTACATCTGGCAAAGTTCTCTGGTCCAAAAAGATAATATCAGACAGCCCCCACAGCCCACAACCCGTGACCCGTGACCCGAGACCGGACCGGACGGGCGAGCGGCGGCGGCACTCGTGTGGGCTCAGCCTTGAACCCATGCACATCTAGGTCCTCCCTCCTTTAAACACATGGGATACCCCTTGGGGTCCCAAACCCTTTACCAATTAGAGACTTATATAGAGAGCAATTCTTCCTATTCCCACCGATATGGTAGATTTGTCCCACACCACATTTTCATGTCTCAAACACCTTACTTCGTGGACCAATATCTCTTTCATTTCTCAATGAAATTTGACGATTCTTGGCACTACGGTCATCTACTCACTTCGTAGATCATGCATGTGCGAAGAGACAAGGTCTCCAACATGCGGAACACTAGTGTTTAATTCATCAAAAATGAGTGGACGCATCTCCCCGCCAAAGGCAAATTTCCAACATAAGTTATCTAATGGTATAAATAAATTTATACCGTTTGTGCATAAACTAGTACGTCAGTTTTACAAATGAAAGAATGGGTAATACTCCCAACAGAATACACACAATCCAATCTTGCTTACAAATTTCTTGCTTTGTATTGATATATACTCTTCGTTTAAAGGCATAAAAGGTTAATTTCCCTACTTCGTCTAGCTATGGATGCAGAGGCTTGGAATTCTGACAGCAGCTCATAAAGAAGGAGCAAAACAAATTACGAAACAAACACAGCAAACAACGAATTCGATAGGAATATATCAATGACAACTCCCTCATCTTTAACTAAAAGTCTCAATCGAGTTCGAGAGAGTTCGAGCCACATGTGAATGATTCCTAGTATTGAATGTGCTTTCCCCTTTAATAAGCTATATACGACATGAATATGAACTATTCAGACCATTGAACTAGCGAGTACTAAATAGTTATACAAAAAACCACAGGAATCTATATACTTGAACTAAATCCAAATACTCCAACTTGAAGTAGCCTTAATTATAAACTTTTGGCCATTTTCTTCACAATTTGTGCTATCTCGTGAACTTTCAACATTAGTAATTTCAGCATGTAGGGTCCAAAGTATTAGCATATATTATTAAATATACTCCATATATTTTATAATATTTAGCGTTGTATAATTATGGTAGAAATAGGATTCATATTGAATTAGAATTCCACAATGTACACACTATATATATTTGTATTAATGAGAAAGACTCCCCAAGAGAGATTAATACAATCTTACATGGTATCAGAAGCCAACAATCCTTCCCAACACAAAACTTAATTTCGGTCGTCCTTTCCTCCATTTTTCCAGCGCCGAACTGACCGTATACCACCGGTATACCTTCAATATACGTTGATATACAACTGCCCAACCCTCCAATTCTTCTAACAGCCCCGTATACCACTGGTATATTGCTGATATACAACTGCCCAACCCTCCAATTCTTCTAACAGCCCCGTATACCACTGGTATACTACTGATATACATCCCTCCTTCCTTTTATAACTCTCCAACATGTCGTATACATCCTATACACGCTGATATACACTATGTATACGGCTGCTATACCCTTCATGCCTCTATATACTACCCGTATACAACCTCTCTACACTGTTATACACTCGTATACGACTGTTTCTACCTCATATACGCTTCATAAACGTCCTCAACCCCACCCTCCTTATTTTTTCCTCTCTTCTACCCAATCTCCGGCAGCCACCATGGCCGTGAACAACCACAGATATTGCTGTGGACATAGGCACGGTGATGGCAGCAGGAATCAAGCTGGGAACTGGGCTTCCAGCTTAGGCCCATCAGCCTCCACACACAGCCTAGAGGCTCCGGGAATTCCCTAATCCAATTTGGGCCATGCTTTCAGCACATTGACTCCTCGGAAGCCCGATAATGCGTGGTATATGGATACGGGTTCCACGTCTCACCTCACCAATAATTCTGATAATCTTCCTCAAATGCGAAATTTAAATACTCCACAATCTATATTGGTTGTAAACGGTCATCGCATTCCAATTCAAGGTTTTGGCCACACTCTAACCCCACCATTGCATCCCCACTTCTTCGTAAATAATGTCCTCTATGGCCCACATATTATCAAGAACCTAATCTCCGTTAGAAAATTTGCCACGGATAATTATGTATCAATTAATTTTGACCTGTTTGGGTTTTCTATAACGGACATTCGTACCGAAAAACTCATTGCAAGATGCAATAGTGAGGGAGACCTTTATCCTTTCTCAACCACGTCTGCTACTAGTGTCACCCCTCCCACATCTTTAACTACCCAAGTATCCTCCCACTGCTTCAGCAACAATCTCTCCGTCAACCTGGCATAATAGACTTGGACACCCAGGAGCTCCTATTTTTAATTTTCTTTGGAACAATAATTTAATTTGTTTTTCTAGTGGGAAACCTGCCTAACATTGTTTTTCTTGCCCTTTAGGCAAACACGTTCGCCTCCCGTTTCAGTCTTCTTTAAGTGTTACGTTTTCCCCGTTTGATATTGTTCATGCAGATTTATGGACATCTCATGTTATTAGTTCTTTATGTCATAAATTTTATCTTGTGTTATTAGATGACTTTTCTCACTTTATCTGAATTTACCCTCTAAAATTCAAGTCTGAAGCCTTTACCAAATTTCTTGTGTTTCGTAACTTTATCAAAACACAATTTGAAAAATCCATTAAATCATTCCAATGTGACAACGGTCGTGAGTTTAATAATTTCGCGTTTCATAATTTTTGCACCAAGAATGGCATGGTCTTCCATTTCTCATGTCCCCATACCTCACCCCAAAACGGAAAAGCCGAGCGAATCATCTGTAAAATCAACAACATGGTTCGTACCATTCTTTTTTCATGCCTTTCTCCCCCCGTCATTCTGGGTCTATACAGTTAAAATGGTACCATATATCCTTAATATTTTACCTACCAGTACTTTTCACAACAAAACCCTATCAAAATACTCTATCATCGTATCCAGTCCTATGACCACCTCAGAATTTTTGGTTGCCTGTACCCAAATCTTTCCTCCACTGCTCCCCATAAATTAGCACTTCGCACCGCTCGTTATGTCTTCGTAGGTTTTCCGCCAAATCATAGGGGCTATATGTGATATGATTTGTTCACTCATCAAATTCACCTCACTTTCGACGAGACGATCTTCCCATTTTTGAATATCCGAAAATTCCAAAACACGGATTACATGTTTCTCGATGAGTCAGACCTCTCCCCCATCGTCCTCAGCCAACTGCGTCAGTCCACCACCATAACACCGTCACTGCCACCTACCACTGCTACCACCGATAACGTCTCTGCGTTTGTGTCACCGCCTCTGTCTCAGTCACAATCATCGTTGATTGCCACCACCACCGGCAATCGGCCCAGAGTCTCTATATCACCACCTATCACCGACCCTACCACTAACCGAAACCTTCAACCACCACAACCTGTGTCGCCGCCTCCAACAACCACTATAGCCGACAACCCAGTCACCCATCCATCCACCGAAACCTTACCTGTCACCGAAACTTCGACCCGTACAACTCCCAGTACCCGGACCACCACTACCACACCGACACACCACCGCTACAGTCCTAACCTACCACTGACACCATACCCGACATCGCCTACCCAGCACCACGTCGATCTACCCATATCGTTGACCCTACCCGACCCATCTTCGCATCTACCAAACCCGTTAACAGTCTCTGACACAACTCACCCATTGCCCTATTTCATCAACCGCACCCGTCAACAACCCGACACCACCCACCCATCTAGTGACTCAAAACCAGCAACCCAATAAAATATCCATCCACCAACTTCCCCTTCCCCCCAAATGAAAACCCGTGCCCAACATGGGATTTTTAAGCCCAAAGTCCAGTTTAACTTATCAACACAAACCATTTTCCTAATTTCCAAAAACCCAAAATTAACCAAACTAGACCCTAATTGGAATACGACCATGTGTGAGAAATTTAATGTGTTAACGAAATAGCACACGTGGGATTTGGTTCCTAGACCGGAGGGGGTGCATGTGATCCATTACATGTGCCTTTTTCGTCACAAATACAGGGATTGTGGTGATCTAGAGAGGTATAAGGTGAGACTTGTAGCTAATGACACTAATCAGCAGGAGGGTATTGATTGTGGTGAGACATTCAGTCCGGTTGTTAAATCGGCTACCATTTGCACAGTCCCGAGTATAGCTATGGGCAAGCATTGGTCGATTCATCAGCTTGATGTGAAGAATGCCTTTCTACATAGGGATTTGAAAGAAATTGTTTACATGAACTAACCATTTGGTTTTGTCCACCCAGCATCCCCTCAGTATGTATGACGTCTCTGTAAGTCACTTTATGGTTTGAAACAGGCTCCTAGAGCGTGATATGATCGCTTTGCACAGTACATTCTGTGAATTAGGTTTGTATGTAGCAAGTGTGATTATTCTCTCTTCATTTTTCATTGAGGTAGTAGCATCGCTTATTTACTGTTATATGTGGATGACATTGTGCTTACTGCCTCATCTGATTTGTTGAAAAATTGGATCATTGCATTGCTTAAAACCAAATTTGTCATGACTGACTTGGGGTTGTTGCGCTATTTTTTGGGGATATCAATGACTAGATCTGCAGACTCTATGTTTTTGTGTCATCATAAGTATGCAGAGGAGATAGTGTACAGGGCTAAGATGGCAAACTGCAAGATAATGTCCACTCCGGTTGATTCTAAATCAAAGCTCAGTGTTGTTGATGGTAATCCAGTGTCCGATCCCACACTTTACAGGAGTCTTGCAGATGCACTACAATATCTTACGTTCACCAGACATGATATTGCTTATGTTGTTCAGCAGGTGTGCTTATTCATGCATGCCCTTAGGGAGCCTCATTTTACTGCCCTTAAGCGTATCATTCGATATGTTAAGGGCACACTTGATTATGGATTGCATATATACCCTCAGCACCGACCAGGTTGTTATCATATATAAATGCTGATTGGGCAGGTTGTCCGGACATGCGACGCTCCACCTCCGGCTAATGTATGTTCTTAGGGGATAATATCATTTCTTGGTCTGCCAAGAGGCAATCCACCTTATCCGTTCGAGTGTCGAACGAGAGTATAGAGGCGTTGCAAATGTTGTTGTTGAGATATGCTGGCTCCGAAACCTTCTTTTGGAGCCTCAGTGTCCCCTGCGAAAGGCGTATGTGGTCTACAGTGATAACATATCCGCCATATATTTATCTCATAATCTGGTTCAGCATCAACGAACCAAACACATAGAGATGGATATACACTTTGTTCGTGAGAAGGTTGTTATAGGTCATGTTAAGGTGTTGCATGTGTCTTCTTCGTATCAGTATGCAGATATCTTCACGAAAAGACTTTCTAGACAGCTATTCCTCGACTTCAGATCCAGTCTCAGCGTCGGGCCTCCTCCCGATCCGACTGAGGGAGTGTATTAGCATATATTATTAAATATACTTCATATATTTTGTAATATTTAGTGTTGTATAATTATGGTATAAATAAGATCCCTATTGAATTATGATTCCACAATGTACACACTATATATATTTGTATTAACGAGAAAGACTCCCAAGAGAGATTAATACAATCTTACACAAAACATTCTCTTCCAAACATGCAACATTTCGTATCATCCCACCAAGCTGCCATTAATTAGCTGGAAAAATAACGCACATTTAATTGTGCCAAAACTTTTTTTGGCACATGAAGAATGTGTAGTCCGGTGGTTGGAGTTGGAGTCATCTTTCTTACATCTCTGAAAGGAAAAGTGTTATCGCACTCCTTCGCCTTAATTTGTTTTTGTTTTGTTGTGCGATGAAATTTAAAAATTCGCGAAACGCAACACTTTAATTGTTCTATCTTGCGTGAATTGAATGGAATCTACAGAGACTTTATTTCATACCACAACTTATGCAAAGACTAGAAGGATGCAATCTGTGTTTTGTTTGAAAAAAAAAAGAGTTGCGATGATCATGCAACGTTGGTTTTTTAAAGAACTTAGAAGTTCATTACTCGAAAAGTCACTTAACTATTGAAAATTAACTAATAAAGTCATTTTTTCTTTTTTCTTATTACAAAAAAGTCACTTACGTTTACCAATATTACTTCTAAGTCACTCTACCACATTTTGTAAAATCTGGCCAACATTAATGTGGCATTTATTTAGTCCTCATGGACTTTTCTCTTTTCTTTTCGCTCATTTCACATGGAAATAATGACTCTTATCACTTAAAACTTATCTGACCCGCTCCGACCAATATTACAACCCAAAATCCGAAGCCCTCTCAAACAAAATAGCTCTTCACTTGAATTTGGAAAAAGCAATTTGAATTTCTGTATTATAATTATGACTTATTAAATTCAATTTCTTGTTATTGAATGAGTATTTCATTTTGTTCAGTGTTGAAAATTTTGTAAATTGGTCTTAATTAACATTAACTATTGAAGGACGAGTTATATGTCTTGAATTATTTTTTATGATATCTAGATAGCTTCAAATGGACCAAAATTGCAAAGCAACTCCCTAAAGAAAACTACGGGGGGGGGGGGGGGAGTAAGTTTCCATAGAAAACATTTAGAAACATTTATACAAAACAACGTGTTATGTGTGGGAGTGTCTGTATAATTGGTTCGTTTTGGCGATATTGGAATTTCTTAAAATTTATCAAATACTATTTTCAAAGAAAACATTTTCATTTTTTTTTTTTGGGAAGTTGAATACTAAATCAAATAAGATCAAAAGTAGTGAACTTGAATGGTAAACAAATTTTGGCATCCTAGACAAGTCGGAGCCCTGAAAGTTTAGATGTTTGATCATTTGTAGGAACAAATAAGTATTTTTTAGTAGAGCAGATGTTATTCCTCAGAAACTAAAAATAGTAGTCTTTTTTCTAGAAATACTTTGAAGAAATTTGACCAAATATAAATTATTGCTCTAATATTTTAAAAGTACTTCTGAAATTGATACCAAACACAAGCTGCTACTCTTCAAAAGTGATTTTCTAAATTAAAAAAAAAATTAATTAAAACGTTATTGAATACGACCCTTTGAAGTATGTCCAAGTTTGGCAACACATTATTTGGCGAATTGCCACCTTTAATTTAATGGCTAAAGATGTTTAATTTATTTGAAACTCTTTCTTACTTTTTGAAAGTCAACCAATGAGCAGTTGTTAAATTAGATTCCATTAACTTTAATACTTTTTGAAATCAAAATTTTAGGTAGCCGTTTGGCCATAGAATTAGAAAAAAAAAATTTGGAATTTTTAAAATTGAAGTTGTGTTTGGCCATAGTTTTTACAAATAATATTTTGTTGTTGGAATGTACTTTTTCTTAAAAATATAAAATATGATTTATACCCCTAATTTTTAAAAATTAGTAAAATCACCCAAATCAATTACTCCATCCGTTTCAATTTATGTGACACCATTTGACTTGACACATAACTTAAGAAAGAAAGGAAGACTTTTAAAATGTGTGGTCCAAAATAAATCTTATATAAATGTGTGGTTGTAAATCATCTCATAAATTTAAATTATTTCTAAATACAGAAAGTTGACATTCTTTTTGGGACAAACCAAAAAAGAAATGGTGTCACATAAATTGGAACATAGTGAGTAATAAATATAACCAATGTGTAAATCCCACCGTGGCTAAAATGCGTTGATTGCTAGTATTGATAACGACTCCAATCGAGGGTGGACAGAGAGGTATGTCATTGTTGTGACGGGGGATCTGGTTAAGCCTCCAGAAGCGCCTATTCCAGAGCGATAAAATTTTAATCGTGAGTATTATGCTCAGATCTGCCTTTATTATTTTACCTTTATTAACAGTGTATCTATCCATCTTCCTTCTTCCTCTGTTAGACATAACATGGACATCGAAGCATGTGTCGGGGTTGGCCTGATGGGTCCAGAAGATCATGGACTATGCGCCATCTTCCATCTGGAAGTGGCAAGAGATCGCACTAAAGCATAATTGGAAAGGAAAAAATCACGATATCCGAATAGAGCATCAGTCCGGGCGTATGCAGAGGTTCCTAAGGATCCGGATGCGTCTTTTAAGCAAATTAAAAGATTCGTTTCACAGCTGGGTCGGGGCCTAGAGACTGCTAATTCTGCTGGATCCAAAAGTTTGTTGTCTTATTGTTCTCCTCCCCAAGCCAAGAAGATCAGACCTGGTGATGTGGAGCGAGACGTCTAGGGGCCGACTCCAGTTACTCAAGCTACTCCTCCGGTGGCCATCAATTTGGCATCTGATGCCAGGGAAGAAGAGGATCTTACCTTGGAGCTTACCCGCCGAAGGGCTAACAGGGTCGATGCTACCGTTGACGGTCTTTTTAGAGAGATGGATTTGTCTGATAAGATGGACTCCTGCATTCCTTTTTCCCTTGATCCTGCCCGGGTTGATGGTACGGATCCGAGCCTCGCTCTTGTTCCTTGCATTCCCTCATCATCACAGACTCGTCTAACTCCAATTTCTTAAAGGTGGGTCCCTAACCCTCAATGTACTATGCCTAGGGGTCGTACCGGGGGTCCCAATGCTGGAGCGCGTAGCGAGGGTCCACAGATCTCACATGGGTCATAGCTAGTGGATACTTATTCTACCACATTCCACAATATCATAACTCGCCTCTAAGTCACTTTGATCGATCCTCAGGAATGTAACCTTCTTTCGAGGCCAGTAGGGTGGCCAACTACTTGCAGCCTTTGGCGAGTGAGAAGGATAAAGAGAAGATGTGATGGGTTTCTGGCGACTGTTTGCTTAATGCTGGAGCTCATGCGGTTGAGCATGTATGCTTTCCTATCTCTTTTTGGCATGCCTCATATGTTTTCGCATCATAACATTCGGTTTTTTAAATTGCTCACTTCCTCAGGCGAGCCTTCTCATCAAAGAGGGTTTCCAGCGAAAACTTGCGAAATAAAGGAAAAGGAAAAGGATGCTGGAATACCAGGCGCTGCATGAATGAGTCTCAAATCTGGAGAGTCAGCTGATTTCGGTGGAAGATTTGGAAGCCATGTTGGCTCAATCACAGCAGGACATGAAGGTTTACAGCGAGGAGGCTGCGAAATTTCACAAGGAGCTTTTGGACTTTTAAAGGAAGTAAGCCAAGCATCAGGAGCATTTTGCCAATATAGTCCAGAGGAAAACAAACATGGCCGAGCGAATTCGGATCATGGGGGTCGAGCTCGAGGCTTGCTAGAGGGACAAGACTTCTTGTAACATCCCAGAATTTTGGACAATGATTTGAGCACCTAAGCGTAATAAGTAGACCCGGGCCTCGGAGATTTTATGTGATATCAAGTATGCTAATAAAGTGACTAGAATATAAAAGAATTAGACCCCGAAGTAATTTTGGGCGTAACAAATGTGACGACGGGGATCGAGAATAATTTGGAGTATGCATAAAGAAGTTATGGACTAGTGTCATATTACAAGAATTATAACATTGAATATACGAAGGTCTTATGAGTTATTAGGATTTAAATGAAGTGGGATCAAGAGATTAATTATGTGTGTAATTGTTTAATTAAGGGTAGGAGGGACAACTTAAGTAGAATACTACGTGTAATTTCCTAAGCATTTACCTAATGACTAAGTTACCTAGATGTCTTATCCTAAGGATGCATGGCTGGCCAGGCAATTCTTTGTCGATGCATAAAATAAATTTGGGCCTCAAGTCTCTGTAAGACATTAATCTCTAAGCCTTACTTCAAGATGAAGCATTTCAATCATGCCAAAAAATATAATCCTCCATATTAGACCCCACGTAAGAAATAGTACTAGAATTTTTCCTTGGATATTGAGGTGGCAACTGTGATATACTAGTACTACTCAAATTAATTGCAAAACACTTTACTATCAAATGAATTCTGAGACACCAGCTGGTTATTTAAACCATCAAGATTGAATTTTGACACCAACCCTTTATTCTCAGTAATCAAATATTCACTTTGAGAATTCCTTTCTTGAAGGTTGGTTATGTTATTATTCAAGGTATGTTAAGGCAAATTATTTCTTTCTTTTGGCATGTTCCATGTAATGAAATATAACCGTGATATTGCTCCATAATTTATTCTACTCCTAGTAGTTAAGAATATTCATGTTATTGATTCCAATGCTAAAAGCATGTCTAAATATGTTTCTAAGTCCTTATTGAGGCATACGAAAAAGATGTTGATGTTTCCACTTTTAGCCGAAGGTATAAATGTATTATGTCATCATTGAGGTTGGAATATGGTGTTACCATTCATGCATTTTCATTTGCATTGCATTCATATATTACCATGGATCAATTGTGTTATGCACAATACTATATGGTAAATATTATATATATATATATATATATATATATATATATATATGGGGGGAATGGGAAAATGAAAAGACGTTATTTACGCACACCACCTGCAGCTGGTACAAACTATCACAAAAGAGCCCGAAGAGGCCAATATGATGTGATGCCCTTGTGTGGCGATATAACCTGATGCCCACAGAGGTGGTTATGAGAGGATTCTTGTGTAGACATTAGTATACCGCATTTGCATTATGCATATATTTATTAATCATTACATGGTATAGTGCCCACAGAGGTTGTTATGGTAAGGAAGATGCCCGATGTATAAGTATATTTCATGGTGCATAACATTTAGGCATATGTGTTAGGGCCCATAGAGGCATTTACTGCTGGTCAGTTGTTTTTGTTTCAGTTATTGTTATGTCCATGTTATGTTATTATTCATTCATGACATACTCAGTACATCAGTCGTACTGACGTCCCTTTTGTTGGGGGACGCTGCATTTCATGCCTGCAGGTTCGGTTAAAGAAGGTGACGGTTCACGCTAGTAGGTTGCTGGTTCAGCTGATGTTGGAGCACTATATTTGTTTTAGAGTTGCAGTTGGTCGTGGTATAGTATTTTTGTATCTACATATGGGTATAGCGGGGTCATGTCCCGTCCTTGTGATGTCATGTATTCTTTAGAGGCTTGTAGACATGTGTCCTGTGGTTAGTTGTCATGTGTGGCCTTGGTATGTGTATGTATATATGAAAATTGGATTTCTGGTTAAGATTTTCTATAATCTTTTTTGGCTTTGTCCGTATTCAATTGTGATTAGAAGTTAGTTGTACGATTAGCGGTACCCAGCGGGTGGGGTCTGGGTGCCCGTCGCGGCCCTTCGGTTTGGTCGTGACACTTCTGCTAAAAGAGCTCTGAGCGTACTGGAGGAAATATATGAGGGCATGTCGACTCGTTATGATAGACATGTTAAGTGCAATCAGAATCTAATCAAGGGCAATACTTTCCTCCGGGCAGCTTTAAAGAAGGTTGATATGTCCAACACGAATGCCAAAATTTAGCAGTTGAAGCTGGATTTTATCCTTGAAAAGACCCATATTGTGTACCAGGCTCGAAGGAGAGTTCTTTAGGAGGTTCAAGATGGCTCGATAAATGTTGAGACAACCTTGGCCAATGCTTTGAGGGTAGAAGATAGGGCCCATAAGGCTTTGCCTGTGCGTGCTCCGTCTGTGGACCTTGCTCCGTCTTTTGATGATGAAAGTTGGTCTCATGAGGGTGAAAGGGATACCCCCGCTGAGCATAAGAAGCATTCTCCCGAGGTTCCTATGGCTGAGAGTGGGAGCGGAAAAGGAAAATATGAGGAAACCTATCCTGGAAGCCTCTCTATAGCTCCGGAGGTAGGAGGAGATAATGCTGAGATGATCCTCCCGAAGGATCCACCAGACGTTATGACCCTAGCGATGCATGCCCTCGTTGGAAACTCTAAAGCCCATGTTACTGAAGCTTGATTAATGTACTCCCTGCGTGGATTTTTTAATGTTTTTACATATGCTCGTTGACCTTTTTTAGAAGACAGTTTGTTTTGTAATTCGAGCTATGCTCTATGACGAATTCGAACGCTTATGTTTAAGTTCAACGATTGGCATTTTTTATTTTTTCGCAACGTGTGCGGGACTTAGAGCAATTGCTTCCCCAAATTCGGGAATATTACTTTCGAGTGCGTATTTTTTGATTGGAAATTTAAATCGTCCATTTCATAATAAAAAAGGGCCCCCTTTGTTCAATGCCGATGAGGAGGATGTATCGACCTCATCTTTCATTGACATAAAGTTATGTTTTTTTCACACTTTGAGGCTCATAGGCCGTGTCGTGTGTTCGAGGTGGATATTATCGGGTCCGGGAGGATGCATTCGTACCAACAACATTAGAGTGTAAGAAGCCTTTAAGCAAGCTTATTCTTATATATTATGTTCGATATTCAGACCCGAATACATGCATATTTTCCGATAAAACTAAAAAGTACAAAAGAGGCGATGGCCCTCGGCCCCTGTAGCTAGGAGCAGATCATTTCCCTTCACGTTTGCTCTTCCATGTTGAGCTCTTCTAAGTAATACGCTTTTAAGTTGTTTCCTCATTAAAAACATTGCCGACAAAAACCCATTCAAGAAAAATATGGCCAAGGAAAAGAGTGCAACACGTATTTTCAGATTTTTGCTTCGGCGTCTTCTAGGCCCGAAATTTGCACAGCCAATCCCAGTCTCAATGCCATTCCCATTCATGTGATCACAAAAGGTTACGAGAAGCATGAAAGGGAAAAAAGAAGGAATACATACCTTGAGATTTTCAGAGTCGTATCGTGGGGGAGAAATCAACCACAAACTCTGACAGGCTCGGCGTTCGTATTGTTGACCGGGGTTGATATGATCATATTCACTCATCTCGACTGACCATTTTTATAACCGGCTCGTAAGATTCTTCCCCTGCAATAAGGCATGTGGCAGGGCATTGGTCACGATAGTCACTGAATGGCATTGGAAGTACGGTCGCAGCTTCCGCGTGGCTGTAACGAAGGCCAGAACCAGCTTTTCTATGTTAGGATATCATGACTCAGCCCTAGTTAGCGTCTATAGTAGATGGGGAGCTACTTTGCTTCTCATTCCCGCATGAGAGCGATGCTGAGCGACATAATTGAGACAGTCACGTAGGTGAGCACTCTCTCCCTTATTTCAGGTTTGACCATTACATGAGGGCTAGTCAAGTATGCCTTGAGGTCCTACAAGCTTCGATTGCACTCTTGCATCCACTGGAATCGATGGTATTTTTTTGTGAGTTAGAAAAATTCATGACACCGATCTGTCGATCGCGATATGAATCTTTCCAATGTCGCTACCTTCCCCGTCAATATTTGTACCATTTTGACATTATTTAGCACGTCTGGCATCTCTTAGATAGCCTTAACTTTATCAGTATTCATCTCGATGCCGCGGCCAGAAATAAGGAAACTCAGGAACTTCCTCCACCTAACCCCGAAGGCGTATTTTTCTAGATTTAACTTCATGTCATAGCGATGTAAAAGGTCAAAGGTTTCATCCAATGAGGTTAGGTGGGTCTCGGCCTCTCGAGATTTGACCAGCATGTCATCAGTATAGACTTCTATAGTATGACCGATCTGCTTCTCGAATATTTTATTCACTAGCCTCTGGTAAGTGGACCCTACATTATTAAGACAAAAAGACATTACATTGTAACATAAGTTACCATGATTGGTCATAAAAGAAGTTTTTTCCTAATCTTCCACGAGTAGGATGATCTAATTGTATCCGGAGTATGTGTCCAAGAAACTGAGCAGCTCATGTCCGGCAATAGCATCTATCATCTGATCAATATGCGGCAACGAAAATGAGTCCTTTGGACATGCCCCATTCAGGTCCTTAAAGTCCATGCATATTCTGAACTTTTTGAGATTTTAGGGGACCACGACCACGTTAGCCAGCCATGTGGGGTCCTCAAACCTCTGGACTGACCCTATATTAAGTAAGCGTGTCACCTCTTCCTTTACGAATTAATCCCTGACTGCAGATATAGGGCGGTTCCTTTGCTTCACTAGGTATGATTTAGATCGGCGCTCACCCGGTGAATAGCTATCTTCGGGAGGATCCCTGTTATGTCAAGGTTAAACCAAGAAAATTAATCTGAGTTAGTAGTTAAATAATGTATAAATGCATTCATGAGCTGGGGCAATAGCTCTGAGCCAAAGTATACCTTATTTTCGGGATGTTCTTCAAAAATCATTAAACTTTCTAGTTCCTCGATGGTCGAATTTGCGGGGTCTTTGTCTAACAGTAAGATGAATCTTTTTGGGATGACTAGATCTGAATACCTTCCTCTACATGTTGTTTCCTCCCCTTTTTGAGCATTTTGCTTGTGCCAGAGGACTGCGATTGCTATTGATCCATCCCCTATTCTTGCTGAGTCATTATTGCGAGTGCATCTTCCGCTCGGGAATGACTGCTACTTTCTCTGATTTCCCCAATCCTCTAGAGTGTGGGAAATTTGACCTTTTGATGATAAGTCGAAGGGACTGCCTGCATTGCATGCAGCCATAGCCGCTCAAGGATTACGTTGTACATCATGTCCCCATAAACAACATCGAAGGTCGTGGCCTGCTTTATGCCATCGACATGAACCGTCAACTTAACCTCCCCATTTTTAACTCACCGAACATGTTGAACCCTGCCAATACTTTTGTCATAGGGGTGATTCGTTTGTCCACTCACATTTCTTTTAGGACCCGCAGCTAGATGATCTTAGTTGAGATTTCTGGATCAACCAAAACATGCTTAGCAAAAGATTTATTAATTTTTAAAGATATTACCAGGGCCTCGTTATGAGGTGAAGTGAAATCTTCACAATCATCGTTAGAGAACGTGATGTCCTGATTATCCATGGGCATATATCTATGGCTCATTGTTGTGATCGAGATTTTAGATTTTTTTCATTGTCGTGTATGTAATCTTGTTGATCACCTTTATATAAAAGATCATATTAATTGTGTGAGTAGGCGGAGGCACCGAGTTTGGCCTATGTCCAGCATTCCTGCTCAAGTTGAGCTTTGCCCTGTCACTGATGTATTCCCTCAAATATCATGCGTGTAGCAGCTGTGCCACTTCAATCCTTAAGTTGCCATAATCCTCCGTAGTGTAATCATGTGTGCTATGGAAATGACACCACAACCCCGTGTTTCTTTTCTTCGGGTTGGTGCCACGTCACCCAAAAACCTGGCTTCTTTCATAGTTTTTATTACCTCTACTAACTCTGTTGTGTTTATGCTGAAGTTGTGATCAGACAATTTTGGGGGTCCAGTCCCTTTTGATATGGATTTCTCTGCTCGTCGAGGGCCTTGGTCAATGAGACCTTGATAGTTTTGGGTGTTGCCTCGGCTCATCCCCGCACTTGAGAATCTCCTAGCATCATACCTCTCGAACCATCCACCATTTACTGCGCAAGTGTTGTATCCTTAGCCCAGCCTCATCGGGGGATGATTTCCTATGTATGTCGACATTGCCACTCGCTGGTCTTCCCCAATCCGCATCTTGGCTGTGTACCTGAGATTTATTTCACTCCATGTTTTAGTCGGGAATTCCTTTAGGCTTTCTTCAGCTTTCTGGAGGAGTTTTAACTTTCTGAGTTTAACCCATCTGCGAATGCGACTGCTGCCCAATCTTCTGAGATAAATGGCAGTAGCATTCTTTCCATTTGAAACATGTCCACGAAACATCACATCATCTTATTTCCTTGTTGTTTTATTGTAAATATGTCTTGCTTTTGTGTTTCTACCTTTCGGGCCCCTGCGTGAGTCTTGACAAGGATATCTGCAAGAGTAGCAAAACAATCAATATAATTTTGGGTAAGTGAGTATACCAGGAGAGTGCTCCCTTTATAAGTGTTTGGCCAAATTTTTTCAATATAACAGATTCAATTTCGTGCTATTTAAGATCGTGCCCGATGACATCCACCTCAAAAGTCATGATGTGCTCTTCTGAATATGTAGTGCCATCATATTTTGATATGTCAGGCATCTTGAACGTTTTTGTGATTGGGATGGGAGCTGCACTTTTCAAATACGGCAGGACCCCGTACCTCCTGGCCCTTGTGCCCTTTATGATGGGCAGCGCCCCGGGTATTTGGCTTATCCCTTTGTTCATTTATTTTTCCACCTGATGCAATCCCTCTGTAAATGCGTCCAACCGGTCCTTCCCTTTCTCATCATTCTTCTTACTGGCTTCGGGCATAGCTGAGGTCTTCACAGTATTCCAGTTCGACGTCGAAATCCAGTTCTAGAATGAGTGGCTATAGCTGCCATCGCCGCTTCCTTACGCAACATCATTTCGTCTTGTTCTCCCAGGACAACAACGATTGTTTCCATAGAGAGAGATCATCCTTTATCAGCAGGTTGAGGCTTACCGATTTGTGATTTGGCCGAGCTCCTTCCCCCGAGTGTTTCTTTTCGGGCATCTTTCACTTTGGCCTTATTCGAAGTTTCCTCGCCGCGCTATTTGCCGAATGGTTTTAGCGAAGATCCACTTTTGCTGCTCCCTCGCTCCTCTTCAGATTCCTTTTCTACCTCTGTTCACAAAATTTTCGAACGACCCCCAGGTTTCGATGTTCAGCAAGTATCGGTACCTCTCTTAGTCCCTGCGATTCGTGAGCAATGCTATCTTCTTCCGATATGTTTTAAGTGCAGCGCTTTCGTTTAGGGTCTTTCAAGAAGATCAACTACAAATCCAGACAACACCACAACTGTCTATTCCCACAGACGGCGCCAAACTCTTTTCCGGTGAAAATGATTCTAACCAAAAATACAGTTAGAGATTTGTATTCAAGGGTTTATAAACAAGTAGGTTGTATCCGACCCGGAGACCCTATTAAATGAGTCCAGAGTTGTTTGACTAAGTTTCATGTAAGTGAGATTAACGTGTAAGTAAAATGCGATAATAGGCAAGTAAAATGAATAAAATGAGTTAGATCTAAAGATAAGCTATGAATCAAATAAGAGCCAAAGCTGAGAATGATGTATTTGCTTGAGAGAGATATGAATTACAAGTGTGAGCTTAGATATAATACAATATGTCTTCTTTCTCTTCTAAGTCTTGCATATATAGGACAAAACTTAGACTATTTTGACCTCAGAAAGTTGTGGCGACGTGAGCATACTGACGTCATCGTGCCCACGCCTGCCGCGGCACTTTGATCTTGAAGGCTGATGTGACGGGAGTTGTTGAGAGTGGAGGACAACTGTGAATATCCTTTGGGGCCGTTGAGGTCTCCGGAACTATCAATATTCTCGAATACGCTAATGCCTCCGGAGGTATTTTTATCCAATACAAATAGTCCCCCACCTATGGTCCTTTTATCATTTATATATATTTCGTTCTATTCAAATTTAAGCTATTAAAAAAGATAAGAGTCAAATGCACTTGTATATATCCGCTTGGAGTTATAAAGAGACAAAAATTAAGTCCGGTGGATGAATCATACCTATTAGACTAGAGCGTGATTATTAGTTTCGTGGTCGTTAATTAAGTTCATTGGTAATATTGAAACGATGATATTCCTCTTCATTCATAGTTAGAGACTTTGAATTCAAACGTTTTCCCTTTAAACGATCATACATAATGCAATTAAAAATTAATTATACCAACTATTCCGAATACGATATTGATTATTAAAAAGGGAAAAAACAAGATGCAAACTTGCATAATGCAATAACACAAATGTGCACCTAGTTTACTCTTGTATTCTTTCAAAATGATTAGAAGTCAAAAATGGTGGGTGGGACCAGAATAAGATTCAAATTTATCGCACTGATGCGCAATATTTATTTTAAAGGAATAAATCAACTTACCAAAATAAGAAAATAAGGGTCGGTGAATGTCATTTTCGCCAACTAGAGCAATATAAAACTTTAGTTGATGTGGTAGCTCTCATAGTTCAACATTGAAATGATCTTTTTCCCCTTTCAATTCTTTCATTCGATTAAATTAAATTACTTATTCCGGTTTTAAAAGAAACAAATTAAATTGTTCTTCTAAAGTAATACCAATAAAGGAGTAAAGTACATTCCGGTTTTAAAAGAAACAAATTAAATTTGTTGTTCTAAAGTAATATCAATAAAGGAGTAAAGTACACTGACTAACTGATTAAATGAAACTTATAGAATTTAACAATACATTGTTTTGAAAGTATGTGATAAATTTAACGAATATATTCCGCAATAACAACATGCATTGCACACATTAATAATCTATGATAATTTTAGTAAATAACCCTAAAATAAAATCAACATGAACGGTATTAACACGTTGACTGTGTAAAATACTGCAATCCCCATAAAACTTTACATAAAAGCTTCAAATTACTCACCACTTTATCTATTATCTTATCATTAAACGCAATTCACAAAACAATAAATTTATATGCTCTGTTGCATGTGTAACAGAATGCGTATAATTTATTAATATCCTATACATACAAACAAACTAGCTACAAGACACTATTATTTTGTGGCTATAAAACATATTCAACTTCTACATCGATCGGATAAGGAAAAATAAAATAATCAGGAAAACTTACATAAATGGAAATGGAGGTGTACCCCATCCATCAATAATAATATACTCAGTGAAATCTCACAAAATTGAATCTAAAAAGAATATAGTGTACGCAGAACTTACCTCTATCTTAATAGGTAGAGCGGCTTTTTTCGAAGGTGCCATGCATTTTCTTTCTTTTTTATGCACCAATCAAACAGAAAATGACAAGAATAGCAAAATAAGGGGAGAAAAAAAGGAAAATGATAAAGAAAACAAATATGAGACTTAACCGAGTGGAGGAGTTGGTGTGGGAATTTTGATAATGCAGTCAAGTTATACCCAAAGCATAGAAATCAAGCAAATCTAAATTGGAATAATCAATCAATTCTTCTTAACTAGCCCAGGGCACCAAGTATTTCGATTAAGGTTTGATTCAACTCAAACTCAAATCAGTCAAGCTCATATTGGCTCAACACGGTTCGACTCAGTTGGTTCAATTTTACTTCATTCGATTCACATCGAGTGATTTTAATTTTTTTTAAAATATCTATTCAGAAATCATCAATAACATTAACTTACGGGTGATATTGGTCCCTTTGAGACTTGAGAGAAATGGTGGAGGATATCTGCTCACTACTACCTAGGGATGGTTTTGATTTAGTTCACTAATTGTATTATACTGATATATAATTTTCAACTTAGCAAAAGAAATACTATTCTATGCTAATTTATATCTGATGCAAAGTCTGATAGTGAAAAGGTGCATATCTACTCCACTCGGTTAGCAATAATGTATTTTTATTCCAAAAAGAAAACTGAGGGGATATTTTGCTCTAATTTTAATAGTTCAGGGGATAGCTGCTCCACCTACCTAATTGTCAGGGTATTTTCATATTAAAAAACAAACATAAGGATAATTGTTCTAATTTCAATAGTTCAAACTTCAAAGACATTTTTGATGTTTTTCTAAAAGAAATATTAAAAGTCGTCTTGAAATTTGTTGAGATCATTTATTAAACAAGGATAAATTTGAAAAGGAATTAATATCTTCTTGGGCTTTTAACATTGCTTGTTTTGGACCAAATTTAAAAGGACAAAAAATCACTTATTACGAATTAGAATTATATGTTACATTTAATTAATCACGTTCGCTTTAAGTTCTAATTTAAATTATTAATTACATTTTAAAGTATATTTTGGAAGATGTTTATATACTGAAAAAATGTTTTAAAAGTCTGAGTTAGACTTGATTAGGCTAAATTCGAGTTCAACTGTATTATAGAAAAACTCAATTTAACTTAACTTGATTCAATAATATAGCAATTACATTGAGCTCGACTCTAACTTGACTCGACCCCTAATCTAATAGCCACCATCGTTTCCTCATAAACTTATTGAATGTAAAAGGAAAATGTAGTTCTTTAAAGTATTGCTAAATTGTAAATGTTTTTATGTGGACTCACCGTCGTTTCCTTATAAACTTATTGAACGAAGAAGAAAAACGAATTACTACTGCAAAAGTATGGCTAAATTGTAAATATTCTTATTTAGAAAAGACCAACGTGCTAATTCTGAGAATTAGAAGAACTCGTCACAGTAATAAAATCTAGCAGAATCCACAAAGTTAGAATTTAAAGCACGTGTTCCTATAGACTGTACTCTATAGCTCTAAAGTTCCTGGGGCCCATTGCCGACTACTTTATTTGAATTTCTCTCCTCCCCACAGTAATAGTAATTATTTTATTATTTATGTTTTCGAAACAATTAAAACGTGTCGATGTTGTCTCGCAGGTACTAAAAGTTGAGTGTATTAATTTCCTTTATGCTTTATCTACACCCTACCTTATCATCCATACCATTACATTCACATGTTTCCTATTTTTTTTCTTTATACCAATTGTCCTCTTTAACGAATTCTCCATCGACCAGAAATAGTTACAACTTTTCATTTTAGTTTCAATTTGCAAATTTGGAGAAGTTTTGGGAATTTTCTCGTCGCAAAATATGTCGAATCCGCAACATTCGTTTGACGGCGGCAGGCGATCCGGCAAAGGCAACGGCAAGGCGCCGGAGAGATCGAATTTCGTGCAGACGTGTAACTTGTTGGGTCAGTTTATTAAAGGGAAAGCTAATATTAGAGATCTGAATAATCTCGGAATTGCTGGCAAATCGGACGTTGCAGGTAATTTTTTAAGAGATCTAGTTCGTTTATAGAGTTTCCATATATAGAATTGCTTTTTTTTTTTTGGTGTTATTTAATCTGAATTTGGAATTATGTGGATTGAATATTATATTTTGGGGAAGTGTGTTACGAGTAAGATTTGGACTTGTAGGCTTAGCTATCTTAATTTGGTAGTAATTTTTAATTGGAGAAAATGAATTAAAAAGTTAGTGGAAAAGAAAGTCCAAATCTGTGAAAACTGTTGCAAAGTTTTCTATGATTTCTCATTTGTACTGTGCTTTTCATCCAGGAAAAACTGAAACTGCAACCATGGATTTATTGACCGTAATGGAAAAACCATCTATTGATCAAACAAAAGAACAAGAACAAAAATCCATAGATCCCGTTACAAAAGAATCTTATAGAGGGATGGAGGTCGCCGTAAATGAGCCCAGTACGAGGTTCGTTCCCTTATTTTATCTGTTGTAGCAAGTAATTTTGTTTTTCTTCTTGAGTTACTAATTACCCTTGTTATGAACTATTATGTCTTAGATCGTCTGATAGTGTAAAAACTCTTTTAGATTGTCAGTAGAAGTTGAAACTCTTACCTGTTTTCCTTTTTTAGTCTTTTATGAAGTCTGAACTGCTTGCGTACGTTTAACGGGTTAATATAGTGAATGTGTGGTAGTAATTTCATATGCTGAATTAGATTTGGTTTCCTTTTTCAGCAAAGAGGCACCAAAGGAGCCTAAGGCATCCCAATTGACTATGTTTTATGATGGTAAAGTTATAGTCTTTGAAGATTTCCCAGCTGATAAAGCTAGAGCAGTGATGTTATTGGCTAGTAAAGGATGTCCTCAACGTTCATTTGGCACTTTTCAGACTACAAACATCAACAAAATTAACGCATCTGCTGCTGCCACTGCGAGTAATAAAACTGATTTTGTTGCACCACAACAGCAGCAGCGGCAGCAACTCCATGTTTCTTTTAGTCAAAAAACTGATTTGCTTAAACCAGGTTCTAGTTTTGCTGCATCACAGCAGCACCAGCAGCAGCCGTTCCATGTTTCTAATAGTACCAAAACTGATCAGCTTAAGCCAGGATCGATTTCTTCTGCACCTCAAAAACAGCAGGAGCGACAACAACAACAACAGATCCAGTCACATACTACCGGAACTAGCAGCAGCTCTGGTGAGCAAATCACTTCCTCGGTATCATTTTATATGACAGTATTTGGCTGGACACAACATATAATTATGAAAGGTAGACATGCGTACAGACGTTTGGAGCCTACTAAAAGTACTCTTGAAACGCATGGTCTTAAACAGTCATGCCCTGTAAAGTGTGAAGTTTATGTTAAAGAGTTTCCACATATAGAAACGTTTTTTTTAGACGGACTAAAAATTGTTGTATAAAATGAAACAGAGCGGGTACTACTTACACATACTGCAGGATAAAAATTTCTAAGACTGCTTCTAATATGCATTATATGATTTGTTTCTTGCAGAGCTACCTATTGTTAGAAGATCTTCTAATATGCATTAAATATTTAAACGTGTGGTCTTAAACGGTCATGATGTGTTAAAATGTGAAGTTTAAGTTAAAGAGTTACGAATAGAAAAAACATTATTTTAAACAGACTAAAAAATGTTGTATGAAATGAAACCAAGGGGTACACTACTCATACTGCATAATAAAATTTCCTAATACTGCTTCTGATATGCATTATATGTATGGTTTCTTGCAGAGCTACCTATTGCAAGAAGATCTTCACTACATAGGTTTCTTGAGAAGAGGAAAGATAGGTAAGCGAAATCTAAATTTGCAAATCGCTTCTGGCGATGTATAAAGCTTAAACTCTTTTTAGTTTATGGTAGCGTTTCTAAAGAATCTCACTTCTCTTCCTTTCATTTTTTGTCTGGTGTCTAATTTCAGGGCAACTGTTAGAGCGCCATACCAAGTTGTACATAACAATCCGTTACCATCGTCTTCAAATAATAATGGTGAATCATCCTCCAAGGATTGCGAAGATCAGCTTGATCTCAATTTTAAGTTATAGCAACATTGTCACAGTTGCAAATCCATAAGCTTTTTTTGTTTGACAATTGGATAAGATAGTATTAAATATAAAAATATTTAGATCAGTGACTTGAATTTTTTTTCCAGCTTAGCTTACAGATCATCTTTCATGTATTGATTATTGTTTATTAGTATTATCAATTGAATGTTTTGACATTTCGATTATCATATAGAATGCAAATTAATATTTGAGTTCCCATTTTTCACGTTTTACGTTCATAGTGTGAAGTTATGTTTGGATCTTATCTGTGTCGTTAGAATTGTAGTGCTCCTAACATTTTGCAAAAAGATCTTCGAGGAAACTGCAAAATTGATGACACTGTTTTGACTTTTGGGAGTAGGGAATTCAAAAATATCTTTCTTTCCTCGCAGATGTTTGGTCCTAAATGAAAGAACATATACTCCATGCCTTGGCGGAGCCAGGAATTTGACGAAGGGTGTACAAATTTCTTTTCATTTGTGTTAAGGATATGCAAAATTAAATATATACTCATAATAGTTAACATTTAATCTATGTATTGTTGGAATTCTATGGTACTTTATAGAGCAGTACGGAAGTAATAACTATTACAAATGTTCGAAAGGATAAATAAATGGTCAATCTTCAAAACTGCCGCATGTGTGTTGTGTCTTGAATCTTGATCACCTTGCAAAGACAATATTGAGAACTGCCGCAAGTTTGTTGTGTCTTGAATGTTGATATCCTGAAATCAAGAAACAACTAAATTTGGATGGTTACAACGTTATGTGTTGAGTCGAGGATAACCCTCTATCCTTAAGACAAGATTGCCCCGTATATATGCTTTTACGTTAGCGGGCAATAGTCTCCCAAGATAAAACAACACTTTAATCTCAACACTACAAAGTCAATAGGTTGATCCTGTCGAAGAAAACAAATATGACTCGACTTGCTGAAGATATGGAATAGGAAGGAAGAGTTTCTGTCTACTCTTCTCTTTTGTCTCTGTGTATATAGTGTGTCTCTATAGTGTATATCTTGTGTATACGTGAGAGTTTGGTCACTGTTTTTGACTGATTTTCAGCCATTTTTCCTCACTGTTTTTCCAATGATTTTGCTCACTGTTTGTGTCTATTTTGCTGTGTTTCCAGTGCTGTTTTCTGTGTGATTTTTCTGCCTATTTTTGACGTTTTTGTGCAGTCCAAAATTGAGCCAACAACTACTCAATATATAGCATGCAAGAGGGGTTGTCCAACTGCCAAAACAAGGCTGTAATGACCATTAAGAGAGGCCATTAAAACATCCAAGTAATTGCTATTAAGGCCATTGAAAGAGGCTGCCCAAATGCCCAAGTAATGGGTTGTTAATGGAGAGTTAATCAGCCAAGTAATGGCTGGTTAATGCTCCAAAACGTAGTCCAACGGTAGGCAGAAAAAGTAAGTCTCCAGAAACTCTGGGGACCAAACTGTAAATATTAAAACTTCAGGGACCAAACTGTACATCTGGTAGAGTTCTCTGGTCCAAAAAGATAATATCAGAAAGGCCCACAGCCCGTGACCCGTGAACCGGAACCGGACGGGACGGGCGGGCGGTGTCGGCGCGCGTGTGGGCTTAGCCTTGAACCCAAGCACATCTAGGTCTTCCCTCCTTTAAACACATGGGATACCCCTTGGGGTCTCAAACCCTTTACCAATTAAAGACTTATATAGAGAGCAATTCTTCCTATTCCCACCGATGTGGTAGATTTGTCCCACACCACATTTTCATGTCTCAAACACCTTACTTCGTGGACCAATATCTCTTTCATTTCTCAACGAAATTAGACGATTCTTGGCCCTACGGTCATCTACTCACTTCGTAGATCATGCATGTGCGAAGAGACAAGGTCTCCAACATGCGGAACACTAGTGTTTAATTCATCAAAGATGGGTGGACGCATCTCCCCGCCAAAGGCTAATTTCCAACATGTATACCGCGTAATTTTTCGGCGAAGGGTGTGCATTTGACCATCCTTTGCTAAGGTGGCTCCGCCATGACTCCATGGATAGGCTCATGGTTGGTGACCGGATGAGATGTGAAACTTATACTTAAAAGAATAGGTCAAAAGCTTCCCTACAATATGAACTTGGAAAGAAGATGCGTGTGAAAAAAATTGAATATCCAATTCGAAATACTAAGACAATGAGTGGATGATTCAAGATATTATAAACATTAATGAAAGATGTTATTGTTAGGTTTGGTGTTGTGACATTCTATCCAACATATCATTTTAAGTACTAATTTGAATTTAAGAAATGTTGGAACAAATGTCAGAACATTCGAACCAACATTTTATGAAAAATAATTTTGTCTTACTTCACGGAATGAAGCAATATTCGTGGAAATATTACTACGAAGTTAAAGTGACTTGGCAAGGTAAATAAGAGCTGATGAAAAATGTGGGAAGAACAAGTCAAAGTCGTTGTTATGCTTGAGGAACAAGTTCAAGAAGTTAGAGGATTTTGCTCCATGATCTTCTCCAACAAACACACCGGCTGCCCACCTTTCCCTCAACCTTCACAATTAATCGATGAGTTTTTCAAGGAAGACCCTCTACTATAAATAGAGAGGATGCTGAAGTGAATCGATATCCAAAAACAGATTGTAAAAATATCAAAGGAGCTCTCGAGAATTCATCTCAGAAAACTGGATCACAAGTGTTGCATGAGCGTGTTGACAACATTCTGTCCAACATTACAATTGCAGTTTAGATTCTAGATTAGATTTGTATTGAGCAATTTTAATGAGAAGTTGTCTATGTCTATTTAGGTAGATTTTTCAGGCATCAGGCATCAGGCATCTGCGACTTCAACGTTTAATTCCTTTCTGTTTCATCTTGTAAATCTGTAACGAAAGAAATTTGTAATTTTTGTATATAATAAATATATATAATACTTTCGGTCATTTACCGTCATAGGTTATATAATATATATAACCTATTTAATTTTAAACCTTTGTGTTCTTTATTTTTTCGCTACATTTACTCTTTAAAGTTTCTGTTTTATTGAAGTGTTGTCACTGGTGTCGGATGACATTGTCGCCGACATTCGGAAACTGAATTGGCATTCAAGTTAGTTTATTTCCAATTTGTTTTTATTGTTTTATAGCATACCGGGACCTAACAAGTGGTATCAGAGTCAATACTTAACACAATAAGTGTTTGGTCTTGTTATTTAAAGCTATGGATCCGATAAATTCTACTATTGGTAGACTTCCCATTTTAGATGGTTCAAACTATGCCTATTGGAAGATTCGTCTATATTCTCATATCAAATCAATTGATGTTAGGGCATGGAGATCTATAACCAATGGGTATGTTGTTCCAATGTTGCCGCCGGATGAGGAATGTGACATTCTTGTTAAACCTGAATCCAAATGGACGGCGAAAGAAACCAATAATGCTAGCTTTAAATAAAAGGCCTTAAATGCAATTTTTGGATGTGTTGATCTGTACATGTTCAAACTCATTCAAAACTGCCCATCGGCTAAGGATGCATGACATACTTTACAAATTCATTGTGAAGGTAACTCAAGTGTTCGTCGAACAAAGCTACGCATGCTCATGAGCAAATATGAACGTTTAAAGATGGAAGAAGCGGATGATATTAAATCTTATTTTGAAAAGTTTATTTACATCTCTAATGAGTGTCAAGTGCTTGGTGAACCTTTAACCAACACTCAACTCGTTGAAAAAGGCTCTCTGTTCTCTTCCTAAAAAGTTCAATTTAAAGATTTGTGCCATTGAAGAAGCTCACAATATTGCCACAATGAACCTTTATACCTTGATGAACATTCTCAAAACTTATGAGATGAACATTGAGAATCAAAGGGAACTATATAAAATCAAGAATGTGGCACTTCATGTTCAATCCTCGGAGAATCAAATCGAAGAAGAGGATGAGAACCTTGAAGAAATTGTTGAAGGTGTTAATGTTGCCTTACTCACTCGAAAATACAATTCGATGGTGAGGAAGTTCAACAATGAAAGAAATCAATCTAAATATAAACAACATCAAAACCATGGCTTCAATCAAAATCTCACTAAGTTCCTTCCAAGTACTCAAAAAGGAAGTCCACTAAGAAGAACCAATTCAGATCGTACCAAATTTGATCCCAAACAAATCGAGTATGTGCAATGTCATGCATGCTCGGGTTGGGTCATTATGCTAATGAATGTGCAAACACTCTTAGAAAATTTGGTAAGAACCTATGGGTCTCTCTTAGTGTCGACGAAGGAGGAGAGGAAGGAGATCAAGAAGCCGAATCACAAACAATGTTGGCCATTGTTTACGAACAGTCTCTGTCTGATAATGAAGATGTCGCCTGTAATGGTGCTTCGGATGTCATGAAATTTGCTCCAACATTAGCAACAACATCTGAATCCCCAACAACATCCGAAAGGTACATATTCTTTAACTATCCTGATGTTAATTGCTTTAGTGATTTTATTTCTAGTAGTGAGGCTGAATGTATGGATCAAGTTGAATGCAAATATGACATGATTAATGAATTACAAAGTATTTGTAAAGTCTTAATCATAGAATCCAAACAACTTGACAAGAAAGGTAAAATCTTTAACTCGTGAGAATGTAGATCTAAAAGGCACAATAACCCAATTAGAGGTTGCACTTACCAAAAATGATACATAATTTGGTAAGATTTGTGCAAAATTGGATCTAGCTGAAGCAACCTTCCGCAAGCTCAACTCAGGAACTTCGAAATTAAATGAGATACTCAGCTTTAGTAAACCTTTACATGCAGGTATTGGATACGAAAACTCTCTCAAAACTATATGCTCTAGTCTGTTTGACAAAAATGAGAAAATATGTTTTGTAAAAGAAAAAATAATAAATAATAGGCTCTCATATATGTCAAAGAATTTAAAGTTTGTATGTCATCACTGTAACTCCCCTAGACACTTAAAACCATAATGTTTCAAACTTCAAGATTTTGCGAGCAAAATGTTGCCTAAAAGGTTGTCCAACATTTTGGATAACATTCGAAGCAACATTTCTGAGTCGAAAGGTAAAAAATATTTTAAGAGAGTTTGGGTTTCCAAAAAGGACCTAACATGTAAAGTTGCTATAACTGCATTAAGAACTAATATTTCAGGTTCTTGGTACTTTGATAGTGGATGTTCTCGCCACATGATAGGTACAAAGGAGTTTCTAAAGAACTATGAGTCATTCAATGGAGGTAACGTAACTTGTGGAGGTGGCAGTAAAAGTAAAATAATTGGAAAATGCATCTTGTATGTTCTTGGATTTCCAGCTTTAAGAAATGTCTTACACGTTGAGGGTTTAATGGTTAATTTGATTAGTATTAGTCAACTGTGTGATGACAATCTTGAGGTAAAGTTTAGTAAGAATGCTTGTGAAGTTACGAATGAAGCTAATGAATGTGTCATGACAGATACTAGAACATGTGATAATTATTATCTTGTTGCAAGACAAGAAACATGCAATAATGTCAAGATCGATGACACAACACTATGACATCAAAAGTTGGGGCATGTCAACTACCGCAATTTAGAAAAATTGGTCTCATATGAAGCGGTTAGAGGGTTACCCAATCTTAGCCATAAAGGTAAAACTGTCTGTGAAGATTGTCTGAAAGGTAAGCAAACATGTGTTTCCCATAATGTTGTTATTTATGACGGACAACATTCACGTATGTGTCACTGTTTTCAATTATTGCACATGGATCTTATGGGTCCAATTGAGTTAGATAGTTTAGGAGGCATGAGGTATTCCTATGTGATAGTAGATAACTTTTTTTAGATATTTATGGATATACTTTTTGAAAGAAAACTCACAAACTTTTGACATGTTTAAAATTTTGCACTCTAGAATTAGGAACTTGTTTCATTCTCCTATTTTTCGGATTAGATCCGACCATGGAAAAGAATTTGAAAACATCTCCTTCACAAATTTTTGTGAGAAAAGGGAATTTTCCGTGAGTTTTCCGCTCTCAAAACTCCTCAACAGAATGGGGTAGCAGAAAGGAAGAATAGAACATTGTAAGAAATGGCTAGAGTTATGCTTAGTTCTAAAAAATTGTCAAAATATTTTTGGGCTAAAGCCTTAAATACTGCTTGTCACATCACTAATAGAGTCTATTTAAGGCCTGGAACAAAGATGACACCCTATGAGATTATAAATGGAAAGAAACCTAACTTGCGTTACTTTCATGTTTTGGGGTGTATTTGTTACATTTTAAATGATAGAGATCATTTGACAAAGTTTGACTCTAAGAGTGACAAAGGAATTTTTGTTGGCTATTCATAAAATAGTCATGCTTATTGAGTATACAATCTAAGGACAAGAACTGTACAAGAGTATGTAAATGTTATTTTTGATGATTTTTTTGCTCCTACAGGAAATACAACTGAAAATAACACTATAGTTTCAGTGGAAAATGTGCAGACTGCTAAAAAATCAGATGTTGCCCCAAATGTTGCCACACCTGAAGCAACACCACAGAGGAGTGAAATGTTAAATTGCTAGATCAAGTTCGAAGGGCCCCTAATCAAGGATTACGAAGAATCATCCAACATGCCTGTGGTAGGGGGAGTTTTTGAAGAAATTAAAATAAGAGGGAAAGAACCACTCAACTATAGAGAAATGGTAAGGTATGTGTGTATTCCTACCATATACCAAAAGGTTAGTCTTTCTTGTTTTATATCTACTTTAGAACCAAAAAAGTTTTAGAATCACTCAAAGATAATTTTTAGATTCAAGCAATGCAAGAAGAGCTTGAACAATTCTCTCGAAATGAAGTATGAGACTTAATTCCTTGTCCAAATAATACAAATGTAATTGGAACTAAGTGGATTTTTAAAAATAAATCAGACGAATTGGGAACAGTTGTGAGAAACAAAGATCGTCTAGTTGCACAAGGCTATACTCATTGAAGGAATCGATTATGATGAAACCTTCGCACCTGTGGCTAGAATTGAGTCAATTAGACTGTTACTTGCTAATGCTTGCTGCCTGAAAATTACTTTACACCAAATGGATGTAAAATGTGCATTCTTAAATGGTTATCTAGATAAGGAAGTCCATGTTGAACAACCAAAAGGATTTGAAGATCCTCACCATCCACATTATATGTACAAGCTCAAAAAGGCTCTGTATGAATTGAAACATGCCCCCCGTGCATGGTATGATCGTCTAACTAACTTCCTTCTTTAATTTGGTTTTAACCGTGGTGAAGTTGATCGTACTTTATTCATTAAACGTCATGGTGTAGATATTATTATTGCTCATATCTACGTAGATGCCATAGTATTTGATTCGACCTTACATTCTTATCTAAAGTCATTTGTTGAATCTATGTCATCAACATTTGAAATGAGCATGATTGAGGAACTAACTTTTATCTTAGGCTTGCAGATTAAGCAAAGTGAAGATAGAATTTTCATCTCACAAAGTAAATATGCTAAGAATCTAGTTAAGAGATTTGCTTTGGAGAATGCTAAGCAGATGAAAACGCCAATGAGTTCATCGCAGAAGATATGCAAGGATAATGTTAGTGAAAATGTCGATCCAACATTGTATCGATCTATGATAGGTAGCCTTCTTTATCTTATGGCTAGTCGCCCAAATATTATGTTTAGTGTTTGTGTTTGTGTCCGTTTTCAAGCCTGTCCCAAAATATCCCACTTTATTGCCGTGAAAACGTATTATCTGATATGTTGCTGGCACATGTGAGTTGAGAATTTGGTATTCTAAAGACACTAATCCTAACTTAATAGGATTCAGTGACTCGGATTGTGCTGGAGATGTGGATGATAGAAAAAGTATAAGTGGAGGATATTTTTATCTTGACAATAATCTTGTTTCATGGTATAGTCATAAACAAAATTGTGTCTCACTTTCAACTGCTGAATCTGAATATGTAGTAGCAGGAAGTTGTTGCTCTCAATTAATGTGGCTAAGACACGTGTTAGACGACTATAGAATGTTGGTCATACAAACATGATCCTTCAATAAGAATGTGATTTCAACGTGATACCGTTCTCTGCGATGATATATAAAATCATATATATCATAAAAAAGTGTATCAAAATAAGGCAAAGCCTTAACAAATGATTGACAACTGTGCAAAAATGGGCAAAGCCCTTTGAAAAGATACCGTTCCTATTCTATAGGAGTATCAAGTGCTTCAACAAAAATTTTGAAAATACTTCTCACTTTTGACACGAGAAACCTTTTTGTATGTGTTTTATGATTAGACCAATGATACGATGAGAAAATGTTACATTGGTCCAGTGATCAAACTCATAAAATATGTATAAAACATGTCTTGATTTGTTGCCAATACAAAAAATTCTTGAAGGATCAAAATACTTGTGTCGTCCAAAATGTTGCCAACATTGCTGTTGACATTTTCAGATTAGATATTTGTTGGGATGTTGTTCTTAACTGATTCCAGAAAAATCAAATTTCCCCCTATTTTTATGCCTTGTTTTAATAGGAATTTTAAAACTTTAAAATGATAAGATTAAATTCCTACCGTGATGCTTATCAATTTATCCCAAAATTTTAGGTGTTAGTTATTAGATAAATCTCTAACTCCTATAACTAAGGATTTTGTTTTTCTTAGAAATTTTTTGTCATGTATATAAATACTCTTATTTGCTATTTTCTTTTCATCTCAAATTTTTCCAAAAAATCACATCACAACCTCGGTAAAACCCCTACCTAACCGATGAAACGTTCATCATTTTAAACCCCATCGTCTTGCAAAAACCCTAAACCCTCAAAATTCTCTCAAAACTCACCGATGGAAACCTCTCCAATGTCAACACTTATGTTGACCAACACTCCCATGAGCACCAGTCCACCTCAACAACCAGGCACATCTTCTTCTCCACACCTGCCTGAACACAGGTGTACATTTATTGTTCTTAGAGGTGATGAGGAACCACTAGACATCAGTTACCCCGGGGATGACAATAATCCCATATATGTAGATGCTACATCAGATTATTCGACCCTAGGTAAAAGACCCAGTTCATCCTCCTTCCCTACTCGTAGATCGAGTAGAGTGTTCAAGAGAACAGTCCAACATGAGCCTAGCACCAAGAAGTCCAGATTTGAAACTACTGTACATGCTTGCTCAAGCAATGACACTGAAGATATGGACTTTGAGCTGTCCTTTGAAGAAACTAAAGAAGAACCTACTGCCTCTGTTCCTCAAAGTGTGTCTCAAGACGAGGAAATTCCTGATGATACCCCACTGACGAGATTCTGTCCCAGAGGAATTCCCAGTCGTGCTAAAACAGATGCTGCCCAAAATGTTGCCGATGAAGCCACAACATCTCAAGCAACATTTCAGCAAACTTCAAAAGAGACACCAATACCATCATTCTCCAGCAAAACCGAATCTGACTCTAATTTTGAGGTAAATGCTTTTTCAAAAAAGTTATATTCCAAAGCTAAATTGATAAATGGGATTGGTATAAGAATAGAGTTATCATGGCTGAAAAAGTGTTAGATATAGCCTTATGTTCAGAATATGGTTTGGTTGAGTTCCTCAATGTTAGAAAGCTACTTAAAATTGTAATTGAGAAAAAACCATTCATTAATGAAGTAATTAGGCTGTTTTATGCGAACTTGAATTCTGATATAGAATATGCCTCCTCAAAGAAATCTGGGAAGGTATACCTCTATAACAAAATTTATCAGTTTACACCCTTAATTATTAATCAATGTTTGAGAATTGAGCCTAAAGAAAGAAGTAGCACTACAGAAAGAGCAACAGAGAATAGGGATGAGATAAGTGAATACCTCACTGGAGGTATAATGAAGAAATAGATCCCTTGATGCCCTGCTTCAAAGTTAACTGTCTTATTCTCCACCCTCCATAAGATTGTCATTCACAGTTCGCTCCCTTCACTAAATGAGTCAATTGTAACAACTAATCAAGCTTCACTGTTGTTCAAAATTGGAAAAAGATTAAAAGTTGATTTAGGAAGTATGATTTTCTATCAAATAGCCAATTTGGCAGAGAAAGAGTCAATTTTATCCTTCCATTTCCCTCTCTGATCTACCAAATCCTAACTACCCAAGGTTTTGAGCCTAGAAGATAAGATATTTTAGGGAAAGCTCCTGAGGTATATTCAGTTAACAAGGTAATGTTGAAAAGCAAAGAAAGAATTATTGACTTTTCATGAAAAAAAGAAGCCGACAATGAGAATGTTGTTAGAAATGTTACACACATTCAGGGCAACACTGGTTTTGGACAGTCACCTCTGACAACTGAATGGTTAGTTGGTCAAATTGGCAAGATCAACCAATAAATTTCAGAGGTTGATACTGCCAGGGATGCATTAGTTCAGGCCAGGGACCAGTTCTTACTGTTGCTTTCTTCCCAAAAAGGGGGAGATGATTCTTCTATGCAGGGTGAGCAAAGGACTGAAAGTTCTAAAGGCAATGTTGCTGCTACTGAAGAAGTTGTTGCTGCTGTGCAGAGAGAAGAGGATATTGGGAGGAAAGTGCTGCTGAAAAGGTTAAGGCTTAGAGCTGAAGCAGAAGTTGTCATGCAAAAGTAGAAAGTGGTTGAAAGCTACTACTTATGCATGATAAGCTAAGGGGAGCAGGCTAATTTGCTACTGATCTGTTATCTGATTGATTTGCTATCTGACTGAGTTAATTTGCTGAACAATGTTCTTATTTGGCTGTTTTAATTGGCTGAAGTGTTAACTGGATGATTGATTGTTGAGACAATGGTTTAAAATTGATATTTGTGTATTTTCTTTTGTATATTGTATGATTTGTATATTAATGTATGTGCTAATATTATGTTTAATCTTATATCTTGGTATACATATGTTGTGATTGTATGCCATCACAGGTTAAGGGGAAGCATAACTATAATCATAGATGTTGGGACAACATTTATGACATTGCCTTAAGTCATTTGCACATGTCATAATGGGTTTTGTGAAGAAAGACAAAAAGGGGGAGAATGTTAATGTTGGGTTTGGTGTTGTGACATTCTACCAAACAGATTGTTTTAAGTACTAATTTGAATTTAAGAAATGTTGGAACAAATGTCACAACATTCGGACCAACATTTTATGAAAAACAGTTTTGCCTTACTTCACAGAATGAAGCAATATTCGTGGAAATATTACTACGAAGTTAAAGTGACTTGGCAAGATAAATAGGAGCTGATAAAAAATGTGGGAAGAACAAGTCAAAGTCGTTGCAATGATTGAGGACCAAGTTCAAGAAGTTAGAGGATTTTGCTCCATGATCTTCTCAACCAAACACACTGGCTGCCCACCTTCCCCTCAACCTTTACAACAAATCGATGAGCTTTTCAAGGAAGACTCTCTAATATAAATAGAGAGGATGCTGAAGTGAGTCGGTAATCAGAAACAGATTGTAAAAATATCAAGAGAGCTCTCGAGAATTCATCTTAGAAAACTGGATCACAAGTGTTGCCTGAGCGTGTTGACAACATTCTGTCCAACATTACAATTGCAGTTTAGATTCTAGATTAGCTTTGTATTGAGCAATTGTAATGAGAAGTTGTCTATGCCTATTTAGGTAGATTTTTCAGGCAGAAGTCATATGCGACTTCAACGTTTAATTCCTTTCAGTTTCATCTTGTAAATTTGTAAAGAAAGGTATTTGTAATTTTTGTATATAATAAATATATACAATACTTTCGGTCATTGACCGTCATAGGTTATATATATTATATAACCTATGTAAATTTTAAACATTTGTGTTCTTTATTTTTCCGCTGCATCTACTCTTTAAAGTTTCTGTTTTATCGAAGTGTTGTCACTGGTGTCGGATGACATTGTCGCCGACATTCAAAAACTGAATTGGCATTCAAGTTAGTTTATTTCCAGATTGTTTTTATTATTCCATAGCTTACTCGGACCTAACAAAATACTCTTACATAATTGATCGACAAGAGATAATGTATTTCTGCATTTTCCTAACGTACAATTGGATTTTAGGATTTACATGTGGACTTGAAGATTTAATTTCTTGGCCTTTTTGGAATAAAGATTTATTTTTTCTAAAGAAGAGAGAGGGCCCCTCCAGGGATGGGCCTAACGTAGAAATAGGTAGATTAGGCTCAATAATAAGCTATGAGTGGCTCTAGATGGCTGATTCGTGTGAGAGAGGAATAGAGAAGCTCGGAATAACTTCATGGTTTTAAACTTTAAATTGAGAGAAAAGCCCTAAGGAATACGACATGATGAGATATAGTGGTGTACAAACGGTCTCACTAAAATTTGATTATAATATCATGTGAAAAAAAATGTAAGGGGTCGTTTGGTAGGATGCATTAGACAAAATATTGTATGCATTAGCTTTGTGTATTAGTAAGATCTTGTTTGGTACATTTTTTGAACATATGTATAACTAATGCAAACATTAGTTATACACCCTGTTTGGTTTATCCTATGCATAACTAATGTATATAAACTATGGTATTAGCAATGCACTGAGTTTAAATGCATGCATAAGTATGACTGATAGTGAATATATTTCATATATATTCACAATATATTATGTAATTAATATTTAGTGTAATTAATGTAAAATAGAGATCATAATTCTATTAGGACTACAATTGTATACTATATATATTACATTAATAAGAGAACTCCATCAAGGAGATTTACACTATTCTACATGGTATCAAAGCCAGACCCATTCCAATTCTTTATCCACCGATGTTGGGCCCCCAAATTATATTATCCACGCTCTAGTTAACAAGTTATGGGTGTGCGGGGGAGTGTTAAGAGTCCCACATCGGATATGGAATGGGAGCATGGACTACTTATATGGACTTGGACAATCCTCACCCTACAAGCTATCTTTTGGGGTTGAGTTAGGCCCATATAAAAAAGCATTCTTTACCATCCAACCCAACCCGCAGTCCCTACCTACCGCCCCACTACACCCGATCCAGCCCCCAACCCACCGTATGGAAACCCGTGTAAAACACGGGATTTTAAAACCAAAAGTCCACTTTAATTTGTCCACTCAAACCATCTCCCCCGCTACAACCTTAGCCAAACTTCACCCGAATTGGAATGCGTCCATGTTTGAGGAGTTTAATGCGCTTACTTCACAACACACTTGGGATCTTGTTCCGCGACCTGAGAGGGTGAATGTAATCTGTTGTATGTGGCTATTTCATCATAAATTCATAGATAATGGTGCCCTTGAACGTCACAAGGCCAGACTTGTGACAAATAACACAGGGTATCATGAGGGTGTTGATTGTGGTAAGACTTTCAGTCCAGTGGTTAAGCCAACTACCATCCGCACAGTTTTGAGCATCGCTAAGGGGAAGAATTGGCATATTCACCAGCTTGATGTATAGAATGCTTTCTTACATAGGAATTTGAAAGAAACTGTCTATATGCATCAACCGCCAGGTTTTGTGCATCCAGAGGCTCCTCAATATGTTTGCCATCTTCGTAAGTCGCTATATGGGTTAAAACAAGCCCCCAGGGCTTGCCATTTACATCATACAGATCAGCTTCGTGTGTAGCAAGAGTGATCATTCATTGTTCATTTTTCATCGAGGTACTGACACAACTTACCTACTATTATATGTGGATAATATTGTACTGACAACTTCTTCAGATGGCCTGAAGCACAAGATCATTGTTCTACTAAAGTTTGAATTTGCTATGACTGACTTGGGTAAGTTGAGTTATTTTTTGGGATATCAGTGACCAGATCCGCACATGCCATATTCTTATGTCAGCGTAAGTATGCAAATGAGATCGTCTACAGGGCTAAAGTGGTAAATTTCAAGATCATGCCCACTCCCGTCGACTCCAAGTCCAAACTCAATGCAGATGACGGGGATCCGGTCAGCGATCCCTCTCTTTATAAGAGTCTCACAGGTGCTCTTCAATATCTCACCTTCATTTGACCAGATATTGCATATATTGTTCATCATGTGTGCTTGTTCATGCACTCTCCTAGGGAGCCTCACTTTACAGCTCTTAGGCATATCATTCGGTACGTTAAGAGCACTCTTAACTATGGACTTCATTTATATCCCTTCGCACCAACTAGATTGCTCTCTTACACATACGCAAATTGGGCAGGCTGTCCGGACACCCGTCGCTCTACGTCTGTCTATTGTGTATTTTTAGGGGATCATATTATATCGTGGTATGTCAAGCGGCAAGCCACGCTTTTCCGTTCGAGCGCAGAAGCAAATTATCAAGGCGTTGCGAACGTTGTTACCTAGCTATGTTGGCTCCAAAATCTCATTCTTGAGCTTCATTGTCCCATACGTAAGACATCTTTGGTCTACTATGATAACATATATGCTGTCTACTTGTCTCATAACTCGGTTCAGCATCAACAAACCAAACATATTGAAATGAATATTCACTTTGTTCGTGAGAAGGTTGCAATGGGTCACGTTAGGTTGTTGCATGTTCCTTCTTCGTATCAGTACACATATATCTTCACAAAGGGGCTCCCTCGGCAACTGTTCCTTGACTTCAGATTCAGTCTCAGCGTCTGGCCTCCTACTGCTCCTACTGAGGGGGTGTGATAGTGAATATATTTCATATATATTCACAATATATTCTGTAATTAATATTTAGTGTAATTAATGTAAAATAGAGATCCTAATTCTATTATGACTGCAATTGTATACTCTCTCTATATATTACATTAATAAGAGAACTCAATCAAGGAGATTTACACAATTCTACAATGACCAAAGACACAATTGCCCATGAAGTCCCTCACATAGTATAGTATGGACGTGATTTTTTTAAACAATCAATTATTTTTAGAAATTATGCAATGCATGTTATTTATAATACACCAAATTAAGCGGTGGATAAAAAATAATCTTTGTATAACTAATACCAGCATTACTAATAACAACATTACTAATACACCATATTCAAACATTTTTCTTATACGCTCTACCAAACGAATCCTAAGTATCTAATCATAAGCTTTAAGATAATGGGTGGAGTGGTACCATCACATTGTAAATTCCTATAAAATCCTCACCCAAATTGATGAGGACAACACACTTCTCTAACAAATATCCATTTTATGCAGATAATAGATAAAAAAATTGATGGTTAAATTTTCAATTATAGTTTGAGTCACATGTCGAGCGTCTAGTGTGACATGGTTTCTATAGTCGAAAGTTGAAAATGCATTTTACAAGTACAAACTATCAAGAATTCACGAAACTTGAACCTTGTCTCTATTAATTTTCATTATTAATTTTAACAAATTATTAGTTTATATTGACGTTATTTTTCTTCTGAGATTGAATAATGCACCCCATGATATTCATTGGCGGACTTGTTGTAGGCAGAAGTATGATATAACTATATGATATTGAAATATGAAACTCTATAATAGTCAAAGCTGAAAAAAATGAATGATGATTTTATATAATACGAATAAGAATGGCTATTTTCCTTTTTAATCGAACGACTCTAACCGAGCTCACTACCTTCAATGATATTGTCTCTTCCAGTTAGTGAAATAAAAATACAAGAGCATATTTTCTTAAGGGGCAGTTACACCGCTCGACCAAAATCTTTTACATCTGCTAGATATACTATGTCACATTATATACTTTTTTTGTTGGCGAAGGAATCCGCAGCCGCTACTCTTTCGAGTGCGCACAGGGTAAACCCCGGACTGATGCAATAGCCTGCAAACCACGTCAGCCGATTAACCACACTTGACAAGCCATGTGTGACAGGCTCAACCAAGAAGGTTTAGGCAGGAGATCGAACTCGTGACCTTGGCGGTTATTTCTTTTGGGTGGACAATCATTATGTCAATTTTCCTTTTCTTAATTTTTGTCTTGAAAAATACACCTCCAAATATGAAATGGATTCATTTGTTTGCACGGATTTTCCTTCAAACGCACTGATTTTTATTCCCCCCCCCCTCATATCTGTTGTGTTTAAGTTTTGCCCCTTTAATTTTCCCCACTCTTATCTGTTGTGTTTAAGTTTTGTCTCTGATACTTATTTAATGAAAATATCAAAACCTACTTCTCAATTTTTGTAACATTTTTATTTTCGAAAATTAAAATTTACCTCGCTCAGCATAAATTTTGTAGGAATTAAGTTATGCGGTGTAGTTTTATTACTATTTTTTCAGATTATGTTGAGTGTTGAAAATTATACCTTGTCCCACATAATTTATGTGGATGTTATGATACATATGACGAAGTTAAACGTAAACTATTTCTTGCGAAATCTAAATTATGTCGCGTCAAAAAATATTGAAGGACAAAAATTAAAGATTATAAATTTGAGTGGCAAATATTAAAGACCACTCCGAAATAGGGAATTTGTGCGAATGACCTAAATGGATTCAACCGATGTTGGCCCAACACGATATGGACGAGGCTAGGCCCAATCTGTGGAATTCGACAAAAAAAGTCCAGCCCTAATCCAGACAACGTATTTTAGTTCTTATCGTACAAACAAACAAAAACCCCAAACAAAGTCACCGGGTCGGTACTGACAGCCTTGCTCCTCTATAAATAGCTCTCGATTTCTACTTTTCTCATTTATTTCTCTTTTTTTCTTCTTCTCCAAGACTCTTGTCTCACCGTTAGGTTACCGGAAAACCGATCACACCGGTAAATATATCTCCGATCTCGAAGTAGTAGTTGAGAAAATGCTGAATCAAAGGCTAAAACAAGAACAGCAACAAGCCTTGATGCAACAAGCTCTTCTTCAACAACAGTCCCTCTATCACCCTGGCCTATTAGCTGCACCTCAGGTTCGTTTTAAGTATTGTAAATTTTCCACTTTGTCGTATATTTCTTGTTAATTTGTTTGAAGTTCTTTTACTTTTACTTTTGGACGTTTTAGTCCTCTAGGTTTTGTTTCTGTTAGATTAATTGGATATTTGAGGTCAAATACTTTTTGGTACTTTTGGTGGGACAGGTCATTGTAGTATATTTTCTAAAACAAACTTGAAGTGGACCCGTTTGATTTACTTAAACTTATGGTGTTGTTTTGACATGATAGAAACTTAGGGTTTGGATGTATAATGTGTATGGCTAAAACAACTTAAATATATGCTTAATATGGTGTGATAGTGATGTGTTGCACCAAGCCCGTATGATTTTTTCTGAGAAGACCTCACATCATTAAGAGTATCTAACACCTTATAAATAGCTTTGTTTTCCTTTTTTAACATTACACGTGGGGCTTTGTTCACACACCCAACAATAACCAAGTTACACATGGCCCATTGCTATTCGTGGGCTAATTTGTAGATTAACTATTGCCACACACATCAACCAGGTATTTAAGGCCACTCTTTTTGTGTATGTGTCTCCAAAGCTACGAGTAAGGTAGCAAAATGGCCCATAAACGCGCAAAGGCACTAAGCCGTGTCGGGCCCTGTGCTATCACTTCGTTATTTTCATACTCGTTGAACCATTGGTTTTGATTCCATTATGTCAGAAAAAACAAACACTACAAGAATGCACGACTAGAGAAATACCCAAGTTTTAACTTACTAAACTATATGAACCAAGAGAACACAAACAAACTCAGGCACAAATGGTGTCTGGACAACAAGTATATCAACCAACAAAATATGGCAAAACAAAAATAATTCAAATACACGAGACACCAAGGTTTACGTGGAAAACATCATTCGCATACGTTAAGAGTAAAAACCAAAGCTTCACTAAATCAATCAATATGAATTACAAAAGTTCAATAAAATAGGCCACAAAACATGTGTCAAACCAAGAGCAACAATGGAAACAAGATCACATTAAAACTAGAGATGAAAGGAGAGCGATCACCCATTCATGAGCTACTGTTCACAAACCCGGAATTGAAGCGAAAGACCACAAAATCCAACAACCTCCAGAGAAATAGTAATGAGCGATTTTCTCCTTCTCTAGTTTTTGTACAATTTGTTTCCAATGTTGCTTTTGGTTTGACACTTGTTTTGTGACCAATTCGTAGAATTTTTTGTCACTTTTGTTGATTGATTTAGTGGAGCTTTGTTGGTTGAGGTCCCGTGGTTTTTACTCTTCACAATGAAATTTTCCATGTAAATCTTGGTGACTCGTTCATTTGATTTATTTTTTCTTTGCCATATTTTTTGGTGGTTGATATACTTGCGGTACGGATACCATTTGTGCTCGAGTTGTTTGTCTTATCTTGGTTCAAATAGTTTGAGAAGTTTAGACTTGGGGATTTCTTCTATGATACCCTGTCATGCATTCTTATAGTGCTTGTTTTTCCCAACATAATGTTCTGTCGACTTCTTTATAGAATTTTTTTCTTCAAATTTTCGTTTTATGAAAATCTATATGATTCAGGTTCCAACAAAGTTAATTTTCTTTGACAATAGTTGTTTATATTTTATATTTCTACATTCTCGCTCTTTGACATTTTGTTCTACCTAATAAGTATATCAAAAGTATAAAGAATTTTTTTCTTATTTAATTATGTTGTTGTTCTAAAGGTTTCTCCTCATAGCTTTTATTACACTTTAGTATTTTATGATTAACTTAATTGGTTAATATGACTTAATATATCACCTGTAGTCATTTATAACTTATTAGTTTATACATAACCTTATTTCCACCTCTACAATAATGGGTTGTCAGTTGTCCTGAATATTTCTTTTTTCGGTAAGTAGGTTGTCTTGAATTCAAAACCCAGCTTCTTGTGGTATATAATATATGCATTTCATTGCTTCTGAAATTGTTTTCATTTTGGAGTTGCATGTAGCGTTGGCTCAAGGAGATACTTTGAGTTGGGGACCTATCCTCCTTTATCAGGGTGTCTTGTTAGTGAAGTATGAAGTTTTATAAAATAACTCTTATGTTAATGGGGGAATTATCCCGCTTCATCAGAGCGGGTCATGAGTTGGTCTGAATTGACTTTTACCAAAGAATTCATTAACTTTTTTTCTTCAAGAATGAATTCAAGAAAAGGAAAAAAAAGAGAGGAGGGGGGGGGGCATGTGACTATGTTAGTTAGTTAGTGGGGTAGTGCTGGGTATTTGAGAGTAACTATCAACCAGGATTGATGGAAGGATACATCATCTTTTACTAGGAAATCTTCTTTTGAAATGCCTTTTACTTGGAATGTTTATCTACTCTCTTATCTTTTCCTTGGTGCTTTCCTGAATATTCTTCCTGGGATTTCTGACAAGTAGTTTGTATTTTGTTCCCCTTCTTTTTATTTGTACGTATTTTGATGCAGATCCCAAGTGGAAATCTACCTCCTGGGTTCAATCCAAGTACATGCCGCAGTGTGTGAGTGTTATTTTGGATCATTAATTGTTTGCCTTCTCGCTTGTATTGGCCTGTCTTGACTTATACATAATTTTGGTGACAAGTTAATGTTCTTACCATTGTGATTTGAATACTGGAGGAGGTTCTTATAGCATCCAATAATTTTTCTTTTGTTAAAAAATCTAGTTTTTTTTAATATCTGAAGATATCAATGCAGGTATATTGGGAATATTCACCCACAGGTGTCTGAAACTCTTCTTCAGGAGCTTTTTCAATGTACTGGTCCAGTTGAAGGGTGCAAACTTGTAAGGAAGGATAAGGTACATTTTTTCTCCTCATGCAACTTGTCAACATTTTCTGCTGCTACTGTTTAATATGTTCTATAGGTGTTTTCCATTTCTTCTCCTTGTGTTTCTAGGCATTTTCTGTCACATTGCGTTATAATTGATTTGGCTTTGTCTCGTGCAGTCATCTTATGGTTTTGTTCATTACTATGACCGTAGATCAGCTGAACTTGCTATAGTTACTCAAAATGGAAGGCATCTGTAAGTAGGCTTATTAGCTACATGTTTTGCTTTTTGCCCTTTTCCCTTTTTAACTGAGGCTCATACCCTTCTGTTTTCAGGTTTGGGCAGCCTATTAAAGTTAACTGGGCATATGCCAGTGGACAGAGGGAGGATACTTCTAGTGCGTTCAGTTCCCGTTTTAGTACAAGTGCAATTTGTAACTTAGCATTTAGTCCATTATGTTGCGTTGGAGTTATTTTTCTTTTTTGTAGGTCACTTCAATGTGTTTGTTGGCGATCTGAGCCCAGAAGTTACTGATGCCATGTTGTTTGCTTGCTTCTCTGTTTACCCAACTTGCTCGTAAGTACCTCCTCTTCCTAAATACCTCCCTCAGAAGGTACTCTGTCATGGCCAATAGATATTTACTCAAGAAAGTGTCAAATACACCAACACAAAATAATGATATTGTGTACTTAAATGTGGCTAATTATCCCTTCCAATTTTGATAGTGATGCTAGGGTAATGTGGGATCAGCAGACTGGACGTTCTAGGGGTTTCGGGTTTGTTTCTTTCTGGAACCAACAGGTATCCTGTTATCTGCATTTAGTTTCAAATTATCTTTTGGGGTAATGTGCAAATTTGTTCCCATTTAATCGTATTGTTTTTATCAGGATGCCCAAAGTGCAATAAATGATTTAACTGGTATGTTACCATAAAAGTTCTCTGCATTCAGTTAATTTATTACTGATTGATGCGCATGTTGGATTGTTCTAAAGCAATTGAGAATTAGGAGGTTTATTTTACCCTTCGTATTTATGTTGCTTCTCTCCCAAATAACTGATTGCTTGTGTTATGCTATAAGGGAAATGGCTTGGTAGTAGACAGATACGTTGTAACTGGGCTACAAAAGGTGCTAATGCGAATGACGAGCAGGGTTCAGAAGCCAAAAATGTTGTGGAGTTAACTAATGGATCATCAGGTGTGTACAGTTTTCGAATGATAAAGACAAGTCCTTAAATTTGATAAAGAGAATTAACCAGAACTAGCTAGTGTTTGGTTTTGTTTGGAAATGGCTGGATTCACAGGGTTTAATTCTTGAAATTGATTCTGGGTTTCTAAATATATCTCCCTTTCTTGTTGCAGAAGATGGCAAAGATCCAGCAAACAGTGATGCTCCTGAAAACAACCCTCAATATACAACTGTTTATGTGGGTAATCTTGCTCCCGAGGTAAGATATTCTTCTTACACGTACATTTCTGCCCGTGAGGGTAACAATAAGTAGTGTGACCCTTAGGAGTAAACAACAGGGTGCTTTTGCCCTAGTCCTTGCTCAATCTTGAAGTACCATTGTGCTTTGGAAGGACTTAACCGTTTTACTTGCATCTGTTTCAGGCAACACAACTCGATCTCCATTGCCACTTTTATGCCATTGGTGCAGGAGTGATAGAGGAAGTTCGGGTTCAACGTGATAAAGGATTTGGTTTTGTAAGATACAACACCCATGATGAGGCAGCTTTGGCAATTCAAATGGGAAATGCGCAATCGATTCTGTGTGGGAGACAGATTAAGGTAACATCATTCTACCTGAGGGCAGCTTTTCTAGTATTAATATAAACTTGCTTTGAAACTCATGTTGTATTTGATTATGATATGCTCTTTAAAAATAATATAGGACGATATTGACTAAGCACATTTTACCTTCAATTAATTAAACATGCATTTTTGACCCTTAAATTTACCATGACTATCAATTGTTTCACCACTTAATATACCAATGTTTCATGTTATGTCTGCACTTTTACTTCATATTTGACAGTAATATAGTTCTAAAAACAGTTCAAATGTGCTCTGTTCAATATCACAAGGACTAAAATCAGAATTTGTCAATAATTGAGGACCGAAAGTGCTATTATCCCTATAGTTATATCTCATCTGTAGGAGTTTGTTCTTTGTAGTCAATTCTATTTGATCGAAATACTTAAGCTCGACTTTCTTATTTGTATATTTCCAGTGTTCTTGGGGTAACAAACCAACACCACCTGGAACAGCCTCGAATCCTCTTCCACCACCAGCCGCTGCGCCTTTAGGCGGCCTTTCTGCCACTGACCTTTTGGCTTATGAACGGCAACTAGCTATGAGCAAGATGGCTGGCGTTCATGCCCTCATGCAACCTCAGGGTCAACATCCTCTGAAGCAGGCATCAATGGGAATGAGTGCCTCTGGAGCAAGCCAGGCTATATATGATGGTGGTTTCCAGAATCTTGCTGCTCAGCAGCTCATGTATTACCAGTGATGTGCAGAAATTTGGCTAGGCATTTCATTGCCTTCCTCTAGGCTAGATGAGTTTTTATAAACGTCTAGGTTTTCTTATGTTCTGTTTTTGAAATCAAGGCTTGGTAATGCGGTACTCACATGTATGAATATTATGAGTTGTGCATTTTTGTGTCGATTTTAGTAGGGTGAGTGTATGCTGTGAATGCGATGTTTGCTCTATTATTCTTGTTCATACTTGCTTTTATGCAGTAGCATAATATTTTGAGAGTTCCGTATTTCTCAGAAAAATATATTTTGAGTCATGTTAATGGTTGTGTTTTCGGAATTTTGATGCAACTGTTTGGACGGTCACTTTTGGTCAGGGTCTGTTTGGACTTTATTAGAGGTCTGCTTGGTAAGCCACTGTTCTCCATTTTAGTGGTTGTCCCTTGACAATCTCTTTCAAAATCCAACTGGTAGTTTTATTGTAGTGTGCTGAGGCTAGTCTTGGTTAAAGTTTGCACTGCTGAGACTTTGATGAATCTGTTTCTGCATACGTTATAAATATGAGAATCACCCTAACAGGTTTGAAGGTGAATTTCTATCAAGTTTGCGCTTGAGAAGGCATATGTATTGTGAAGAAATGTTTTCATTGATTAGATCGTTTTATAACATGTTTTTGCGTTACATTGTTGAAAATATTGTCCCAAAGAACAACTATTGTATACATCAAAATGGAGAAAAATGAGTCGTACGTTTTTTTGCCTAATGTTGTGGATGCAAGGGCGCAGCGCGATTGCCTTTGCTCTTTAGTATTGTGCGCTAAAGATTTTTTGTTACCAGAGCTTTAGATAGTGTGAGCTAGGTGTACGTTATGATTGGGGAAAAGATAAATCTATCGTTCATCGAGTCTCGAACTGTGCGGCAATTGGCCTTTGAGGATTCAGCAATGACTTGTTGAGACGTCAAGGAAGTTATACACAAAATATGGGGAACTGTTATGGAAAAGAGAACATTCACAATAGTACACTAACCATGTTTAAGAACTTTAGAAATCCTAACATAAACATCATCCAAATTGCTTCCATCTCTCTCTATATTAATATACATGTATAGAAAACTTTAGAGAATTCCATATCACAGCTTTCAACATTCGAGCACAATCAACAATTGAAGAAAAAGAATGAAAAAAGAAGAAGAGGGATAAGGGATGTGATACAATTGTAGAGTTGATAATATTTTTATTCACCTAATAGGTTACTACCAAGTATGATGTGACACAATTGTAGAGTTGGAGTTGGGCCCTGTATTTAAGGGATAATATTAGCTGCTTTCAGGATGAAGCTAACATCCTACAAAGGAACCTTTCTTTCTCTGTTTTCACATGGCTTCTGGTTATGTCGTCGACACTGCAGCAGCCAGAAAGGGCCATTGTTAACTCAAGTTCATTCTTGAGCATTTGAATAACCTGTTTTACTCCTCGCTCCCCCTTAGCTGCCAGGCCATAGACAACTGCTCGACCAATCTGCAGGAATATGTTTCAGATTAAGGAAAGAGCAAATCCCTGGAGGCACAAGGTAGAGCTTTAAAAAATGAATATATTGCGGGTAACATTTTTCAAATAATTCGCCTAGTGCTAAGGCCTTGAATACGTCTGTTCCTCTATCCTTGAACAGCATGAACAACCTGAAATGGTGAAACCATTGAAATATGTGGATATAATACACATGTAACAAATTTTGGGTCTGCTTGGACCAGTGATTCGAGTTTGGATTTCAAATCCATGTTTTCTTAGATATCCAAACAAATATAAAAGATGACTCCAATAACTAGTTTGATGTGAGGACCCAATCGATCGGTCATAAAACTTAAATATTTCCTCGAAAGTATGTTATATCTGTTAATTTTTACTAAGAAAGAACACAAAGCTTCCTTTCTTTTTCTTTTTTCCTTTTCAGAGGCTTTAAACGTAAAACTGAAAAGTCCACGGTGATCCATTTTACATTGAGAGTTCTACACTGACAAACTTTTGTGCTTAATATGTTTACAATGGCCTACTATGTTTCATGCAATGTGCCATGCCCAATATTACCATTAAAATGTCTAAAAAGCTAATTCATCGAACTTACCAACATTCTGTAAAAGATAACATCAATAGTATCAGGAAGATAGGGAATAACCTCTTCGAGAACAGAAATAGTAGCTGGAGCATAATCTAGTTGCCGAGCTCGATGGTTAGAGACAATAATTCCAGCAACTCCTGCTTCAATTGCCTTTATTGCTGCAAGAAATAGTATATGCCAAATACTATTCAAGGCCTTCAATTGATCGGAGAATTTGAAGTTTTCTATGCAGTTAGCTAAGGTTCAGTGATAATAGTTATACCATCTTCAACGCCCTTAATCAGAATTGGCAACTTGGTAATTGATTTTAACCATGCTATATCCTGCAAAAGTTTTTGGATCATAAAAGGTTAAAAAAGAATGCAATTCTCATGTGGTATTAAGGAACAAATGAATAAACTGTAAACTTTGTACCTTCCAACAAAGAGAAGCATCAAAAGTTCCTGCAGCAAATCTTCGATATTTGAGCCCTTGTCCTGTAGAGTTTTATTAGTAGATCAGTAAGCATGATCTACAGAATTTTCAAGTCGCTAGATCTATGACGAGTAATGAAACTTCTGCATATCAAATTAATGAACACAAACGTGAATGCATATAAAGCAGCAGCACATAGATGAGTACAGTTTAGTCAGAGAAAATAAATTCCTTTCATAAAAGAGTTTCAAAATTTGCCTCTTTCAGTTTAACAAGTGCTTTGTCTATAAAGCCAGAATATATGGTTTTACTTACAGAAACATATTCAGTTGATATAAGACCTTCGAAGTTCTTCAACTGAGGTGCAGCCATCCTGCAATTGTGACTCTTTTCTTTCTAGATCAACACAGGATTACCAAAACTACACGAATTCTAAAAAGTTTCATAAAGTACTGAATGATGAAGCTGATTCCACCCAGATAAGTTGATATAAGAACCGCAAAAAGGTTTTTAGCTAGACTTGAACGGTAGCAAAAGGATATATAGCTTACTTATTCTTTATATCTGCCTCCCTTCTACCAAGCCTCGGAGTATCAGCAGTAAGAATAATAGCCCTAAACCCATTCTTCTCAGCTCTATGTACCATAAGTGCTGTTATATCCCTCCTTTTGTAAACCTATAGACAAAAGAAATATAACCTTCTGTTCAATACACAAAAACCAGTAAAGATACATGGAGGAAAGATCATGATAAAAAAGGACAGCCCGGTGCACTAAGCTCCCGCTATGCACGGGGTCCGGGGAAGGGCCGGACCACAAGTGTCTATTGTACGCAGCCTTACCTCACATTTCTGCAAGAGGCTGTTTCCACGGCTTGAACCCATGGCAACAACTTTAACAGTTACTCCAAGGCTCCCCTTCAAAAAAGATCATGATAGTTCAGAAGAAATTTACGTATATTTGGAAAAAGCGAACAGCATTGCAGCTAGAAGCAACCTCCTCAACCGTGCAGCTTGACATGTATGACAGTCCCTATAACAAAAGAGAACTCAGTATACACACGCCGGAATCGGAAATTGATCTGCTTCGGAAAAATATTACCATAATGACATCACATGCTGCAGCTCCTCTAGCTGTTGCAACTTCTCCTGGCATAAATACAACAGCTTTCTGGAATCAGAGCTATACAGTATGTTCAGCTTAGCGACTAGGGAGATAATTGATTTAATACAAACCTTCAGGATGTGCCAATTTATGCATCGCTGTTGGGGCAATCATAATAGGAGCCGACGTCTTGTGACCTAGTATAGTAGTTGACATGTCTATTCTGCTCACATCAACAAGTATTCTAGGCCGAATACTGATCCGTTTATGAAAAGTTAGTGCTAGATAATTTACGTCCGTTGACAACTCAAGAGAGAGAATTGCAAACTCACTTCTATGAAATGCTTCTGTATTTTCTTTCAGGGTGTGCTGGTCCTCAGCTCCACCAGTATAATAGTCATAGTACATCTTCGGAAGGGCTTGCCTAGCAAGCTCTTGGAATTCATACACATTAACTGGTTCGCCTGCCATTTAGCCTGCACCTACAAAACACAAGCATTCATATATTGTATTCCTCACATTCTAGAACTTTGATCTTCTTTGGTCCACTTCATATTAAAAGTATCAAGACAGGGTCTTATACAACGACTATGAATCAAGACACTCGGAAAAAGTGTCAAATCTTTTTGTCCCCCAAATAACCAGGGCTAGGTGGGTGGTACAATCTAACCATTGAGCTATTACTTAGTGAGGTTAGAGGTTTCGTACAACCTTATGGTCTTAAAATGCAACAAATTCCAGTTTTGAAAAGTGAACAGTTTGTGTGCATTGACAATGGATGCAGCTTTGCAACGGCAAATTCATCTAAACCCAATAATTTCACTGGTGAGCAAAATTTTATATGTAAAAATGCACTAAAATTGCAACAAATAGTTGGTCTGAAGCCATAATTCTGAAATTACAACGGGTTTCAATGACAACACCCTTAAAGGTTGAACCCATAGTTGACATGTATATCCACTCAAATTTGTTTAGGTAGAGAACGAATCCTTTGTAACAAGGAAGATAAACCCAAGATCAAGGGGTAGCAGTAATATAAGAGCATCATGATTAGGAACTAAAGAATCTGTTTCCATCGTAATGTTAGTGACACTTCTTTTAATTTCTTACACCATTTGAGTCTGAATAGACATCACATAATGTGATCGGACGAGTTCAACTATTAGACGGATCAAAATATTGCAGTACAGCTCTAGAAATTGAAAAAAAGAGAGGATCTTTCTCACTATTTCAAACTGCAAATCGTATTAAATACGGTGGCTAATAACACTAGGAAACAAAGCAAACACGGAGGAAAAAGTAATTTGGGTTTTGGAAAGATTTTTTTTTTAGTAGAGTACCTGCACGATAGTTGCACTTCTCCACTCCCTCTCCTTCGTTGTAGTTGAACCTAGAGAAAAGCTGTGTTGCATAAATTTTAACGTTTTTCAGTTTGGAAGAATTGTCGTTTGTCAATTAAAGATCTGTTTTTTTTCTAACACAACTTGTAAATGTTTAGCAATATCCTAATCTGTTTCTGTATTTGTCTTCTAATATTGTACGTAGTCAGTTTTCTAATCAGTAGGACTATTATAATCTCCCAATCTGTTTCAATTTTCAAGAAATTATACAAAATGCTAGAGGAGTGAATAAAGAAGTACAAAAGTTGGAGAGGCGGAGCAATTTTGAATTTATCGGTTCTAAGTTGGAGAGGTTGTTTCCGAGGGTCTATCGTAAACAACCTATACAGTCTACAGACCCACTTTGTAGGAATACACTGGGTATGTTGTTGTATATATAAAAAAAAGCAGCCTAGTGAGTTCTGATAATTTGTAAGTGTACATATTAAGTAGATTGAAGGGCTTTGGACTAACTGATAAAGTTGTTGTCATGTGGCCAGGAGGTCACGCGTTCAAGCCGTGAAAGTCTGCATATCTTGCATATCATATTGAAGCATGTGTTGGACAATTAAGAAAGAAACATGTCAAATGACAATGACTGAAGGTAAAAAAGTTGTACTATCGTTCTCTCCTTTCATTTCCTGGACTTGTGCCTTTCACCTTTCATTTTCCACCTTTGCTCTCTGTCTTTCTTTCTTCATGAAGTTACAGTTCTTAGGAAACCAAATGAAATCGACAAAATTATCTGAGCTCCACTAGTGGCAGTAGGCATCATAGCACAGAAAGTTTACCCCATTCATGTTCCTAAGCTTTTTGTTTATTCCTCTAGATTAGAATACTAAATATGGCGTAAAAAGACAAACAGAAACTTCCAAAGCGCAGATCGAAAGGCTGCTAATAATTTACAAATAGCACGCAGCAATTCAAAAGGCTATCTCAAAATTCAAGTACAGCCTTGAGCTAATTTGAGCTGTGAGTTTCTAAGTATAATATTTTTACTTCAAACCTCAAATTCTGCTCTCAAAAGTAGATCAAATGGCAAGTGAACCAGTTAATGTGAATGAATTTGAAGAGCTAGCTAGGCAAGCTCTTCCAAAGATGTACTTTGACTTCTGTGCTGAAGGAGCTGAGGATCAGTATACACTCGAAGAAAATATCGAAGCATTTCGTAGAATCGTGTAAGTTTTGTAATTCTTGCTCTTGTTTAATTGGCATTGTAGCACTACTAACCTTTCAGAAACTCAGTATCTGGCCAAGATAACTTGTTGATGTGAGCAGAATAGACATGTCAATTAGTATACTCGGTCACAAGATGTTGGCTCCAATTATAGTTGCACCAACTTCCTCCCATCAATTGGCACATCCTCAAGGTTCGGATAATATCAGTTATTGTAGTACACTAGTCTGTTAGCTGAATGTACCACTGTGTAGCTCGTATACCAGAAAGATGTTGCCTTTATGCCAGCAGAAGTTGCAACAGCTAGAGGTGCTGCAGCATGTAACGTTATCATGGTAATATTTTCTAAAAAACAGATCAATTTCGAATTCTGGTGTGTGGATGCTGAATTCTCTTGGATCTAGGGATTGGCATTTCCGTCTACATGCACAGTGGAGGAGGTTGCTTCAAGCTGCAAGGCTGTTCGCTTCATTCAGACTTTTGTAACTTATTAATCCCAACTCTCATGTTCTCCATACATCTTTACTGATTTTTGTGTTTTGTAAAAGATAGGTATTTTTTTTTTCTTTATCAATAGGCTTTCAAGAGAGATATAACAGCGAATATGGTAAAAAGAGCTGAGAGCAATGGGTTCAGGGCTATAATTCTCACTGCTGATACTCCCAGGCTGAGGCTGATATAAAGAATAAGTAAGTTGTGTATCCAATTGTTGTCATTCAAGTCTAGCTAAAATCCTATTCATGATTCATCTTCATTCTAATCTGGAAGTTGTCGGTTTCATCATTCAGTACTTGATAAATTTTATAATTTTGGTAATCTTGTTGATCTATTAAGAGAATTAATGCAGGATGATCACACCTCCTTTCAAGAACTTTGAAGGTCTTATATCAACTGAAGTTGTTTCTTTAAGTAAAACCGTAAATTTTTTAGCTTTTTACTAAAAGCAAATACTAAACAAATGACATAAGAAAACTTGAAACTCCTTAAAGAAACAATCTTATTTTGCAGGACTACAATCTCCAATTAGCTGGTTTCTCCTACTCTTTTATTAGTTTAATACGCAGAAATTCCATAATTGGCCATCGATATATCAACTTGAAATACTGTACTCTAGGCTTACTAATCGACAGACAAAATTCTGCAGGTTAAAAGCTCAAATGTTGAAGCATATGCTGCAGAAACTCTTGATCCTTCGTTTTGCTGGAAGGTACAGGATTTAAAGTTAAATATATGTGTTCCTTAATACCACATGAGAAGATCATATTATTAAATACAGTCATGTAGATGTTTCCATGAAGTTTTCTCTAAATTCCGTATGAGTTTCCATGGAACACACTTGAATATTTTAATATCGTTTTAACTTATACATACTTAATTGTCAAAGCTGATCATGGTTTCTAACAATCTTCTTTTGCACATTTTAGATGATAGGAAAAAGCTTCAATATGATTTTGACATACATAAACTTGACTTTCCAGCCAAGTCTCACTGATTGAGCATTTCTTCCAAAGATTTTTCTCATACTATTTTTTGCAGCAATAAGAGCAATTGAAGCAGGAGTTGCAGGAATTATCGTCTCTAACCATGGAGCTCGACAACTAGATTATGCTCCAGCTACTATTTCTGTTCTGGAAGAGGTGTTTCCTTCAATACATGTTTGATGTCTTATACAGATTGCTGGTCAGTTTAATATTCCTCCTTAATTTCCAATGGTTTCAGGTGGTCCATGCTGTTCAAGGTAAAGTTCCGGTTCTTCTTGATGGAGGAATTAGGCGAGGAACAGACATATTCAAGGCGTTAGCGCTAGGAGCAAAAGCTGTTCTGGTAAATTTAACGATTTAAAGAAATGGATTTAACTTATGTACATACGTTGAGAGTGTAAATAATTTTTATATATCCTGCAGATTGGTCGACTGGTTATCTATGGCCTGGCTGCTAAGGGGGAGTATGGGGTTAAGCAAGTCATTGAAATGCTAAAGAGTGAACTTGAGCTGACTATGGCTCTTGCTGGCTGCTGCACTGTGGATGATATTACCAGAAGCCATTTTAAGACTGAAAAAGAGAGGTTCCTTTGTCGGATGTAGTTTTCATCCTCTACTCCTTAAATTAATGGCCTAGAGCAAACTCTACAATCATGTCACATCTTGCTTTGTAGTAATCTTTTGTGTGCAGAGGCATTATCAGTGCTTGTATATGCCTTCTGCTCCTCTCCAATAATTAAATCCTTGTATTAGATTGTAGCAATCTCCTAATGGGCAGTGGCGTCCCCACATATAATAAAGGATGGTCAGTTGAACAACATTTGTCAGAAAATTATACTGTGTATACACAAAATATACTAAGTATATAAAAATTTTAACAAAATTTATGGCTTCACCACTGGGTACTCTGCGCTTTTCAGTGAAAAGCACTTCATACCTTAAAATGTCAATATATAGATTCTGGACCAAATCTTCATACCTAAAATGTCAATATATAGATTCTGGACCAACCTCTCTGGTTGATACTGAAGGAAGGTAGAACACCATGCACGCAAGAGGCATTGAATATGCACCTATTTAGGAGCCATTGAACTCAATGTTCACTATTAAATACCACACTAAACCAATAGGTACATGACATGTGTTTGCACATAGTCTTTTTTCACTTAACCATGGTTCATTAATACTTGAAATGATTGTATGAATATTTTTTTGAGTACACAATGAATGTATATAAGGTAAACTCATTAAGAAACAGAGGATGAAAACTACATCCTACAAAGGAACCTCTCTTTCTCTGTCTTAACATGGCTTCTGGTAATGTCATCCACAGTGCAGCAGCCAGCAAGAGCCATGGTCTCAAGTTCATTCTTTAGCATTTCAATTACTTGCTTTACCCCAGACTCCCCTTTGGAGGGCCAGGCCGTAGACAACCGGTCGACCAATCAGCAAGAATATATAAAATATATTTACACTATCAGCCAGTGTATATAAGTTAAATCCATTTCCTTAAATCATTAAGTTTACCATAACAGCCTTTGCGCCTAGTGCTAACGCCTTGAATATGTCTGTTCCTCGTCTAATTCCTCCGTCAAGAAGAACTGGAACTTTACCATTAACAGCTTGAACCACCTGAAACCATTGGAAATTAAGAAGGAATATATGGAAGTCAATATTCATGATATTTGGATTAAAGAGGACATATCAAATCTATCAATCTTAAATTTTTAAAATTTCAAATTGTTGAAGTATACCCATCTCATGGAAAAGCTTAGGCAGAGAGAATACTTTTATTTAGTACAAGACGTCAAACATGTAAAGAAATAGATCACCTCTTCAAGAACAGAAATAGTAGCTGGAGTATAATCTAGTTGTCGAGCTCCATGGTTCGAGACAATAATTCCTGCAACTCCTGCTTCAATTGCTTTTGTTGCTGCAAAAAAATAGCTTGTCATATCTTTAGATGAAAATGTTCACTTGGTAGGAGAATTTGAAGTTTTCCATGCAAATAGCTAAGGTTCAGTAATAATAATTATAGCATCTTCATCCGTGAGAACACACTAAATCAGAATTGGCAACGTGGTATTTTAACCACGCTATATCCTGCAAAGTTTTGTAGAGTGTGAGGATTAAATAACATATTTTAACATGTGTTAACATTCGAGAAATTTTAGTTCATGGATCAAGATCGTTTTCATCATATCTTCCAATGCGGTATTAAGGAACGCGTATATTTAACTTTCAGATCTTGTACCTTCCAGCAAAGCGAGGGATCAAGAGTTCCTGAGGCGTATGCTTTAAGATTTGAGCCCTTGTCCTGCACATTTTTTGTTAGTGGATTAGCATAGTCTACACTAGTTCAAGTTGATATATCTATGACGAATAATGGAATTTCAAACTAATAAAAGAGGAAATGGATGCATATTCCTGCAAATATGATTGTTTCTTTAAGGAATTTCAAGTTTTGCCTGTTTCAGCGCGCGTAACATGTACTTTGTCTAGTATTGCTTTTAGTAAGAAAACCAGAATATTTATGGTTTTACTTGCATAAACAACTTCAGTTGATATACGACCTTCAAAATTCCTCAAACGGGGTGAAATCATCCTGCAATTCCGACTCTTAGTAGATCAACACAGTATTACTAAAAGAAAGTTCTGTAAGTACAAAATATTGAGACCAACTTCTTCCGGATTGGATTGAAAAGAATTCAACCATAAAAAGATATACAACTTGCTTATTCTTTATATTAGACTCCCTTCTGCCAAGCCTGGGAGTATCAGCAGTGAGAATTATAGCCCTGAACCCATTGCTCTCAGCTCTATGTACCATAAGTTCTGTTATATCTCTCCTTTTGTAAACCTATTTATGAAGAATAAATATATTTGTTAAAAAAAGCACAAAAATCAGTAAAAAAAATGATGATGATAAGAGTTAGGACTAATAAGAGTTACATATGTTTGAAAGAAGTGAACAGCGTTGCAACTTGAAGCAACTTCCTCGATTGTGCATGTGGCGGTAAACGACAATCCCTATACCAGAGATCAACATAGCATAAATGTTGAGACATAATATAATTAAGTAATCAACGTCTATTTTTTGTCTAACAGCTTGGGCTTTTCGACGAGTCACCAGAATTGGAAATGAATATTTTACCATGATAACATTACAGGCTGCAGCACCTCTAGCTGTTGCAACTTCTCGTGGCATATATACAAGAACTTTCTTAAATAAGAACTACATGGTGGTACGTTCAGCTAACAGGCTAGTGTACTAGTTGATTTTACCCGAACCTTGAGGATGTGCCAATTGATGCGAGGAAGTTGGGGCAACTATAATTGGAGCAGACATCTTGTGACCGAGTATAATAGTTGACATGTCTATTCTGCTCACATCTACAAGTATTCTTGGCTGAATCCTGAGTTCCTGAAAAGTTAGTAGTGCTACCAATCTTGATTTGGCACAAAGATGGTAGGCTACCATCTTTGTGCCAAATCAAGAGCAAGAATTACATAGAAACTTACGTGATTCTACGAAATGCTACCATCTTTGTGCCAAATCAAGAGCAAGAATTACATACAAACTTACGTGATTCTACGAAATGCTTCGATATTTTCTTTTAGTGTGTACTGATCCTCAGCTCCTCCAGCAAAGAAGTCATAGTACATCTTTGGAAGAGCTTGCCTAGCTAGCTCTTGAAATTCATTCACATTAACTGGTTCCCCTGCCATTTTAGCCTGCACACACGAGCATTCGTGTGTTAAATCAGTATCATATAGTTGAACTTTGTATTCAATATCGTTCAAGTTTGTTTAGATATAACACGAAATTATCGAAAACATCAAGTACTCCAGAAGCAAAAATTCAAGATCAAAGGACATCAGTACATGTACATAAGAGTAGCACAATAGGAACAGCAACAACATACCCGGTGTAATCTCACAAAGTGGGGTCTGAGGAGGATAGAGTGTACTCAGACCTTACCCCTACTTTGGTAGGGTGGGTAGAGTAGCACAATAGGAACTAGGCCATAATATAATTCAGATTCAGATATCACATTATGTGATTGGACAGAGTAAACACTACCCAATCAACAATATTATTAAGCGAAAAAAGATGTGCTCTCTGTGATAGCTTAAACTTGTGTATAAGACGGTCAAACACTTCAATATGATAGTGAAGGGCCCCCAAAAAATAAACAAAACAATTCCACCTATTTCCCTCATAAACAGATTACCTCCACCTATAAGGATCGTGTTGAGATATAATATAATTAAATAGTTTTTGGATGCAATGATCACACATTTCATATGCAAGACGGGAAGGAAGAACAAGTACACAACGGTGGATGTAGCCTTTTGGCTACGGAGACGCAAAATATAGATATATATGTAAAAACCTACTAAAATATCAAGAAACATTAGATTTGAACCCATAATTTTTACACTTTAATGAGTATAGTGCTAAGAATCTTAAAAGATGAACCGATTAAAATTAAATTCTGGATTCGCCTCTGAAGTAGATACGGAGATAACAGAACTTGAGATCAGAATTTAATGTTTTGGAATTTAAAGCATAACAAGTACCTGTAGGGTACAGAGAAGAATTCACCTCTCCACTCACTCCCCTGTTTTTAGGACTTTAAAGCTCACTGCTGAATTAACTAATGGCTGTTGTTGAAATTAGAGATAGAATTTTGAATTGCTGCTGCGTGCACAATCCACTTATCAACTCGGATAATTTTCTATAACACAACTTGCAAATGATTAACAACATTTCAATCTGTTATTTCGAAGTTTCTGTTTGTCTTTTAATACTATAGTAAATATTCTAATCTAGAGGAGAGAAAAAAAGTCTATTTTTATCCATTTCATGTGATTGCCTAAGAATTGTAAATTCCTGACTGTTTTTTTTTATTATTTTTATTACATAGGAGATTACAACGTGGTTATTCGAACACTCACTTGACAGTTTTCCATATCAATGCAAAAGTCAAAATCAGATAAAGAACAGAAAAGATAAAAGACAAAAGAAATGAAGAAAGAAAGGAAGGCAGGGAGAAAATGGGGGAAATGAAAGGTGAAATGGACAGGACAACGAAAAATCATGCATGATCCAAGATAGATTACAATAACTAGATAGTAGGAGAAATATCTAATATAGGGAAAATCAGAATGCATTTTCTTTCTTTCCAAATATAATGGAAATTCCAACCAAAAGCGGCCCAATGGGCCTCTTTCACGATTGGGAGCTTATCAGGATCATTTTCTTGCACGATTTCCCTTCAAAGTCACTGATCTTTAATTTTTTTTGTCATTCGCTTAGAAAATGGTTGAAAATATAACATCCCGAGTTCGAACCCGCTTAGTTAAAAAAAAAATCGCAAGGCCTGCTCAAAGTTTGCCTTCAGGATAGAGTTTGTCTTCTGCCTTTATGCATGAAGGCAAACTTTGCGTTGCGTTTCTTTTTTAAATTTTTTATTGAGCTAGGGTTCGAATCCAGAATGCATGAGTTTTTATGTGAAAGACAAAAAATAAATTTTTTTAATTTGATAGACAAAAATTAAAGATCATCCCGAAATAAGAGCATTCCTTTGAATTGCCCTATCAGGGTCACCGCGTTGTCCTCAATCATATTAGTCCAACGATCTGTTCAAGCACCGGCCCATTTGGCCCAAACATACTTCCTTTAGATCTTCTTTTTCCACCTCACACACTATAAACTAGTCTGTGTCCTCACACACTATAAACTAGTCTGTGTCAGGTAAAAATGTAAATTCTCCTGGAAATCAACTTTATAGAGCATGGACCACGTTAAGGAATTAGTGGTTGTATAGGGGTATAGAGCTTGAAGGTGTAAAATTCACAAATAACCCCTCTTTAGCCCATGTAATTGAAAAGTGCCAGAGTTGTCTTTGGGCATGTGCGAGTTGTGCTATCACACAGAGCCCCCAAAAAATAAAAATTATAGGGGCCTTTTTTTTATTTCTTATTAAGTAGTATTAGACAGAATTTATTGTAAATATCATAATTCGCTGGTCTTAGCCCAATCTAAGTAAAGTGATTCAATTCCAGTGGTGCGTGCATGTGGAGGCCCAAATTCAAATTTCAAATCAAACCTATTAGGCCTAGACACTTTCTAAACTAATTGAAAAGCTTAGATTTTGGGTTGTTATATACAATTTAAAATAATTTCTAATTATTGAAATTGTATATTTACTTATATTAAGGCTCATTTTTACGAATTAGAACAGAACCTCCAAAATGTTTGAGACGACCCTGAGTGGCAGTGATATGGAATTTTCAATTCTTTAAATGATGGGATATTGTCGTAAAATTTTATGTGTAGAATTTGAAACATCATGGGATAGTGATTATTTATTACATGGTTGAAAAATGGCTAGCTCGAGCTATTACTACAACTTCAAGCCTATTGACGTTGTTCCCTCTTCTTCATTTTCATTTCGAAATATTTACAGTCCCATCCACCCGAAAAATCTATACATTTAAAAATGGTACTCCCTCCGTTTCAATTTATTTGATATTTTTTCACTTTTCGAGAGTTAAATGAGTTGTTCTTTGACCGTAATTTTTTCATGTCTTTTAAATATTTAAACTATTGATACGTAAATTTTATTTCAAAAAATTTAAAAAATTTATGCTCAAATACACTATCAAAATTAAAAAGTTTGGCTCTCAAAAAATGAAAAATGTCAAACAAATTGAGACAGAGAAAATATAATGAAGCAATCGCAATATAATAAAAGTTAGGTTGCTACAACAGTAATAATTACTATGCATTTCAATCTTAAATAAGTTGAGATCGACTATTAAATCCTCTTGGTCCATGTCACCATTGTTAAACGTATCTCAACCCTATCATACTACCCCACATACATGCAACAATGTGATGGAATACCTTGCCCATTCTTTATGACACTTGTTGGAAATTAGTCTTTGGCGGGGAGATGCGTCCACCCATCTTTGATGAATTAAACACTAGTGTTCCGTATGTTGGAGACCTCATCTCTTTACACATGCATGATCTACGAAGTGAGTAGATGACCGTAGGGCCAAGAATCGTCTAATTTCGTTAAGAAATGAAAGAGATATTGATCCACGAAGTAAGGTGTTTGAGACGTGGAAATGTGGTGTGGGACAAATCTACCACATCGGTGGGAATAGGAAGAATTGCTCTCTATATAAGTCTCAAATTGGTAAAGGGTTTGGGACCCCAAGGGGTATCCCATGTGTTTAAAGGAGGGAAGACCTAGATGTGCTTGGGTTCAAGGCTAAGCCCACACGCGCGCCGCCGCCGCCCGCCCGTCCCGTCCGATTCCGGGGCCACGAAATATTATCTTTTTGGACCAGAGAACTCTGTCAGATGTACAGTTTGATCCCTGAAGTTTCATATGTACAGTTTGGACCAGAATTCTTTCATATGTACAGTTTGGTTTGGTCCCTTTCGGAGACTTTTCTCGCTTCATCGTTGATCGTTTTGGAGCATTAACCAGCCATTATTTGGCTGATTAATTCCTCCATTAATGTACCCATTACTTGGGCAAATGAAACGACCTCTTTCAATGGCCATTAACAGCCATTACTTGGTTGTTTTAATGCCCTCCTAATGGCCATTAACACCATGTTTTGGCATTAAACACTTCTCCTTGCTATATATTGAGCCTTCTTTGGCTCAATTGAGGCCGAAAAATAGACGAAAATACGGTGAAAACAGCAAAGCAGAGACGAAAACAGCAAGTAACAGCCCAAAAACAGCCACAAAATAGCACAAAACAGTGAGTGACATTCAAATAAAATCGGTGCAATTTTTGGACTAAAAACAGTGACTAAACCTCACGTATACACTAGATATACACTACGAGACACACTATATACACGAGACAAACGAGAAGAGTAGAGAGAACCTCTTCCTTCGTATTCCATATCTTCAGCAAGTCGAGTCATATTTGTTTTCTTCGACAGGCTCAACCTATTGGCTTTGTAGTGTTGAGATTAAAGTGTTGTTTTATCTTGGAGACTATTGCCCGCTAACGTAAAAGCATATATACGGGGCAATCTTGTCTTAAGGATAGAGGGCTATCCTCGACTCAACACACAACGTTGTAACCATCCAGATTTAGTTGTTTCTTGATTTCAAGTTATCAAGATTCAAGGCACAACAAACTTGCAGCTCTCAACATTGGCTTTGCAAGGTGATCAAGATTCAAGACACAACACACATGCGGCAGTTTTGAAGATTGACCATTTATTTATCCTTTCGAACATTTGTAATAGTTATTACTTCCCGTACTGCTTTATAAAGTATCATAGAAGTACCAACAACACTTAGCTAGGTGCTGATGTAACACTTACCTAAGTGAACACGTCTAGACATATTATGTATTGTGAGAATTCATCATAAGTTAATTCATTTTATGTTTGGGTTCTAAATTTGTCGCAGCTATCCAAGATGTGAGCAAGTGGATATTGGTGTGCATGGAATCATGTTGGGGTTTCGTCCACAGGTGACAATTGTGTGTCTGTTTCTGTGGAATTTGCGGCTTAAGCATTAACCACTCGTTCTTCTTTTCTAGGCCGGTAAAGTGGGCCGACACTAGTAGTGAAGCTTGCTTTCCCAATATGTACGTTTTAATCGTCTTGTTAAACTCATATTATCGGTTAAAGAATGGACGGCACAAGTCTTAAGCATTCACTCTTAGTTATTTCCTGACTATATAATAACATTGTACTCTTCTCACATTATTTTTATACGTAGATATTTGATTGAACACGAAACTTATATTAAATAATTAATAACTTTGGGATCTGTTTGGTTACCGAGATGAGATAGATAAGGATATCTCATGAGATTAGCTTATCCCACATTCTATATGAGATAACTTATTCATAATTTTAGTACAAAATGATTTCTTGAACTACTTAATATTCATAACTAAATATGGGATAAAATAATCCCGCATTTTATCCCAAAAACGTTATTCCTTACTCACCAATCAAACAACCCCTTAAAATTTATGATTTATATGATATTATATTCAAATTCCTATAAAATTGGAATGGAAGGAGAATATTTTATTAACTTGAGTGAAACACGAAATTCAAGTTCATTTTTTTTTATCTTTTTATAATGGATATACAAACACAAGATTCTTATTACTGGAGAATAATTTATTTATTTATTTATTTGTTTTTAAATAGGGTCCAGATTTGGCCCAAGCCCACCAAGGATGCCAACTCCAAGTCAACATACAGCAGAGTATAACTTGGGATGACAAACGTAATTATTTAAAGTGACACGTAATTGTAATATTATTCGATTCATATGTACAGTGAAGTTGACTGTTAGAAATAGACTAGGATTAATCTACCATTACTTTCATTTCATGGGACCTTCTCTATAATAGCCTCGTCAAATTTTCTCCAAAATCTCTACTCCAATCCCAAAAGTTTCACCTTCAAAATTCAGTTCATTCCAAAGATTTCGATTTTTTTTTATAACATATGTGATTGAATTTCAGTGTTTTTATGCTCTAATTTGACTTAAATTTGGTGAATTTTTTTTCATTTTTTTCACAAATGGTGACTTCTTCGATTGCCTCCCCACTCTGTACATGGCTTGTAGCAGCTTGCATGTCTGTATCAAGCGACGAGAAGGATTCGTCAAATTTTCAGTGTTCGAAGTTGCTGGGTAGGTCTGCTAGGAGAAGAAAATCAATTAGAAAGTGCAACAGTGGCAACTTTATGAATGGTTCTGGAATGCACAGTTCTTGGCATACTTGCTTTGGTTTTGAGCCGTGTGAGGGGTATTATAATTCCAAGGGATTGTCTTCTTTCTTTGCCGAAAATGCGTTTTCTGTTTTTGGGGTTAAGCAGGTGCCGTTGAATCGAAGACAGAGGAGGATGCGTAATAATGCCGTTGGTAATTTTACTTCATTTTTTTTTGTCTTGGAAGACTAATTGATACGATAATCTAGATTAGTGTTATAACTGTATTTGTAGATCGACTTAATCTAACCACTGGATTTTGGGGATACTTTGATTCTTTAGTATGTCATCGGGGGAGTTAAATAGGACAAGCTGCGAAATTTGGCCTTGTCAAAATGGTTGTTTGGTACAATTTTGACTAAATATAGTGTTTTTTTAATTAATAAATTGTTTGATCACCGCACAAAAAAGCTTTTCTTTTCTTGGCTGCGCACCCTGCTATTGTGTAATAGACTGCAATCACACAGGAGAGATAACCTGCGCTAGGCGAGCCCGATGTGACTAGCTCGATCCAGAAGGCAAATCCCCTATTGTTGTTGGTAGAGAGTTTCGAACCTAAGACCTCTATTATGGAATTGCAAGTCAAGCTTTTCAAGAGAATCGTTTAGGATGTTCTGATGATCCTAATCAGAGCCAACAAGCACATGCTCAAATCAAACCAATTTTCATTTTTGTATTTCTTTGGTGAAGGTTTTTTATGGGTGGATTTAAGAGGATAGCCCGAAATTTGGCCCTAATTCTCTACTTTTGTTATCTTGTACTCCATTTGTTCTAATTAACGGGACAAACTTTGCTTTTTAGTCCGTCACAAGAAGAATGACATCTTTCCTTTTTTATTTTGTTAACTATATAAGTTTAGCATTTGTATTTTAACCTTAACGACATGACTTGTTAGGACACTCGCCACTATTCATTTGAATGAAAGATATGTGGAACTCTCATAACCACTCATTTAAAAGAATGATTTGGTACTTTGCATGTATTTGGCTTGCATGCCAAAAATCTTCTATTCTTAAACTTCGTGGCAAGTCAAACGTCACATAAAATGGGACAGAGGGAGTAAAAATAACTATATTTCTTCAATTTAGGTAGTTGAACATGTGAAATTGATGCTCTAAATAGAAATGTCCATAACTATATAAGCTTTTGCTAATTATTTTGAGAATGATGTTTGTGTTGTGTGAGGAAATGTGAATGAGATTTGCACATACTGAGAGAACTACCTACTGAAACTTGTAGACATGAACGCATGTTGTTTTTTCTTATTACAAATCATTCACGATATGTGTTCACTTGCCTATCAAGCTTTTCTGGTATATGTTTCTTACAAAATGTTTAAACTGCATGACTCCAACAATGTGATGAACCACTCTTTTTGATTTGATGTACTTATAGGTAAACCCATGGCCGTGGCTGTGCAACCTGCAAAGGAAGCTATGGCAAAGAAGAAACCCTTGAAGAATAAGAGAGTAGTTGTGACCGGGGTCGGTGTAGTATCACCAATTGGTCATGATCCAGACATGTTTTACGGTAACCTTCTTGAAGGCATCAGCGGCATAAGTCAGATTGAGGCATTCGACTGTTCTGAATTTCCCAGTGTAATTTGCCTAGATTGCTTTAGCACGCCGAATTGTTTATCCATCTTCTGTTTCGCTTAATGTTCTTGTTGGAATAGGAATATGATTTCATATATAGTATCCTATTGAAAAAATAATTGTAATGTAGTGTCTATAAATAGGGCTCAGTCTAATCATATAGATACATTAATTCAATAATAATATTTTCTCACATGGTATCAGAGCATTGGTGAGAAAAATATAGCTATGCAAAATACGAGCTTGTTCCGTGAACAATTTTTTTTTTAATCACAGTGCAATTTTTCGGTGACCAAAGGGCTGTCTTCGTCAATATCCCTCTCTGGAGGTGTTGTGCAAAAAAAAAAAAACCAACACCACCACAACACAAGGTAGATCAGCCTCCGGCGACCAAACCCCGTAAAATATCTCCGGCAGAGGAGCTGTCACGCGCCGCTGACAGAAGATTTTCCGGTGAAACTTCCCGTTCACGTGCCGGCGCGTGGACACTGTTATGGCGTGTTTTCGAGCCGTATTCTTCTCCTACGGTGTTCGTTCAGTGATTCCGACTCCATCCATCTATTTGCTTTTGGATTCCGATCACCGGAACCGTTTTCCGGCGTCGTCAGCCCCTTTTTCGGCGAGGTTGAATTTTTCCAGATTACAGATCTTCTTTTGCAGAGGTCACGATTTAGAGGCACCTGTGCTATTTTATTAAAGATTCTGTCAGCCGGAACCGGCCACTCCAGCCAGTTTTCCGGCGTAAATCTGATTTTTCCAGCGTGTTTCGAGACGGATTTTTCATCTACAGTGGTTGCCTGCTTATTTCGACCCCATCCACAGTGATTTTTCTAGAAAACAGCCGCCGGAACACTATTTTCCGGCGGTACAGTACTGTTTCAACAGATTTTCCGGCTGTTTTCAGCTGTTCAGGAGCTAATTCTTTGCTCTTGCGGCTGTTTCAAGCATTTGAAGAGTGGCCTCTCATCAATTTAATCATGGTTCTCGGTTTTTCTAATTCCAAAAGTATGGGAGCTGAATTAAGCCCTATGATTACTTCAGAACCCTTAACAAGGAGATCAGAAATTCGAACATCCCAGTCTATGAAGAATAGACGAAGAGGCTACTTTGGAAGATCTCGACTTAAGTGTAGTTATTGTAATAGGTTTGGACATACTCGTGAAGTATGCTTATCTCGACCTATGTGTAGTTATCGTAATAGGTTTGAACACACTCATGAAATATGTTATTCTCTGTCTGGTCTACCACCCAAGAATGCTCATGTTGTTTAGACTGCCACTACGGGTAATCAACGGATTTATTTATCCGAAGAAGAATATAATGAGTACCTTCAGTATCGAACAAGTAAAACAGACATCTCCACAAGTAGCCTCAGTCGCACAATCTAATATCGCTGGATCGTGGGTTGTAGACTCTGGCGCTTCTGATCATATTTCTAATGATAAATCACTTTTGTCGGATATTAATCATTCACCGTCTCTTCCCGCTATTACTTAAGCCAATGGGAATCAAACAAAAGCAAAAGGAGTTGGACAAGCTAAATTCATATCTTCGATCACTCTAAATTTTGTTTTCTATGTCCCTGGTTGTCCTTTTAATCTTGCATCGGTCAGTCGTTTGACTTGTGCCTTAAATTGTGTCATACTATTTTTTGATGATTCTTTTATTATGCAGGACCGTAGTATGGGACAGACGATTGGCGTAGGATATTAATCACAAGACCTTTACTACCTTACCTCTACTCCTAAATCCTCCAAAGCGGGTCTAGTTACAGATCCTCCAGACTTAATCCATAAACGATTGAGACATCCGAGTCTATTCAAGCTATAAAAAATGGTGCCTAATTTGTCTAGTCTGTCCAAATTAGTTTGCTAGTCGTGTCAACTTGGGAAATACATACGCACTACCTTTCCACGTAGTGTTGAATGTCATGCATAGTATTTTTTCAATAGTTTATTATGATATTTGGGGTCCTAGTAGAGTCAGTTCACCTTTAGGATTTCATTATTTTGTTAGTTTCATTGATGATTTTTCTAGATGCACTTGGTTATTCTTAATGAAAGATCGTTCTAAGTTATTCTCTATATTCAAGAGTTTTTGTACTGAAATACAAAATCAATTTGGTGTTTCAATTCGTACTTTTCGTAGTGATAATGCCTTAGAATACAAATCCTTACAGTTTCAACCGTGTATGACTCACCTAGGAATTATTCATCAAACATCTTGTTCGTTCAGTAGAATGGGTAGCAGAAAGAAAGAATAGACATCTCATTGGGACTGCTCGCACTCTTCTCATTGAATCTCATGTTCCGCTGCGTTTTTAGGGTGATGCAGTCCTCACAGCTTGTCATTTAATTAATTGAATGCCCTCATCTTCTATTTAGAATCAAATTTCATATTCCATAGTATATCCTCAGTCATCTTTATACTCTCTTCCTCTTCGTGTTTTTGGGAGCACATGTTTTGTGCATAACCTAGCTCCGGGGATAGATAAATTAGCACATGGCTCTCTGAAATGTCTTTCTTGGTTATTCTCGAGTTCAAAAGGGGTATCGTTGCTTCTCACCTGATCTCTGTCGATATCTTATGTCTGCCAATGTCATATTTTCTTAGTCTCAACCTTACTTTAGGTCTCCTTCTAACCATCGTGATATCTCTGAGGTCTTACGTATACCTCAGGTTTTACCCACATCGACCTTTGAGGGATCTACAGTTACTTTTACATCTCCAGTCACAATGTCGCCACTTCTGACTTATCATCGTCGACCGTGTCAGCATCAGACATCAGACCCAACATCAGGCCTAGATGATTCATGTCCTGCGTCGAACCCTGCACCTACTGTGGACTTATCTCCTTCTGATCAGCCGATTGCACTTCAGAAAGATAAACGGTCCACTCGTAACACTAATTCACATTATACCATTTTAAGTTATCATCGTCTATCATCATCCCATTATGCCTTTGTATCATCATTGTTCTCTGTCTCCATTCCTAAGTCTACAAGTGAAGTCCTTTCTCATCCCGGACGGCGACAGGCTATGATTGACGAAATGTCTGCTTTACACACGAGTGATACTTGGGAGCTTGTTCCTCTTCCTTCAGGTAAATCTATTGTTGGTTGTCGTTGGGTTTATGCAGTCAAAGTTGGTTTGAACGGTCAAGTTGACCGGCTTAAGGCTCGCCTTGTTGCGAAAGGGTATACACAGATATTTGGGTTTGATTATAGTGATACATTCTCTCCCGTGGCTAAAATAACATTTGTCCGTCACTTTCTATCCATGGCTGCTGTCCGCCATTGGCCTCTTTATCAGTTGGACATTAAGAATGTTTTTCTCCATGGTGATATTGAGGAGGAAGTTTATATGGAGCAACCACCTAGTTTTGTTGCTCAGGGGAGTCTAATATATTGTGTCAATTGCATCAGTCACTTTATGGTTTAAAACAGTCTCCTCGAGCCTGGTTTGATAAATTCAGCACAGTAATTCATGAGTTTAGCATTCGGATCCATATGAGTGTCAATGAGTCTACATCTCATCATTCTTGTCTCCTCAAGAATGTTTAAGGGCATACTTGCGTTGCGAAATAATAAAATCCTGACGTGGATTGGGCAATCTCAATACCTAGAAAATACTTTAGTCTGCCTTAGTTTGAAAATGCTGAAAAAGATGTTGCTTTAAATTAGCGAAACTTTCTTGATCATTGCCAGTTATAACGATATCGTCAACATAAACCACCAAATAAATACTCAAATCTGGAGCAAAATATCGATAAAACACAGAATGTCTGCTTCACTGCGAGTCATGCCAAACTCCTTCCAGGTCAGGGGAGCCACTCAGTGATCCCGGAAGATATAGGCGGCTGGTTGGTAAGTTGAATTATCTCACAGTGACTAGACCTGACATTTCGTTTCCTATGAGTGTTGTAAGTCAGTTTATGGATTCTCCCTGTGATAGTCATTGGGATGCAGTTGTCCGCATTCTGCGATATATTAAGTCAACTCCAGATAGAGGACTGCTTTTCGAATATCGAGGCTATGAGCAGATCGTTGGATATACAGACGCTGATTATGCAGTATCACTCTCTGATAGGCGTTCTACATCCGGATATTGTGTGTTAATATGGATTAAGCAGTTGCTCAGAGAACTAAAATTTGGAGAAATCAGTCAAATAAAACTTGTGTGTGATAACAAATAGGCCCTTCATATCGCATCAAATCCGATCTTTCATGAGAGGACTAAGCACATTGAGATTGACTCTCACTTTGTCAGGGAAGATTATCTCCGGAGATATTGTTACAAAATTTGTGAAGTCGAGCGATCAACTTGCAGATATTTTCACCAAGTCTCTCACTGATCCTCGTATTAATTACATCTGTAACAAGCTCGGTACATATGACTTGTATGCACCAGCTTGAGGGGAGTGTTAGAATAGGAATAAGATTTCATATATAGTATCCTATTTGGGAAAATGATTGTAATGTAGTGTCTATAAATAGGGCTTAGTGTAATGATGTAGATACAACAATTCAATAATAATATTTTCTCACAGTTCTTTACCACCCCAAATATCTTTCTAGATCCTTGACAACGGTCTTCCTTGCGACAGAGAATTGCTGGGGAAATCAAGGAATTTTCAACTGATGGGTGGGTTGCACCCAAACTTTCGAAAAGAGCAGATAAGTTCATGCTCTATATGCTTACAGCTGGAAAGAAAGCTTTGGCAGATGGTGGGATCACAGAAGATATATTGCAGGACTTGGATAAGGCTAGATGTGGAGTCCTAATCGGCTCTGCCCTTGGGGGAATGAAGGTAACTAATTAACTTGCTTAAGATATATGATCATTTTGAGAACCTTAAAAGAGAAGCTCTTGTAGTTCATTGTTGAAAAAAATGTCATCTAGCAGAAATATGATATAGTTCTGAGGAGAGTCTATAACTTGTAAAATGTAAAAGTATGACTAATGAGGTCCAGTTCAGAGTGTATTTTCACGGTATCACAGTTGCCACTTACCATTCTACAGCATATCAGAAGTCCTCTTCGTTCATCTCCCAATAATAGATTATTTGCACTTTGATCAGGTCTTCCATGATGGTATTGAGGCTTTACAGGTTTCGTACAGAAAGATGAATCCTTTCTGTGTACCTTTTGCAACAACCAATATGGGAGCTGCCATGCTTGCAATAGATTTGGTATGTTACTTATAGTTGGATGAGATCAAAATATGATTGAATGAACTGTTTATTCAAAGTTTATTGAAACAACTTCAGGGTTGGATGGGTCCTAGCTACTCAATCTCCACTGCATGTGCAACAAGCAACTTCTGTATATTGAGTGCTGCAAATCATATAATTAGAGGTGAAGCAGTAAGTTGGTGAATTCTCTTACTCCATCGTCTTCAGTATGTAATTTCCGGACCATGTGAAGTATAATTACACTTTGTATATCGTAACATGGAAATTTGTAGGATATGATGCTCTGTGGTGGCTCAGACTCGGCAATTATTCCTATAGGTTAGTTAAATATGGTAAAACAATAGTGGGAATGATGTAATTATCTGTCAATCTCAAAGTTGGTATCCTTAAACTGTGATTGACGGCAGGCTTGGGAGGTTTCACTGCTTGCGGAGCCCTGTCGCAGAGGAATAGTGATCCAACAAGGGCTTCACGCCCTTGGGATGTGGTATTGAATCACATTTCTCTATTTCTCAGCCCTTTCAATCAACTGTTGACAAAAGTTCTGCTTCCTGATGCATAAATTAGATTATGCTACTTAATGTATTTTGAAATCAGCAGCATAAGTGTCATTATATTAACAATTAAGCATGGATTTCTGCAGTTTTTCTTCTAAAGATAAGCTTCTTGAATATGCAAATGTACAGATCGTTGCGACTCCCTAAACATGTACTATATTTTCTTACTTTAATTAGGAAAAAAGAGAAGAGTATCTTCGAATTGTGAGTCATATTTACTAGTACTTTGTCATTTCTGTTACGAATTTTCTTACCGCTTCAATAGCTTGGGAACCATTTTCTTTGTTTTGCTCTTAAAGATCCTTCTGATATTGTGCTGCTGTCTACTGAAACTTCATTTGATTTCTTGATGGAGCAGGACGGTGATGGATTTGTGATTGGGGAAGGATCGGGTGTCCTACTCTTAGAAGAACTAGAACATGCAAAGGTATGCCTCAACTTACCCAATTGCCAATACACATAAATATGCATCTGATAATGTGGAGTTACTTTGATCCATTCAGAAGGTTTAGTCAATCTGATTGCAGCTGTGTTGTGTTTTTATTCTGATTAACTAACAGAAGAGGAAGGCTAAAATATATGCCGAGCTTTTGGGTGGTAGCTTCACGTCTGATGCTTATCACATGATAGAGCCACATCCAGAAGGTAATTTTGTAATTATGTAAGCTCTTCAATAAAATTGAGTTTTAGCCATAATCAAATACTTCTAAAGTGTCATTTCGTGTATACACGTATCCTACACATAATGCAACATCTAAGATCCTGAAATTAGTGATGGTGGTTTTTGATCCTTATTCTGCTGATAGTTCTGCATATTGGTGGTATTCCAGATCAGATTTGGTGTCGTGTATATAGCCATTCTAAAGCATGGAAGCCTTATATTTTTACTTATTTCTTATAAATGCCTTACAAAATAGGAAGTGGAGTTGTTCTCTGCATAGAAAAAGCCTTGGCTCAATCTGGGGTGAAGCGTGAAGATGTCAACTATATAAATGCTCATGCTGCATCAACCCCAACAGCTGACCTGAAAGAATACCAGGCCATTCTTCAATGTTTTGGGGAGAACCCTGAAGTAATGCTCTTATACGCCTTTCTTTTTTGTTGGGAAAAGTACTCTTATGCACCTTATTCTCCGCAAACTGCTCTCTAATGCTCTTAAAATGATTTCCTTCCCTTTCAGCTTAAAATAAATTCAACGAAGTCCATGATTGGTCACCTCCTTGGGGCTGCTGGTGCTGTGGAAGCCATCGCAACAATTAAGGTAATGAAGTTTAAGATTGTTGCGTACAAACTTCTAATAGACTTAAGATGGACTTTTGAATAAAAGGTTTAGACAGAAAATTACAGAAGTACTAGGTTTGTCTTAACACGTGGAAGAATGAAGAAGTTTCTACTTCCATGGACTTGTTAGTCATCTGACACAAGTTACTGTTTGTGAAAGAAGTCCGCATCTGCAGTGTTTGCATCTTGGTCTAGTATTCATTTCCAAAGAACAACAGCTGGAACACAGTTGCTTTCTATGAGTCTATTTGCGCTTGGAGTAATTACAACTGTCTCTGCACTCTGGCCGAGCTTTCAAGTTTTACATGAACCTATGCTAATACTCAGTTTTTAAAATTTAACATAGGCCATACAGACAGGCTGGATCCATCCAAACATCAATCTTGAGAACCCTGACAAAAGCTTGGTATGTATCTGGTTAATGTGCTGAACTTTTTTGTCAAGCTTGCACTCCCTATCTAATATTGTTGCTATTAAGAAGCCACCAACACTTGCAGGTCTAATCTTGCATCTTAATTGACTTCAATTAGTTAACTATGTTCTAATGTTGCAAAACATTATCAGGATATGAATATGCTGGTGGGCTCTAAGAAGGAGCGGTTGGATATCAAGGTTGCGCTCTCCAACTCATTTGGCTTTGGAGGACACAACTCGTCTATTCTATTTGTGCCTTATAAGAATATCTAATGCTTACAAATCTCACGTTTAAAGAATGTAATGTTGTATCCACGAGGGAGGCACTCGTGGTTATGTTGACTTTCATCAAATTTCCCTTGGGAGATTTCCGCATGTCAACGGAAGTCAGAAAACTAAATATAAATCCTAAAATGTGTATTTATTGAGCAATTAAGGATTGTTTTTCTAAAGCTCTTTTTCATCACGCAACTGTAGCACCAATAATAGCCACATCATAATTCGTTGACAAGGGTTTACAGAATTCATCAATGAGCTTGACGAAGCAAAGATCCTCAACTCTTTAAGCGTATAGTTTATTACTTGTGCATATTATTATTAATGTGGAACATAAAAAAAGTATAAATATTTCGGAGGCTGACAAAATTACCTTTCTGATGTTCTTTGATAGATTTCAGAGGTTAGCAATCTGGTAAACGTTCAAGTAATTTTGATGGGTCCTAAGCTAATAAGATCGTTAAATTCATTTTGAACTGCCACAGAGTTAATTATTAGACAAGTTGCGATGAATGGGATATTCATCAAGAAAATGTACTGTGTGACGAGATCTAAAATACTGAGATTAAATGGGCTGTATAATCCTATAAAATGAGATAAGAACAGAGATTAGAGACCTTTATAAAAAGAAAAAAGAGGAGGAAAAAGAAACGAAGATCAGGACTGTGTTTGGACTTCCTCATGGAAAACATTTTCCTGACTTCCTCATGGAAAACATTTTCCTAAAAAAGGTTACCAAGACAAGCTGTGCGTAAACTAAACATCTTAGTGACAAACAAACAAAGCACCAGTTCTCCTGTTTATGGAATTCTAAAGGACATTGGAAATAGTACAGTGAAGCCTTATCTGTATTTTGCTGTGTATTCTCAAAGTCGTAACCTTGATCTCTGAAACTACAATAACCTTTTGGAGCGCAAATTTTGAAGTTAATTAACAAGACAATATAAAGAGAACCAAAATTAATGTCATTTCTCAAAGCTTGTTTATCTTATCCATCTGCGTTAGTTATTGCTTCTTTTTTCCAGAATGTTTTATCATGACTTATCCGCTTTTGTTACCATCATTGTCATATTGTTTTAAATTTCTTTCTCTTGCTTTGCTTGTGTTTATGCTGTGTCTTGAGCCGAGGATCTTTCGGAAACAGTCGCTCTACCTACCAATGTAGAAGTAAGGTCTGCGTACACTCTACCCTCCCCAGACCCCACGTTGTGGATTTCACTGGGTATGTTGTTGTTCTCAAAGCTTGGCGACATAGTTCATCACGGCTCCTTTCTTGTGTCTTACACAACAAAACTGACATAGCGCGACCATCAGCTGAAAAGCAGGCACAACACATGCTGGACAACTGAAATCTGAAGTGGTTGTCTGGGTTGTGCAGAGGTGATGGTGACAATCAAGAAGAGGCGTTCAACAGTATTGTCAGTCACTGAGCTGCATCTGTATGGAAGAATCACCAAATCTTTGTTCTAACCCAAAAGAGGAGAATGACCACTCCAAGGACAATAGCAACGGGTGCCCATTTCCGAATCAAAGCCTAAAGTCATCAAGTAATGAATCAGTAATTAAAGCAATGTCAAATATCCAGATGCACATGCTTAAAGATAACAAATGAAACAATAACCATCAGTAACATAGCAGGCTGTCTTTGCTTGTGTCTGAACCTAATAAGATACCAAAAAGGAAGCTCAGAAAAAGACACTTGTATTGCACTTCTCTGTTAATTGTACTAGTCTAAGGCACCACTAGTTCTGCCAACAACATAATTCTAGTGCAAGTAGAGCTAGAAAAGAGTGATTTCACAGGCGATGTATCACATAAAAGTTTTCTCTCCCATTCTTAAGCCGTCCAGGTTTTTGTTCAGCTAACATAAAAACTCATTCACTAAAAACTGCACAAGTCAAGTCCCCAAAACTCCAATAAGGTCATCATACATGACATTGCTGAAAGTCCTAATGAACATAGCTTGAACTTCTATCTGCATTTAATTCTTCCTGAAATATTTTAAATGCAACATGGTGGCTACATTTTAGCAGAACTCAAAGAAATCACCCTGAGTTTCATGTTCCTTCAGATCCTTGTACAGATTTAGCATTTGTACTAGCTAAAAGTGTACACCAAACAAAATTATGAGTTGCATCATCTTGAGAAGCCAATGAAACTAACCTGACGATTTAAATCTTTCGCTTTATCAGCATATATCCGGGATTCAGATGTCAAGCGGCTAGACATCTGACTGACCTCTGCAAAATTTGATATTTCAACCATCTAGTCACCTATATGATCATAAATAGTATAGCAAATAGGATAATGACCATGGGAAGGGTGGAAGTAGAGGGCAAACCAACTATTGAAAAACATACATCAATGTCAAAGCTGCACTACAACTGACTAATGTTATGTGCCTTTTGGATTTAGAAAATGCCAAATATTGTCGGAACTGACACAACTCTCAATTCTATTTACACGGATGGATTTGGGTCCACTAATTTTACACCAAAAGCATCATAATTTTTTCTCCAAGGGTAAAGAGAAACAGACTTTTATTTAGCATGGACTTCAATGATTCCAAAATAAAATGTCATCTCACAAGTTCACAACCATCCTTACTCCATTTTAAATTATCTTAATAATTCCAAAGATTGTTATTATCTGTCTCCAATATAGCATACAAGATGCAGCCTACTTGAGGTTCCTAAAAGGATCGGGGGTGGGGGTGGGGGTGGGATAGGGTGTACCTAATGATTCTCTTCAACTTGGAAGTTTTATGATAGAAGAAAACAGTGTGAATGCAATCTGCTGTCCTCTGGGAATTAATGAGAGATAAAGGAATCAATACTTAACCGTGTTAAATTACATTGTTATATTTAAGGACGTCTAAGTGTGGTCTTTAAACCATTTTTACTTCTCAACAATCTTCCATAGCGTCCACCCTCCTCTGTTTACTCCCAACCTACTTCATCAAGACATATGAACTTGAAAAGTTTAGACGTTTCAGTGTTGTGATACACTACCAAAAGGACACTTGAAGTTCTGATAGGACAATCTAGGAGGCAACCATAATTTAGAATTTAGCGAGGCTGCTATGGGAAGGGGAAACTAACGTTACCATTAACTGATAATCGAGGATAATAACATCAATCAACAGTTTCAATACTGAATTGGTTGGGTTCTGCTATAAGAATCTTTTATATCCACTCAGCGCTATTCAGGTCCATTTCATTCCATTAATAAAGTTTGAGAAAAATTAGGGGTACTTTAAAAGTAAAGTTCTCACACTTGTCGTACATGGACATACAAGTCTCTAATCAGACTAGAAAGTCTCCTTACAAACTCCAGAACTGATGCAAGTGTAATACCACAAACTCAATGTTAATATCAATTAGTTGGCATTGCCTATAAAATAAACTGAAAAATTAAGTTACCAGCACATTAGCACAATGTCTTTTGAAATTACCAAATCGAAGAAATCCAGAACGGACGAGGTATTGTTCAAAAGAGTACTGGAAAAGTGGCTAATGTTAATATATGGTACTGAACATCAGTCAAACGTTAGAATGAGAAACTTACGGTCCAACTTTTCACCAACGCCAAGAACTTCTTGTACATTTCGAGTCATTATCTAATGAACTTCGTAAAGCTCATCATTCAACTTAGAATTATTGCGTTGAGTTCTTGTAACCTGGTACAGTTTCTTCGTCTTCTGTATGAATGTATCTTTTTACAACAGGGGAAAACCACATATTGCAAGCATTAGAAAATCAGTGTCAACAAAATATAATAGGACTGTGTTAGGAACCCAGAAAACTCTCCAAACGTTACGCTGTAAATTTCCCAACACAACACTAAAATAACAACACACTTCACTGTTATTTATTTCCAGTAACAAATAGAACAAGTTTACAAGTAGATAAACAACATCTGAGAATAATAATTCACCTAACAACCAAGGTATTTCGAGGAACCATATCCTCCACATTAACCACAGAAGAAGACCTACTCAAAAACTACAGAATAAACTGCCTATCTTCCCTTAATAACCATCCTAACTTCTAAATAACTGCTATAAATACATACACATAAAAGGGCAGCCCTTAATAACAATACCAACTTCATAGGGTTCCCAAGTATTCTCAAAAGCAGGTAAGTCCTTCCACTTAATCAAAATCTCTTGGGAGCCATTCAAAAGTGTCCGACAATCTATCACACTTTCAGGTTGTACTAGCATTTCAAGTTCTTCAGACAAGATAGGAAGGAGTTGTTGAACTGGAGTAGAATCCTTCACACAACGCTTTAGCCAAGAAACATGAAATACGGGATGCACTCGTGAATGAGGAATTAAATCAAGGCGATAAGCGACTTCACCAATTTTGCTCAAGACAGTATATGGCCCATAGTAATGAGGGCTTAACTTCTCATTAACCTTTTTAGCAAGTGAACGAAGCTTGAAAGGTTGCAAGCGAAGATAAACCAAATCAACGGGCTTGAACACAACCTTAAGACGCTTGGCATCAGCATAGACTTTCATTTGAGCTTGAGCATGGGTCAGATTAGCTTTGAGTTCATCCAAGATAGTGTTGCGAGCAGCGAGCTGCTGGTTGACCTCTTCAACAGCGGAAATTTCATCAGTGAACATCAACAAGGAGGGACGATCTCATCCATATAAAGCTCTAAAAGGGGTCATCTTGGTGGAACCATGATAAGTGGTATTGAACCAAAATTCAGCCCAAGGAATCCACCTTGGCCATTGTTTTGGATGTGCCCCTGCAAAACAACGTAAGTAAGTCTCCTCGGAGCGGTGACAACCTCAGTTTGACCATCTATTTGAGGGTGATAACCTGAGCTCAATTATCCCCCCCCCCCCCCCTATCAGAAGAAATAACTTGTCAAGCTCAGAAAAAAGTTCTCTCATTCTTCGAGAGAAATCAAAACACATCATTGAGTTGACCCATATTACTTTGGAAAGATGACATGAATAAAAGGATACTGAAAGATATAAGGTACAGTTTCGATAGACATCCTTGAAACATCATTTTGGCGCATTGACAGGTTCTTGAATAAGGCCATTACTTGCTGTTTGTAGAAATCTGCATCTGGAACATCATGACCATCATGCAGCCCCTCGGCTAAAGGAAGTCCATCAGTCACACGAGCAATAAAAGTCAACTTCACCATCTTTCTTGCGCAAGCATACAACTACAACAAAACACAAAGGTAACTTTTTGCAGTCAAATTCTATATTTTTTCTTTGTCCATCCAGTCCAACTTCTAACAGGATCATCTATATGAACAATAACATTCCCAGAAATGACAACAACTAATGCATTATACTCCGGTCCGTGCAAATGTTTGCTTTCTACCTAATAAACATAAAACTGATGTGTACGAAAATGATGAAGTAGAAGTTGTGCATTCAGGAGTGGTAGATTTTAGAGGTATCAAATGGGCAAGCTGGGCTGAATTTCGGCGGGTCAAAATGGGCTGAGTTAATAAATGGGCGGGTTATTGACCCGTCCAAAAGTTACTTGGGCTGAGATGGGCTAAAATGCGGGTCATAACCCAATCCGCCCAAATAATACTAAGTTTTTATTGGTTTATTTCAACTTTTATAATTTTTTAATATCTTACAAATTATTAATTTTCTTTATTATGGCTATATATAACATATCAAATTAAAAAAAAAAAAATTCAAAATTTCTCATGAGTCAATTTAGGCTACATATCAACTCAAAATTTGATGGGCTGAAATGGGTTGGGCTGAGTTGTTAAATGGGCAGGTCAGTAACCGGTCCAAACTTACACGGATTGGGGGGGTTATGTTTTCATTGGCTCATTTTGCCACCTCTAGTCGCCTACGGAGGAGTACTTTTCCTCCGGAAGGGGAGTTAGTTATTACTTTAGAAGCTTTACAGATTAGTCCTTATGTTATTAAATAGGAGGTCATGGAGAATCCAGATTACGGTAGAAGGTTAGTAGGTAGTCCCGCTTAGCCTTTCATACTAGTAGGCGCAGTATTGTTTTACAGTTTCATGTCCTTTGATTTCTACTGCTATCTATTGTTTCGTGTACTTCGATTATCTTATTTATCTGTGGTAGTTACTGCTTCTTTTTTCAGAATGTTTTATCATGGCTTATTTGTTTTCGTTATTTTTATTTTCATACTGCTTTAAATTTCTTGCCCATGTCTGACCGTTTCTTTTACTTATGCTTTCTCTTGAGCTAAGGGTCTTTTGGAAATAGCCTCTCGTAGAGGTAAGGTCTACCCTCTCCGGACCCCACATTGTGGAATTTCACTGGGTATATTGTTGTTGTTGTTGTGTTGTTATTAAGTAAAACTATTAGTCCAGGACATTAGTCACACTTTTAGGAAGGCAGTAGAGTATATATATTGATCTGGAACTCATTTGGGAGCATAAATGAAAATCCCTAGTTCTATCTTCTTCTTCTTAGCTAGCTTAGCTTCTTTTATACAATTTTCCCTTTCGTTTCTGCTTCGAATTGCATCAAAAACACCACAAATTATACACGTCATCAACAAATTTCAACAGAAGTCGAATTCCTTAAACAAAGTAGATGATCTACAATGTAAAACAATTCTCTTTCGATCAGTACAGTAATGGTGCAATCTAACCCTAACATTTCAAACCTAAGACATTCAATTCGACTGTAAAATGACTGAATTACATCTGATAAACACAAAATCATGCAAATAAGCGTAATGATATAAATAGACTGCACGAAGTTATTATCAAAGTAGATCAAAATTACGGATCGATCATACGCGTGCGGCGAAGCTGAGAATGAAGTTCTCGATCGCTGATTTTGAACCTGTTAAGAATTTGAATCGCTAGTTCTGGAATTCTCGAATTTCCGAGAAATGGATGATAACTTAATAGCTGTAGTAAATTGGATGGGGAAAAAGAGGGTTTCGCAGAGATTGAAGGGGTACGGTTGATAAATATAAAAGGCGTTTTTAGACATTTGCGTAAGCTCTGCTGATTTGTCATTTTTTTATTGGGGGGACGAACGTGCAAGTGGGCCCCGAGGCTGGGCTTAAGGGGTATCACCTTTGACCTGTCCGTTACATAATTAATTTACCAAAAACAACACATATTAAAAGTATTTTCTTTTAATCAAGGCTTGAATAATGATTTTTTTACATTTTAATATAGAAATAAATATGTAAATATTTTTACTTCTAGTTTGAATTTATCTTTTAATATTATATTTTAATATACTTAATTATGGATATACCTTACCGATGTAAGTAGGAGCGGAAGTGTTTGATTTTTAAAAACAATGTATGTATCTAAAACCGAATAATATTATCGAGGTGCTTAGTGTAGTTAGACATAAAAAGTTTCTCTAAGCATGCAAAATTAGGGGTGAGCGGTTCCGGGTACCGTAACTATTTTGAACTACCCGGGTCCTACCCAATAAACGATCAGTTCTTAAATTTACTACCCAAAATCTATTCATAGCAATCATTACCCGGAACCTACCCGGACCTGCGATTCCGAGTAGGTTCCGGGGTACCCTGTAAATTTTTTTATTGCTTATTCATTGTTCACCTAAAACAGGTTGATATATCCACAAGGCATAGTAATTTAAGCCTATTCTTATACTAAACTAAACTAAACTAAATCAGTTAAGGAATAAACACGTCAAATAAACAGGCTCATAGTTGCACAATTACATATAAGAAACTACTTCATGTTGTTCCAACTATCATATTCAACTACAATAGGCATAGATTCATCTAAAACAAGCTTATTAACACATAAACATACTGGACATCATACAATTTAGCTAGAAACTAACTAAATTAATAAGAATAATCAATGGGAATGGGGTTCTATTATAGAACCCACATACCCTAGAGATTAAGATTTCTAATCAGTGTGGGATGAGTAAAATAGGAGGGGGAAATCCCTCCAAAACGAACTCAACCAATCAGAATACATTATTCGAAATTGTAAAGAGACAATAATCATTAAGAGATCGCAGAAAAGGCGATGAAGAGGAGTAACCTCACCTTGGTGGGGTGGTGGTGGTTCTGCGGTGTGCGGGAGAGGGTTATTAATGCCCTTGCCCGTTTTAGATGAGCAAGACATGAAGCAAAGCATTGTACACTACAAAATTGCCATTCTCGGCGTTGATGGCGAAGAGAGAGATGAAAGTTAGGGTTTCGGTGTCAAATGAAAAGAGGGAATGGTTCTGGGGTGTTTACGCATGATAAGGAGATTTGGGTCGGGTCGTGGTCAGATTGGACCGGACCCGGCCGTATTTTAGAAGAAACAAAGAACCCATATTTGTTTTTAAATTAAAACAAAAGCAATAGGTTCCGTGTATCGGTTCCGGGTCCGGGTACCCTGTCTCTATTTGCCGGAACCGGAACCGGACCCGACATTGATCGGTTCCTAATTTTACTACCCGGAACCTACCCGTTAGTGTCGGTTCCGCTCGGGTATCTGGGTACCCTGTACCCGTGCTCACCCCTATGCAAAATGACCAAAAATCCTAATGACAATATGGATAGCAAAATATCCGGCAGTCATATTAATTGTCGTTTAATCAATTGATGAAAACATAAAGAACCAAATTTGAAGAGAAATAGAAGAACATTGTGATGTAAATTCCTGGGACATCAAACTGAATAGATGATAAACAATTCTAACCATAAAAGTTTTGTTTTATTAATTTGGTCAGCATAGAGCTAAGTTATGTAACAAATAGTAAAAGATGTCCAACAATTCAATCATAAAAGTTTTGTTTTTTTCTATTTGGCTTGAAAAGCTAAGTTATGATGCAAAAGTAATAGATATTCAACAATTCAACCATAAAACTTTTGTGTCATTTTATTTGATCAGCAATGCTAGCTACGCATAATGCTTTTTGTTTTCTTTGGTTGGGGCGGCTCTAGAGGCGTTGCCGCAGGCGCCATCACTGACATAAATTTCCCACACAACTCCCAAAGAAAAAGGAGCATGCAATTCAAAGGACATTCATACTTTGATTTGTAACTTAAGAGCAAATCAAAACTACGAGAAAAGCACGAAAAGTTTTGTAAAGGTAGAAAGTGTATTCAAATTAGACTATTGATGTGCCGTGTTTCTAGAAAGCATAGGCCACCCAAAGCTTTAACATGAAAAACATTTCAATCCAATTCATTCTTGAGGTTAGATGAATCCCCTTCCGCCCCTCTAGCTCTGCCCCTTTGTCAGTGACCTAACTCAACGAAGCATCCGAGGGCATGGAATGTCTAATATTTTGGTCATGTCTAACAAGAAGTTAACTAACAACACAACTTTTGTAGGCAAAGGTCATCCTTTCAATTTAATAAACAAATTCGCAGAAGCCTTAAGAATTGGTGAATGTTTTTCATATACCTCAGTTAAAGTTTTGAATACTATTTGATAGGCCAATGGGGTGGGTGGCCTGTCTTTGTAATATTTAGGTTGCATTTGGTAGAGTATCTCCTTCTTCCCTGAATTAGTATTTAAGCATTTCCTTTTTGGCTGTCAAACTTCAACAGTCACCAAATCAAGACAAACCATTTTGCTGGGCCTTTTCTGTATTAAAAAAGCACAACAAATAATCTAATTTGCAAAGCAAAAAACACAAGATCAACTACCAATCTAACCCGAAAAGTACTGCCAAGTATTCTTAGTGGGATTCATTTTGTTGAACAGCTTAGTGTTATATATACACAAGCACACATACCCTTGTTTGATCATCCATATTCCTTGGGCAAATAACCTATTTAACTGAATAACATAGCAGGTACCAGGTGGAATAGTCGAGTTACACATAAGAGTGAATGGTTTGTAGGTGACGGGTTATTTAAGCTGGAGAAGCAGGGCACATGCTGGATTACTCGAATTTCTATCCTCTGAGAATTTTGCATGTGCCCTCGCCCTCCAGCTTAAACACCAGCCAATAATGACACTCAAACCTTAACAGCGATGCAGGTAAGTCATCATTAATTTACTGTAGCAAGCAGTCTTTTTTAGATACATGAAATATCTATGAACATCAGCTGATTGGCCATTTTTAAGTGACCTTTAAATAGCTTTTTGATCTTGCATAATATTTATATAAATAGAATATGAAGAACACATCTTAAGAACTCTGGTCCATTTCCATGAAATTATTGGCTACGAGATCGGCTTTCCAAGAGCTGAAGCGGCAGAATCCACGTAAAGCAATAAACAAGTGTACAGTTTTTGCTTCAATCTATCAACTCTCTCGATCACGTTTACGTCTGAGCTTAAGGTACTCCTTACCTTATTCAGCCATTCATTTGCATTTAATCTGTGATAATGTGAAAGCTATTTCATTTTTTTACTCCATTTGGGTGGAACACTTGCTTTCGTTTTCTGTTCCCGTTTATTCTGCCAGAAGCCAACTTCAAGTGCTCCCTCCAAGAATTTGAGAAACCACGATTGTATTTCATATAACAGAAGCTCTATTAGTTCCTCGATGTCTTTCCAACCGTCTCCTTTTGCCTACTCTAGCTTTTCAGCCACAGAAAGTTCCATAAAAGGCTTCAAAGACTTGCTTGTAGTTCTACCACTCAAGAAACATGTCATCTTCCCTTCTTTCACCTTCTCTTGAAGAGATAATTTGGTCTCAAAACTGTCTGGCATTAGCTCTTTTGTTTTTGCACGGTGTTGTTCAATGAGATCGTTGAGCGTGAAAATTTTGGATAGAGATATATGGGGATTTTCTGGTGATGCTGACGTGCACAGTTCAGAAAACATTCTGGAGATCAGAGAAAAATGAAATGCAACAAAATAATAAATGCTTAATGGCTGAACCACAAATTTTGATTCCAAGATTGTACCTGAGGCAATGAAGAAGATTTGCTGCTTCCTTTGCTTCTTCTTGAGCTTCTGCTGCTACTAAAGAAGCTAATATTCCCCTTCTAAGTATCCCCTTATTATATGGACAAGAATGAGAACTATAAATTTACTTGATTTATTTTCCTCTCTAATTAGTCCTCCATTTCATTTCAACTATTCTTTTTCAACCTGCCTTAAAAGTCTGTCTATCCACATGGAGAATGGCAGCTTACTCGATGTAAGACCATTAGCTCATAATGATAAATTGGTGATTAATGGAGTCTCGATATCAACAAAAGAGTAGCATATTGGACAATTCAAGTGATATCCAAAGAAACAAATATACCTTCCCAGGCTTTGCTAGGTTGGTTGGTAGCGATGACCAGGGCATGTTCGCTTCTGAGGATTGACTATTTTCTCTGACATTTTCTTGTTTTCTTGAGAATCTTGGATTTTTCAAACGCTTATTTATGCCTGAGTTTATCGCATTTGCATCAGAGTGACTGCGGGAAGGAGTTGCAGACCGCGTCTGAAATCAACCAAGAAGAAACTTTTCTCAGCAATGTCAGAAGAGAATTGGGATTCAATAGAACTTGCCCTAGATATATTCAAGTCCAAGTCCATAAGGTTCTCCTTTTGAACCAGTGAGTGCCTTTTTAATGTGCTGGTGTTCAAAATAACATTTTGGAAAGTTTAGAAGACATGCAAACTGTTTCCAGAGAAGCATGCGTATAGCATATTTTTTGTTCTCCCTAAGCATATATTAGGGATTACAAGATGCGGGAAGCGAGGATGAGATGGTTAGAGCATGTTCAAGGGAGAGGAACGGAGGCCCCGGTGCGGAGGTGCGAGAGGGTGGCTTTAGACGGGTCCAGAAGAGGCAGGGGTAGGCCGAAAAGGTATTGGTGAGAAGTGATTAGGCAGGACATGCCACAGTTGCAACTTACCGAAGACATGACCCTAGATAGGAGGTTGTGGAGGACGTGGATTAGGGTAGAGGGTTAGGTAGTAGTACATGTCTCGTGTATCTTTCCATACTAGCAAGCGTAGTGTTATCCTGTGGGTTTCTGCCCTTCGATTTCCTGTTACTATTCACTATTTCTTGTACTCCGATTATCGTACTATTCTGATGCATTTACAGTTAAAATCTCTCCATTAATGCTTGCTATAGTATTTTGTCATGATCTTTGTATTTTACTTTATTGTACTTTACTTTACTTTCTTCAGACCTTATCCGACCTTTTTTTTCATGTTTTTTCTTGAGCCGAGGGTTTGTCGGAAACAACCTCTCTACGTCCCAAGTTAGAGGTAAGGTCCAGACCCCACTGTGTGGGATTACAATGGGTATGTTGTTGTTGTTGTTGTTGTTGTTGTTGTTGTTGTTATCTTCATTGGACCTTGGTAAACTTGACTATCACAAATTTGTAGCTAAGGTGTTATTGGCTGTTCTTGATTCGCCACACTTCCACTGTAGTGTCCGAGTAGATAATGTCACTTTCTCTCGAACCATAATACTATTATTTGATTAGATCACCAAATCTTTTATTTCTCTTCAGATTTCTTCAATGTTCAGCTCTACACACGTCTTTTTTCGGAACCATTATAAAAGTGTGGAACTCTGATAGGTAATACTTGGATATGGACTACTAGAGACTTAACAAATGAATAATCTGTGATGCAGAATTATACCTGACCTTTAAGCTCGCGTTGTTTCGCTTTCAGAGGTACGGACTTTTTACCAGCTCCGCTGCTCTCATTCTCAATGCCTTTCGCGCCAGTACTTTGATCAAGACCTCCAACTTTTGTGGTCGAGGTTAACACTCCTAGCAAGTAACTGGAAGCAACAACCATCTTTTGCTCTTTGATAACTAATATGTTCTTTGTGTTCTCTTTGTTCAAATCAGGCGATTCATTCAACTTTGAGACAGTCATATCTTCCTGATCATTTCAAACAGTGACCTCAGATGGCTCCAACATTTGCATTAATTCCTTCGGGTTACCTAAAACCGAATGCCGCCCTGGAAGTGGCCTCACCCCTACTAAAACTGGAATTGGAGTTCCAGGCTCCATTCTGTCAACATAAAAGAACTGGCCAAGTTGCAATTTGCCGTTCAATATGAGCTCATTCTCCTCTTTAGATAACGTAACATATGTTGAATGAGAAGAATCTGAGACTTTAATAAAGAAACCGTGGTTTGGCCATAGTTCTGATCCATTCAAGGCAGGGACAATGCTGATTACTTGCAAAACGATTGATCTATATTCCCCGCGAACTTTTTTATTGGAATTCGTACTCTGGAGAAGCTTAATCAGTACTCCTGGTACAAGGGCTGCCATTGTGTTTTGCTCCCAATTATGCTAAAACATAAGATAATGCATGTTAACTAAATAAAAATAAAAATAATCCGAAAACCATCAAGAAAATCCTATGGAAAATGAGATTCATTCATTAATCCTTACATATCTAATTACCAATTTATCAATTCTTAAGCATCTAATACTCACTCCGTTTTATTTTATATAAGTTGTATTTGACTGGCCACGGAGTTTAAGAAACAAAAAAAGATTTCAACACATACCAAAAGTATTTTACACCTCATGGTCAAAAACATGGAATTACATTTCTATGGCTAAGAGTGTGTCATTAAGGGCAAAGTGGAAAGTCCAAAGTAAAAGGGATCACAAATACAGAAAGTTTCAATTTTTTGGAACAGAAATTTTCCTTTTCTTCCAAGATTACTGAATATGCTATGGCTTTTTGCATCAATATAATGAAGTACAACTAATAAGGACAATATAATCAGGTTCAAGAAAATGCCAAGGCTTCTGTTTCTGCCCGAACTAAGCTAGCATATAGACCATCAAGATGGGAGGCCATGAGTTTGTCATGGCTTCCATATTCTGCTATTGCGCCTTCCTTCACAACAGCAATCACAGTGGCTTCTCTAATTGTAGAAAGCCGATGAGCTACCACAACTGTGGTAGCCCTCTTGGAAATCTTCCTGAGTGCATCTTGAACATGCTTCTCGGATTCTATGTCCAATGCACTGCTAGCTTCATCCAGTAGGAGCAACTTTGATTTCTTCAGTATGGCTCTTGCAATTGCTATCCTTTGTTTCTGGCCACCTGATAACTGAACGCCACTCTGACCGATCTGTGAAATAGTCATCAAGAATGCCAAACTCTACAGATTAGTCAAGTCATGCCACCTTATTAAAATAAAAAATAGGGTTAGTACATCGACAACCCCTTGAACTTGGCAATAAATTTCATTTAGACACTCGAACTGTGACTTGTTCCAATTGAGCACTTGAACACATGATAAATTATTCCTATTAGACAATTCTGGCTCAAATTAGAAAAGTGTCTACACGTGTTTTCAAGCTTCTATTAGGTAGATAAGTTAACCACTTAATATATGTCATCTCCTTTAATTATACGCATTAGCCTCAATATGCTGTAAAACCTCAATTCTGTTACAATTGTGGTTGATGTATATAATTAAAGAAGGTGACATATATGTATATGGTTAACTTAATTACCTAATAGACGCTTGAAAACATGCGCAATTTTTTTGCTAAAATTTGAATCGTAAGTGTCTAATAAGAACACTTTATCATGTGTTACATGTGCTCAATTGGAGTCGTAGTTAGACTGTCTAAATAAAATTCACTCACTGACAAGTTTAAGGGTATGTCGATGTATTAAACCTAAAAAATATATGTTGTAACTGAGAAGCTTACCTCTGTTTCATACCCTTGAGGAAGCCCACTGATAAATTTATGAATGTGAGCTTCCTTTGCTGCTTCTTCAATTTCAGCCCATGAAGCATTAGGCTTGCCAAATGCAATATTCTCTCTAATGGTGCCAGCGAACAGTGCTGGTTCTTGACTGACCAGGGCTGTCTGCCGTCTCAACCACTTCAAATTCAGCTCCCTCAGATCAACCCCTTCCATTAGTACTCTCCCTTGTGTTGGGTCGTAAAACCTCTGTATCATCCATATCACTGTTGACTTTCCCGATCCACTTGCTCCAACCAATGCTACCATTGTCCCACCTCTGATCTTAAGAGTAAAGTTTCTCAACACTATGACATCTGGCCTTGATGGATATGCAAATGTGACCATCTTAAACTCTATATCAAACGGCTTTGATATTTCAATTTTTTTTCCATTCAGACGGTCGTTACCTATTGAAGGCCTACGGCTAATGATAGCAAGAACAGCGGGTATTGCAGTTGAAGCCATAGAAGTATCTGGGGCAAGGCCAGCAAGTTGTCCAACAGCAAATGAACTCAGCACGAGTATTAGGAAAATCTTATATACATCGCCGAAATTGGTAAATCCTTGCTTTACCAAGTAAGCACCAAACCAAAGAGTAAGAGTATATGCTCCATACATTGCACCTTGAGAAAGGCCTAGTGCTAGACCAAGCATTTGTGACCTTCTGACCGATGTTCGCTTAGGCTCAGATAACGCTTGTTCAAATGATTTAACTATTTGCTCCTGAGTTGAGAACGTCGCCACGGTTCTTATATTTGACACAGCACCTGCAGCTATACTGCTAGCTTTAGCATAAGAGCTGTTGTCTAGTTTTCCTCCTACATTTATAATCAATGTGAGGTAACTTGCTCCTAGAGTAAATGGCGTTAGAGCCGTGGCCAAAAGAGCTAATCTCCATTCAAGTTTGAATGAGACACCAAGTCCAACAGCTGCTGAGCTCAGGCCCATTAGCAGAACAGAAAACCTATCACCAAGAACAGACCTGAAACTGACACAATCGACAGAAAGCCTCGACACTAGAACTCCAGTCGAATTCTCGTCCAGATCAAACCAACCAGGTTCTTGTTTGAGTATAGATTTAAACAAGAAACTTCTAACTCTCATGGTAAGCCTGGTACCAGCCCAACCACAGAACCCTTGCTGGCCTACCATAGCGAATATACACCCAAATCCAAGACCAACTAGTATTAAGCAGAGGTATCCAACATCCCTTTTCAATTTTGACATGTCTGTATAAAAGTATACTTTAAGTGCTTGCCCTAGAACTAAGGGATAGAGGGAGAGAATTGCACCTGCAAACATACCCATGATTAGCCCTACTAATATCATTATCAGCTCCGGTCGCTGCAGTTTCCATAATTCTGAAAAACGATAGCTCTTCATCTTTGCTTGCTCTTCCTCTTTGCTTCCTTCTTGCATAGACTCTAGGTACTTTGATTTTGAGATTTCATATACACTTTTTACTCTTGACACATCATAATTTGATTCCATTTCCTTCGGAACATCTCCCTTGTTTGATATAGTTTTTGGGACTGCTTCTGAAGCAAGCTTGATGAGGCCAAAATATACCCCAGTTTTTTCCATTAGCTGATCATGGTTACCTGTCTCAACAACTGAACCGTGATCAAGAACGACTATAGTTTGAGCCTTTCTTACTGTTGCTAACCTATGAGCAATCACTAACGTGGTTCTGCCCTTGGAGATCTTATCAATGGCCCGTTGTACAATGGCCTCAGACTCGGGGTCTAAGGCACTTGTTGGCTCATCTAAGAGAAGGATTTTTGGGTCTTTAACCATTGCTCGAGCAAGAGCAATCCGCTGTTTTTGTCCTCCTGAGAGTTGGGTTCCTCGGTCTCCAACCTGTACAGGTAAGTTTATAAATACCACTTTAATGTAATAAATTATGGTTATCTTGTTAGATAGTTATGCCAGGTTGAATATGTTACTGATAATGCATATACTGCACCTGTGTATCATAGCCTTCTGGAAGTCTTGAGATAAAGCTGTGAGCATTTGCTGCAACACAAGCAGCCATGGCCTCTTTCTTGGTAGCATTTTCTTTTCCCATCAACACATTTTCAAGTATGCTTGTCCCAAATAGTACTGGTTCTTGACCAACCATACCTATCTGAGTCCTCAGCCACTTCACTTGCAACGTTCTTATATCATGACCATCCAAGGTAATAAAACCTGCCAGATATTTGTAATTTGTTTTATCCACAATGTTCATCCGCAGTTATAGTTGCTATATAAGAAAGAGTCATATGCTTACCCTGAACAGGATCATAAAATCTTTCTATAAGAGCAAAAATTGTTGACTTTCCACCTCCACTGATGCCCACTAGTGCTAATGTCCTAGAAGCTGGAACAACTAAGTTAAGAGACTGGAGAATCTGGACAGTTGGACGAGCCGGATATGCAAAGGTAACAGACTTAAATTCAATCTTCCCTCTTATAGTTGACAATCTCCTTCCCTCTGGACTGTAAGGATCTATATCTGGCACCCTATCTATAACTTCAAATACCCTGGTAGCTGCAACAGTTCCTTGTGCAAACTGAGCAAAATAAGATAGGGATAGAGCCAAGCCCCTACACAAATAGACAAATGTTTTACTTAATCCATAGTAGATATGTTGCCAACGGGAAAAATTTAGTACTACCTGCGTCCCAATTAGTATGACACTTTCCATTTTAGTCAGTCCTAAAAAGAATTACATCTTTCTATATTTACTAACAATTTAATTTTAAACTTCAAAGTCCTAATTTTCTTATTAAACTCCGTGCCCAGTCAAACATCTTCACATATATAGAAACGGGGGGAGTAGTTCTGTTTATGTCAACTGCTAAATTATCACTATGATTTCCCATAATGGGATAATTGTCAATAAGCCGAATTCTTGATGAGACTGTTAGATGTTTGCTTCCTTGAAAGTTTGAGACTTTAATGGTCCTCAAGTTTCATTTATTAATTTAAGTTGATTAGCTAATTAAATCTTCTTCTGGTAGATGGCTGATAGAGTGAAAAATGACAGATTATTTACCTGCCCCCTACATTAACACCAAAGAAACAAGCAATGGCTTCACCACCTGAAAGCTCTCCTTTTGCTACAAGGATTGAACCATACCAGAAAGCCAATGCCCATGTCGCATAAGTAACTAAGTATATAACTCCAATTCCTGCTCCTTTAGCAAATCCAACCCTTGCCCCCAAACGGCCCGAATTCTCCAGAGATTCCACATATTTTTCATCTAAATAATCCTCTGCTACAAAAGCAGTTACAGTCCGAATTGAACTCATTGCTTGCTCTGCAATGCTGCCAGCTTTTCTATAAGATTCCTTTACAAAAGAACAACAAAACTCAGTATGCAATTTAGACTGAACTAAGTGAAAAAATATTAATGTATACTTTGTGGAACTATTTGACTAGGAACAACATTTTGATGCATTTATTACAGAAATAATAGTGGAAGAGAGTATATCAAAATAACAAGGAAATACTCCCTCCACCCCAATTTATGTGAAGGTGTTTGACTAGGCAAGGCATACGGAATACTTTTAAAACTTGTTGAGTCATTAATATTTGTGTGGATATAAATCTTCTTAAGGGCAAAATGGAAAGTTTAGAGTCAAATTACTTCTTAATATGAAAATGTGTCATTCTTTTTTGGACTAACTAAAAAGGAAAGAATGTCACATAAATTAGGACGGAGGGAGTAGTTAATTTGATGGATAAAATGTCACATCAATGTTTATAGCTGATTCTGGAAACTTGTAAAGGTTTTATTGTATAAACTTTAATAGCATGCTCATATAAATTGGGACAGAAGGAAATCTGCTGAGTTGCATCGCATGTCTCTTAAGTCTTACCTCTTCTTTCAGTGTGAGGCCAACATAGATGGCTTTATAAGCAAGGCCACAGAACATAGACAGTGGTGTGACTGCAAAAACCGCCAGGGAAACCTTCCATGATCTTCTAAAACCAACTGCGTAGCCATTGATGAAAGTGAAGATGTGGTGAACAAAATGTGCCATCTGCATGACGAACAAAATTACATATATAGGATCACAGAAGATGTTGTGTGCATAATGCTGATATCGCTAGTTTGAGAAAAGGACATTAAACTGAATATGATATCGGACCAAATTATAAAAAGTGAAAAATTATCAATGAGTAATGGGCAAAAAATGTACTTTTTCTCCCATGACTTCTTGTATTTGTGCAACGTCACTTGAAATTCCGTGCATAATTTCACCCGTATTCAGTTCTGTGTCAAAAAATCCAATGTCCTGTCGCAAAACAGCTCTTAGGTACTTCGTTCTTATTCTGTGAGCTGATCTTTCTCCCACTAATCTCCAGCAAGTTGTCTCTGGCATAATAAGATGATTAAAGTGCCAACTGTGATTACTCTCCTTCGAACTCTATAATCCAGAATAAGATAAAAATAAAAATGTCTAAATTACCTAAGTATGCTCCAACCACGACTACTGCTGTTAGTCCAGTCATAAGCACACACACCTGGAGGTTGTATCAACTGTTTTATAAGATCTCATTGAGATTCAGAATTTCAATTTATAGGCCAATAATAGTCTATCTGGCTAAGCTTATTTTAGAGACTTGAGGTGTTTGGCCAAGTTTTTAGGGGAAAATAAGTGGTTTTGAGTAGACGCAGAAGCTGATTTTCAAAAGCTAAATAAAGCAACTTCCCCAAGAAGCACTTACAGAACCTTGGCCAAGCATAAATTACTGTTCTAATACTGCAAAAGTATTTTTCAAATTGATTAGCCAAACACAAACTACTACTCTCCAAAAGTAATTTTTTGAAAAGCACTTCTGATAAAAACATTTTTCAAAATAAGAAAATTTTGGAAGCTTAGCCAAACATGTTATAAGTCTACTTAGGAATAATAGTATTCATGATTTTTTCTCCTTTTACTGCTAGCAGGATGGAAGGGTAAGGGGTTATTAACTTGGAGATTTCGGAGCATAGGATAAAATTCTAAAAGTATATATTACCATTCCCACATCCTTCATCATCTGGTCTTTGTCTTTATCCAGGGCAATTTTGTTTACAAAATTACCAAAAAGATAGGAATACCAAGGAAGTGATCCTCCATTTATTAGAGCCCCAATACAACCCAACAACAGTAGTACTATATCCATCTTGGTTGAGTATTTGAACAAGCTTAGCAACCCAACTTGCCTAGGAGCTTCTCTGTCATCTTCTTCATCATTTTCTTCATCGTGTATTGCAGGATTCTTGTCAATATCATTGTACAAATCATTTCCATACTGCTGGAGATTTGATTGTCGAGAATATTGAACATGGTGGCTATGTTCCTCGTAAACATGATCAACACATTTCACGTCACAATCAGAGGTATCATTTTTGAAGCTATGTCCCATCTGATTGACGTGTCCATGATGACCTCTAACGGTGCCATGATTATGAGAATTTGACCTGCAACGTAGTTTAGCATGATTAGTGTAATCTGTGTACAAGCATTTGATTCTGAAATCATCTTGAGCAATTATGTTTGTTGAAAACCTAATATAATCAAGTAACTAAAAGTGTGTTCTTTCTCGCATTTAGCTCATCTGAAAAAAAGTCAGGCTCGGATAATTAAGTATGTTATATGTAATTAACACTACAAAAAAATTGGAATTAGGTACGAACTTTGTCGCTAATCCGTCGCTAAATTGCTTGTAGCTAGCAGAATTCTTTGCTAATCTGTCGTTAATCAATCGCTAAATAGGATTAGCGGTAGATTTTGCTATAGCTACAAAAGTTGTCCGTCACTAATTCCTGTCTTTTTGTGTTCTCTCTAACAATTTTAGCTTTTAGATGATATGGATTTGTGTCTGACCCGTCAATCTGGAATTGTCTTTCAACATCTTCTATTCTGTCAAAATCTATCGACTGGAGCTCGTCTTTCACAGCCAAAGGACCACTTTTTCCAGCACTAGTCCCTTCCGTAATAGTTGTCAATCTTGAAGATTTACGGGGCTTTCCCTTATATTCACGAGAGACATGACTCCTTGAGGCATAAGAATTCTCATTAGCCTTGGAATCAAAACTTTGAAGCTCAAGCCTTCCAGACGGCTGGAGGCCAGAATAAGAATGATCAGAAGATGGATTAATGAAGCTGTGGAATACACCATTAGTCGCCCGTGATAAGTAATAATCATTAGCTGATCTCCTGAAAATCCTACTTCCATTTGCTGCTGAAGTGAAAGAAGCATCAGTTGCTGTCCATGGACTTAGTGCTGCACTAAGGTCTCGGTTATCACGCCACCCTGTTGGCTCAAACTGCCAAGAGAGCTCCCCTTGCCATGACCTATCACAGAGGCGAACCAGGAATCTTTACAGAAGGACTCAAAAAAAATACAAAAACACCACACATTATTCCAACCCTATAACTTAACATGACTTTTGGGTCACACATATGTCAGAATGTCAGTGTAAATACACCATCATGTCATCTTTACTTGTTGTAGTAAGTAACATATCTTATTTTCAAGATTTTAAGAAAGTTTACATGTAGATATCTTTTGGACAACCTGATAGTGCAAAAGATTGTTTACATTGATAGTGCATAAAACTTAAAACTCATATATATATATATATATATATAGTAAAAACTTTGCTTTTAGCCTATTTGCATTGTCTAACTTACTGTCGTAGGGGATTCAATTGAACTTCTTACAATACACTTAGCTACGTACACGACTGACCTGTCATCATCGGAGGCAAAAGGACTAGCAGGTGTGTGGTTGCGCGCACGACTAGACATTGACATTGAAAATGATGTGGAGGGTTGCTGTGACACTACAGGTGTAGTATGGCGTCTCTGCCTCGTGGTGGAAGACGAAAACTCAGAATGAGCCATTTGGAATATTGTTGTTGATGATGAAGAATTCTTTTTTTTTTTGTGGCTCTGTTCAAGTTATAGTATGGTAGACATAACAAATATGAACATAAAATGGCATATTTTACAGCTCTATTAGCAGTTATTCCTAGGATGAATATGCTTTGAACAACAATATGCCTCTGATCAATCCGCCTTATTAATGATGCCTTCTGGCTCTCCAAGACCAAACAGCAAGTGGTTAATGCCTTTGTGTTTGTCAAATTTTGTGAAGTTTAGTGACTCAGGACAATATTATGATTGACCAATCGTTATTTTCTATAAATAAAGCTGATGACTATTAACTGCTCTCATAATCTATATAGAGAAAATTTGGTAGGCCGGCTTTTAATTTATAGGATATGTTGACCAGCCGGCCTTGAGAATGAATTGTACTCTCGACAATGGGCAGATGCTTGTAGAACATAGTTGGTGAGGCAATGGCGAAGCGAGAAATTTGGCGAAAGGTGTTTAAATAATATTATATATATATAAAGTAATTTTTGATATAAAATAATAGAACTAGAACTAGAATATTGTGGAGAAAGAAAGAAGAGATGAGAGCTCTTTTATTTCTCTTGAAGAATGAAAATACAATGAAGGGATATCTCTAGAAAGTTGTAGTTGGTAGATAGTTGGTGAACAAATCAACCATATTATCACTTGAACGAATCCATCTGTTGCACATTGATATCATCATTCTTGTTGAGATCGTGTGTGAAGAACAACTTTGGTGAAATATGTTTTGTTCTCTCTCTTTCATGAATAATCCCTTTAGTTGGGTCATGTATGTTGTTGCATCTTCAATCTTTGGATAGAGTTGCATCGCCATATAATATTGTTGAAATCACTCCGAGTGCACTCATGACTTGCTTTATAAATAGATGTTGTCTTTATGGCACTTCAGGGTCAAAGAGTTCTTCAAGTTTCTCATTTCAACTTCTTTCAACAGATAATTTATTGCCTTTGGAAACTCTTCAAGAGTTCGAATAATATTCAAGTAATCAATTTACACTCACAAAGACGTAAAAATTGTTAGATGAAAATATCTGGTTCCTGACCGACCTATCGTGAGGGGAGAATTTATCATAAATTTATTGGTATGAAGCATACAAGTGTTGTTGTATGCAATATATCATATTTCATATCAACACATGAAATTGTGTTCTCATTAGCAATAGTTTAGCTATTTATCGGAGGCATTCAACGCTAAACCAACTTTGATGAGTTATTTTGATTACATAATCTGAAAATTGTGCTCTTAACTCAATTATTTTGAGCAAGTAACTTTGCATATGTCAAACTGCGGGTTGACAATAAACGCACATGTGACCGTCTTATCGATGCATCTATTTAAAACATCACATAATAGGTGAACAGGCTCATATTCACCTTTTATATTTTTTCAGAATTTAGGGAATTCAATCCCATTATTAACTAGTATAATAAACTTATCATAAGAACAAACAACAAAAATAAATTCTTAAAGAAAAACTTCTAGTTCTTCAATATATGTTGAACACTCAATCGGCACATCATATTTGAATCGGAATGGAAAAATTGATCATGCCAACTTATAAAATTGTTTATGCTAGTAAACTAAAAATTTACATGATATGCGCTATTTGTTTTAGTAAACCACGGATTTACTATGACATAAATTTCATATTGATATAAACTTCTGGTTTATCGTGACATGTGATTCATCAAGCATGTATTTGTAGTACAATTTGAAGAATAAGGCCAGGAACATTTAACATACATATTTCTTACCACTGTGATTTTAAAGATATTTAATTCCCCCATCGTTTCTAGCTTCAATATAATAGTTACTTACTTTAATAAACTTCGGGTTTACTACAACTTATGTTTCGAGCATAACAACTTCGAATATTACAATCTAGAACGAATTACATCGTAGTATATAAGCCATGATCTTCTAGATAAATAGTTATCTTTTATGGAGCCCTTAATTGATTTTGTACTATCAAATATTACTTAGATATTGCTGGTATCAAGAAAATAGTAATCACATGGACATTTAAAGATAATTTTAAATTCATAAATAACGAAAAGTAAACATTAAGTTCTAAATTTCAGCATTTCAATATCTCCTGAGGTTAGCCATTAACATCTGAATATTTCATATCAAAGCAATAACCACATCTTTCAGAAAAAGATACATTAATGTTTATTTCCTTTGGAAAAATCATAACAACAAACCATAATGTATCAATGTGGTTATAGTAGAAAATATTCTACTCTGCTTCCTTTTGTCGGACATCCATTGCAAGTGCATATCCCACTTTTGCACAGCAGGGTTATGAAAATTCATGAGAAGTAGAATGATATTTAATAAACTTACTCACGATGTTTCTACGTCCGACGGGTATGTGTTTCAATGACTTTTATACCACATGTATTTCATTTATACCACATGTATTTCATTTGTTATTTTATCTCTCCATGAGGTAGATTGTGGTATATTTTCATTTTTTTCAGGGAATGAAACCTGATTATATGAATGTGCTTGATATACAACGTTCATCTATTGCTTATTATTTTGCTCGAGCACAAGAATACATTGCTTCTGAATATTTATCAAATAGTTTATCAATTCTTTCTACTTCAGGAGTAAAGTTTCAGAATGTTACTAATTCAGGAGTAAAGTTTAAAGTTTTACCACTTCGGGAATAAAGTTTAAAATTTTACCACTTCAGGAGTAAAGTTCAAAGATTTGCCACTTCGGAAGTAAATTTAAAGATTTATCACTTCGAGAGTAAATTTTAAAATATTTACTAATTCAGCAGTAAATTTCAGAGTTCTACTACTTCGAGAGTAGAATTCAGAGTCTTACTACTTTTACAGTATAATTCAGAGTTTATGACTTCTGTAGTAGAATTCAGAGTCTTACTACTTCGGGAGTAGAGCTCAAAGTTATACTACTTCCTGAGTAGAGTTCTCCTACTTCGGGAATAGAATTTAAAATTTGCTACTTCGGGAGCAAATTTCTGGGTTTACTAATTCGGAAGTAAAGCATAGAATATTCAGAATAATTTTTCTCAATTATTTTACCTCTTCTGGAGATGAGTTGTGATATTTTCACAACCAAATGCACGTTCATCTTTATAGGTTTTACTATATAATGTCACATTCACTTCAGGGAATGGATCTGTATTTGTAACATTTATCAAAATTATCATTCTTCAGGAATTGAACACAATCATCTTAGCATATCAAATCGTGATAGTTTAGAACCTCTTTTAAGATATTGTTACTTCAAGAGCAAAGCGAGGTATACACGATATAGAAATTTTTTCTCTAATATGTCTTTTATAATTATCGTAATAAACTTGTAAACATATTGTTAGTTCGGGTGATTAACAAAGACATGCGATATAATTCCACTTCTTATTGTTGTATATTAAGACATATACATAGCACGTAACCAACAAAATAATGGAAAAAGAATTAAATCAAAAGTAAGCAAAGGCTCAAATTACTTACCTATATTGGTCACTTTATCTTTTGCCATTTAATATAACTTACTAGAGCTACAGATCTCATGAGGACGAATAACTTATTCTTCCTCTCAATTTTTAGCAAGGTACGTGTGGCACCATAAATCTCTCAATATAATATTTATTACAGGTTATCTCATTTTCTTCATGGAACAGAACATGATTTTGAATAGCCATAAATTCAAGCTTTGATAAATTTGATATAATAAAAGTTTATCTTAGAAAATAGTTGAATTAGAAATAAGAGAAACTATTATCAAAATTTGATGAGATGGAACATGCTCGGGGGTACTGATATCCTATCTCAAAACAAAGAGCTGTAGTAGTGTTACTATATTATGTTTGACCATACATTATAGCATAATCGTTACACGATAATCTAATTCAATTTCAGAGAGGAAACAAGCTTAAGTAATCAATATTACTAACATACTTTATTCTACACAGAAGATGTCCAAATAGGTATAGAACGTGATGATAAATTCTTTGAAGGCAGTAACGACCAGTAATGAAGCAAGAGTAGAGTTGGTCAATTTTACAACTTATAATCAAGTTAGCATAAATGTTCATGTAAATAAAATCCAATAGGACCAGATGATGTACGAATATGCTTATAAGTCAAACACAAGGAACTAATGCAAATGAACCATTGATATGCTTTGCAAAACAACAGCTCGTACCACGAATTAAACGAGATGAAATATGTGGCTTATATATCCATCGGTTAGAGATTCGTGTTGATAACGTGATATAAAATAATAGAATTAGAACAAAAATATTGTGGAGAAAGAGAGAAGAAAAAGAGAAGAGAGTTGTATTATTTCTCTTGAAAAATGAAAATAGAATAAAGGGAACATCTCTATTTATATTAAAAAAAAATGACTTGATCCCAAGGTTATTAACCCTATCTTTCCTTGTAAAGATAGATATTCACAATAATAAATAATATTTATAACAATTTAATTTATGTACACACTTTCCAATGAAGGGTATCCTACGTCACTGAAAGAAGGCCAAATGTGAATTTTGGGTTTTAAATTTATGAGTTTAAGATTCTTATGTTCATTATTAATATGAGTACAGAAGTCAGAACTTAATGTATATACTACTTTTCTTGATTTTCACACATATGCTTCTGCATGCACATAGGGATCGCCCCTGCTGAAGGGACACTCACTGTCTTTTTGCTCGAGGTATATATATAGATGAACTTTTAGAAGAAATATATATAGGAAAATACAAAATCATATCAGCTTACCATATTTAAGTGATACAATGAGATGATCATAACTAAGTAATAGAAGTCTATGTGACAACGGTTGAGTTGTGGAACCTAATTCACCGCCGACACTATGAAGATGCTACGCAAAGTGTGAAACGCTGATAAATAGACTAGGGCGCCGTTTTTCTTTCTTTGAGGTCAAGCAAGAGATAAAGAGAGAATTGTAAACACAAACTCCCTATTTGATTATAGTAAAATCTCTAGCGGAAAAGTGGACGTAGCTCTCGCATTGAGGGTGAACCACTATAAATCTGTGTGTGTTATTTGTTCTTCGCTTATTTACTGCTTTCTGATTAGGTAGGATTTGGGAGTCAAATCCTAACAACTGGTATCAAGAGCGACAGATTGTGTTGCGATTCAGAAAACGATGGGAGGCGAAGATGGTTCGGCGCACGACATCGGGAAATTCTATGGTACATATTATGCATTTTGGAGAATGCAGATTGAAGATTATTTGTACGGCAGAAAACTTCATCAACCGTTGAGTCCGAAGCCAGAGGAGATGAATGATGCAGAGTGGAATCTCATTGACAGACAGGTTCTGGGAGTCATTCTATTGACGTTGTCGAAGAACGTTGCTTACAACGTGGCTAAGGAGAAGACTACCGTTGGCATGATGAAGGTTATGTCCGACATATATGAGAAACATTCGTCAAACAATAAGGTATTTCTCATGAAGAAACTCTTTCATCTAAAGACGGAGGATGGTGCTCTTGTTGCAACGCACGTGAATGAATTCAACACGAGTATCAATCAATTATCATCTATTGCAATCGAGTTTGACAATGAAGTGCAAGCCCTAATTTTACTGGCGTCTTTACCGAACAACTGGGAGCCGATGAGAGCAGCGGTTAGTAATTATGTTGCCAGTGATAAACTGAAATTCAACGATGTTAGAGATTGTATCCTTGCTGAGGAGGTTCGCATGATAGATTCTGGTGAGGCATCGACGAGTTCTGCTTTGAATGTTGAGAACAGAGGCAGAAATTATGATAGAAACTACAACCGAAATAAGAGCAAGTCGGAGTCAAGGAATGGCAGGAGTCAATCCAGATCCGGGTGAACACTTACGTGTTGGAACTGTGGGAAAACATGTCACATCAAGAGAAATTGCATGGCACCGAAGAAGGAGGACAATAAGGGGGTGGAATCAATGATGCCACTGAAGACATTGGTGATGCGATGTTGTTTTCTATTGACAGCCAATCGACTCTTGGGTGCTTGACTCAAGAGCGTCTTTCCACACTACCCCACATCGTGATATAATGATGAATTACATTGCTAGGTATCTCGAGAAAGTCTATTTGGCATATAGTAAGCCTTTAGACGTTATTGGTATTGGAGATATTAATTTGAAGATGTCAAATGAAAACGTGTGGAAGATCACAAAGGTCATACATGTGCCGGATTTGAAACGTAATATGAACTCAGTGGGTCAGCTTGATGATGAGGGACATGGTCTTAACTTTGGTAATGGGTCCTGAAAGGTAACGAATTGTGCTATGGTGGTTGGTTGAGGTAAGAAAACTGGTACTCTTTTTATGACGACGAGCTGTCGTGATACAATTGTTGTTGTTGACAACACCAAGAAGACAGAGCTGTGGCATTGCAGGCTGGGGCATATGAGCGAGAAATGGATTAAGCTTCTGGTGACTAACGACATGATTCTGGAGCTGAAGTCGGTGGATCATCATATGTGTGAGAGTTGCATTCTCGAAAAATAGAAGCGAGTAAGTTTTTCAAGTGCAAGTAGAGAATTGAAAGCTGAGAAGCTTGAATTGGTGCACACTGACGTGTGGGAACCTGCTATTGTCCCCTCACTCGGAGGATCACATTACTACATGACCTTCATCGATGATTCAACCAGGAAGCTATGGGTTTATTTTATGAAAAATAAATCCGACGTCTTCACTATCTTCAAAAGGTGGAAAGTCATAGTCGAGAATAAGACAAACCTCAAGTTGAGGAGCCTGAGGTCTGACAACGGTGGAGAATACATTGATGGTGACTTCAAACGGTATTATGCTGATAATGGGATCAAGATGGTGAAGACTATTCCTGGAACGCCACAACAAATGGAGTAGCGAAAATGATGAATCGAACATTAAACGAGCGTGCACGGAGCATGAGAATACACGCTGGACTGCCCAAAATATTCTAGGCAGATGCAATCAAGAGATTTGAAGACTCCTACATGATACTGCTCATTTATGTTGACGGCGTGTTGATTGTAGGAGCAGACCTACATGAGATTGATAGGTTGAAGAAGAAGTTGTCAGAAGAATTTACAATGAAGGATCTGGGAGCCCCAAAGCAAATCCTTGGGATGAGAATCATCATAAGTAAGGAGGGCCTCAAGCTCTCACAAGAAGAATATGTGAAGAAGGTTCTTAAGAGGTTCAACGTAGATGATGCCAAGCTAGTCAGTACTCCCTTGGCTAGACACTTTCGTTTGTCAAGATCAGTCGCATGTGATCGAGGACGAGAAGGAGCATATGGACAAGGTACCTTATGTCTCTGCTATTGGCAGTCTTATGTACGTGATGGTATGTACGAGGCCAGACATTGCACATGCAGTGGGAGTTGTTAGCAGGTTTATTAGCAATTCGGGAAAGCAACATTGGGAGGCTGTGAAGTGGATTTTCAGGTATCTGAAGGTCAGCTCAAGTTCAGTTTTGTGATTCCGAAAGTCAGAGACATGATTGCAGGGATATGTTGATAATAGTGGTGATGTTAATAGCAAAAATAGCACATCCGGGTATTTTACACCTTCGGATGTACTGCGATTTGCTGGGTTTCAAAGTTGCAGAAGATAGTAGCTCTCTCTAGTTGTGAGGCTGAGTACGTTGCCGTGACGGAGGCCACGAAGGAGATGATGTGGCTATAATATTTTCTGCGGGAATTGGATCAGGACCACGAGGGGAGTGTGTTATACTGTGATAGCCATAGTGTCATTCATTTAGCAAAGAACCCGGTCTACCATGCTCTCACGAAGCACATACAACTCCTGTACCATTTCATCAGATCAGCTTTGGAAGGTAGAGTATTAGTGCTTGAGAAATCCTAGGAAGACAGAATCCAACAGACATGCTGACGAAGGTCGTGTCGAATGATAACTTCAGTTTGGACTTCTTGGATGAGGATCGGAGTCGCCGCTGCAGATGGACACAGATGATTGAAATTAGTCTCCAAGTGGGAGATTGTTGATTTGTGGAGCCTAATTCACCGCTGACACTATGAAGATCCTACGCAGAGTGTGGAACGCTGATCGACCTCAAATTTTTTATAATGTAATGTTATTTAGTGGAGGGTATTTTGGGAATTTTAGGCTTGTATTATGTTCGCCCTAGTTTTTGCTATATATAGACTAGAGCGCCGTTTTTCTTTCTTTGAGGTCGAACAAGAGAGAAAGAGAGAATTTTAAACTCAAACTCCCTATTTGATTATAGTAAAATCTGCAGCGGCAAAGTGGACGTAGCTCTCGCATTGAGGGTGAACCACTATAAATCCGTGTGTGTTATTTGTGTTGGATATGTAAAGCAGTACGGAAAGTAAATAAATATTACAAGTGTTCGAAAGGATAAACAAACAAGCCAATGTTCATAATTGCCGCAAGTTTGTTGAGTCTTGAATCTTGATAACCTGAAATCAAGAAACACTAAATCTGGATTGTTACAACTGTGGCTGAGTCGAGAGATGGCTCTTTGTCTTTAAGACAAGATTGCCCCGTATATATATTTTTACAATAACGGGCAATAGTCCCCCAAGATAAAACAGTAACTAATCAACACTACAAAGCAAATAGGTTGATTCTGACGAAGAAAACAAACACGAAACGACTTGCTGAAGAATGGAAAAGGAAGGAAGAGTTTTCTGTTTGTCCACACGTTTCTGCTCACGTTTTTTGATAGAATTTCAGTTGTGCTCTCTTCTGTTTTTCTGTGTGTATTATATTGTAGTATCTGCAATTGAGCCAAAAGGTTCCAATATATAGCATAAGGGGAGGGACTCTTCAACTGCAAGTAATGGCAGTTTATGGCCATTAGTGAGGGAGTTAATCAGTCAAGTAATGATTGATTTAATGTGCAACATAAAGGAGCTGCTACGGAGGAGTTAAGGTGCAGTTTAATGCTCCAAAAATCAAACTTTCTGCCTTCCGTCGTTTCCAATTTCAGAACTGTAAATATTAAGCAATTTGAGGTCCAAAGAGATAATATCAGAAGAAGCCCAAGTCCCAAGACCCATGACCCGAGCCCGGACCGGCGGGCGGTGGCGGCGCGCATGTGGACTTAGCCTTGAACCCCAAGCACAGGTCCTCCCTCCTTCAAACACATGGGTTACCCCTTGGGGTCCCAAACCCTTAGCCAATTTTGAAACTTATAAAGAGAACAATTCTTCTTTTTTCCACCGATGTGGTAGATTTGTCCCACACCATATTTCCATGTCTCGAACACCTTACTTCGTGGACCAATATCTCTTTCATTTCTCAATGAAATTTAATGATCTTTGGCCCTACGGTCATCTACTCACTTAGTAGATTATGCACGTGTGAAGAGACAAAGCCTCCAACATACGAAACCCTAGTGTTTAAGTCATTAAATACGGGTGGACGCACCTCCCCACCAAAGGCAAATTTCCAACAATTTGTTCTTCGCTTTTTTACTGCTTTCTGAGTAGTTATGATTTGGGACTCAAATCCTAACACCAACATATTTCATACATCTATTAATTTGAAGTAAACATCAAGTAAGTCAGATTCCACCACTTTGCCAAAAATGAGTAGTGGAATTATTTGTGTTTGACAATCTGTGATTGTTGCATAGTCGTTTTGGTAAAAGTAATATCTAACTCCGGAAAATTAACGATTTTTATTTGTTCTTTATTCATCTTTTATTTGTTTACCCCTTGTTCTTATCTCTATCTTGTCCTTTGAAGTGCCATTCCCTATAATGCCATTTGAAAGAAGACGTTTCTCTTCTTGTAAATCTTCTTTAAAGTGCCATTAACTAATTGTAGTCATGCAAGAAGTCAATCAAACAATAAACAAATTGCATTCCGACAAGGAAACAACAACTCAGTGGAATATCACAAAACAAGGTCGGAAGAGGGTAGAGTGTACGTGTCATGTCTTTTCGACAAATCAAACATAATGTATCCAAATGGCTCAAGGAGATATCTCCTACACATTTTGAATGGACTTTTTTTGTTAGTTCGCTATCTTATTCAAAGACCCATATTCAGTCATTCCGGAAAATAAGATAATCTTTTTATATATTTCCTTTTTCTTTCTCTTAGTCATTTGGTATTTGAAATTGATTAATTTTTTAATTGGAGTCTGCCATCGTATAAGCCTACAAGATCTATTGAAAGGTTCTTTATTTCCAATGTTCAAATTTCCAAACATATCGTGCTTTGATTATTTGATCGGAAACATGTTACCTCCCATCAATACAAATACCGAGTAATTCTCAGTACTAAAGCTTTGGCCGGTGGGAAGAAATCATTATTTTTTGTCTTGATGTAAACAAATTTGTAAATATTTTTTTTGGGCCCGTGCATACACATTGATCCATTTCACTTAAAACTATTGCAATTTGTAGTTGCATAAATCAGAGGATTTCATAATTGTTTCCATTAACAAAGTTTTGACATCAATCGTCCGTTAGACTTAAAATAACACTAGTGTTTTCAGCTATTAATAGGAGTTTGATGCGAATAAATCCAACTGAGGCCGTAAGCTTTAGTCATTTTCAGCCTTAATGATATATCCAAGTCTCGAGTTGAGAATCAACATATCTGAAGTTCAAGATCTAAATGTAAATATACTGTCAATAAGTTTTTTTTCTTTTCAAAATTAGGTACGTAATTGCAGCCTTGCTGACTAAATTGTACTGTACATAGAAATTATAAAATCACAAGAAAACAACAGTTAATCATTCAACAACACCCTTCAATAACTACAAAGCGATGCTTTAGAAGTAGCTCTTATTAATTTATGCGACAAGGATTCAGGAAATTTTCACTGAAATTGACCTGCCGGTACAATTTCTATGCAAATTTGGACAGCATGTTGTACTTAGTATGAAGACAAACATAACTTTAAGGTATTCATTCCTATCAACTCTATGCAAATTCGGACAATTGATAGACTTGGATGAAGCCAAACATAATTTTAAGATATTCCCTCAACTTCTATGCAGATTTACACAGCATGCTCTTCTTAGTATGAAAAACAAAGATAATTTCGTGTCTGCCATAGTAGAATATCCGAAGGGGCTAGCCGCTACGCAACAACGTAGGGTCAAATCCATCATAGTTGTATCTACAAGTGTAAAAGGTAGCATAAACAAATAGTTCCAACCTTCTAAACTGTCAGTATTTGATTGAACAAAATTTAACTAATGATATTTACCAAAAAAATCAAGAGTTAACAACATAAAAATGAATGCTATGACTACCAAAATCACATTAATATTCCGCCATTGTCCTCTCAAGACAATATACAACAACATATATCCTGAGGCAACAACTAGAAACAGCGAAGCACAAGCAAGCTTCAGAAGCCCCGAGATTTACTAAGTACAAGTATACAGCATATTTAGATGATAGTAGCGTCATCTACCTTGACTTCTTCCTGCGAAATATTTTCTGAAGTTGCATACAATCAAGTCTTCCAAGCATCAGTGGAACTTTATCCTTTGAAGTAGATATCTTTGGCTTTGGATAGTCACTTTGACTTTGAGTCACTTCCTTTGCTTCTGAATGTCGACAAGGAGAAGAATGATCTTGGAGCTGTAAAATAGTTAGCAGATAAAAGTTAAAGAGTGCATACTCAAATCACTGAAGCATTAAAATCTTTACAAAATACCTTAAGTGATTATTCCAGGCAAAAATGTTAACAGCCAGATATATATGAGCCTTGGAGTTTCAATTAGATGTGTAAACAGAACTAGTGTGATCATTATGTTAGTTATATATTCTGTCTTATTATACATTCTAATAATTACCTTAGGTTGGATCGATGCTACATAAGAATTCATGGGTAAGAAAATAAGCTAGTTCTATTTGCACAAGTTTATGTCGACTTCCTGCTTGTCTATGCAAACAATACAGACGATAGTGTTGTGTTTGCTAAAAAGTCTAACATCAGGTGAATATTTTTGTAGTAAGATGATTACTTGCAAGGTTACGACCTTGAACAGATTTGTTCTATAGGCTGGTAGCACTTTATTCTTGAGATCTCAGCAGAATATTTGCAAGTTTAGGTTGTTGCCAAGTTTTGCTTCTTCTGATCAATTCGTGATGGTATTATCACTTACCTTTTAGAATCCAAATTTTAAGTCATAATCACATCAGAACTGGAGTTAGATAGACTCCATACAATTTAAGCTGGTGACAAAAACAATGACATGTCAATAATTACAGATTAGTAGATTCCATAAAATCGCTATCATGACTTGCTCACTTTGTTTGTCTTACTTTGCTTAGGCTTGTGCTTTGTCTTGAGCCGAGCGTCTCTCGGAAACAGCCGTTCTACCTACCAAGGTAGAGGTAAGGTCTGCGTACACTCTACCCTCCCCAGACCCCACATTGTGGGATTTCACTGGGTATGTTGTTGTTGTAGATTCCATAAAAGGAGCAAACCCCAATAAAATGTCTGACGACCAACACGAAGCGTCAAAACCAATATTGTCCCATAAAGCTAGTCGGGTATGCTGTTTGACCAACCCAAACAAAAAAAGTTTTATTTTCTTCCATGTTCAGTCTCTTAATGTAAGTCAGGATTGTGACCTAATGCGTAAACTGGAAATGACCTTTTATGATAACGATTTTATAGAGCTAACTTGCAAGTAGGTCAATACATAAGGCTTTTCTAAACTTTCTTATCTTTAAGTTTTCTCCTTGCAGACAAGATAACTTCTTCACATGATGACATTTGCATTATGCACAAAACACAAACACAAGCAATAAGACAGGAATAACCAACTTCTTATACTAACTATTCACCTTTAATTGAGCTCCCTGATAACTGATCCTCCCGCAATTTGAAGTTAGCTGGAGGTGCTGGGATTGAACTGCGCAAGGCTTGACCTGCCATAAGAGAAGATCATTGGGTCAGTGACAAGAAAAGCTCAAAACTGAAGAATAACAAACAAAAAAATATAATCAGAAGCAAATTGAACACACAGCTGAACAATTCCCAAACAATCTGATTTCCGCTTATCCAAGTTTAAGGTATGAACTTAGCTTCAAACCCCATTGCTTCGTTCCTTTAATATGTTTCATTCTCTACACAAAGATCATTTGCAGAACTTCCAGCAATAACAGATAAATAGCTAGAATTACGGGTCTCCTTTGCTTCCGAACATTTCCAATTCTTTCGTTCTTCATTTTTTGAGAAAGGTAACAGCATTTCCAATTCTTTCTTTTTTTATGTAAAGGAATTTTGCTATCCTCCCTGGATTTTCCCTAAATAAACAAGAAAACAGCACAATGATTTGTACGACTGTCATGTACTAGCAGTTAACTTTTCTGGATATTAGTGTACAAGAAAATGAAAAATAAGAACTGCCAAACTCAAGAAACAGAATTGAACATCAAAAGTTGTTCTTGAGGCAGAATTAAAACTAGTATAGTTTGTTTAGGGAGTGAAACATATTATTTCACCTTGTTCACTGAAAAACTCATTCTCATAAAAGCTATCATCAGATGGATGTTCCTGTGAGAAACCCATTCTTGACTTTCTTAAATCTTCTGAAGATCGATTAGAAGGGTCACGTCCATCTTCTGTATCATCATCTCCTTCAGAAGTGGTAGCCGAAATCCAGTCAACCAAATTATCTGTGCCACGATTTTTCCTCCCAAATTTCAGAAACCGTTTAAATCCTCTGGCCATATCTTTGCGTGATTGATTCTGAGAAGAATTTGCGACGAGCATAGGCTTCTGAGCCATTCCCCATTTCTTCCTCATTCTAGCTGCATCACTATCCGTTTGACTTAGAGAATGTGAATTCCAGGACGCGGGACTTCCCACAGGAGAGTCCACGGATGCATCAACATCAGACATCTCATGAGGATAAGAAAAAGGGTCATGCGCATGCACGTTCCATGAGATGGGACTTTCTCCCGATGAATCTTGTACAAGTCCGCCGGATAACAACTTGTTAGAGACAATAGAAGGCAATACGGACTCTGAAGCAGAGCTCACTTGAGAAAATGATCTCAGAACATCACCATTCTCTGATCCAGAGTTTTCTAACTTCTCTGAATCATTGCTCAGTCTTGGTTCCCCATTATCAAAGTTTTCCTGAATTTCAGCTGTCATGTTCTCAAGTTCTTCCTCTTCTTCATCTTGGACCCTGCCTTCGGAGTCTTCAGGCTCAAATACCATATCATTATACTCATCATTGCCGTCCACCATCTTAGATACAGCAGAAGCCCTTGTCTTAGTCAGACCACCTCTAGTGCTGAAGTCAGTATTCTTACCCTTCAGTAAAGTCTTTGAACCTGAACTCTTTGGAAATTTATCTGTGATGCTCCGCTCTATCTCGTCTTTGTCAAACTTGAGAGGTGTCAGAACACCACCATCAGAATCGAAAGTGGATGTCTCCCTGAATTCCGCAATATTGGCAGAGCTTTTTCTCAAGGATTGTGATCTTCGTGATTTGTCCTCCTTGATAAGGGGTACCTCTTCACTTGTGCTTTTGCTACGGGTGTAATTTCTAGATTGGGAACGAGTTGTCTTACCAGCTGTGGAAGAAGGCTTGGTGTTCTCCTTTCTCATGTCAGAGAAGTTTGGAACAGACTGTGCTATAGGATTTTCAGATTGAATTCTCCACCTACCTGCTGTATTATTAGAAGCTTTCCCTGAAGACCTCGGAACAGGTGCTACTGCAGTGCGAGGAGTGGTTGAAGACAAACCTTTGACAGGTAAAGGCTTCTTACCTCGAGTGCTTTTACGAACATCAGACATATCTTCTTCATCATCACTTTGCTCAAAAACTAGTTGTTGCTATCAAAACAAATTGTTTCAGGGTCAGTTACATGTAACGCAAGAGAACCAAACCAACAAAAAGAACAAGAAATAGAAACGCTACCTTATATATGTGTAGTTAGTATTGCTATATGTATTACAGAATAGAAAAAGAACTATACCTGGTCTCTCCTTAGAATAGACCTCGAATTATATGATCTGATTCTCTCAGCACGCCGATTGGAACTAGAAACCATACTATCTTTATCAGCGGATCCGGCAAACTTAGCCTTCATCTCAGCTCTACTCCTCTCAAGGCTATTCTCCATAGCCCTCTGTTTGGCTTCCTTCTCTGCTCCCTTAGAATTCCATTCTTCCCTAAGTTTTGTATCCCTTTTCTGCATATACCTCTCATAGGATTTCCCTCGAGAACCCTCCGGAAAACTTAGTTCAGAGAAATTCCTATTTAGAACATCCTTGGAACTTGAGGCAGGTTCATTAAACGTGTAACTGTCAGAAGTCCTACCATTATTATTATCTACCACAGATTGCCAGTAGGATGAACTAGCAGCTGGACGGCATTGCACATCACCTGGCCTGCTTCTCTTGGTGGAATTAGATTTATCACCAGGAGCACGTAATTTGTGTTCAGCAAAAAGCTTTTCTAGTTCATTAGCTTTCATTTTCAAGTCATCATTCATTTCCTGGTTTGCTTTGGGCTGTCGTACCCTCTGAACTTGCTCGATAGGAGGTGTCGAAAATGAGTCAAGTCCCTCCTCAGCCTCGAAAACCACTTTACTTGAGAGCGGTGCTTTGCTATCTTGAGTCTTCTTGACCAGTTCAGCTGCACAACCTTGTTTCTTAAATTTCATTGGTACATGTACAAGCTTCTTGACCTTTGATTGAGAAGCACCAGCTAATTTCTCTGATGGGGACAACTCGTCCTTTTCAACTTCCTCAGTTTCAGAAAATGATTGCCATCTTGATTGTAGATGTGGTGAATTACCTTCAAGGACATTAGCAGCAGAAGTTTCTGGAACTCTAGATCTAGAACCACTATCCAACTGTGCAGAGGCCCCTGCAGTTCTTGGAGGAGCTTTATCCCTCTTAGAAACCAAATGATCAGTTGATCCAATATCCTCCTTCTGATGCCAAATCTCGTTTTGCATTTGCTCTGGTAGACTACCCTGGTCCTTCAGGCCACCAATCTGATGAATAACTTGTCCTTCAATCCTCCCAAACTCCTTACCGCCTTGAGAACCCTTGAAGTTTGCGATAGTAGTCAAACCAAAATCAGCACTTTTACCCATATGCGAAGTGGAGAATGGCCCTCCGGTATCCACTTGATTTTTCACACTCTTATCCTCAGCACTGCTATTATGTGTGCTTGACCTGGCCTTCCCACGGCCCTGATCAACATCAACAATGCCCAAATTTGAGTTTGGCCTGGTCCTTGGAGAATCTTGGACATCCCTAGAAGAATTGTTATGGTTGTCCATTTCGCTTCCACTAGGTACATTTGCACCAGTGAAACTCAATGACTTTTGCTCATTGGACTTGGACTGAGGAACAGAGGCAGAAGATGGTGTGCATAGAGGACTCTCAATATCCTTCCTATCACCACCCAAATCAATACTCATATCACTGGCCCCACTCCATCTTCTCAACACTGGCTGAACCGCGACATCAGACGACAACCTACGAAGCTCTGGGGTTGTTTTCACCGAAGCAGGCTTGCCACTCCCCCCGGAATTCTCCTTCTGCTTGTTCTCGAACATGCTTATACGCTCCTGCACGCTTAGCCTCCTTTTCAATTTCGCTTGATCAGCAGATTTCTCTTCCTCCGTAACCTCTTTCTCCTGTTCCTTTTCGTCGCTCTTGTCGTCTGGTTCCACGCTGGACTCTCTGCTAGGGAAGGCAACGAAAGGGAGTTTTGGTTGCTGACACGTTGAGGACTTTTCGGGGCCAGCTGAGTGGGACCCAGTAGGTCGTTGGTCTGGAGTAGTGGGGTCCTCGTCAATGGACATGTCGGATCCATAAGAACATCGTACGGCTCCATCTTCTCTTCCAGCCACTTTCCGTACGTTGATTAATTCAGGCCACCTATCCTTTAAGGTTAAAAATTTATTGCAGGCCTCGCTGAAAAACCAAAAGAACGTATCAGTCGTCAATGCAAATCTTTCTTTTTTGCGATGCAAAAATTAAATCAACAAAAATATATACGCCCTTAGTGTGTTTTATTAATAACCCTGTTGTCAGAAAAAAAAAATAGGATAAGCAAATATAGGGGCGGAAAAGCTTTAAAATAGCCAAACTAATTGATATCTTAATTTAATTGTGATAAAAATCATATATAAGTCAACATTTTACTTTGAAATTTAAAAAATAAGCTACAATCTACCTTTCCCTAAATAATTACATAAAATAAGCTATAATTTGCAAGCAATTCTCTTGTTTTTTAAGCAAGCAACAGCACATATATTTCTAATAACCACAGCGCAATCTCATCGGTTGAAACTATATTAAATAAGCATGGATATATCGAGTTTTTAAAGGGAAAGTATTTTGATTCAAATCCCCCTTGTCAAACTAGATGTACTTTATTCAAATTTTAGTTCCATTTAATTTCACTCTCCTTTTCTCCAGTTATTTAAATGGCAAGGAAGAAAGGAACATAAAAATTCTCTTTTCGTCTCTCCATTCTCTTTCCTGACACCATTTTTATTGATCAAATAGTAGAGTACTCCATAGGCTGCCTACTAATTTAAATATACTCAAGAATAAAACTCACTAGTTTAACTAGTGCAATCAGTTGATTCAACCAAAGGGCTTTGACATGAGTGCTACAAAAGTAGCTCAAGAAGATTCATTTCTTTCTGGAGTTCAGAGTTAAGTTCAACTGTCTAGTGGATGTCCTTATAGGCACGTCAGAATCACTCTACCAATTTTATTGGGGGGAAGGGAAGGGGGGAGGACTTCAGGAACCAAGAGAATCTGAAATCGGTTCTGCATTCTCGACCTCAGATGAAGAGTCTTAATTGCACCCTTGCATTTTAAAATTCACCAACCTTCGCAACCAATGTTCTCAATGCAGTAGCCATGGACACTAGTTTGCAAGTCATCTAAGAAGCTAAACCCACTCGTTCATTGATTAAACTGGATGGTTATGAGCATCATACTTCAAACTTCAAAGACACAAATTATACTACTATAAATAAAGTAGAATAGTGAATACTAAGAGCTATATATGACCTCAAATAAAATTATCCATGCACATTTGCCAGCTCGATCTCATGTTTCTTAGTTTCATTGTATTTCCTCAAACTTGTTCTAGCGTTCATAATTAAACATGAGTCTTTTATATTTGATATGTTGATTAAGGTCTCTTGAGGGTTACCAGTGTGCTTCTCGCTGGACTTCAGAGACAGTTCAGTCGGAATTTGGTGAAACACAGTTTGCTTCCTTGACCCCTCCCAGCTTCTCCCAGGTTTTGACCTGAATTTATCTAGATGCTGAGAATCTAACTACTTGGTAATACAGATCTAACTAATAGACTACCATCCGAGCCACAGATGATCAGTCCTGTTGATCTCAGAAAATATATGCCCAGTCTGAAGACCAAGCACTCAAACTTAAATCTATTCTTACCCCGAGATAAAGGACACCATATCGGTATCACTTGCTATTTGTTGGGCCATCACGATAGTCAATTTTTTGCCTCCCTGACTCAAATCTCTCATTTGGACAAGGTCAAAGGATAAGAAAAGAAGCTTTTCAGTGCCTCAAAAGCAACTATATTTGGTCTTTTATTTGCTTTCTTTGTCAACATCACCTAACCAGGGCCGGCTCAATACAATTTGTGGCCTAAAGCCAAAATTTATAAGATATCATAAATATTTATAATAAGATTCATATATTTTTAAAAATTTACCCTTTTAACCTTTTAGATGCAAAGCTATAACGTTATCCTTTTAAGAATTAATTCATTCAACTATTTTTTTCTTATGGACAAATAAAAACAATTGATTCAAAGTACACTAAAGAACCCATAGCGGAGGTGTGAGAGGTTGGCTATGGACGGATTCAGGAGGGGTAGAGGTAGGCCGAAGAAGTATTGGGGAGAGGTGTTTAGACGGGATATGGCACAGGTGCAACTTACTGAGGACATGACCTTAGATAGGGGGTTGTGGAGAACACGGATTAGGATAGAAGTGTAGTAGTTAGTTGAGCGTAGTCCTACTTACACTTACAAACTGGTAACTGGTAATTGTAGTGTTATTACTGTAGGTCTGCTTAGCCTATCATACTAGTAAGTGCTTCCCCTGTCGCCTGATTTCTGATGTTATGGGTTCTTTAGTGTACTTTGATTATCTTATTTATATGCGTTAGTTACTGTTTCCTTTTTCAGAACGCGCTATCATGGCTTATTCGCTTTTGTTACCATAATTTTCATACTTCTTTAAGTTTCCTGTTCGGGTCTGACTGTTTCTCTTGCTTAGCTTGTGCTTATGCTTTGTCTTGAGCCGAGGGTCTTGAGCAAACAGCCGCTCTAACTATCAAGGTAGAGGTAAAGTCTGCGTACATTCTACCCTCCCCAGACCCCACGTAGTGGGATTTCACTGGGTATGTTGTTGTTTGATTCAAAAAAAATTGAGTTTAAAATAGTATATAAAACCGACATATAACATTAAAAAACTAGAACAAATGTATGAGAAAAAGGAAAAATCAGAATCAACAAGTTAGGTATATGTACTAATTAATGAGAGATAGAAACTTAACCTAATCTGCTCACTTATTTGAACAACTCAAACTAAAATCTGAAAAGAATGAAATTTTTATTTATGATAATTAGAAAAATCATATATTATACAGAATCAAATACCATTTTAAGTCATTATAATATAAAATTTTATAATTTTCCTGTATAGTGACATGAATACATTAAATCTTCTATATTATCAAGTTTTTATTTCCATATAAAGTCACATTAAATTTGAATTCTTCAACATAAGTCTTCTTATAAACACTAGAAAATTACTATACGTATTACAATGTTACAATTAGTATTTAGTGAAGTTCATTATTTCCTAATATAGTCATGACATTAGGATTTAGGAATATAATAAATTTTCTTTTCGATTTTTAAAGTTTAGTTAAATGACGATAGAACTTTGTCTGATATTTTAGAATTTCAAATTAAACTACTTAAATCTGAATATCTACCAAAAAGTTTTTTGACAAGAAGAATGAAGGTATTGTATTGCAACAAATGGCTAACATTTTATTAACTTGAAAGATCATTTCCCAAATTATATAATAAGACATGTGATATTAAGTTTTTATATACAAATCTATAGATTATAAATATATACAAATGACTAGTTATATAATATGCAAGGTAAGGTTGCGTACAACAGACCCTTGTGGTCCGGCCCTTCCTCGTACCCCGCGCATAGAGGGAGCTTAGTGCACCGGGCTGCCCTTTTTAATATTTTTTGGGGGCCTTTGACTCATGGGCCATAAACCAGTTGCTTTAGTAGCTTTACCCTTAAGCCACTCATGCACCTAACCACCGAAAATTGCATCTCCAACAAGTATACCCTGAACCAAATATTTGTTTCCCTTTTCTTTGGTTAACCAGCTAAATTAAATACAATGGTCACCTGGCAGTCATTAGGCAGAGATAGAGAATTCAAACAGCAGTGTCCTCCTATGTTAAACTACAACAATTAGGATATTTTGACGAGCCATAATTCTTCTACAAGCAGATATGCAGGGAGTGGAAAAAGTCAAAGCAACAAGATCTTACTTCAATCTAGGGGCACCAAACCGGTCTGCAAAAGCTTGAAGTTCAGATATTGTCTCCAGATTGAAACCAGCAGCCGATGCACGAGAACAAGCAGTAGATAAGTCCTGTTGAACTGTAGTAAGCCTCACATCAATGGCTCGCAGTAGCTCCTTCCTGTACATAGGTAGTAGTTAACATGAAATGAAGATGCTTAACTAGAAGCAAATCAAAAGCCAACGTTAACAAGCAACGAATGCATGAAGAAGCAGAGTAAGGAAGTTACTTTGTTGCATCAGATCCACCACTACCTGGATTAAGTAATAAAGGAAAAAAAGATAATCAGATAAACACCACTATAGGCTGTAGAATCTGTGTGCTAAAACAAAACGTTCTTAATAAATTCAGAGTCTTCACTTTTCATGCCCAAAGTTAATAACAACATATAATAAGATGAAACAATTAGTCTCAAGACCAGGTAGCAAAGCTTCCACATGAGAACAGACATAAACACCATGCAAAAACCATCATATCTCCCACAACAATCAATCATAACCTTGGCTTATTCTTCAACCTAGACCCCAGTAAGATGGACATTAGAATTTAGGGTGTGTTCGGATGAAGGAAAATGTTTTCTAAGAAAATAAGTGGATCTCTTACTTATTTTCTTGTGTTCGGTACGTAAGCAAACATTATTATCCTAAAGCATTTATATATAATCTAGACAAATACTACGGAATGTGGGGTGGGCAGTAGGGGTGTTGGGGTGGTGAGGAAGGGGGCTACGGGGGTGGGGTGAAGATGAGGTGTGTTGGAGGGTGCAGAGGATACAATCTATATGGAATGTCACTTGTGGAACTTGTTTACCCTACTTCCACTAGAGAAGTCGGTTTCCTCATTTTTAAGGAACTTGTTTTCCTAGAGAAGATACTTTTCAAAAACTTTGACCAACCAAACATGGTAAAATTGAAAAACATACTCCCTACCGAACACACCCTTATAGATGATATTGGTATTTGCATATGCTTTCTAGTGAAAATTATGAATCATGTAGAGTGATACTAACAACAGAAACAACAATAGCCAAAAAGAGAATGGATAGATGTTTAAGGAGATGAACAATTAGACGAGATGGGAGGTAGCTTAGCAGAAAGGAGTGTTATTTTGAGGTGAGACATGCAGTCTTGTTTTTCTAAGTTCTAAGGTTACATACACAAAGTACTCGACAAAATGTGAAAGTTCAAACTTGGTTATTGGGTAAATTACCATTAAGTTGATCGCCTGCTCCCTGAAATAAAGAAAGTAACAAGTGAATTCCGTTAACATAATGTGAGTTTGGTCAATTTCTAAATGAATGTTACAGTGAATCCATGAGTCTTTGCCACCTGTGAATATAACTTCCGGGCTGCTTCAAGCTGGGACATTTCCGCATCTAATGTGTTGACAAGCTCCAGAACTTCTGGCGTGCTGACAAACCTCACAAACCTGCAGAGGAAGAGACGAAATCAAATCATTCTTCATTCTCCCTCGTATTTATTTTAGCAAGCTGGAAAGACATTACCTTTCCAGGGTTCCTTTTGTGAACCATGATTCAGCCTTTCTGCGTCTTTCAACTTCAAGCTTGATAGAATGAACAGCCAATGCAACTTGCTCTTCTGCAATCTTCAAATGGGTCACAAAAGGCTTCAACAATCCTGATGCTAGTTTCTCTGTGTTCCCACCACGAGAAACAAACAATTCACATCTGCCCAAGCAAATTCCAACAATACCAGAAATATTAGTGCATCCATTATACCTTTTCATGCATAAACAAAAGTTTATCCACCACTCACCGAGACCGCTTTGGTGACAGCCGGAAGACAGCATAATCAAGGAGCGAATCAGATTCCATCTTCGCCCTATCCCTTACTACAACAGCACAGTGCTCCCTTTAGCTTCTTTCATATAACCTCCCCCACCTCTTAAATTTCATACAAATACATTCAACAATTAGCACAACCCACTTCCAAAAATCCAAATCTTAAGTACACAACAATTCCACAGGCATACAGAAGAAAGAATAGTAAGTCTATGTTTATAAGCACAAGTACTATACTAATATCCCGTAGCTACATTAGGGGCGTATGTGGCATTGAAGGTGGGGGCTCAATTGAACCCATAACTTTCGACGCTGAGCATAAATTTATGTGTAAAAGTTTTTTATAATTGCAATAAATAGTAAACACGAACCCATAACTTTTAAAATATAATGGGTTCAACTAAGAATCCTGAAAAGTTAAACCCATAAAGCTTAAATCTTGAATCAGCCTCTGATCTTATCTGAAAAATGTTTGATTTCAACATAATGTACATTGATGAATAGCACATTTACTTCAGATCCAGTTATAAGCACAACATAGTTTCAAATGCTAAACAATCCAAGGTACAATCTTTTAAATACACAAACTAACTTATTGAGGTCTTCACAAGTCAAGCGCAAAGTCCAATTACAATTGGAGGTATAGAATGATTGAGCTAAATCAAGTGGGGAAAAAACCCTAAAAATTAGAAATTGCAAAAAAATAATAAGACGGTCGTAGAAATCAAAACTCACCAAAGCAATGTGAAGGCGGAGATCTTGAATTGCCGGGCTAGATCGGCGGAATCCGGTTCATACCCGAACCGACATTTTAGTTCCTTTGAACTGAATATCAGTTAGAACAAAAAAATTAAAACCCTTTTAGTAAAACAAAAATTTGTTTTCCCCAATTTCAAAGAAACCCTACAAAATCGTCAATAGATTTCGCTTAATGATCTTCTTTATCTGTCTCTTTCTCTTTCTTTTTCTATTTATTTATAAAAATGTATGTACACAGAGTTACACAGTAAAAATGGAGATTGAATAGTAGAGAGAGAAGAAAATAGTGTTTGAGTGGAGGCGTTGAGTGCAATGCTTCGACAAAATAAGTAATCTTTAACTACGATGAAAGACAAAAGAGAAAAGTTCATTATGCGGGTAGATGTTTAACGTAGTCGCAAACTAACCAATGAGTGATCTCCACGTGTTTGTTGTCCCCTTAATTTTACTCACTACTATGGATGAGGTTTTTTTGTTTTATTTTGGAAAGAAAAATCAACCCCAACAATTTTCAAATTACTCCTTTTGGCTCCATTTTTCTTTCAAATTACAACTAATATAAGAAAGTAGGATGTATATTTAATTATTAAATTTCTATCTCACTAGTATTTTCCTTTATGTAATAACTAGATCAATATTCAAATTAAAGTATTTGAAAAATGCAAAGACTGAAATACATGTCTTTTTATCAAAAGGGTAAATCCACCTTTAAAGAAAATTAAGACTTTCTTTATCTTAATCATTATTTACAGTTGTTCATACTTTTATCTTAATTGACTTGACGATATGGTTAAATATTTTTTCTTTCTATATAATATTGTACGGGACAATGATTTTCATAACAAATCTATAAATATTACGAATTTAATTTGTAACCATAAAATTTAAAGAAAATGAATATCTCAAGAGACTCGATTTTTATCTAATAATGTTTGTACCCACCTTACACGTAAGTAAGATAAGATTTGGTTTTAATAAGATTTATGTACTTTTATTCTAACTACACATGAATAGGAATATAACATATATAATCGCATGTAAATAGTATTTTAGATAGAAATCATAAGTAGGCGTTTGAACATGCGATTTCATCTCATGATTTTATTTTTTGAGATGAAATTCCAAATTATTCAAAAAGACATAATTTGGGATTTCAAATCATGATTTTAAATTTTGTAAATGTAAAAGTTGACTCATAAGTTTATATTTTGTAAAAGTAGATCCATAAGTTGGTAGATATATTTATCAATTATGTTTACCAACCATTTATATCAAATATTAAAAGATCTACAAGTTGGTAATATATTTATAACAAATTTACTCTTACCAATCGTGTGGGATGATTATATTAAAGAGTAGTTACAATATAACTCATGTCAATTTTTCATTTTATTGAACTAAAATTTGATCAATTAATATTGTATTTTTTAGAAAGGGCTTCTAGTAGCGTATTAATTTTGTTATGAACTGTGACTTGCTCATTTGGTAAGATTGTATAAGAATTGAAAAAGTTTTGATGATTTTCATAACTTGTAGTTTTTTATGTCTATGAGAAAATGCAACTTAAGAATTCCAAATTTTATGTCCAAATAAAACTTTAATTTCAAGTCATGATTTCATCTTATGATTTCAAATCATGTCTAAACGGCTCTTATATAAAGGAGAAAATTATATAAGGACTATTTTAGTATTTGTAAAGTTCGGTTACCAGACATGAATATGATAAAGGATACAAGTTCTAGCACTATCATCAAAATGAGTGGAATGTGGGTAAAAAACTTTTAATGATTGGTAAACTATATATTAAGCACAAATTTTGCAATAATTAACATGCATTAGGAGGTGACAGTCCATGATATTTTTATTAATTAAAATTAATGTATAACAGGCATTAAAATTTTCCATATTAACGTGCAACGATATGTTTCGCGTACGTAGTAGTATCAACTAATTGTGTCTGATTCTCTAGTTATCACATACTGGCAAAGGAAATGTTCTTTCTTTGACTTTATTAGTTAAAGATCATGTTCTTCTCGTTACCTTGTTGGAAATTTATTAATGTGGAATTAAGTTTATTTCATTATTTATGACTCAAACAATTGGACCCCGCACGTCAAAAATATTATTTCCACACACATACAATCCTAGTGCCAAGTTTGAGACTAATAAACAAATAAATTACAAATAGTAAGTTGTGCCATTTGTATGGTTATAACCAATCTATGGTTATATATATATATAAATTAGTTAAAATTGACAAAGTGGTGTCATGTAACATCAGAATATTAGATTAGAGCATAGACTTAGTGTAATAAAGCATTTAGTTAAGTGAAAAAGTCATTCATATTTTACTCAATCAACTATGACATGTTAGTGATATTGAGACAATAAAGTGCATTTAACAATACTGATTAAGGTAATAGCAGCCATTAAGATAGCTACATCGTTTAATATGCACTTGAATTTACTCCCGGCAAAGTTTATGTGATTTCACTTTTAACTTGCATTAGTTCTGACCAGCGATCACTATTCATTTAAAGTTGTGATTTAGTTCAATATTTGTCGAAGTTTGCATATGATCTATCGACAATGTAAATCACAGCGAAACAAGATCAAAATATTAATATGTTATTATAGGTGTATAACGAAATTAATATCTAGAGAGGGGTTTGGTGGTGCATTATAAAATATAAGAGTATCGTCCATCACTTCTTTTCTTTGTATTCCCCCCTTTAAAAGAAGTATGGTCCCTTTCTGTGCCATTCTCATGTGTAAAACCACCAAAAGTATTCTTAACTTGTTTCTTGCGTCTTTGGCGCAACCAGAATAAGTGCTCCTCGTTGCACATGCATGTCCTTGATTCTCCATTTAATGAAAGAGCAATTTTTAGGAAAATATTTTCCATGTTAGGTTTAAGCCGCATTTTGGGACTAAAGCTTATGAATTATTGCAACTTAATTGCAGGTTTATAAGTTTGACTTTTTCATTGACTATTGTTTCTTAATTTTACCACGCATTTTACTCCATTGGTGACAGTTCTATATTTCTAACAATCATTTTATGTAAAAAGATAAAGATTTTTTATGGAAGAAATACGTGTTTCATTAACCTCTACCAATTCAGATACTTAAATGTTGTTAATTTAGGTTGAAACCAATTTGTGAGTGATATTGCATTATTTCTCTTAGTTTACTTCTCAAACTATTTTTTTTATGTTTCAAGTTGAAATTGAAATAATAAACACAAAAACTTAGACAGTAAATTTTTATCAATTAGTCAATTCGAACATAGAAGTTGGTAAGAGTAATGTTTGAGGGGAAGAGCCGGCTATATTAGAAATTTCAAAAAGTTTAAAAAAAGCAGTTCGGTGCATCAAACATCTCACAGTAGTAGAGTCCGAAAAAAGGCAATACCTAAGTATGAAACTAATAATATTTCATTATTTAAAATAGAGAGTATGTCCAAACATCTAATTAAGAGGAGTTAAAATTATCTTAATTAGTTCTGCTTCTAGTTATCATAAAACCTTTACTTTATAAGGCATTTCTCGAGTTCAAATTTTTATATAATACCCTCGCTAATTTCGTCAATTAACATAATAACATCAACAAAGAACATACATCATAGATACTCATCTAATATTGTGTTGGTTGGTTGGTTCGTTGATTCATAGTTATTAGAGTAAATAAGTTGTTGTGTACTTATTAAGGACTTAGGCCTAGTTATAATTAATATTCTACTAATTATGAAAAATAAATAAATTATGCTGTCTGTGAATATAATATGCTAGATAGATTGCTAGTAACAAATAAACTCCTTAAGCCGGCCCAATGGATCTTCACGCCGGTGATAGGATTTCCTGTAAAAGTACTCGCATCACTTTCCTCCTATGACTAGCCGCCACGTGTCCTACTCCCCTTCAGTTCTCGGCACCCTAAGACCGACGCCGTCACTCCCACCTCTGTTTTTTCCGTCAACCGATAAATGTCCAAATAATAAAACTTTTACTAAAACTATGCTTTTAACAAACTCAGTTACTAACCAAACAGTCCCTTACCTCATTATATTCCGCCGGTCAACCGAAACCCTAATCGCACCTAACCTAAAACTCCTCCTCCTCCTTCTCCTTCTCTCTCTACAAACTCTCAGATCGGCGCAGCGGAGTCTAATTTAACGGTTCAGTTTATGGAGAACGACGAAGAAAATCACTCACATCAGTCCGGTGGTTCTGGATCTCCGGAATCGCCGCGATCTAACGGGAGGATAATGGTAACGGTAGCATCAGCGCCTCCTCAAAACACCTTGACTTTAGCTCTGCCGATACAGCAATCGAGACCTGTTGGAACGTCTGGCGGCGGCGGCGGTGGTAGTGGTGGAAGGGAGGATTGCTGGAGTGAAGGCGCTACAACTGTACTGATCGACTCGTGGGGAGAGCGGTACATGGAGTTGAGCAGAGGTAATTTGAAGCAGAAACACTGGAAAGATGTTGCGGACATTGTTAGTAGTCGTGAAGATTATAGAAAAACACCTAAAACTGATATTCAGTGCAAAAATCGAATTGATACTGTGAAGAAGAAATACAAACTGGAGAAATCTAAGATCGCTGCAGGTCAAGGTCCAAGCAAGTGGCCTTTCTTTGAGAAGCTCGATCACTTGATAGGTCCGACGGCTAAGATCAATCCTACCGTCGCCGCCGGCGTTGCTGGACCGTCCAATTTATATTCAGGTAGGGTTCAATTGAACTCATCACTTTTGACGCTGAGTATAAATATGTGTAAAAAGTTACTAATACTGTAATAAATAGTAGATATAATTGGTCAATAGAGTCTATAGAGTTTAAATACTTGATTCGACTCTCAGGTAATCAACAAGTGCCTATGGGAATTCCTATGGGAGTTAGGTCACTTCCTCATCTTCGACCACATCTTCGACCACATCAACAACTGCAATCACAACAGAAGCAAAAGCAACCGTTAAGAAGAAGACCTAACATGGATTCAGACACCTCGGAATCGGAGTCAGAACCGGAGCTTTCGCCTGCTTCAACTGACAGTTTTCCACCGGGAACTTGTCAACCAAAGAGACCGAGGATTCAGAGGGAGATGATGAATTCAAGCGCGTTAAGGCAGGGGATACATCGCGGAATTGGAGAAGCTAGTGGAAAGGAGAGCGGAAACAAAAATTGGGGGAATTCAGTTAGGGAATTGACACGAGCAATTCTGAAATTTGGTGAAGCATATGAACAAACAGAGAGCGCGAAGCTACAACAAATGGTGGAGATGGAGAAGCAGAGGATGAAGTTCGCAAAGGAAATGGAGTTGCAGAGAATGCAGTTTTTCATGAATACGCAATTGGAGCTTTCACAGCTGAAGCACAGGAGAGTTGGGAACAGCAACCACCACCACAGCAACAACCATGTCGCCGCCGCGAGCAACCACAACAACAGTGATAGCAGTATTTAAGGTCTAAATAAAGATCCACGGGCTCGGTATCTAACGAGATTTGTATGTGTAATTTGGTAGTTTTACTGCTAAACTATATCTTCCTTTGGAAGGCGCAAGTTGTAGAATATATAGTTAATTAATTGTTAATTGAAGTTTATTTAACTGACTGAAGCTCCAACCCTCTTTCTGTTAGCCTTTTCTTTTATACCTGGATGGCTGAAATTTATCTGAACCTAGAAAGGCAAAGCAAGGTGAAGGTGAACAGAATAAAATAATCTTTCAACTTATACAAAGGCCAAATTGTTTATGGAGTTGATGTTAATTGAAGGCTTAATCTTTACTTGTCCACTGGCCTCATACCTCAGTCAAGTTGCTTATAGAATGCCTTTCCACTTAATAAGTGAAGGAGCGAGGAAAGCGAGGTAGCAAGGTTTATAGGGTCGACCACTACATAAGCCTTGGCGGCTATGTTGCCCGGACTCTCCTAGAATGTTGTTGCATCTGTGTTGGATCCTCTAAAAACGCACTACTTTTGGAGGATCCAATACGCACCAGTCAACATTTTTGAAAAGACATAGTAACAAAAGGCTGGTGGAGAAAGCTTGAAGAGCTTCCCTTCATTCATTACTAAGCCAAGGCCCCAGATCTCTGAGTCAGCCCACCCTATTTACAAAGAATACTGCACCCATGGGCATACGGCCTGGCAGGCCTTCCCTTCCCGCCGAGCAACTTCGTTATTACCTGAGTTACCAATAGCTTTTTGGGTCCTTTTATTTTCTTACAGCCATGAGGGAGTAAGAGCTAGTCCAGTTCATTTAACCTTTATTCACATTTTTTGGAATGTATGTCCCCTTTAAATACTCATGTCATATATATATGGTCCATTTAAGTGAGAAACACTTTTAATTTAAGTGAGAAACGCTCCTCGCAATGAATTTCTCCATTTTAGAGCTCAAAACTCAAGACTTTTGGTTAAGATAAATCCATCCCATCACATTCTCTGATGCCATGTAATATGATTCATACTGCTGCAAGAAGTTACACAGGACTAATTGCTTAATTGTTTTTGGTTATGGATTAGACAGTCAATCAAGGTTATTGTGTAAAGGGTGTTTTTCTTTTATTTAATGTTCTATGTTACTAATTACCTGTGCAATGAACATACATTTGAGGCCTTCTAGAATGTCAATATTGTGATTATATACTCATCAGCGCAATCATCTATGTCAGACATTACGACATCACTTGCCATTTTAAATGGGCAACTCGCTATGAACTCTTTTCACATTTTTAAGTATCATTTTTTCTTTGCTCACAGTTGTTTTTTCCAGAGATGGACTTTGTCTACATAGGAAATCCCAAAATGGTTTTCTTTTGTAGTTATCTGCGTGACTTACGGTTAGCATTAGAAATAGAAAGTTAGACGTCAAAGTTAATAACGGTTCTAAGTTAAATGCAAATATCAGATTTTTTTAAATAAAAAAACCATTTTGTTCTAAATTATGAACACTTTAGTTTAGTAAAATCCTGATTAAGAAAATAAAGCGTGGAAGAAAATAATTTTAAGTGGAGATGCGTGGGAACGAACCCCGTTGCCTCTAGCATGCAAAGCCAGCGCTCTTACCATTTGAGCTACATCCCCTTTGTTGCAAATTACTATCAGACGCATTATAAAAATTGAGTTCTTCATGTGATATTTTAGCATCCTGCAAAACATAAACTCGATAAACAAAATCATACCGATGTATTTGAATGTGTGTTTCTTAAGAAGATTATCTTACTAAAGCAATTTATTCACGTTTCCATCGACACTGCTTACCTAATATCCACATGAGTCATAGACTCAGAAAAAGATGCTAGGCAGGTCATTGGTTCTATGTTCATCAGTAGTAGTTTATTAGTTTTCCCAAGGGTATATCTTTCATATTGTTACACTTTTAACATTTACTTTTTGCCTAGAGTGTGAAGCAACTCCCAGTGAGACTTGTTTTGTGGCTGAATAGCGCTGGCATATGATGGGAAGTCGTTCTAACTTGTCAATATATGCATTTGATGATCAATTTGCCGATCAAGTTCTGCTAATTATACAGGCTGATGGAGGCAGCTTATTACACGTCATAATTCTCATAGCCTTTTTGATGATGATCAACAGTATTGCAGAAGCTTAGATGAATTATTTCATGATTACTTTGCCATGCTTTCAGCTAAAAAATTGAATATTCCATTTCCGCTGGTATCCAAATAAAAGTAAAAATAAAAGCCAAAATGTGGAGTATACATTAGGCCTCTTGATATCTTTTCGAGGTCTCAATATATGCAAGTGCGTTCCTGAATTGCGCAACATGATATACGACCAGAGTAATTGGTAATATGTCGAAAGGATTTGTATAACAATTTTCATATCTCTACCATAGTGAAATCTAAAAGGTGCCCTCAAGGGGAAAAAATGGTAATGACTATAACAGCATAAAACCTGTTTGATACAGTGTTTCAACTATGATAAAGGGGAAAACAAAGATTTAACCTCATTCTTTGGTATATAGAAAGAAGAGGTGGTAAACAGACACTAATATAGTATGGTGGAGAAACCAAATTTGAGCAAGTTCATCCTCACAGGCTGAATTAGCTACTGTCAACTAAACTGCATAATTACAGGCCTTCAAGACCATTCAACTATTGGTGGTCATTCTGCAATTTTTCTTCACATGCCTCAAAGTCTCATAAAAACTTCCATTAAGCTACACCTATATAACCTATGCCTCCCCTCATTCTTGATCTGCAAAATGGAGAATATGATTAGCTCCGTAGATGTAACATGGTAAGCAAAGTGCATGACAAGTAAAAGAAGACCATGACAAAATGACTTGTGACATAAGAGCTAAATAGAGTGGTTAGTGGGATGTATGCAGTAAGTCTCCAGATGGACCAGATCCCATCTGCTATTTCAAAGTAAAGGTGAGAGCAGCTTCCTGATACCTCTAAAACTGGAAAACATAGCCGTCAGCTGATGTTGGTCTAGAGAAGGATCGCTTATGCATACTAGAGGCTGGGTTCTTCAGTAAACAAGCAAATCACAGAAGAATTCATCTTAAAAGAAGTGACACTTACCATCAAGGTCGGTACAGTTTACACGGGAGATACAACAAAAACTGCAGGGACATCAAAACCTTGTCATCTCATGCAGCATTTGAGAAGCATTAGACTGTGAAACCAATTTGTCTGAACTTGGAGGTCTGATCATGTGATTTGAGTCACCCGCCCCTGGTCTGACGGTCTCCTTAGCACTACTATTTGTACTTGTTTCTGTTTGTGAGGCCTCCATCAAGGAGCGTAGCTGAGTCAAAAAAACAATGATTCTAAAAATTATCCACCAAGATTGAGGCAGGTTGTATTATCATATAGAATTGCACTCACCACATCCAAACGTTTTTTGTGGAGATCACTTGGTGACTGCACAGAGTTAGAAACACTAGGTCATACCCAGCTTTAAATAAATCAACCATTGATGAATAAGCAGATTACCAGCAATTGGTGGACAACAGTCAGCAACTAAACCAATGAGCAAGGATGAGGTAGAGAAATGTTATCACAGTGATTACTTTTAGTAGTCATAATTCATATCATTATTCTACATTAGTGCAGATACAAGAAGGGGCTATACCACCATGAAAAGACTAAGAAAGAGAGGCAGAGATACATACATTTTCTGGATAGTGTTTCCTCTCCTCACTTGAAAAGCCTGGAATAGTCAAATGCCAGTTTTTCTCTGTAGAAAATAACATTTAGATTAGATACCTCAGTTTCCTTTATTTCTTAATATATGATATAAAACATCTTTAGACGAAATAAACATCTCTCTAAAATACCAATTGTAAACAACGAATCCTAAATGTCTGCCGGTGTTTGCACATGCATGGGCACCCACTGCAAGCATATTTGAGGACATCATAAAGTAGCCCTCTATGAGGGCTAAAATATAGGGCATTAGGCAAAACAGATGGTCCTTGCTGATATTGATGTTTACATATTCCAAACATTTGAGATAGTACCCTGACAAGAAATGTTACCTACTGTAGTTAGAACATGAAATGGGTGGAAAGTTTTGAAACCACTTTATCTCTCTAAATATACAACAACTAGAATGTGTATCTTTCAGATGCATGGTCATATTCTTCTACCATTAGGGTCAAGTTAGATGTTTAAGTTCCTGGAACTCACATTCAGGATCTTACGCAGGTACAGCATAAGCTGCAACTACTCCTAATGATAAGAGAGAGTTTGGTATCATTCCAATTTTATCGGATGTCCCCGAAGGGACAGAGAGAGCCTGGTCTTAAAACCATTGAAAATTTGAAATTTTGAATAAGTGGTGGCACTTTAAGTATAGCATTTGGATGAGTCCAAAAGCAGATTGAAAGCTTAAAATACATAAGAAAATGAAGGGGATGATACGATAAAAGTTGGTATCAAAGTGAAAATGCTAGACAAAACTGCCATTTACCCAGTTCAGCATATAGCCCCATTTGTGAGCATGATGTATGAGCTTTCCTAGTATCACCGGAAACTAAGGAACACGGAGAGAGGACAGCACCTACTGGGAGAGCCTTAAACCAGAGGTATTTTATTTGTCTACAGACATACTAACCTTTGGCCCATTTTATGTCAATCAGACTGAGGTCCAAATTTTGTGAAACTAAACATTCCACAGAGGAAGGATGGGTTTTCCCTAAATGAGGAGTATCTCACTTAAACAAACATATTTAACAGAAAATTACAGCCTTTATACCATCATACAATCTTTTCAAGTAACAACTGTACCAAGACATCATAGGGCTCTTTCTAAATAACGGGAACAAACAAAGAACAGGTCTTTTATATGCAGTTGCAGGCGCAAACCTAGATGTAACAGTACATCCTTGGACTCCAATGTTGAAGATTTCCGATGCTTTGCCAAATTGCAAGCAAATGTAGTAACCTACAATGGGACATTGAACATAAGTACGTATAGAAATGACAAATAATCAATGTAAAACATATTCATGCATGTCACTTTTCATGAACAATTATCTGCACAAGGAATTTCAATGTCCATGATTCAGAAATCCAAGGGCGATTGACATGATGATCTCATTTCAAGACCTTGTCAAGAAGATTCCTTGCCGTGCCTTTGAATGAGTTTAACAGTTCAATTCGAATAGGATATGGAAAAGTAATGAACAGGAGATTTTACAACAACCAAGAAGAGGAAAAGGAAAAATGTAGAGAGAGCACTAAGGTGGGAAACCAGAATCAGCAGGATGGCAACCCTGTCATAGTGCTAAAAAATTATACGGCCTAACAAGCTAGCACACCATGATTTCAGACGAAAGGTAGCCAGAATCAGTGATAGCCAAATGTGATACACACAGCAACCCCCCACCCCACCAAAAAAAAAAGGGCAACCGCCCAAGAAAAGAAAGACAGAAAACAATGAACAATGCAGTTTCAAGCCTAACCGAATCAATGAAGTCATCAGCAATCTCTAGAAGAAGATCTTCAACTTCAGGATCAAGCTTTCCCTGTGAATCCACCTGAAACATTAGTGATTGCTCAAACGTCAGTGAGCAAAATCAGCCAGAGAAAAGCTTTACAATAGTAACAGTATTGACCATACTATTAGGTCAGATGGACTAGCTCTCTTCAGAAAAATACTCCAATTCAGTCGGGCTCATTCTCTTCAGAAAATTAGTTCAGAGAAATTCTATATGTTGTGATTGGAATTTTCTTAGTTTGGAGGGACAGGAGGAAAGTTATCATCATCAGTATACATAATCTATCAGAAAATTTCTGAAGTTGATTTTGGGAACTTCAAAACTTAAGAATATATCCATATTTCTTTTTGGAGTAACCAACACTGATAACAGGATTTTACAGATTAAGTAGAATGGATAAAGGACCTGTGAAACCAAATCCTGTATCTTTCTCTTTCCAAGAAGCTGATTGCTTGCTTCAGTCCCCTGACTTGAACTCCCCCCTGGAGTAGTTGTTCCGGATCCAGTAGCATCTGGTTGTGATCCAGTTAAACTCATAGACTTTTGGCCAGCTGGGGCAGCCATCCTTGGAGAAGACTGCTGCTGATGTGGCTGTTGTTGTTGTTGCTGCTGCTGTTGCTGCATCTGAGGGTGTCCAATATGTTGCTGCTGTTGTACAATTTGGGATAGTTGCTGTGGGTTCAAACCCATAGAATTTTGGTGCAACTGTTGAGATGAAGCTAATTGCTGTTGCATAAGCATTTGTTGCTGCCTCTGCTGTTGAAGACGGTAGGAAGGGGAATTAGGTGTAGAAATTGCAGGCGTTTGCTTCAACCACTGCTGCTGTGATGAATTGTTCTGCATTATTGCAGATTGTTCATTCTGAGTCAACCCAGGTAACTGAGAATTAATAAATGACGTCCTTGGAAGGCTCTGCGCCGACAATTTCTACAGAAAATTGTAACGTCAAAGTGAGCAATAAAAACAAATTATTGCACCGTCATAAGGAAGCCGACAAGAGACTATTGGATTATACATTAAATTCCACAAGAAGATTACATGTGAGTTACTGAAAGGAGAAACCAAAATTAAAGAAGTGAAGATAATCATGTATTATGACAGCCTTAAATGACCATCAGCTTCAAATATCTAAGCAAATGACGACAACCACAACTCTGAAGCACTTTTTAGCCAGATTTCATCTTGGCTGATTCTATTAACTTGTAATTACACAAGGATATTTTTGTGCCTGAGGAATACTTCCATTATCTTTGTATCAAGTGTGAAAATTAACAAGACGAGTAAAAGGAGTTCATGTGCAGCTACTGCAATGTCTGCAATGTCAATAACAATATCCATTGGCTAAGATCATTTTATCCAGAAAAAAAAATTATTTTTAGTTCTCTGCAAATTCAATTTTATTTTATCTTGAATAAGGTAAAGATTTTATTGATGTAGAGGAGCAAAACCCCAATATACAACAGGTATATAGAATCCCAAATATTCTTTTGTTTAATATAAGGTAAAGAATTTATTAATGTGTAGAAGCAAAACCCGCAGTTTGATATTTGATTGTTTGCATCGCTTATCTGTCAACCGTCAATTGCTGAAACAGAGACCAACCTTCTCTTTCGCGCCTTAGAGCATAATTCTAGCCAGCAAGTTCAGCAGGTTAAATCTTCTCCCTTGATGGATATTGTTAATTGTTATAAGAGAATGAAGTGATTGAAGCGACTAACTCAGAGATTGTTTTACACAAAATTAAATCCAACTAGTTTAGGGTTGAAATCATAGGATTATTTAACAAATGACATTTGATAGAAGTCTACTACAGGAAAGAAAAGCTCGTTGAACTTGAATAATATAACAAACAAAAAAGTTGTTAACTAAGAAAGTCAAAATTACTAAAGGATTGGACTTTGAAGTTATAAAATATAGATGTATCAAACCGTCCCAAAGTATTAGCAAATTAGGCAGTCAAAAACATCTACTGATGTATCATCCCATGTATGACGCAGAAATGGTTGCTTCTACTGCAGCATCCCCTTACATGCCACTTTCAAGTTTATTGTAATTTTCAATGTTATTTCTAAACCTTTTTTTTTTTATTACCGTGATGTCGGGGCCAGCTTGCGCACATCTCAACTAAATCCACGGGATACCTGCTACCTCCCACCCACAACAGCCAACAGGTACCAGGTAGCAATGTTGTTTCTAAACTTCCTCATCTTGAGTATGAAATTGCAATGTGTTGGAACACTTCCATCCTTTTCATTCAGCAGTGACCGCTCCATGAAGCTTCTTCCCCACCCCAAAATTTCCATATGACTTTAAGTGTGTCTCCATCTCTCGCTCCTTTTGGACTACTCCACTTCCATGACATAATGACAACTTAAAGTAGAGTAGCTTATTAATTTTCTAAAACAGCAGATGTCCTACTTTACGACAGATATTATAACTAGGCATGGAGATCAATTGGTTAAGGGAAAAGGAATTGAAGGGGAAATAATAAATAAGCTAGTGTATTTTAGCTTATAAATGGACCATCCTTGTTATGCTCTCTTTTACGTAGTGTTCCTTAGAAAAGGTTCAACCTCTTAGCAAAAGAAATTAATTATTCTCAGAATGATGGCTCCATCCATCTGCCTCACAAACCAAGTTTGAGAAATTGTAAGTCATAAAGGGGTCGGGAGACGATTAAGTCTACGTTTTATAACCATTTTCATCAAACCGTAGAATATTAATAAGCACAACAAAAAGGGGGAAAATGCCATAAATAAGGTTTACTGGAGCACTAACATACTTTTAGGAAAAAAGAAAACCAGGAGTTCGACTCCGAGGAGAAAGAAAACCAGTTATGAATCTGTCCTCAAGGGACAAACTGTGTTAATGATACTTCCTCTACTATTAAATGTCCATAATTAGCACCTCAGGACTTAGCTATTACAGCATGTAAACCGAGAAATAGCTGCTTACTCAATGAGAAACTGTTCATTCAGATAAGAACGCCATGCTGGAAATGTAGTACTGAGGAACTGTAAGAGCAGCAATCTTATGTGTCTTTGAATCAAACTCAAACTTTTCACAAGGAAATTTTCTCTTTACAAGGCTATTCTCATATATAACCATAAGATTTTACATGTATTGAAATTTTGAGCCACCTCGGGTGGATGTCTGTAAAGGGGTGGTTACAGTGAAAAATCTCTGAAGGTACAGTACCATGTGCTAAAAGGCTCTAAAAAAAGTAGTAAAAATATTCATGGGCATCCCATAAATTTCCATGTTTAAAACTTGAGATCGCCCTCATGTATACATTAGTGAATACTTCTTTATCTCCTGATATAATGAAATGCCAGAACTAAGTTAAATATGAGGCCTTTCCTAATCAAAGAAAAAGTTAAACATGAGGCCTTTTTTTGGGATAAAACTATGTTAAACATGAACCTAGTGCTGAATCAGCATTTATTTACTATGTGCCGAGTTACTTGAATGACGTGCACATTTATGCATATGTGTCATTGTTGTGTTTGCATAATCCAAGTATCCTATGATCAATTTCATAAACAAAGCCATATCCTAGTTTCAAACTTCAATTCATCAGAGAAATATAATAAATGTTTCAAGATACCCAGAGCATTCTATCACAGAAGTATCTCAAAAAAAACCTCTCATGCGACATGAAATTTCCACGAGAATGAAAACACGAAAGATTTTTCTTTGGCTTGCTGTTATGACTAATGACCAAATTCATGACCTGATTGATTTGAAGAATAAACGATGTGGACAGATTTTTCGGTTTATACAACTTGAGCTCAGATGTGAAAAAAATTGCCACTAGATTTCCTGAAAGAGTCATCTCCATTTTACCACATGTCAAGTGGAAAATTCACCAGAATAAATGAGACGGTCAGTTTTTAGCATCAAGCATAAATTACTAGCATGTTTCAAGATTGGCACCTGAGTAGTGGTGAGAGGATTTTGCTGGGACAACTGCTGCCTCAACTGATTTTGATTCACCCTTTGTTGTTGTGCATATGCCAGGGCCCCGCTTGCCCTTAACTGAGAGTTCATGTTGAGAGATCCCATCATTCCCATTGCCTGTATACCCTGCAAGGACTGGCCATGGGAATTCCCTGTATGGAACTGATTCCCCTGCATTAGACCTGCCTTCTGTCGTGGCTGCAGCCAGAATAAAACTCCTTTCAGCAACACGTAAAGCATGACGACTTATACTTAACCTCATCAAGAAATATAACAATGACAAATAGCAGTTGCATTTTAATAAATAAAAAACAAACAATTTCTCAAACAGTACATTGTCAAACAAAGTTCATGCATTCAATGGCTCGGGAATAGAATTAGTAAAACATAATACTAAAATTTGAATCTACTTGTGTGAAACCTATAAGTGTTAAAGTGATAACAACACTCTACTACTACATGTCAGTCCCAAACAAGCTGGGGTGGTCTTTGTGAATCTTCATTGACCACGTTTCTCCATTTAGCTTAACTCGTGTCATCATTATACCAAACAAAAGTAAAAAAGAATTTAAATATGCACAAATAAATGTAGTAATAATTATAATTATAATTAATAATACTAAAAGTTTAAATATGCAAAAATAACAGTAGTAATAACAATAATTGTAATAATAATTATACTAAAAGTTCTCTATATTTTTACTGGCATATAAATCTACAATAAAGTCTATTAAAAGTGTTGAAATGATACCGAATTCAAAAATTGAGATTGCAAATTGAACTGGGCAACAGCAGCTACAGCAGCTGCAGCAGCAGCTTGTCCAGATAACAAGGGCAGATGGCCAGTCTGCCCCAGTAAAGCTGCCCTATTTAAATTTCGGCTACTCATCTGGCCGCCTATTTGCTGTTGTTGTTGATTCTGTTGCTGTTGCTGTTGCTGTTGCTGTTGCTGTTGTTGCTGCTGTTGCAATTGTTGCTGCTGCAATTGTTGTTGTTGTTGTTGCTGTTGCTGGAGCGAAGTACCTCCAGCCCCAAAATTCATTTGACCATAAAGCCCTCCGGATTGCTGCCTCATCAAACCTAATTGTTGTTGCTGTTGCGTTTGAAATTGACTCAACCTCGTCATTGAAGGTGATCTCTGCAAGTTCGGCTGCATCTGAAAATTAGATGCGGATATTAAGTTGTTGTTAAGACTAGTCGAATTATTCTGCTGCATTTGCTGTTGTTGAGATTGTGTCAATTGCTGTTGTTGCTGCTGCATCTGAATTTGATGTTGCTGCTGCTGTTGCTGAGATTGAGTTAACGGGATTTGAGGTAGGTCGATTGAAGGCGATTGTGACATTGTATTGTTGTTATTAGACGACGTCGTCGACGGTGCTACTCCGGCGGCGGTTGCTTCAATTATAGGGTTAGATGATTGAATTGATTTGGGGGAAGAAGATGGAATTTCAGCCATTATTTATTTATTGGTTTGTGTTGTGGACTCGATTCATTGATTGAGGGGAACTCAGATCAACAGAGTCATCGGAAACTTTGATTTTCTGTTTGGGGATTGGGAACTGCGGGAGACTCCGTCGTCGAAGGAGAAAACGAAATAGCATCGAGTCCCATGGGTTGCCCACGTGTAGCAATTGTTACACAAACTAATGAAAGTAAAAATTTCATGCGATGACCAATTTTTAACGTGATATTATTATTTACTTAGAGTACTCGCTCCGTTAAATTTACTTTGTCATCATTTGATTTGACACTAAACGTAAAAAGAAAATAACATTTTTAAAATATATAATTCAAAATAAGTCTAATAAAAAATGTGTATATAAATTATTTCATAAAATTAAATTATTTTTAAATATATAAATATGACATTTTTTTAACAGACAAAAAATAAATGATGTCACATAAATTAGGACGGAGTAAATACTATTTAACCAGTTTTTTAACTGTTGTGCATGAGTAACCAGTATATTACTAAAAGATGTTTAGACCGGCTTATTTTAAATATTTTTTGGCTTTTAAGTTTTTTTTTTTTTACTTTTTATGATGTTTGGGTGAGATAAATATTTTTAAACACTTATTTTTAGGCAAAAAAAAGTATAAAAATAAACCAAAACCTAAAATTTGGATAGGACCAACTAATAACTTTTAGCTTTTAACTTATAAATTATTTTTTTTTTAAATGTAAATACCCTCTAAATGAAAAGTCATTCTTTTGAGGACATAGAGAGTAATATAATATGTAAAGTGTCCAAAGATTGTAAATATTTTTTATGGAACAACCAACTTAGTAACTTCAAATTATTAAAATGAATTTCAGAAAACCTTTTAGCTCTTCCAAATATACGTGTGTTCTAACTCAACGACTTACGTACTTATTCATAGGTTAAGTTACACTGCAATCTCCTTAAATACATTAAATTTCAAATGATTAGATTCAAAAAAAGACATAAAGATAACATGAAATATCTTTATAAAGATTGAGACTTGGAAAATACAATAACAATTTTATTTCAGATGAAGTGTTATGAAGCTTCAAACAATTATCAGTATAATTATTAGTTCGCTGACATAAGAGAGATTATAGAATGATTACGATGGTTATTTCGAGTGTGTAGATGATTGAATGAGATATCGCACTTTGCTCCCGCTTCTCACTTATTATACTATTTTTATTTAATCTTAATTTAGGTATAGGACTTTTGATACATTCTTCAAAAGTTGACGAAAATGAATGCATTTACTATCTAAGATTTGTTTCTATTCTTTGTTGATTTGCATTTTTTTTATAGACATGAGAATGATTCAATGGTCGAACTTGATGATAAATTGAAAGTGATATTTATTCTCGTGTGTTTTTAATATTAAAGAGTAGTCAACCTTCGATAAGATTCTGATTGACAGAACGTTAGAACTTTCGGTCTCTGTTGTCAAGAACACAAGAGACTAGCTAATAACATCATACCTTCAGCCTATATTTGAGTCTAAAATTGAAAATTTTAAAGCCTACTTTCAAATCTAATTTTTTGAAGTTGACATATATTACAAGGTAAAAAAAAGAGAAAATAATTGGATATATTATTGAACTTATAATGAAAAACTGTTGTTAATCATTATTTTTAGCTCATATAATTTGTAAAGTTCTCACTTGTTTTGTTCATGCTTCAAATATTATATTTTCTTGTTGTATTACAAAATTGATACTTCATAGTATAAAGATCGCCTTGATCGGTCTTTTGGATAGTTTTTCCCTATTTAAATTTCTATTATTTTCATATTTTGTGATAAAATATTGTGAACTGCATTTCTGTATACATGGTTGTAAAACAAAACAATATGAGATGGTGCATTTTTTTGTGTATATGAGTTGCAAAATTAAACGTAGACATCATTCTCTATGTTTATATTCATTTCATAATTTAATGATGATTTTTAATATTTTTTGTTGGAATGTCATTATTCACTAACAACAAAAGCTTTCAAACACACGAGATTTTTGAGCAAGAAGATATAATTAAAATTGTCTTTGAACTATGTGAAATAATCAAGAAATGCCTTTATTTGTAAACTGTAAATGTTTCATTTTCTCAATCATTATTCATGGTCACTCTAATTCAATTACCGCCGTAACAATTGATTCGTTCTACTTTAAAATCACCACTTAAAGATCATTATTACTTCACTACCATTATCACCGCAATTACAATATATAAAGAACACATTTTTTTTTATACAAAATCAACTCATTAAAAAATCTATCGCACGCCTTATCGCCATTTTACCTTATATCACTGTAAAAAAAATATCCAAGAGCTAAATACTATATTTGTAAATTTGTTTTAGCATAAGAGGTTAATAATTTGATGTGGAGCTTTAACATTGTTATTGACAATCTGAGAAGATGGTGATTGAGTTATATCTATAAAGTTTATTTAATTGGTGGTAAAAAAGTCAATGTGACGGTGCAATTTATTTTTTATTTAAATTTCATGCTGATTTATTTAATATTGATGATTAATTCGAGTTTGGACTTTGGAGGATATAGATCATTTCACCTGGCTCAAAGATAAAATTGATTTTTTTATCAAAAAAATTGTGTATTGAAAAATTTCCACCGTTAATAAGTAAAATTATATTTGGACTAATTTTTTTGTAAGATGAAAATAGAGGAAAATTAGAACATATCCCAAAGCTTGGCAAGGCGGGGGTTCGTTCTATAAATAAGCATCACTACCCCTAGATCTGTAAAACCCTAATCAGCGGCGGCTCTCTCCCTATCCCTAAAGCCCTAATCTGCCGCATCTACATTTGTAAGCGGCATACCAGCTTTGGAGGAGCCTCCAATGGTAGGCGTTACGAGTATGGACTACAACTCCTTTTTTCCCTTTCCTACTTGGACCACTACATTTGAAGATATTCCTCTGTGTCAATTCAATATTTAGAGGTGAATCCTCTAATACTAAATCCAACTTAGAGGTTAATCTCGGACTGTTAACAACCTATGCCGTCAGTCGCTTTGGCAAAATGGTACATTGCTTCACTACTGACGAACTTGATTTTAGGTCCTCTTTGATTTTGTTCATTCTTTATAGTATTTAGGAGATTATTTATGCATTCAAATCGTGCTTTATTATGTTGTGTTTGATGTTTGTTCAGTACTGATAAGTCAACATTGATTGTTCTTTTCCTCTTCCCATTATTATGTATGCAAATAGGTGTCTAATCAATGCTTATATGAAAGTTTGGAGAATGGTTGGCCCCTGGAATTTGTTTGTCCTTGGGGTTTTCAATATTTCTCCTACAAATTTTACCCTCTAACTTGTATCCAGCTCTTCAATTGCATTATTATCGCTTTTGATTTGGCCAAACAATTCATTTCTTTAATGTGCTTACATAAATGCATCTAGATCTGGCTCTGAACTGTCTCCTTCATTGCCTATCATCTTTGAGTTTAAGCCCTCTCCCCCCCCCCCCCACAGTAATGCTACTTAATATGAAAAAGTGGGATCGAATAACAGTTGTTAATTTCCTTTTGGAGTTTAGAAGTTCTCTTGCACTTGTTTTGCGTTAATCAGGTTTTGAAATGCTTATCCTCTAGTTACTTGTTTGGCATTCATGATAGGTATAGACCGCTGAGTATGTTTGATCCTTTAAATTGTAGAATATAAACAACAACATACCCATTGTAATTGTGGTGGTTGGGAGGGTATTATGTATGCAAACCTTGACTCTACCTTTGTGGGGTTAGAGAGGCTTTTTCCGATATACCTTGAAGAGTTTAGTTTAAAGAAGTTTAGAAAATACTCTTATATACATATAGATATCTAAAATAAGAGTGGATTAATCTAGCATTGCTTATTTCTCTCTTGGCTTATGGCCTTGATAGACTGTTTATGCTTGTCAATAGTGATAAGCCAGCATTGATTGTTCTATTCCTCTTCCAATTACTATGGATGTGAAGAGGTCTCTAATCAATGCTTAAATGAAAGTTTGAAGAATGGTTGGCCCCTGGAATTTGATCATGTCCTTGGAGTTTTCAATATTTCTCCTACAATTTATACGATCTGACTTGTATCCACCTCTACAATCACCCTATTATAACTTGTGTTTTATGTCTGCAAATTTCCTTTTATGTGCTTACATAAACGCCCATAGAGTTGGCAATGAACTATCTCCATGATTGTCTTTCATCTGTAAGTTGAAGTTTTTCCCAGTCAATTCTAATATGAAACAGTAGCAGTGAGTATTAATTGTATGTTCTTTTGTAGTTTAGAAGTTGCACCTGCACGTTTTTTTTACTAATTAGGTTTTGAGATGTCTCTTATATACACTTGTTTGACAATCATGACAAGTATATAGACTTTTGATTATCTTTTACCAGTTTATATTGTAGAATGGCATTGATTAAAGAGGCTTCTTACCATGCTATATCAAGATGTTTTCTAGTTTGTCATGTACCTTGAAAAATATCTTTTTGTGCTAAAGAAGTTTGTGTGGGAGCATATATATATATATATATATCTAAAATCAGAGTGGATTACTTCTAGCATTGCTTATTTTTCTCCATCATGTACTAATGGGTGGAAGAGAATACTCATCGATGCTTACATTAAATTTGAAGTTTGTCAGGCTCCTTTGAAAGCTTTATGATAGAGGAGTTTGGAAAATACGTCTACATGTATCATTATGACAGGAACTAGCATAATTTTTAATCTAACTATTTCCTATTAGGTTAACTTACAGTTTATGTTTGTAGCAAGCCCATCATGCTGAATCTTATGATCTTGGGGAAACTTTATATAACAGGAGCTAGAATCTTGAGAACTGTTTGGTACTTTTTTAAAGACTGGGATATGTGCGTTCTAACAACAGTGAAAATAAGTCTTTTTCTTATTGGGTCTGATTGACTTCCTTTAGGCTATAATGGATTTCTTTCTTTTCAAGTTACGATGACCTGCCGAATTTTATCTACCATCTTACTTACTAGTGACAATTACATAATATGATTATGAACTGTAATGCCGCTAAATGAAAATGTACTATGCTTATAGTCTGGTTATATCTTTTGGGTTGGTTGATTATAACATGCAACAGTTGGTCAAGTTAGTTCAGTCAAATGATCTAAGTAAATAATGCATTACATTTTATCTTTGTTCCCTTGTGAGTTCAGGTAGAGAATATCAAGTCTCTTTAGATGTGCATGAATCTTAACTGTTTGACTCTTTGGTTTTTGAACTGTTTGCTTACTGACATCGGTTTCTGAACTGTTTGCTTACTGACATCTTACGAACTGTTAATGCTGTTGCATGCTGTTGGTGTTAGCATCTTAATTGAAAGCACTTGCAGGTCCATGTCTCAGCTTCACCTAGCATCATGATTCACCAACTAGTGGAGATTAGTTTTTAGGCATAGTTCTGCTAGAAAGGTGCATCTGAGGCGCATCAAATGTATATGATTTGTGGTATATCTTTGAACAAGAGACTCACCCTGAGAAGAGGTGTGATTGCACAAGACTACCATTGTGGTGTAGTTCAGGAGGTTTCTAGTTTCTGTTTAATTATATGTGTATTTTGTAATAAAGTATTGCTTATATACATTTATGACAATGCACATTGCAAATACGAAATAGAAGTACTAGAAATTTGGCATTCTCTTCCCTGTCTGTTACACATGGTTTTTGCTGGTTTAATAGTTATTTCTTCTTGGAAGTGTTCCATGTCCAATCAAAGAAATATGACTTGTTTGATATGATCCCCATGCTTTCAACAACCTTGTGAACCTCTAAAGAAAACAACAGGGCGTTTTAGATTCTTATTCAAGACTTGTATCATCTGATAAACAGCACACGATTTACTAGCAACCATTAACTTATAAGCCTTTATTGAAAAAGCCTACCATTTTCATGTCAAGACGAGTCAACCAGCATGGAATAGTTGTTTTCATTTGCTTATCGTACAGGTTCTTTTTACAATTGTTGTTTCGACTTGAATATACGTAAAAGATGATAAGAAAAATGGATCAGTCCAGTAATTTGAGGTTGCGAAATACAATATGTCCTAACAAGTACTCCACTAGTCTTGTTTCGAACTAGGCCTAGTGAAGTAGCCCATCTATTTTTAGGAAGCCCAAGAATATCCTCAAACAGGAAATAAAGCCCAATTACCTTGGCATAGGGTCGAAATCGTCAAATCATCATCTCATTTACCCCTGTTTACTCACTACACAGGTACGCCGTACTTGGAGTGCCACTTCATCAACAGTCGCTGAAAACTGTGATGACGGACTTCACGCGCTCTTGAACTCCCAACTTTCTTCCATAACATTTTTCAGTTCCGAAAGGTCTGCCCCAGCGTGCTGCAAAAGCAAATTTCCCAAAAAAAAAAACCATAAGCAGGTTTTTTTTCTTAGATTCAAATAACCATCTCTCTGCCAAATCACAAAAAATAATTATTCAATTTTGATAGGCTCTTCGATTTCACGCATCTCTCTCCCTTTTTTCGTTCTCGCGCTTTTATCATCTCCGTTCAAAATTTTGAGTTTCAGCTCAGAAGAATGACGTGACTGGCCTTGTGGAATTCTATTAGGTGTCTATAAATCCTATGGTGAGTTCAATTTCACTCCCTCCCTCTTCCATATTATTTGTAGTGGTTACTAAAAATAAAATTTTAAATTATTTGTTGTCGTTTTAAAAGTTTAATACACAATTTTTTTTTCTTTCTATTTTACATAAATAGAGGTGAAACATAAATAGAGGTAACATGCATAAATAAGGGTAAAATTACTAATTAATATTTCTTAAGGAGAGTGTAAAACAAAATGACACAAATAATTTGAGACGAGGGAGTATATTTTTTGATTTTGATGAAATTTAGTTATATTATTATGATTGAGGTATATTAATTATTGTTTGGTTGTTGTTGTAATTGGAGAATTTTGTTTTGCATGCACGCTAGGTTTTGATTTTTAGAATCTACGCTCTCAAATAGTCAAATGTGTGTGTTTCAGAGATTTCAGTTGCATATTATGCATTTGCAATGGAGGCAAATGAAGCCAAAATTGAGGAAAGTGTCGTTCCGGTAACGAACACTATCCGAGCTTTGGAGAAGGAGATTGCCGATCCTATTGTTTATCAGCTTGTCCGGGTATGGCCCTAATTGATAAGTTAAATGAGTGTATGCTTGCTATAGTTTGTAAGCTTAATTACTAGGGTATATGCTCGTTTTAGTTTCTGTACTTTATGGAAAGATCTGAGTTGCTAAATGCTCGGAGACTATTTTGCTTTCTTAATCTGGAACAAATATATATATGTTTACTTGCAGTTTTGAGGGAGCTTATTTTTTCTTCATTCCAGCTTGATTCTCCTCTCCGTAAAATAATGAAAGCAATTTCATGATTTGTAGTTGGTGCTAGAAAAGCTGCTAAAGGCTTAATCCGCACGCAAAGAGAGGTGAACGAGAATTTTATCGGATTTCTCAAATGGGAGGGGATGGTGGTGATGAGATAGTTACTTAAGAAAATTAGGTGATTACTGAGATCATTGATGTTACTGTCTTGTTTTTAGATCATATGTTGGATCGATTAGCTCTAGGTAAAGACTAATTTGAAAGAAGTATCCCTTGAGCTCACTATTAGCATCACGGCCGCTCTTTTGATTGTCTCCCCCTATTTTGAGGCGATGAAGAGCAATTTTTTTTTGTAAGGGTCATCATATTGATTTTCAGTTTCGTTACTCAATCTAGCCGGAAATAGAATACAAGTTCTGGATTTTGCATAAGGTAGTTCTAGAAAGGTGTTTTCTTTCTACAATGCCTTATATGCTACCTTTTGTTTTGTGGTTGACATTTCGTTTCCTCATAAATGATTTTTTTAATTGGTCCTATTTTACAATTCCCAATGACTTTTAAGTGTGATGCCACACGGGGTCAATATTAGTTAGAATTCTATTTTCCCTCTAAATCTCCTTCAAGAACTTGTTTCCCAAGTTGTAAAAGTAAATCGCACATTCAACTCGTAGCCGGAGAACCAAGTTTGTTGTGGTTTTAGAGAGTAATTGACGGTCATTACCAACTGTGTAGGTTGATGGCGATGGGAGATTAGTCCCGGCAACTCAGGATGAAATTATGGTGGTTGAGGACTTTCTTGAAGATGATAAGTGTGAACCCAAGCATGTCCCAGATACCAGACATACTTCAGAATCCGTCAAAACTGAAGGATACCTTCTGGAGAGAAATCCATTTCAAGTTCCAGAAGGTTTGGAACTAGATTTTAAATAATTCATTAGTCTTCATATTATTTTGCGAAAATTGTTACTTCAAATTATTGGAGATAAAGGGTGGTTCTCTTCGGCCTTTTCCTCAATGAGAATTATTTTTAGGTAAATTAGAGTCTGAAAACCCCGAAGTTGGTGCAGAAAAGTCAAATGTGCTAGTTGACCCAGTGCCTGACTTGGGAAAAATAGAAGCTCCTGAAAAGGTATGTAAGTAGCACACTTCAGCTTTACTTCCTACATCTCCTGTATCTATGGCCTTTTTCTTGCTGTCTCTATTTCATTTTATGTGGTGGTATTTGACTGCGCACGGAGTAGAAAGAAAGGACGGCCTTTTGATCATTTGGTCTTAAACATGCCATAACATTTATGTGGTTATAAAAGTATGTCATTAAGGGTAAAATGAGAAGTTAAAAGTTAAATGTTTCCAAGTATAATAATCTAACATTCTTTTCGGAACAAATTGAAATAAAAGAGTGCCATATAAAATGGAAATAGTATGAGATTGTTGTGTTAGCTTCACATAGCTAGATAAAGGAGGGGGTTGCAGTATGCTGACTATCATATTAAAGATAGTTAAAGTAGTCTAAAAAGTAGGATGGTTGCTGTACAATATGTTGCTACTCACCTAGACGTGCTTTACATTGGCTGAAATGAAGCCCGAATAGAGAATTGATTTAGAGGATTCATATCGTTGGCATAAACTAGTTTGGCTCAACTTATTTTTCATGTTACTGTGTCGACAAAATATCTATTCGTAACGTTTTGCTTGTGAATCATTCACCTGTTAGAGTTGGTTGTTGTATCTTGTTTGGCTTTTCTCTTTCGTGCGGCATTAGAGAGTCTGAAGAAGTATATTATGGGTTTTATATACTTCGGTTTGCTTTTAGTAATGTTAGTAGTGATTGTATTGCTACTCATTAGTCATCTTCGACTGATTTAGACTGGAATTAACTTCCAGGTGGCTGTTCATGGGTTGGCTCCTTGCTCAGAAGTCAGAAATATTGACCTATCTGTGAGGAACGAGGTAGGCTCCAATCCCCAAGATGCGCTAAATGAGGACGCGCCATCGACTTCTGCTACTGGTTCTAGTTTGAAGCCAGACTTTTCAAAGTTGGAGGGTAAGATATGTTTAGACAACCTAACTGTCAAAGAACTTCAGGGAACTTTTAAAGCAGCTTTTGGAAGGGAAACTTATGTCAAGGACAAACAGTGGCTTAAGAGGAGGATTACCATGGGGCTGACTAATTCGTGTGATTTTTCATGCACTACTTTCATAATAAGAGATAATGTAGTGGTGAAGAAAGGTGAAGAACAAATATGTCATCGTGTAAAGAGCAGAATTTCTGCAGATTCTGAAGATGGAGTGGCAAATCCAGACTCTGGAGGGTCACTAGGTGACCATGATAACATAATAAATGATGATGCTGATTTTTCTGGCCCAGATGTTTCCAGTTCAGCTTTTGAAAGCTGTAAGGTTACTAAAGATCTTTACACAGAGCAGAGAACAGCCAAAAGAGCTCGCAAACCAACAAAAAGATATATTGAAGAACTTTCAGAAATAGAATCTAGGGAATCCAGTGAAAAGTTATCATCACCGGATAAAATCTCCAGATACCGATTTGCATGTCCAGAAACTCATATGAGGCCCACCAAAAATGTTAGGTCAACTGCGAGACCTCTGGTCACCAGGCAAGATTCTTTAGGAGGTTCTGGGGTTCAAATTCCATTTGTTTCTCGGATTCGAAGGAGCCGTCCACGTGAGAACTTCATGCCTCTTTTGGTAATATAAATATCTTAAATATAGACATATAAATGCTTGTATGGCTTATTCCTAGCATGTTTTGTATATAAGGACTTATAGTTGTTTCTATGAGGATGAAACATACAAATTCCCGCTTGACTTGACTTGTACTCTCTATTCACGTGAATGAAACTTTTGAGTTACTTGAATCACTTGCAATTTTTCTATAATCTTCTTGCATAGATTATTTTAGGTTCAGTTTGAAGTGCATTTGTCAGATGATTCTCCATTTGCAGTTCCAATATACCATGTCTATATAAGAGAGAGTGTGTGCTTCCCAATTAATTTGTAATGCCTATATCAAGTTGAATCATTTATCTTTCGAATTAAATAACGTGGTTTTTAGACTTTGAGTTTCAGCTCCAATGACATGTACTACTATTGCTGATAGAAAGATGAGTTTTTGTACCTCTGGGTTATTGATGTATTTCAAGTTAAATATTGCAGAAACTTCAGCCCTGTGGTATGGACATGTCGACCAGACAAGTAAGCAGTGCTTTTGACGTATCCGGGCGACAAGAAGATGATAAGAGAAATAATGACCTGATCAATACCAGCTCATCTCCTGGGTGGACTCAACAGCCTGTAAATACAATTTCCCTTTTCTACTGTTGCCTCTGAATTCTGTGCGTGCTTGATTTTTTCAAATCACTTGCAATATTACTTTAGTTAAATAGTGCTCCCTATTTGCTTTCCAGGTGGCGGAAAAATCGATCTATGATGACTTTTAAATGTTGTCTGTCATTTTTTAAATTGAAAAAATTGCAACTTGATATCTTTCTTTAAAATACTTTTTTAGATATCTAAATTTTATTTCCAATATACAAGTTTTAACCATTTTGACTTTTATTATGAAAAGTGGTCAATTTTATCTTTTAAAAAGAAAACAAGTCTTATCTGTTTGGGAGATGGACTAAAATAAAGGTTCTCCGTAAGTCCGTATATCAATTACTAAAAGATGTATATGACTGTTAATGGTCTACGGTTTTCATTTTAGTGACTTGTTTCCTATAAATTTGATGAGAACTTTTACTAATATAGATTGATAATTATGTCTAAGTGTTGATAATATAGTGATATGAAATTAAGTAGGTGTTTGGCCATGGATTCTAAACATTTTTCACTTTATTTAGAATCTATGGAGTTGGAGTTGAAGATGAAATTGTGTTTTGTTATACTTTTAGCAAAAAAATATTTGGAACAATGTTCATGTTTGAATGTACTTAAATAAAACTTCAAAAGTGAAAAGTGAGTTAGAAAACAAGTTAATAAGTTATTTTCCAAATTTGAAATACAACCTCAAGTTAAATTTGAGATTTTCATAACCAAACACTGATTTTTAAATAAAGTGAAAGCCCTGATCATGTTTAGCTTAACCTTTACGGTAATTGAATTAATGCTTTGGCTAGTAGCCTTTTGTTGTTTGTTTAAACAGCACTTTGGTTAGGAGGTTTCTAATTAATTTTTTTTGTTCGCTTTTTTGGATGAAAATTTTCATGTCGTTACCCCTTTATATTGTGTATTATCCTTATCTGTCATTAAATGCCATTTTTAGCTGTTTCATGAGTTTATATCATTAATTGTACTACCTTTGTGATTTCAACTTACTTTTTGGGAGATTATTTGCCAGTAATAAAAGTTATTACCTACAGAAAAAAAGCTAATAAAAATATTATTTCATGCATTTCTCCCTCTTGCTTGTAACTCTTTTCGCTTCTTCTGGTTTGTATTCTTACATCACACATTGATCACTATTCCTGTTGAGAATGCCCCACGATGTTGTTCAACTGGAATGTCTTCTTTATTGTATTAACTTTTGGATCACAACTCATTAGTATTTTCCAATCATGAGGTCTTAGGTTCAAGTAAGTCTCAGCGGAAGCTAAAAACAACTAGGTGATTTCTTCTCATCTGGCTAAACCTTGGTAGACATAATTACTTGGTACCTGTGTTGGTGGGAGGTACCTATGGGAGGTAGTAGGTACCGGGTGGAATGGACTAATTGAGGTGCGTGTGAGCTGACACTGACACTGACACCATCATAAAAAGGAGTAATTAAAGAAATAACCCCTTATAATGAAGAAAAAGAGTCTAGACTATTTGATTTTTTTTCCATCTCACAATTGTGAATTACGTTTTGACTCCTTTTCTTTTTATAGAATTTTAATAACAGTAAATCTTTTTCTGCTTGAAATTGCATGACAAGCAGTTGGATTTTCTGTCTTTGAAGTTGCTTGGTGCAGTGATTTCGCATTTCAAGGATATCAAAAATTCAAACCGGGCATGAACTGAGTTCAATTTTCATTTTAAGTCACTTTGAGATTAGAGTCTCTTTTATTAAAGAGATTTAGTAATTGGTCTAACGTAAATCTCTCTTCTTTTATGAAAACTTTTGGAACTGGGAATACCTGACCAAAATAGATTTATATTACACGTAGCATGGATAGATATAGAATCACTTGCCACCCACTTCAGTTTGGGTCATATTGGTTCTCTTTTTCATATGCTTTTGAAAGATTTGTACTGATGCAAACGTGGCTCAACCATTAGACGATCAGAACCATTCCCTTTATTCATTTTTCAGTCTCCATTGGGCCCAACCCTGGCTCAAATGTACTTCTTTTGTTGTCAGTTTAGTCTCATCCTCGCATTGTGTCAAATTTTTATTGGATATATTTTTGTTTTTTGGCTCTCTATTTTCCTTTTCTCCCTCTCCAATTCTCAAATTGATGAAGATACATTGTGGAACTCCTTTGTTTTCTTAGCTTATTGCTGCTTGTGAAGAAGACGATCATTATAGTGGGATGAAAATTGCTGAGCTAGAGAATGACATAGAGCTGAATGACTGCACTGAGGACAATTCAGATGATAATGTGGTAACTGTACCCACCCAAAAAGGAGGAATGAGGAGAAAACATCACCGACCTTGGACTATCAATGAGGTTGTTAAGCTAGTGGAAGGTGTAGCCAGGTATGGTGCTGGTAGATGGTCTGAGATAAAACGGCTTGCTTTTGCGTCTTGCTCTTATCGAACTTCGGTGGACCTGAAGGTTGGTATTGGCTTGTGCATTTAGTTGAATCTAGTAACTGGAATTCATTGGAAATAAATTAGTTTGGGACTGTTTTTGTACATGTGATGTAATGCTGCAAATTATCAATGTTTTTGCAGGACAAGTGGAGAAATCTGCTGAAAGCTAGTTTTGTGCAGTTGCCTGCAGAAAAAGGGGTTAGCATTATTAGAATTATTATTATGCATGTTTTTCATTGTTCTTGATTTTATCAAGACTTCTTTCAACTATAAGGCGGCTTCAGACATTCACTCTGTTTCAGTAGAAAGTGGTGATATACGTAATATGATATGATAAAGAAGGTAATGCATTCTAGAGGAAGTTGATATAGTACTCAACTTATCAAAAGGAATTAGTAATAGATTTTTACTCTATTAGGCGGCTGCAGTTTCAAACTACATGTTTTTGTCTCATACTTGCTCATTTCTTTCTATTACTAATTCTGAAAAGGCACAAAGGGGGGGGGGGGGGGGGGCTGGTGGGCTTATTTCTGTATTTGTTAACAGTCAGAGCATCACCCCCCCCCCCCCAAACCAGTTTGTGGAAGCTATGTGATTGATCGTAGTATCCTTCTTAACGACATACTTGTGATGGCACAGATTCTGAATTCCCGGAAACAAGCTTCAGTTCCAATCCCTGCTCCGATTCTCTCGCGTGTGCGAGAGCTTGCTGATATGCAAGGTCAGATCCAACCAATTCTGAGTACGGGCAAGTCAAGTGGACAGTAGTAGTGGTAGAAGTGTACATGAGTCTGGATTCCTGTAATTTCAACATCATAAGAGGTTTGTTTTTGGAACAAGTCTGATGCTGATGGGCAAACAGTTTACTAACCATTATATTTCATATGCTAATGCTACTTTTTGTGTGATTTAACCTTGTGTACACACCTTGGTAGTTTTTAATTAAAGGTCTTGAAGTTGAGAGATTTTTCTTCCCGCATATCGGAAAACAGCCAATAAGACTGATGTTCCCGTTTAAATGGTTCTAGTTGGTCATAATATCCCAGCCAGCATTTTTTTTTCTACTTTGAAAAGTATTCATGTGCTCCCGATACTCCATGCCCATAGATTGTTGATTGGTGCAACCTCCATTTTTTAGCAGCAATTTGATCTACAATGTGACATGAGTTGAGTTTAAATGAAGCAATGAAGATTCATATAGCTAACCACGATTTGTTTCGGACTGACATGTAGTAGTTGATTTGATCTACCATGTCAAACGGGTGTTCTTTTCCTATTTGTTTTACTTGTGTAATTGAGAGAATACTGGGTGAACCTACATCACACCTATTGTAATAGCAACCAGTTGTCCCCTTGCAAAAGGAACGATCAAGTCTGTTGGGATAATTGTATTGCCAATCAGATCCACCATAGAAGTTAAGGTGGAATTGTCTATAGGGAACTTGAGAATGAAGATTTGGTGTCTATTAAAAAGGGAAATTTCAGTTCATTTATATAGGGAAAATGTCAAATAGTGGAACTTCTTTAAATAGTATAGCAACCTACTCTACTCTTCCCCATTTCTACCTGAAACATCGCCATCAACAGTCAAAATCAACATTCTAGCAAACTTAAGAAGATAAGAGTCAAAATCAACATTTTAGCAGACTTGGGAAAAGTTTTTCAAGAAATAGTATAATAAGTAATTAAAACTGGGCACTTTCTAACCACTTTATTTTTAGATGGACGATGACACAATCCAATATGATGCCTGAGAACAAGCCAGAACTATCAGTAATATGAATGGAACCAATGATATTCATAGGCTTTAGGAATCATAATCTAAGTTAGAAACATAGGTAACATCAAAATTCACCATGAATGTTAGCACATAGTAGCAAAGATAAGATTTCACTAAGATGGTTCAACAACTACGTTATATATGCCGGCGCCGCCTCTCTAGCTCCGCCCTTGCATACACCTAAATACTGTAGATTGACCAAAATCTGATTTTATACATATGATTGAATATATATTTATTTCTAGTGTATCATGTAAGTGTAGAAAAAGTCAATAGTAAATGTTGGAGGGTAGATGAATGGAAAGAAACGGTAAATACTTAATTCATGTTAAATTGGAATAAATAAGTATGTAACTCTGTCCACCATTTAAACGTGCATGCGTTAAATTAGGTAGACCATGTATTTTGTAACCTCTTTGGGTCCTTTCCTTTGAAGTTCTCTTTTCCTAATTTTTTCCTTTTGTCAAGCAAACAGTTAATATAATATGCCAATCTTTCGAAAATCCTCTTAAAGAAATAAAGGAAAAATATCTCTTATTTTTTTTATTATGAGATCTTTTAGTAAAACTTAATAAAAGGATTTGTAATATGCCACAACGTCAATTACCTCTATTCTAAGGACGAAATCCCCTCAAGCAAATTGGTCCAGTAATATTCAATGGACTTATTGATTAGTGCCACGTGTACATTAAAAAGATAAAACAGAAGACCAGATTTTATCCTCCCCATTTTGAAAGCGATGAAGTTCTGTTGTGGCCTGTGGCCATTGACCCCAACAAGTTTTCCAGTGATATTAGTAACTTTTTTCTGATGTTTTTCAATGACACCACTTTGTAATAGAAATGGATACAAATGCAATAGAAAATTTAGAAGATTTTTTATTTTTTTCATATATGAGGCATAAAGTGATGGCTCTTGGGTCTATGTTTTTGCTGATTTAATACCAACCTTCAGTACTGGAGGGGATCTCATCCTCTATTTTAGGTGCAAATATCTATTGGATTCTTGGAGCTGTAAAATAGTTAGGAGCAGATAAAGTTAAGAGTGCATACTCAAATCATTGAAGCATTAAAATCTTTACAAAATAACTCAAGTGATTACTCCGGGTAAAAATATTAACAACCATATACATATGTATGAGCCTTGGAGATACAATTAGATGTGTAAACAGAACTAGTATGATCATTACGTTAGTTATATATTCTGTCTGATAATACATTCTAGTAATCAGTGCTGCATAAGAATTCATGGGTAAGAAAATAAGCTAGTTCTATTAGCACAAGTTTATGTCGATTTTTTGTTTGTCTATGCAAACGCAATACAGACGATGTTGTTGTGTTTGCTAAGAAGAAGTCAGGTGAATATTTTTGTAATAAGATGAATACTTGCAAGGTTACGACTTTACTTGAACAGATTTGTTCTATAGGCTCGTTAATCTTGAGATCTTAGTAAAATACTTGCAACTTAGGTTGTTGCCAAGTTTTGCTTCTACTGATCAGTTCGCGATGGTATGATCACTTACCTTTTAGGATTCAAATTTTAAGTCATAATCTCATCAGAACAAGAGTTAGACAGACTCCATACAATTTAAGTTGGTGATAAAAATAATGATGTCTTTAAATACAAATTAGATTGTTGGAAATTTGCCTTTGGCGGGAGTTGCGTCCGACCAACTTTAAAGGCTTAAACACTAGTGTTCTGCATGTTGGAGAATCCGGTTCTTCACACGTGCATAATCTACTAAGTAAGTAGATGACCGTAGAGCCAAGGATCGTCAAATTTCGTTGAGAAATGAAAGAGATATTGGTCCACGAAGTGAGGTGTTTGAAGCATGGAAAAGTGTGGTATTGAGACCAATTCTCCCTCATCGGTGGGGAAGAAAGAATTGTTTTGGTTATAAGTCTCAAAGTTGGCTTGGGGTTAGAGACCCCAAGGGGTATCCCATGTGTTTAAAGGAGGAAGGACCTAGATGTGCTTCGGTTCAAGGAAAGCCACACGCGCGCCGCCGCCGTCAGTTCAGGCTATGTGATGTGCTTCTTCTGATATTATCTTTTTGGACCAGAATTGTTTCATATGTACAGTTTGGTCCCTGAAGTTTCAAGAAAGTCAAATTGGGCAGAGAACTTTGTGGTTTCTGGAACGTTAACCATCACTCAATTCAGTCATTTATTTTGGTTGAATTAATCTTCCTAAATGCCAATCCGTTGCACATCAATTCACCATTTATTTTGGTGAATTACTACCTCCATAATTGTCATTACTTGGCCAGTAACAACAATTATGTGGGCAGTTGGTAAGCCTCTCCTACAACTATATAAAGGACCCTCTGCACAATTGTTGAGACACACAGAAACATACAAACGAAATCAGTTCTTCCTACTACCTTCCATCATCATTTGATTACTCAAAATTCTTCACGGTAGCACTTGAGTTTCCTTTGCTCATTTGTTCATTTGCGATTTTATTTTGGGAGACAATTGTCCAGGACGTAGAAAGGATACACACGGGGCAATATTGTCTTAAAGACAGAGTGCAATCACTTGACTCAGCATACCAAAAACTGTTCCAATTTCTTGTTCAAGTTTATTGTAATTTCAGTTTGTTGTAATACTTAACAATTACTTATTTCAGTTTCCTACACCATTACAACCAACCTAGATTCCATAAAATGAGCTAACCCCAATAAAATGTCTGACGACCAACACCAAGCGTCAAAATTAATACTGTATCATAAAGCAAGTCATGAATGCTCTTTGACCAACCCAAACAAAAAAAAGAAGTTTTATTTTTCTTCCATGTTCAATCTCTTAATGTAAGTTAGGATTGTGATCTAATGCATAAACTGAAAATGACCTTTTATGATAACGATTTTATAGAGCTAACTTGCAAATAGGTCAATACAAGAGGATTCTTTAAACTTTCTTATCTTTATTTTTTCTCCTTGCAGCCAAGATAACCTCTTCATATGATGACATTTGCATTATGCACAAAACACAAACACAAGCAATAAGACAACAAGAACCAACTTCTTATACTAGCAGGTCACCTTTAATTGAGCTCCGTGATAACGGTAAGAATAATTAGTTTATTTTCATCAATCATATTCTTCCATAAAGGTGGTAAATATACAATAAGAATAGCTCCATCTAAGGCTCTAATTAAGCTACTAATAACTATTAATAGGATATGATTAGATTAATTATATATCATCTAATCTATCACCCTAAATGCTAATTTACCTACCAGTTACATTCTAAAATCAATTATAATAATTACTAATTTCAATCAATTATTAATTATTCTATCATTCCCCCGCAGTCGAAGCGGGAGGCAGGCGTATGCTGAGACTGTCCCGAAAATCTTTAAATAAAACCAGCGGAAGACCTTTAGTATAAATATCTGCAATCTGATAGCGTGACGGGACATGTAACACACGCACTTGTCCGCGTGAGACCTTTTCACGAATAAAGTGCATATCCAGCTCAATATGTTTAGTGCGTTGGTGATTGACCGGATTCCAAGAGAGGTAGATAACATTAACATTATCACAGTATACCAATGTGACCTTCGAAATTGGGCAGTGGAGTTCAAGAAGAAGATTTTGAAGCCAACAAGACTCAGATACAACATTGACAACACCTCGGTATTCTGCTTCGGCACTGGATATGGATAACGTTGATTGCCGTTTTGAGGACCAAGATACCAAGTTTTCACCAAGAAATACACCATAACCAGAAGTGGAACGTCTGGTGTCCGGACATCATCCCCAGTCGGCATATGTATAAGCGACCAGTGTGGATGTTGACGACGGATATAAATGCAGGCCATACTCGAGAGTACCCTGAATGTAACGAACAATGCGTTTGAGAGCATGCATATGATCATCCATCGAATTATGCATAAAAGGCACACCTGTTGCACAACATAAGAAATATCTGGTCTGGTGAATGTCAGCTACTATAGGGCCTCTGCCAAGCTGCGGTAGAGTGTCGAATCGGCAAATGGTTTGCCGGAAGATGCACTCAATTTGGATTTAGTGTCCACTAGAGTTGTCGTAGGTTTATAGGAGGACATGCCAGCACGTTCAACAATCTCAGCTGCATACTTCTTTTGGGATAGAAATAAACCACCTACATGACGTGTCATCGCTATTCTTAGAAAGTCGTGTAGTGGCCCTGGATCCTTCATAGCAAATTCAGAGTCAAGCTGTGACATGATGGACTTGCGAAGAGCATCTGATGAGGCAGTTAATACAATATCATCTACATATAAAAGAAGATGAGCAATATTATTACCCCGACGATAGATAAACAGAGAGTGATCGGAACGGCTATTGTAAAATCCATTATGTGAAACAAAATCCGCCAAACCGCTTGTACCAGGCTCGGAGGGCTTGTTTGAGCCCATATAAAGATTTCTTTAGCATGCACACATGATTGAGATATTTGGAGTCCCTATACCCCAAAGGTTGGTACATGTACATTATTTCATTAAGTTCACCGTGGAGGAAGGCATTTTTGACATCCAACTGATGAATAGGCCACGCCTTTGACAGAGCCAAGCTAAGGACCGTTCGTATAGTTGACGGTTTGACCACCGGAGTGAACGTCTCACCACAATCCACACCAACCTGTTGTGTTTTCCCATCACCTACAAGACGGGCTTTATGCATCTCAAAAGTGCCATGAGATTTTCCTTTGTGACTGAAAATCCACATAGACCGAATTACATTAGTATGAGTTGGACGAGGAACTAGTTCCCACATCTTATTTTTAATAAGAGGATTAAATTCATCATCCATGAACAATTTCTAATTTGGGTCATTAAGATCAGAAACAAGATTACGAGGCAACGGTGATTTGGGAATCTGGGTGTGGAGGCTGTATTTGGTGTTAGGTTTGACAATGCCGTGTTGACTAAGGGTGACTGGACGTTAGGCCATGTATTGAGGTGGGACACTGGCGGGAGTACACTGCCTGGCAGTCAGCAGTGAAATGGGCCGTGACCCAAGCCACTGCTAGGCAACTGGTTTGGGCTCATCGGTATAGTAGACAAGTTTGGACTCAGGACGGGAGACCTAGCTTGATGGGCATTTGTTTGATGCGGCTGGGACATTATTCTAGGGCCCAAATTACCCGAGACATGTTGGTCCGCCGAAACAATGGGCCCAATTTGTGACAAAAAATGTTGGGATAAATCTTGGGAATGCTATCATCTTGAAAATCATAGGTAGGGGGTACAGACTCATGCATTTTAGCAAATGGAAAATTTATCTCATCAAAGATAACATGATGACTCATAATTATTTTATTGGAAGAAAGGTTGTAACATTTGTAGCCTCGATAATTAGATGAATATCCTAAAATAATGCAAGGTGTAGATCGGGGTTGAAGTTTGGTAATTGTGGTATATGGAAAAAGAGGATAACATAAGCACCCGAATACCCGTAAATGAGAATAAGATGGATCCCTTAAGTATATGATTTTTAGTGGAGCTTGATTGGACAAGTTTTTGTGGGGAAGTATGTTCAATATATAAGTGGCCATTTGTAGTGCATGATGCCAAAAAGATGGTGGTAGTGAGGCATGAGCAAGGGATGTTCGAATTATGTTGTTGATGGTTCAGATTTTTCGTTCCGCCTTCCCATTTTGAGAGGAAGTATGTGGACATGAAAGATGAAAAAGTTAAACCATTAGAATTGAAAAAATCCCAAAAACTCTCATTATCAAACTCCCTACCATTATCACATTGAATATTTTTAATATCCCATTCAAAATGGTTCCGGATGAATGCTCTAAAAGTTAGAAATGTGTAAAAGACTTGTGATTTCTTAGGCAAGGAAACGTCCACAAAAGAATTAGAGTAATCATCTAGCAAAAGCAAATAATATTTATGGCTCGAAGAGCTCAAAACGGGTGATGTCCAAATATCACAATGGATAATATCAAATGACATAATTGTGCATGAATTAGATGAAACAAATGACAGTTGAACATGTTTTCCAAGTGGACATGATCGGCACAAACTTGAATTACGTGTTTAAGTACATGAAATAAAATTAGTTTGTTTGAGAGAGTCTAAAACATGTGCCCCTGGTTGACCCAAACGTTCATGCCATAATGAAGGTGCAAGAGCGGCAAAAGTGGACGGTGACTTAGTTCCTTGATTAGATGTTCACCATGACTATCACATCTCATTAGAAGCATCCTCGTTTGAAAATCCTTCATGGAAAATCCAAAAGGGTAAAAAACAACAGATACGCAGTTATCAGTAGTAAACTTTCTAACCGAAACCAAGTTTTTAATCAATTGTGGAGCATGAATGACATTCTTTAAAAGTAACGGTGGGTTTGGTGGAGTCAATTTGGTAGAACCATAACCACGAATTAGAATAGAATGACCATTTACGACAATTATACCATTATTTTTGCTCAAATTAAAATAGGACGAGAGGTTACCTTGGGAGGACGTCATATGAGACGTTGCTCCGATGTCCATGTACCAATTTGCGTTCGGCGGATTAAGTTTGAGAGTGTGCATGGTGGACTTAATATCCGTTGGGCTGGCCACTGCCGAATAGGTCTCCTGCCACTGGTTCGGCAGTGGCCCAAAGCTGCTTGGTCCGCCATTGTTTCGTGGCCTAAAAGGAGAAGGCCCAACGCCTTGGTGCTGACTGCCAGTGGCCTGGCCAGGTCTTAGACTGGGTAGGGTGGCACAACCCAAGGCCACTGCCAGACCTACTAGACTGGGCCGCTACCCTACTGTTGTCGAGGCTGCCACTGCTGGCCGCCGGTCCCGCTGTTTCTGTCGTTGTGTCCTCCGCCACCGAAATTCCGGTTGCCGCCATTTTTGCCATTTCGGTTATTTCCACCCTGATTTTTACCATCATTTCGTCCCTGATTTTGTTGTGTGGGCTCAAAATTGGTAATAGTGTCATTGGTTGGGGTGGCAATCATGGCGGAATATGAGACGGTTGTAGCTTTTTTGGGGAAACCCGCCTATTCAAGAATAAGCATAGAACGTGCTTGATAAAAAAATAGTAGAGGATTACTTTGTCGGATGAGCGTTCCCACACCACTATACACGTCGGTAAGGCGACAACCAATTGTAGAACCAATCGATTGTTAGTAACCGGCGAATCAACATTTTTGAGTTGATTCGACAAGACTTTGAGGCGTTGACAATACGCCGACGCATTTGGAAAATCTGTCATATCGGTGGTGGAGAATTCTTGCTCCAACGTGACGGCTCGAGAATTTTTGTTGTCCTGCAAAATATTCCGCAAGCGATTCCAAGCCTCCATTGCTGTAGAATCTGGTTCAATTATTGTGTGCAATAAATCACTAGAGATAGTTGCATAAATCCATGAAAGAAGTATGATATCAAGAGTTTCTCATAGTTCTTTTTCATCATCGGGTTTTTAACTCATTTCATTTGCCATTTGCCATTTGCCAGCGGAATTATGTGATGAATAATCCGATGAGAACGATAACATATTTTAAAAAGCTCTGCCCGAGTTGCATAGTGAACATTTCCATCTCAAGAGTGACGGAAATATGTGTTTTGATGTTAGAAATGGTAAGGGCTGGATGAAATGTGGATTTGGAGTCGGACATTGTTGACCGGAAAAGGAAGAACAATAATGGAAAAAGAAAAAAAATATGAAGAAAGTGTGGTGGTCGGCCGGTGGTGGAGGAAGGGTGGTTAATGTGGCCGAATTTTCGGAGATAAAATTATTTAGGGTATGATCTTTTTCCTAATCTTCTGATACCATGTAAGAATAATTAGTTTATTTTCCTCAATCATATTCCTCCATAAGGGTTAGACCTGTCCATCGGGTCGGGGACACGCTCGACCCGACCCAAAAAAATCAGGGCCAGGGTCAGCTTATTTCTGACCCGTGAGCCACCTGACCCGAAAAAGCGGGGACCCGATCAGGGTCAGGGATGGGCCCTGGTCAAAAATTTTACTCGGTCTGGCCCCACTCGACCAGTGACCCGACCCGTTCATATTATTTTTTATTTTATTAATATTTATTTAAGGTATATTATTTTATTAATGTTTATTTTATTTTGTTTATTTAAGGTATATTTATTTTATGAAGCTTTTATGGAAGTCGAATGCGACATGAACTTAATTAACGGAAGCATTGACATAAAATGTAGGGAGAGAAAATAGTTGTAAATTGATGCAACTTTAAATGATCATAACTTTGCGCCCGGATGTCCGTTTTACCCAAAAAAAATTGATTTTGCGTATTTTTTTGAGATGCGGCCGGTCAAATTGGTGCCGCCAATTTTTACGAAAACATCCATTTTTTGTGTTTTCCCCCAAATCGATTTATAATTTTCCCTTTTCTTTAGTAAAGATCTCACGATATACAATACATTTTAACGCCGAAATTTTGAGGTAATGTAGATGTGAATGTCAATTTCAGTCTTGAATTTTTATTTTTTATTTTTAAAAATCCTCCGACCCGGCCCGGCCCGACCCTTTAGGGTTTTGTTGGGCTCAAAACATGTAAGTAGGCACAACGAAAGTTTAAAATTTTGTTCTACTTACCCCAACAATTTCTTCTGCTATGGTTATATGACAATCAAAACCTGTAATATAAAACATGACACTCACATGTTGTAATAACTGGAGTCTTTACTAAAGGGTGGACAAGAGATTCCCTTTTCGACTGCAAGCACAATGCTACGGTGTATTCCTCTGTCAAGAAAGTCAGGAAATCTTGACAGAGGTTTGGGAGAGTTTTATCCTAGACTCTAAGTCTAGAATTTGTTTATGAGAATTTGTGTATGATATGAATGAGATAGGTGTTGTATATATACGAGAATTTGTGTATGATATGAATAAGCTTGTCTCTTTCATTTTCAGATATTTTAACAATGTTACCAGGAATTAAACTAGCAAGTATAGATGTTCTTAGACAGAATTACTTAATGCCTATATTGATGAGAAAATACTTTATAAATATCTGGTAGAAAATTTGAAGTATACTCAAATTGACTTGACACTAGATATTAAAAAGGACCAAGTGCAACTGATCCCTTTCCACCCACGAATAAATGTGCATGAATAAAATAAAAAAATAAAAAGAATTAATGGATCTCGAATGCCTTCATTATTTCATTCATCATCTTTTAATTAAATGCACTGAAAGTATTTGACACTACTATAAATATATTATAATGCTCCCCGCGTAATATTTTTAGTTTATGCATATTCTCAAGTGTTTTCTTGGTTATATAAAAATCTACTTATTTTAATTAGGGTAAAATTGTAATAGAAAAATTAATACCTTTTTGATTTTATGAAACATCACTTATTTTGAAATAAAATAAAAAAAATAAAAATATCACTTATAATAGAACAAAGGGAGTACCAAACAAGAAATCACTAAGTGGCGTGAAGTTGTAAGTTGTTTGGAATAAATTTCTACTATTTTACTTATTGCATTGTAAGGGACACTTATGATGCATTCGGACGGTCACCTTATTAAATGTTCATTTTAAATATATTATTATTCTTCATTATATTTTGAAAAAAATTATTTACGAAATACCTAGCATGTATGTATTTACATATCTTTGTTTATATGATTCATATGTTATATATATAATGGTACACAAGGTATACAATAATGTGATTAAGTTACCATCTTTATCAGATTATCAATTATCAAGGAATTTATCTGTAATATTTTATAATCAACTCATAACAAGAACATTTGACGTCCATATGAACAATGTCGTAAACTATTCGGGTCAGGTTTGCCTATTAAGAAAACTTGAGGGTGTAAAATTAAAATTGAAAATCAGGGCTCTAAGTTGAGGTATTCTTCATTCTAAAGTAACCCTCCTCCTCGGCGAACCACTGTTGTTCATCTGTTATCCAGTAGCCGGTCGCCGGAGTCTCGTCTGAGCTGCGAGGTTAGAGTTAACTTTCAAGTACTGTTTAAGTTCATAAATCCGTTTAATTTATGCATAATTCAATTCTTAATGTTTCTCTCTTTTATATATTTTGCTGAATCACGGATTGAAGAATGCATAAAGTCTCGAAATCTGAATTGAACTTCGCTATCTAATTTGAATCTATTGAAAAAAATAAGAAGATCAAATCTAATCGGTATATCCATGAGCCTGTGAGCTAATGTTTAGTATGTTAGATTATTTGGTAGTCAACATCTCTAATAAGTTCCATTTATATCCGAACTCATGTCCTTGGGATTTTTGACCAATGTCTGCTTATGATTGCTAGCTATAGATTTAGCACAGGTAACCATTTCGTATAGCATTTCCCTCTGCATTAGTTCCATTTCGTAATTACCTTTTAGCTGTGACACGGATGACCTCAGGTCCCAAACATTTGCAAAGATTTGAAATCTAACTTGGTCCCCGAGGCTCTTCCTTCCTCGTTCTGCTTATTGGTCTGTTGACTGTAACTTTTCTTGAAAGAATAGTTGTTTCGTTGCGTGTAGTTTTTTTGTGCATCTCTTTTGTCCTGGGACTGTTTGTTGGACTAAATTTGAACTTTTTTCTTCTATATGTTTTATGCAGATAAACTAGAGAACCATGGGGATCGTAGAGAGGATCAAAGAAATTGAAGCCGAGATGGCTCGTACCCAGAAAAATAAAGCAACTGGTAACTGCCATAGTCGCATCACTAAAGCCTCTATGCCTACTGATGAGTTATGCCTTGTAATACTGACTTAAAATGTTAGTTTCACATTGAAATTAGCTGTAACTCAGACAAGAACAAGTAGTACTGTTACTAAACCCTCATCAGGCATCACTGTCAATGAATCCTTATTGCCACTCAGTCCTGGTGCACATTAATCAAAATACACACTCAGAAGTCCTACTAAGGTCTGTTTAACGTTGGTAGAACAAGCATATAGGGATTTTAGTCCTACAAAGAAGACCATCTTCTTCATGGGGGCACCCTGGATGTTCGAAATATAGAAACGAGAGTACGAAGCAGCAATTTTGACAAAATTAGAGTACCCTTTTTCATTTAACACAGGATTATATTTGTTTATGGTTCAACTATTTGTTATGTTTTTAGTCTTGTACATTAAAGAAAATTATTTGTTTTATTTCTTGGAGTCCCCTGGAGATTGATTCTTCTGCTCCTAATTCCTCTGCAATAGAAGATCTTTTGTGAACACCATTCTGTTAATTGAACCTTTCCCCAAATTTTTCTTCAGAAGGTTAATAATTGACTTCAACTGTGTGATGCAGAATATCATTTGGGTCAGCTGAAGGCTAAGATAGCAAAGCTGAGGACACAATTGTTGGAGCCCCCCAAAGTATGTTTTTTGGTATTTCAACGATAATCCGGAGGGGTCAATTTTCTGTTATCTTACTTTCATGGAGTTTCCATGATATAATTGTGTGCTATAGTACCATATCAGTATAAATAGTTGTGCTGTGTAAAGTCTTTTTCACTAGTGACCACCTTTTCTCGTGTTGTTCTTTTCTTTTTCTGATAGACTTGAGTAATAGCTTCCTGATTATGCGGGTGAAACAGGGTTCTAGTGGTGCTGGAGAAGGTTTTGAAGTTACAAAGTTTGGCCATGGACGTGTTGCACTAATAGGATTTCCAAGGTTTGTCATTTCCCTTTTTCGTGTTTTTTGATCAGTTAGTAAAGTTTAATTTACATCAGGCAAAACAATTCTCAAAGCATTTGATATACTAATAGTTCTGGATAGATTATGTAATTGAACCATTTAACTGCTTTTTCTCAGTTTTTATACTTTTTTATTTTCATCTATATTTAACATTTAGTAACTTAACATCCTGAGGCTCTTTGACATGAGGTTCGGAATGGGGGAACATATAAATAGCGTTAACTTAATTGGAATCGTGGTGACTTTTAGTGACATTGTAAGTGCGGCCAGTTTGGTAATGCAATCAGAAGGTCGGTCCTCATCATTTAACTCTGATGCTAATGCTCCCTCTTGTGATATTTTAAGCGAGGAGAACTAGCGTGGTTTTAACCTAAGACATATTAACTGAGCCTATATCTGGTAATAAGGCACGGAATTTTAGTTTGCACTTGCCTTAACTACCTGCTCCGTGGTGTCTTAGAGCCTGTTTGGCCAAGCTGCCCAAGATCAACTTATTTGGGGAAGTACTTATCAAAAGTGCTTTGAGAAAGTAGCAGTTTGTATTTGGTTAAATCATTTGAGAAGTGCTTTTGTTAGTAGTTTGTGTTTGGTCAATATTTTAAAAAAGTGTTTTTAAGTGTTATAGTACGAAAACGAATATTTATATAAAGTGTCACCTATTTTTCAATCAGCAAATTGGCTCAAAAAGATTGGTTAAACACTTCAGGTAATAAATATTTTTTTATAAGATATGGGCATCATTTAAAAGATAAATATATCGCTTGCATATTATGATTTTTAATTTCTAATTTAGTTTAATAACTCGTAAATGTAACTTCTTAGTGGAATATGCCTACCAAATAAGTGGAGAAGCAAATTTAAACCAAAAGAACTTAAAATTACAAAAAAAGTTCAGACTAAAGAATATTACTAATTCATAATAACCTTCTATTTTCCTAGAATCAAATACTACTTTAAAATATGCATATAATTTTATGTTGTCAAATATTCTTACTTTAACCATTTCTCTCGCTTACTTTTAGTATAACATCGATAAAATAGCAATATGAAAATATAATGGATACATCTAGAAACTAGAAAGTCACTACTAATTAGTTTGGTAAATAAGAATTTTTGATATGGGTATTCTTGTCCTAAAAAAAAGCAAAAAGCACTTATTTTCGGGAGAAGCTACTTTTCTCAATTCATGCTTAAACAACAACAACATACCCAGTGTAATCTCACAAGTCGGGTCTGGGGAGGGTAGAGTGTACGTCGACCTTACCCCTACCTTGAGAGGTAGAGAGGTTGTTTCCGATAGACCCTCGGCTCAGAATAAAGCAATAACTAAGCAGGTCAAATAGGAAAAAGGAAACAATAACTACAACAAAATAGTATGCTCTCAACTCATGCTTAAAAGCTGGAAAAAAAACAGCTTCTAGTACACTCAAAGCACTTATCTCTTCTTGGTCAAACATCTTCATTATCTAAAATAAGTTTCTTTCTTTTTTCAAAAGTAAGAACCTTTTACATTTCAAAAGCTTGGCCAGATAAGCTAGTAACCTTCTTTGGTTTTTCTTTTTGATAGTGTGGGAAAGTCTACACTCCTTACAATGTTGACAGGAACTCATTCTGAAGCTGCATCATATGAGTTCACAACACTTACTTGCATCCCTGGTATTATCCATTACAATGATACTAAAATTCAATTGCTTGATCTTCCGGGAATCATTGAAGGTGCATCTGAAGGCAAGGGGCGTGGTAGGCAGGTACACTGAAGATGGCTTTAGCAATTTGACAAATAATGTATTGTTGTATAGTTGCTGGAGCTCTTGATTGTGATGACAACCTCTGAACAATATTCATTTTGAACAGGTCATTGCTGTTTCTAAGTCAGCAGACATTGTATTAATGGTTCTTGATGCTTCAAAAGTAAGTGATGATAATAATTGAGCTTATTGGGGTTTATGTTATCCTCTTGTGGTCATATTCGTTTGGCTACAATTGCACCTCAGCTCTGCCCAAGCTCAGGGTGTACTAAATTAAGCTGGCTGAGCCACCTTAATCCTTGTAGCAGAGTCGAGCTTGGGCTGAGTTGGCATGGCCAGAATTGTCTGTTGATAGGTGAAAGTGTCATAGAAAAGAAGCAAATAATTAAAAGAAATGAAGCCAGTCCGTCTTGTAGCCGGTGAACATCCGGGGATGATCCCTCTTTATATTTGTTCTCACCTATTAAAAAAATAACCACACATACTAATACATAACAAAAACCACAAACAAAAATAACTGTACATGACCCAAAAAACATAGCATGTTTTGGTCTCTGATCTCAGTGGTAAAGAGAGGAAACAGAAAAAGAAGGCACACATTGTACCAACACCACAAAAAATGTAACATGATAAAAGAAGAGTACATTTTGGTTCCTATTCTCATTTACGGCGTTAATCTCGAACAATTTCAACATTTCATAATATGTTAAACCAAGTTTAGAATTAAGTTATCTCTGTGTTGAGACTTTCTGTTAGGTGATGCTTTTTTCTTTTCTTGATTCTCTCGACTCTTAATTAAACATACAACATCAGAGTGAAGGCCATCGACAAATATTGACAAAGGAGCTGGAAGCTGTGGGCCTGCGACTAAACAAGAAACCTCCTCAGGTGATCCATTTTGCTATGTTATTCATATTGTGGTTCTGTGTCTTAGTTTCTGATAACATATATATTCCTTTGTCTCCTTTTCTCTATCTACTTTTCTGTTTCGAAAGAGTCTAACATGTTTCTGGAAGATTTCTCATACTTAATTGATTATTCACACAACTTGCCTGCCACATTATTATTGGACGATCCTTTAGCAGGGTACACTTTTATAGATCTATGCTCCTTCCTGTCTTTCAGTAGTTAGCTAGAAAATTTTCCTTTTCACGATAATTCTGTCTAGAAAAGACCTTTTCGTGGTCTTTAAAGTGTTAATTTAAAACCCATGCAGTCATTGGTTGTGTATCTTCCGACAGACAAGATTGACTCTCAGGGCTTAACATAAATTTCCAATGGTTGCAGATTTACTTCAAGAAGAAAAAGACTGGTGGAATTTCTTTCAACAGCACTCTAAAACTTACACATGTGGATGAGAAGCTATGCTATCAAATTCTGCATGAATACAAGATTCACAATGCTGAGGTATTGTAGAATAACATGATTTTATCATTGAAAAACTCCAGTTTGAATTTTTTTCCTTCTGCTTTGTTTCCCTACCTTAGTCTTTTTGTTCACCTTTTTAGGTGTTATTTCGTGAAGATGCTACAGTGGATGACCTAATTGATGTTATTGAGGGCAACCGTAAATACATGAAGTGTGTATATGTCTATAACAAGATAGATGTTGTTGGTATTGATGATGTAGACAGATTAGCGCGACAGCCAAACTCCGTTGTCATCAGCTGCAACATGAAGGTACTTCAAAATTTGTGAGATTCATTTGACTGCTGGATGACATGAGCTATAGCATGTTTTGGTGACCCAAAAAAGCTCATTGCTCCATCTAATTTGTGGCAACAACAACAACAACATACCCAGTGAAATCGCACAATGTGGGGTCGGGGAGGGTAGAGTGTACACAGACCTTACCTCTACCTTGGTAGGTAGAGCGGCTGTTTGTGACAATGTGCTACTATTATTATAATTCACTGGTTTTTTACATTTGCAAACATATATAGTGGGATCGAGATCAAATAACATATTTGAGCATTTTGGGTGCGCGTCCTATTGGAAAGTTAATCCCAGCTTACAATAGACTGTATATGAAGTTTTTCCAAGACCCAGACCCCACTTGTGGGAATATACTGGGTATGTTAGTTTTTCCAAGACTTGGTTTGACAAGGAGACATCTCTCTTACCTGTAGTTTATCCTTAGCAAATAATAAGAACACACTTATTTTCCCAGGGTCATAAGATACTTTCAAGTTAGTTCTTAATTTTGATGATGGCACAGGAAAAAAATATTTACTTTGTTTTCCTTAGCCGAATTTGGACATGACTTTGGAATAAGGGAACACCACTTCTGATTTTGGAATATGGGCAAGCGATCTCTACTTACTGACATGCTCTTTAGAATCTTCCACCTTGTCAAAATTAATGTTGCGTTTATTTTTCTGATACAGCTGAATCTGGACAGACTACTTGCAAAAATGTGGGAAGAGATGGGTCTTGTCAGAGTTTATACAAAGCCTCAAGGCCAGCAACCAGACTTCACAGACCCCGTGGTCCTTTCTACTGTATGTTATGTGGCATGAACACCACACACATACACACCCCGCCCCCCAAAAAAATAATCTCATGCTCATTTCTATGTTTATGATTTTTAGGATAGAGGTGGCTGTACAGTAGAAGATTTCTGTAATCACATACATCGGAGTCTTGTTAAGGATGTGAAGTATGTGTTGGTGTGGGGCACTAGTGCAAGGCACTACCCCCAGCATTGCGGCCTTTCGCAAATGCTTGAGGATGAAGATGTGGTTCAGATTGTTAAGAAAAAGGTAAACAGTATCTGCTTGTGCTTTCATTTGCTCTCCATCAACAGTGTTATCAGCTCTGGCATATCGAGCTACTTCTTCCGGCCATCATATTCAGTTATTCGCAGATCTTTAAGCTTCAGGATCATATGATGATTTGACATTTCTTCAGGCAACATGCATGTGTTATCTGATACAGTAATTTTTTCCCTTGAATTCAGTTTGGGGCTCTAAGCATAACATGTAATGCAATTAAGTTCTTTTTAGTCTAATTACATAGTATTTTGTGTCACAAAAGTATCAGTGGTCTTATCGACCAAAGCACCTAGGATAGGGAAGTTAGGATAGCTAACATTGAGCTGCTTATAGAGGTGTAGCTTGGTGCCAATGTCATCAATCTAGGAAAGTTGATGCCTGTGATACTCAAAAGCATCTTATGTTATGCAGGAGAAGGAAGACGGTGGAGGTAGAGGCCGGTTCAAGTCGCATACTAATGCTCCTGATCGTATATCTGATCGTGTAAAGAAGGCTCCACTGAAGACATGATGACCCAGATAGTGGAGCTGTTAGTTCTATATGCCGATCTGGAAGGTGTATGTGCCGTGGATTATTATTGAAAAACGAGCTATACAATGAGAATAGCTAGAGGTTTCCTCAACCTTATGAAGTGAAACCTATTTATTAGAAGAGGGTAGAAGATTTCAGTGTACTCTGTATTTTATCATGTGCACTCTGCAGTTTGTATAATATCTGGACACATGCTTTCTTCCTCCAGATTATATTCACTGCTAAATAGTGTGAATGTGCTATAAACAGTTTTGGTCTCAGTTCCTAGAAGTGTCCAGGTGAGGATAAGTGGATATTTTAGCTTCATGTTATCTGCAGTCGAGTTCAGCAACTGCGAGTTTATTCATCATTGAAGAAATATATTTTAAATACTTCACGTCTATGCAGGGTAGATATTTCTTTTCGTCGTTGGATTTGGTAAACTTGGCACTCTTGTAAATGGACAGTCAAGTCTGAGCCAGAATTAACGTCAGATTCTCAATCATTTGGGCTCTAGGAGTCGAGAACTGGAAATGGGTCTCAATAGTTAATGGGCCGACCATCACATACTTCTCGACGAAAGAAATTCGGGTCATCTGCACTTTTGTCCCTGTTTTGTGCTGGTCTTTAACTTTTGCTCCTCAAGCCAAACAACTTTTTTCGAGGGATATAAATTTATATTTTCGCATTGTAATATCCCACAAGTTATGATGCACCTTTAAAGAACTTATGCCCGCTAGTCATAAGTTCGATTTTGAAGGGCAAAAATTAAAGACCAGCCCCATTTGAACGGCAAACTGTGCAATTATTTCAAGAAATTCATTTTGTTTTTGTTATTACTTGAAAATCATTTCATTTAACGTAGCTATGAGGAAGGAAAGGGCAACTCTCATGTGAGCTCCAAGCGGTTCATTCATCTAACTTTGTGTTTATACCAAGTTAGAAAATATAGTACTGTACATGTATGCTCTTCGCTTTACTTAAAATTAGAGCATGGACAATATAATTATGGGACCTAACATTGGCTAAGCAAAGAGTAGAGGTGGACCTGATCGTGATATAATGATAAAGAAATGAACTTTAAGTTTAAATCAACCTCAAAGCTCATTCATGGTTGAGAATTGCTCAACATCGTATAAGAAGTTCAAATACCCATTAATAACTAACAATATTGTTTCTTCAATTTTTCTCAAAGGAACTGAACTTGTACAGTTGCCTAACGCATAGGGTAGTGCAAATCTAAGAAAAGGGCAGTAGATGTAACGAGAAAGTAGTGGCCTAAAATCTTCCATTGATTTTTACTGATGCATCAAATTTAGTGTATGATCAAAACAGTGAACAAAAAAAGCTAACCAAAATTTCTTTTTCAGTTATTTTTTTAGGGGCCAGTGCTTTTGTGCATGTCAGATAATAAATATCAGTAGTATGTGGGGATTACTTTAGATTGCTGAAGAAGTGGTTACCGTCCAATCATTCTTGTCTAGTCTCCATCTCTTCTTAGTGCCATTCGCTTTAGATTTTAGAGTAGGGTTTCACTTTCCTACACTTACGGACCGACTCCTCCTTAGTGTTAGTCTCCTATGGCGCCTCTATTTCCACCTAATTACGAACTATTTTTTCTCTAAATCTATTCTTTTTACCACGACCCTAGTTGTGGCATCGGTGTCATGTCCCTTCACTAACTAGCATACTTCTGGTCCGAGGTCTCATCCATGCGCATTTAAATGGCTAAGTTAGTTACTTGGAAAACAAGAGAAAATAATCTTCTATTACAAGTCATAGGGGGACTATATTTTCTTGTACAGCAATTCAAATGTTGCATTAGTTATGTTATGCGAGAATCATTTCGCCAACCAAACATTGTAATATTATTTTTCTACCTCTTTATGTCTTGTTGCTTAGTACTACTAGAAATTAAAACCAGTTAGAGATTCAATAAAGTTAGGTGGGGAACAACTTCACATAATTATTTGAAAGTTACAGAAGCCGAATTTTTAGGTAAAAGTGAATGCTGGAGTTACGAGTTTTGAATTCAAAAGTTGATCATATAATTATTTGGTAAGGAAGATAAATGACTTTCATGGTTACTTTTACAATTAGATTTTTGAAATATGGTGCTATTAATTATTATTTTTTCAAGGAATATCTAACATAAAGAATTATTGTCCCATCAAAATCAGATCAAAGTTAGTGGAAGTCATTCATAGAACATGTCGGGTTCCCAAAATATAAAAATTTAGTTATGATTCACATAATTACGTTACCATCAATCACTTAGAAAGAAATGATAAAATCAAACTAGTTATCATAATATAAATAGGAAATATTTATATACTCATGACTCTAAACCCTAAGTTGCATGGGCAATAGGGTAAGCTAGGCTAGAGAGGTAACTAGTGGGACACTAGAGATTATTCTGTTCTATGAGAAACCGTATCCTATCTTCACGGAAATAAAGTTAAATGCACATATTTTTATTTTTTAATTGTTGTTATTATTATCATATTGAAGTCGATGAGAAATGCCTAAAATGATATCTAAAAGATACAAAAGACAGCTCGAACTGGTAATATGTCAAGTCAAGTTTGAAATAATATAAAATAAATGAAATGTTTTTTATTAAAAAGATGTGAAATATAGTTTTTTCCGCCTAACTCAACCCCAAAATTACTTAATGGAAAAAATTGGCCAAGTTCATATAAATAGATCACCGGTTCATTTTCCAACCGACTTATGGACTCTACCCTACCTAACACTCCAGCAGCCCCAGACCTCCAACATGAATGTGGGCAAATATAACTTGGGAATTCAAACCGTGAATAAATTTGGCTCTGATATTAATTGTTGGGCTAAAACACTTCAAAAATATTTTGAACATGATATGATATTGTCCACTTTGAGCCAAGTCCGCATAACTTTTTTTAAAAGATCTTACACTATTAAAAATATTCAACACCTTATAAGTAACTTACCTTTTTTTCCAACTATCATATGAAACTTTATTCACAAACACCGAACAAAGAAAGATATGAGTGTTCTTTTCTTTAGTTAGAAATGGATTGCCATGTTTAGGGCACACTTTTGGGTACGTCAAGGTGAATCCGTCTACTATGAGTCTCCTAAATTAGTTTAGCACTTGCACAATCAACGCTAGAAAATATTGATAGATTCATATCCCTACTTTGATCGTGTGTTTGCATTATGAAATTCCTTAAATGTATAAATAGCTAATTTTGACTGCATAGTTAAAACAAGTTATGAATTTAGTGGCCATCAAAATTTATAAACTTTAAATTCTTGCATTATAACAACAACATATATTCAATGTAGTTTCATAAGTGGATCTGAAAATGGTAGAATGTATACAAATTTTACATTTACCTTCGTGGAATAGAGAGTTTGTTTCCATAGAGCTTCGACTCAAAGAAAATGTAAACAAAGCAAGATAAAAAGGAAAATAACGACAAACAAAAAAAAAGATAAACAAAGCAAATGAAAACTTTAAATTCTGGCACTGCCCTTACTAAAAGTCTCCTATATTAGCACTTGCACAGAGCTATGAGCAATATTAACGATAGAGAACAGTTCGTGATAGATTCATATACCTACCATTACTCAAGTCAGTCAGATTATAAATTAAATGCATCCATCTCTCGTCAACTCTTAAATCAAACGTGTGATTGTTATGAAGAAACTGTGGGTTGCCTTCTCAAATAGAAACGGTAGACAGTAGTAGCCATTTAGACTGCGACTGGAGAGACCAGTTACAGTAGACAAGCAGACAATATAAAGCAACAATTAAATGAGTAAATTGATGAAGAACCTTAGCTTGTTTGGATGATCATTAGGTACTGTTTCATAATATAGCGTATTATATATTATTGAATTGTACTGTATTGTTTTGATAAATTCAGTTGTGTTTTCATCCTAGTTTTCTTCTTGTATTTGTCAAACCTATGTTTGAAAGCGCGTTTCTTGAGTCGATGGTCTATTGGTAACAATATCTATACCTCACACAAGGTAGGGTAAGGTTGTACACCCACCCTCCCAGACCTCACTTGTGGGATGTCACTGGGCATGTTGTTGTTGTTCTTTTGATGAATATAATGTTTGGTAGATTGTATCATTTTTTGTCGTTACATAATGCTACATATCAACAAATGTGAAAGTAAACCTACAAGAAAAGTAGGATATAGGATAGAGTTATTATAGAAAAGGTAGATGAAGGATAAAATATAATTATTAAATAATAAGCAAAAACAAAATGAGAAGAAAAAAAATAATGACGCGACTACACGTAATCAGTCATTTAATGATATGATACAATAAAGTTTCAAAATAAATATTTTATTTAAATTAAAAATACAATACAATAGCCAACAGTCATCAAAACAAGCTATATAATTTTTTGAATGAATTTTAAGCTTTTGGATTCTAAATTCTTGAACAACACAACGATTAGATTCGAAATAGATAATTTAAACATATGAATTGATTTTTTTAAATACAACTACAACGTTTGAGTCAAACTTATTGAATTATGCCGACCCCATAGCTTGTGGTGTAAATCCGTCCCCGCCCTGACCGGCATCGTGTGTTACTTGGGGCTATTTTTCTCAATGACTCTATGCTAGGGTGCTAAAATGAATCGAAAATTAATCCGAACCGGTAAATCGAGTCAAACTGATTTACTAAACCGAAAACCAACTCGGTTTGGTTTTTAATTTTAAAAATTGATAACATTTTGGTTTGGTTTGGTGTTAAACCCAAAAAATTCGAACCAAACCGATAAGTATATATATATATTCTTCAAAATTTTGTGTCATTCCAAGTTCAATACAAATTCAAATTGAAAAAAAAAAAAAGTCACTGTACCATTTTAAAATATTTACAATTTCTTAGTAAAATTACTTAGCTTACAATTACGCCCTTATCTCCCTCACAAACCCATTGAAGAATAAGATTACCTTAATTATTTAGTTTTGGATAAATTCTTAATTTAGTTATAATTATTACAAGATATCTTTATTTATATAATAACATAATAATATATACAAATAGTAAATCGAGTACCCTTCTATGACAAATTTACAATCTTGATCTCAAATTTCATGCTCAACATATATTTAGTGTTGAACTCATTCTTTCAAAGAATGGTTTTGACAGTAACATAAACAATAATTTTATTGGTAATGAAAGTTTAACTTTTTTCTCTCTCTACCAACCTTCTCTCATTAATTATATAGTATATGTTTTTCCTAGTGTTATATTATACTCATAATATTATTAGCATAATTGATAATATATATTATTATACTCATAATATTACTTGTATGATTAGTAAATATATTATTATATTCATAAATATATATAATTAGTACTAATATATATAAATATTACTCATACTATTACTAGTATAATTGGTAATATATATTATTATATTCGTAATACTATTGGTATAATTAGTAATATATATTATTATTCAAATTCTTTATGGCTTTACTCTCATTGCTGAAGGTGAAAAAAACTCACCCATCCGCCTAATTTACTCTCACACGATCAATATACCCATTACCATAGGCCTATGCTTGGATAAAGTTAATGAATTAACCAAGAAGATTCTTAGATTTAAATGGATCATGGTCAAATCTGTATTTAGTTACCTTTTAATTCAGAGATTCTTTGTATTATAAAATATATTTTTAAATCATTAAAAAACCGAAAAAAGTCAAAAACCGATCCAACCCGATAAAACCGACAAAATCAGAACCGATAGAATTTATATTATAATACTTTGGGTTGATTTGAATATTAAAAAAACTCGACTTAATTAATTTGATTTGGTTTTAACCCAAAACCGAGTCAAACCCGATCATGAACACCCCTAATCTATGCTATTTATTAAAATTGAAAATGTTTTGTCAAGTATCAATGAGTTGAGAAAAAGACCAACAATACTTTTGTCATGAAAAAATTAATTTGGTTTTGCTAACAGTAAATTCGGTTTTGATCTACTAGTGTCCTTAAACATTAATTTACAACTATCAATTGCACCATGATATATGATCTACCATTATAGCTAGGAGTAGGATACCTTCTAGGTCATTTCTTTTCTCCGGTTATGTTGTTATAACTTCAACTTCTTTTTAATAGCTGATTGCTTAGCTTTAATTTTAAAGCCTTACCATCTCTTCGCCTCCACAGAAATATTAACTGACTGAAAATGTGGAGGTCGACTACATGAGTGAAACTGAAGAAAATTTAAAAATTAGAATTAAGTTATATCAATTAAAGATGTAAATAATTTAGTTTTATTAATATTTTGCTTAACCTCTTTTCAAGTTATTAATAATCTCCACCTATAACAATATTCAAATGTAATTATTCTCTGATGCAATTCAGCTTAAAAAGAAGAAAAAAAATCTAATTATTTTTTTAACTAATCTAATATTTTAGTTAGAGAAGTTACATTTGTTTCTCATTAGTTAAGTAAGAATTCTCAAATAGATTTCAATGTTTTTGGATCCTAATGTTACTCAACCCATGCATCTACTTTGAACCTTGCTACATCGAGCTACTAATATTGCTCCATGTTCCCCCAATCAATCATCTGTAGAGTATAATCTCTCTTTATTATTATTATTAAACCACTTTTCTCTAAATCCTAGAGTTAATTGAATTACACGTGAAAGACGGTGTTAGAGAATGTTAGACTTGTCTCTCGATTGTGTAAAGATTAAACTTACTCAACCCGTTACCTTAAGGTTTTGAATTGAATACGTAGATTCTTTTTCACAATCATAAAATAAAAAGGAAAAAGGGTTCATTCTCCTCCCTGACTCATTCCCAAGAAAGCCAAACAAAACAAAAAGCTGCATCTATTTCATTCAAAATTGAAGGACAATAACATTGGGATCGCCAAACAAAAATATTGAACTGTTGCACTTTTTCTTTATTCCTCTCCTTCCTCGTCTCTTTAACTTTAACCAAAGCTGCATTGCACTCTGTCTCTTCTTCTTCTTTCTATCCTATAAATCTACTATTTCAAGCTCTTTATTATTTTGCTTTTCTTTTACTGTATCACCTTTTTCCCGGCCCATCTTGCAACTTGCCTCCGCATAAAGTGAGATTTTGGCAGAAGTGTACATATACTCTTCATGCAAAATAACAATAAAATGTGCTGAACTTCAGACACATACATATGGATGAAGTTCAACTATTTTGCCTGAAATTCATACACGTATGACTGAAACTCAGCATTTTGTCATAACTTCATACGTCACATATTTGAAGTTGTTCCGAAGAGAATAGACATATAAAAAACTTAAAATGTAGGTACAAATTAAATAGTAGTGTCCTGTAAAAATTTTATGTGAGATTTACAACTCATATCAATTATGTAAGCACTTTGGGGTGTGGTCTTTATCCGGACCCTGCTAACACGAGTTTCTTTGTGCATCGGACTCCCTTCATCGGTTTAGTAAGCACACACGTGACTCGCACAAGTGTTGATAAATCAATGGTCCATTAGCCAAATATTTCACTGTATTTTCACTAAAACAACTACTTTTATCACGTGAATAGAGATCATGTGTCTTTCATAAATGTTTTTATCATAGTTAAGTGGCATATATATTTTTCTCACTTTAAATTATGACTATTAAAATTAGATGGCAGAGCCACAACCAATAAAGAAGTTTCAATTGAATTTATTTTGTTGGACATCATATTATAAATCATAAACAAAGTAAAAAAATTAATTTTTCATATTTATAAGCATTTGAATTCTCTTCATATAAAAAAATAATGTCTCAATTATTTATGACTTAGACGTAGTTATGCCAAAAGAAAGACAGGGATTAGAATAAAAATAGGACCATCAGGAGCGGAGCTAGCTTTTCATTTACGGATTCAACTGAACTCAATAATTTTGAATCATATTTGTATTAGAAAACTTATTGAATAGCTATAAATAATTAATTTTTAATCCCAATAATTTAAAAAAAATAAAAATTCAATTTAATAGTTCAAATCTTCCGTTGGGACCTATTGTACACTCAAATGACAGTACACATAATAAGGTGAATAGCCGGATGACAAAGGAGGGGAATTAAAAATTCAGTTGGAGGCGTGCACCGTAGGTTTGAATCTTGGTGGGAGCAATTTATTTTCTTCTGGGATAGGACCTTGTAGGTGATATCAGTTACTCTGTTCATTCAGACACATTTCGTGATTTACTGATAGTAATGATGAGAGACCAAGATTAATATCTCCAAGAATAATTTGGGGTAAGTCGGAAAGCTGTATATAAAAAAAATAAGGTGAACACAGGGGTGGTTAGAATAATGGGGATCGGTGAAGAAGGGAAGGAACGCACGTGTGCATGCGCGACAAAAGGCCCTGTAGAAGCAGGCCAGCCCATCACGTGTGCCGAAAAGTTATTCTCGTGGCCAATATATTGTTTGTTTCAATTCTCATTTGCCAGATCAACATGGGCCCCCCTTGTCCCTTTCACATTATTTCTTCACCCTCCCCTCGTTCTTTCTTTCTTTCTTTTTATTTATTTATTTATTATTTTTTTGTTTTTTAATTCTTTCTTCTCTCCTCCTTATTTTTTTTTTTTATCGACGGCGAACCGATGCTACTTCTCGAATACAAGCAGAAACCTGACCGCTCGAAATACGACATGGTAACCCCGGACTGACGCAATAGCCTGCAAATCACGTCAGCCGATTAACCACACTTGGCAAGCCATGTGTGACAGGCTCAACCAAAAGGTTTATGCAGGGGATCGAACTCGTGACATTGCGGTCCCGCGCTCTACTGCTACACCAACTTGGCTATCCTTGCGGGTATTCTCTCCTCCTTATTATCTCTTATAAGGAGAGTCTTGAAACAATGATAAAATTATCTCTTTATTATTTATAGATCACAGAAGAATGATTCTTGCATTCAGCATCGTGATGCCCTTTAATTTGCATTCTCCTCTATGTGGCTACTGGTTAGTGATAGTTAGATCAATCCATCTTTTAGTAATTTGTTCAACACGTCCATAATAAATAAATTTTGACTATGATTCTTTGATTGAGTTGATACAATGGGCTGAACCCAAATGACCAATCAAAACATGGAATAACTACAAGTCAACATAGGAGTAATTAACTAGAAAGAGCAAAACGAAGCCAAACCCAAACATATGAAATCAAATTTTGATATCGGGATTTATATAATCAAATTTCTAGTTACCAGTTACATAGGGTAACTAGAAAGAGCAAAATGTTTTTCAAAGTCATATTACTATTGTCAGAAGATTTAATCCATATATACTACGTACTTCTCATGACTTTTGCCTAACGTGTTAGCATTTTCACAAGTTACCGTACTTGCAGCTATATATATACTATTAATATTAAACTTCTCTCTAGCGCGTATAACTCTACGATTTGGTTTTTAAGTTGCATAAACTTCACATAAGGTTTCTGATACTGGTTCTTGTATAATAGTAGTAATGAGTAATTAAGAATCTTCTGAACCAAGATTGATAGGGTTAGGGTTTGTTTAAGCACATAAAATCTTTAAGTTGTGTTGTGTATATCTATTTATTACTCCCTCCTTCCAAATTTATGTTATAATATTATTTGAATGGACACGAAATTATAGTAAAAGAAAAAATATTTAAAATTTGTGATTTAAAACACGACATAGACATTTCTATAGCTATAAAATCATGTCATTGAGGATAAACACAAAATTTTAGGTTATAGAAATGTGTTACTCTTTTTTTGAGATAAATTAAAAAAGAAATTGTGATGCATAAAATGAGAGAAGGGAGTACTAACTGCTAGTCAAAACCTGGTTTCATTAGGTGATATAAACTAAAGTTGGTTTTATGCCATATGAAATGATTAAAATCGAAATATCTATAATGGTGGTTAATTATACGTGGATGAGAACTATGCAGCCCTAGCTTCCACGACAAGGCAGTGCCATACAGGAATATAATTAAGTTCAGATATAAAATCACTAGAGACAAATAATAGGAAGTCGGATTCATCCATTTCAGCTTTAGGTTCCTCAAAAACCTGTGTTTTTTTGGAGGATCTGACATAAATAAGATAGCGACAATACTTTTTGAAGAATTGGAACAATATAAATTTCATGTTTCCATTCTGAATACATATAAATAAGTTATGAAGAGGACAATAGAGAAACTATTATCCTAAAATAGGAGACTGGACAAATATTTATAACTTAAAAGATGCTAACAAGTCAAGAAGAGATGAAACAATGTCTTACAAAAGGATCGGTTTTGTCTGGACAGGTACCTTACTGTATGACCCTCCATGCACCATTCTAAAACAACAACTTATTTATGAAGAAGCCATTGATTCTTCATTTTCAAACCCCAAACTAATAACTACTAGTACTACAAATAAAAACAAAAAACATTTAATTTCTACATTTTATGTGTCATTCTTTTGAATCAATATGTCCTACACACTTGATAAATTCATGTAACAGCAGCCACATATAACGATTTTATTTGAAAGGCGAAATTGTATAGGGTGCCAGGGACATGTGCATGGTTGGTATGTAACAAGTCCAGCATATTACATAAGAAATAGTTTTATATAATATTATAAAGAAGAAGCTAGTTCGATCTTGTTAGGGTATACACACAAAAAGACACTCACTATAATGTGATTGTAACAACTCAGTTTGAGTTAGAAACATTCATTTAATTATTGATTGGGGCATAGCATATTCCAGCCTTCTTTGGCTAGCTTAGCATGTATTTTATTTTTCATAGATATTGATTAATTAAACCATTATTTTTCTTTCTATCTTGCTTTGATTTCACATCTTTTGAGTCTATGATCTATTGAAAGCAATCTCTTTAGCTACCTACAAAGGTAGGTGTAAGGTCTGAGTACATCCCGCCCTCTAAGACCCCACTTGTGAGATTTATAATTATATGTTGTTGTTGTTATTGCTCTTGTTGTTGTTGTACTGATTTATTGAACCAAATCTAAATACTACTAGAGCATAATTAAGTTCCGTTTTACCAGGAGTGTAAAAAAAAATTACATTATCAAATGGGGTTTAAGTTGTATGCAACTTTAGTGTAATTTTTTTTTAACATTAGTATAGTCAGATGTGGATTCAGGATTTAAAGTTTAATGATTCTAAATTCTAGCCTTTTTTAAGTTAGTAATTTCTAAATTAATAATAATTATATATTAAATAATTTTTTTAAACAAATACAGAAATTGGACCATAATTGTTCTACTTCCACCTCTAAGTGTAGTTTAACATGCCATAGCAGTTGATGATCAGTTACAATTTTTAACAGATCACTAATTTATAAGTAACTTGATTGTGTAAATATGTTTTACACAATTGGTGCACAGAACTCAAGCTCGCAAATGGTTATTATAGTAATTTACATCGAGAGAGAATATTGTGAGGTTTATCGATCAAGTAAACTAAAAAATAACTACTCATAATAATTAATTTTAATTGGAAGTAGTAACCCGATCGAAAAATAAGAAAGATAACCAACTCTAATAGGAAATATATAAAAAAAAATTGTAATAGCTAGAACTAGTAAATGTGTTAAGCTTTATATTACGAAGAAGATTAGGATGATGATTATCGATAGGTTTAAAATTAAAAAAATAGTCAACTCCTAACTTCATCTCATGATTGAAATAAACTTCCCCACATCACCAACCATATATATAAAGCAAGTTTATCATCTTATCTCAACGCGCCAGCTATATACTCTACAAAGCTTTACTAATTAAATCGCGTTTGTTAATTTCATAATTTAAAAATAATACATTTCTATATATGAACCCAAACTAAATAAACTTTCAGAAAATGTTAGTTTTAGCAACTTTTGACTTGAGTAGGGGAGTTTCCTTTTATTCTCATGATTAATGTTCATTCCCCACTATTCCTTGGCTAATGAATAATAAAACATTTACGTAGTAAAAAATGAATTGAAAAAATAAACACACATATCATATATAGTTATTGAGTGTAAATAACTTACACTAAAAAAAAACATAAGAATTAGGTACATAAGTCGTCGCTAATCTATCGCTAAATAATTTGTAACTTACAAGACTTTTTAATAATCAATCGTTAAATAAGATTATCAATGAATTTTTGCACGGCGAAAGTTGTTCTTCGATAGTTCCTATATTTTTCTTATAGTGTTTGAAACATTGACAATGTAATTTATTCTTTACACGAATATGACACTTAAAATTTACTGTATATAATTGTCTACAGTAACTCATATAATCAATAACATCTCCACTTATGAGATTATACTGAGTACGTTTATTTGTTATTTATATGAAATAGTAACATGAAAACTAAGACAGACTAACCACGTTTTGAAACTAGTTTAGAAATTGTACATAATAATTCAAATCCTTAGTTAGTTACTGTGATATGAACTGGGACAAGGAAACTCAGCATGCAACTATGCCTACTTTATAGGCGTGCATGACCAAGAAAAGTGTTGTGTACGTATTCATATATGAAAATTAGTACTATCGACTATAGAGTATATTAAAAATTAAAATACCATCATTGCTTAAAGTTTTAGCATCAATGATAGCTAGGTCTTAAATGAGCCATTAGCTAATAATGGGTATTCTCTTTTAGTAAAATTTATTGATGTGAGCCTCATATATTTCAAAGTCCTTTTAATTAATTATTAAACATGGTACGTTAAAGACCTTGCGCCATCCAACTTTTGCTGTGAACTAACAAAAATAGGTCCTAAAAAAACTCTATCTTTCTCGTGCATAGGCAATTCAAAGCCTATAACAATTTTTTTTTGGAACATAGGAGTATATAGAGATATAGGCTTTTATTTTCCTATAGTTCAAGCTTCCTTCACTTAGTGATCATAGTATTGTACTAATGTGGAAGTTAAGCATAAAATATTATATCTTAATTAGCGTATCAAACTGTTATGATTTAGTGGTCCTGATCTCTAATCTCCCATTTCATTTTTAACTTCGTAGGGTAGGCGTTAGATAGAATCTTGTGCAAGTGGCCTAAATTCTGTACTTGGGTTTAAAAAGTCACATAATATGTATATTTTATTGGGATCATAGTATTTTTGATGTTTTAATTATGTGTAAATTTTGATTTTTATCCTTATAATAACTCAGCACATGACTTAACCTTCAATGAATGCGTGTTTTTGGTCGTTTTATGCAGGAAATATATTATATTTGGACTACTTTTAAAAGTATATTACCAGCAAATGCGCAATACTAATACAAGTTTAACATAACATATGTGCAATTAATACTTCAGAAAATTTATGATCATTCACAAGCAAAGGGATCAAAAATGCACATGTCAAAGTAATTGAAAGTTAAATGTTCTTAGTCAAATATCATAATGACTAAAATTAAAATTCAACCCATAAATAATTTATTCTAAACCTACTTGTCCTATCATAAAATCAAATACTCATAAATTTAAAATTCTGAGTTCTGAAATTTGCTTCTAAGCATTCTCTTTCTTAAATTTGACATATCTTTATAGTAATCACAAGATAATTAATCTTATATTTGCTAAATTTGAACTTTTGATCGTGGCATCACGTGAATTAAGCTTCTTTCTTAGATTTGATTTGACATATCTTTATAGTATACTGTTTGCTACAAATTTTCTCTGTATCTGAGCGAATTTCAAGTTGTCAAGCTTCAGTACGTATCACAGCTCACAAGGCATACTTTTAGCTGTAGAAATTGTACATTTGGCTGCAAACGAGCAATAAATAAATTAAAGTTAACAGTGGGATGGCCAATAAATGAACTAAACCGAATCATCAAACGAATAGTAAAAGCATGAAAAGAAACGTTGATATGATGGTGATTTCCCAAACAGTTTCTCATAAAGTGTGATCCCTTGAAGTACCTTAGAATGCATCCTATTAACTCGCAAGGATAGCCAAGTTGATATAGCAGTAGAGCGTGGGATCGCAAGGTCACGAGTTCGATCCCCTGCATAAATCTTCTTGGTTGAGCCTGTCACACATGGCTTGTCAAGTGTAGTTAATCGGCTGATGTGGTTTGCAAGCTATTGCGTGAGTCCGGGGTTTACCCTGTGCGCACTCGAGAGAGTAGCGACTGCGGGTTCCTTCGTCAATAAAAAAAAAATGCATCCTATTAATTAGAAAAATGGCTATCAATATGTATTCTCCCTAATAAACCAAAGAAATCTTAGATTAGAAGAGTAGTGCTATAGCAATTTCAAGTAGGTGTCTATACTTTCTCTCAACAATGCCATTTTGTTGAGGGGCTGCCACACAAAAAGTTTGATGGATGATTCTTTGAGATTTGAGAAATAAAGAAGCCTCAGTACTTTTCATTTCTAAGGCATTATTAGACCTGATAATCTTAACTTTGACATTAAATTTCTTCTCAACGATTTGAATAAGACTTTGTATAACAAAGAAAACATTTTCTTTATTGCTCATTAGAAAAGTCCATGTTCCCGTTATATAATCATCCATAATTATCAAAAAATACCTATGACTATTGTGAGTAGTGACCTTATAAGGCCCCCAAGTATCAACATGTATCAAATCAAACTTGGAAGCTATAGAAATATGACTTATAGGAAAAGGCAACTTTGATTGCCTAGCCAGAGAACAAACATCACAAAAATAATCTGAATCAAATATCTTAGGGATAAAAGTGATATTTCTCATTGATGAAAAAGGAACATGTTCCCAACCTTACATGCCAAAGTCTTACATTGGATTTTGTACTAGCGCAAACTGGAAATGAACTAGAAACTGAACGACTACTACTATGATTTTTTGATAATGAAACTGGAGCAATGTCATTTGACACTAAAGTAGAATCTGAAGCTCTAGGCTGGAGTAGATAGAGTCCCTCTTTAGCTTCACCAAAAACTTGTGGTTTTTTCATTTGAGGGCACTGCAAGAGTGATATAATAGAAGTGAATAGGAGAGTACAACTTAATTGGTTGCAGAATATGTGTACCGATAGAAGATTGTACCTAAAACTTGAAATATGAAGGACATTTTTTAGAATGACATTAGAAAGAATAATAACATGTCCCATGTGAGTGACTGTAATCTTATGAGAGTTAGAAAGATTTATTGTTAAAGGCTTATCAAGAGGGGTTAGAGTAAGAAAAGCTTTTGCATCAAAGCACATGTGCTCATATGCTCCCGAATCAATAATCCAAGAACAAGAATTAAAAACAGATAAACATGTGCCAAAATACTTAGTAATAGTACCAGCCACTGAGTTGGCATTGATTTCTGAGCTGGTTCCTGGTATTGTATCTCCCATCCTAGTATTTTTTACCATTTGAGCAACTTGTGACATTTGCATCTTGCTGAGATGCTGGTTTATGAAGCTCATATCACTACTAGCACTATTGCTCATTGTTTCTATGTCTTCCATCCCAAAAGCTCTATTTTCCATGATTAATGTTTGATCTCCCTTTGTGAATTGAAATTCTTAGAAAATTCTATGAGTCTGTAGCAATCATCAGCAAGGTGTTCCACTTTTTTACAGCATGTGCAAGATATATTAGGATCATATTTAGCTTTTCTCCTGAAGTTTGGATTTTATTTCTTTAAAAACCATTTCCATTCCTCTGATTCATGAAACCATTACCATTCATTTGATTTATTTGATTCATCCCCCTATCTTCTGTTGGTTTTGGAATTTTTGTGATTGTTTTTGTCCTCTTTGAATAAACTAGTTTTGATTGTTTATCATAAAAGCAACAACATCATTGGATGTGATGGGGTTGACATAAACCTCTCTTTGATTTTCATCTTGTAAAAGCAGAGAATATGCATGGTTTATGTTAGAAAAGGGATTCATCATGAGTATTTTCCTTCTAGCTTGAGAATAAATAATATTCGGTCCCATAAGAAACTGAATGAGTTTCTCATCCTCAAGAGATTTCTCCAGCTTGTTGCTTCTTTCACACACACACAAAGGCAAGTGCATTTGACATCTGCATTCAATGAATCAAGTTCATTCCATAATCTCTTTAATTTTGTAAAATATCCTGCCATATTTGATGTTCCTTGAACTAACCGACTCAGTTATTTCTGCAGGTGATACAGTTTGGCCTCATTAGATTGGCTAAATCTATATTCCAAACTTGTCCAAAGTTTTTGTGCATATCTTGAGGATATCACACTCGCTGCTATTTCTCTAGACAATGAGTTAAGAAGCCATGAAGTCACTATGTCATTGCACATATTCCATAGTTGGAAATCAGCTGCAGTTGAATCTGGTGCATTGTGTGTTCCAGTGATGAAACTCAACTTGTTTTTAGTTGAGAGTGCTATGAGCACAATCCTCTTTCACCCTTGATAAGCTTTGCCATCAAATGGGGAGTTCACCAGTGCCATTTCTGGTGAATCAGAGGAGTGCAAGAAGTAGGGGTGATATGAATCAATTTGAGTTTGATTTTTGGATTGATCCAGAACAGTAGTAGCTGTATTTTCAACCATGGTGATAGGTTAGAAAGAAAGCTTGAGAAGAGGATTTTGTATATCAATGGTGCTCTGATACCATGTAAGAAAAGTGACACAATATTTGAGAATTTTCTCTTCTCTCTATTCATGATTCTTGCTTGTCTATTTATACGAGTATTCTATGACTAATAAAAAAATAACAAATCACCTATACAACTTTATCATTCAACTATTGGCTATCTACAAACAGACATAAAATGTGTAACTAACTTTATTCTCTACTATGTGCATTGTCATTCTTGAAAGGTTTCATTTGTAGGCTTTCTTCCATTTGTAAACTTGTGCTTGTTTGTTCCATGAAATTGCAATGACCCGTCTGCTTCTTTCTCTTGCCCAATTGTGAATGTATTAATCTACCTTAGGAAGTCTTTCTCATTAATACAAATATATATAGTGTACAATGTGGAACCCTAATATACTAAGGATCATAAATCTACCATAATTATATATCACTAAATATTACACCATATTTTGAGTATAATATATTGAACACGTTAATACACCCCCTCAGTCGGAGCGGAAGGAGGCCGGACGCTAAGACTGGAGTTGAAGTCGAGGAAGGACTTTCGTGACTATATTCACGTACTGATATGAAGAAGGCACATGCAACACCTTAACATGACCTAGAGCAACATTCTCGCGAACAAAGTGTATATCCATCTCAATGTGCTTTGGTTCGCTGATGCTGAACCGAATTATGAGATAAATATATGGCAGATATGTTATCATAATAAACCGAAGACGCCTTACGCAAGGGACACTAAAGCTCCAAAAGAAGGTTTCGAAGCCAATAAATTTCAGCAACAACATTTGCAATGTCTCTATACTCTACTTCTGCACTCGAGCGGGATAAGGTGGCTTACCTCTTGGCAGACTAGGAAATGAGGTTATCCTCTAAGAACACACAGTAGCCGAAGGTGGAACGTCGCGTGTCCGAACAGCCTGCCTAATCAGCATCTGTATAGGATAATAATATGGTCAGTGCTGAGGGTATAAGTGCAAGCCATAGTCAAGTGCGCCCTTACATGTCGAATGATATGCTTAAAGGTAGTAAAATGAGGCTTTATAGGGGCATGCATGAATAAGCACACCTGTTGAATGGCATAAGAAATGTCAGGCCTAGTGAAAGTAAGATATTGTAGTGCACCTGCAAGACTTCTGTAAATAGTGGGGTCAGACACTGGATTATCATCAATAGCACTAAGCTTTGATTTAGAGTCAATTGGCGTGGATATGATCTTGCAGTTTGCCATTTTAACCATGTTTACTATCTCATCTGCATACTTGCGCTGACACAAAAATATATTATCTGCAGAGCGAGTCACATAAATCCCAAAATGTAGCTCAACTTCTCCAAGTCAGTCATAGCAAATTCGGTCTTAAGTAATGCAATAATCTCATTTTCAACACATCAGATGAGGCAATGAGAATAATATCATCCACATATAGTAGTAAGTAAGCAGTGCTAGTACATCGATGAAAAATAAAAAGATAATTGACGCACTTGCTGCAGACAAACCCAAGTAGCATAATGTACTTGGCAAATCACTCATACCACGCTATGCGGGCCTATTTCAAACCATACAATGACTTATAAAGAAGGCATATATACTGTGGGGTTGCTGGATGGACAAAACCAGGCAGATGGTGCATGTAAACAGTTTTTTTAAATCTTCATGTAGAAAAACATTTTTCACATCAAGCTAATGTATCGGTCAATGCTTACCAATAACAATGCTCAGAATTATGCGAATGGTAGCCGGTTTAACAACCGGACTGAATATCTCACCACAATCAATGTCCTCCTACTGATTAGTACCATTAGCCACAAGCCTCGTCTTATATCTTTCTAAGTCACAACTGTCTCTGTATTTTTGACGAAAAGACCACATGCATCGGATCACATTCACCTCCTCCGGTCGAGGAACCAGATCTCAAGTGTGTTGTTTCGTTAAAGTATTAAACTCCTCACATATTGTCGCATTCCAATTTGGGTCTAGTTTGGATAATTTTAGGCTTTTGATAATTGGGGATATGTTTTGTGTAGATATGTTAAATTGGACTTTAGGTTTGAAAATTCCGTGTTGGGCACGAGTTTCCATCTGGTGTGAGAGTGCGGTCTGGGCGTGTGTGCTGGGTTTCGGGTCGGGTACACTGGTTGACTTTGGAATCGGGTGTTAGGGAATAGTATCGATTTATTGACTGGGTACAGTGATGGGTGTAGGTGATATCGATCTGGTTGGGTCGAAGGTCGATACAGTGGCAGGGTAGTGTGGTGCGGGACTCGAATGTGGATCTGGTAGCAGGTGGTATTGGGGTGGTGGTGGCGATGTCGTGGTTGGGTTATCGTTGATGTTACTGTAACGGTGGGAGTGTGCTGGATCTGGGTTGGGTTGGTTGATCGGAGCGACGATGGTGTGTGGTGTTGACACATGAGACGACTGGTGAGTGAAGGGTGTGGCGGTGGAATGTGACTGAGAGACGACCGACCAACTGTCGGTGATGGCAGGGGCAGTTGGCGGTGGGGGAGACCTGGATAACGGGATGACAATAGTTACTGTAACTGGCGGCAGTGACGGTGACTGAGGGACTATGATGGCGGCAAGACTGAGTTTATGAAGAATGACGGGGGAGGTGTCGGACTCGTCAAGAAAGGTATAGTCCGTGTTGCGGAATTTTTGAATGTTTGCAAACGGAAAAATCATCTCGTCAAACGTAACGTGATTAGAAACGTAAATTTGACGAGTGGACAAGTCATAACACAAATAGCCTATATGGTTAGACGGAAAACCTACGAAGATAGAATGAGTGGTTCGGGGTGCTAATTTATGAGGGACGGTGGACGCAAGATTTGGATAACAAAGACAACCGAAAATTCGCAAGTGCTCATAAGTTGGGATCCTACGAAATAGAATTTCGGTGGATGTTCTATTTTGGAGAGTATGAGTGGGCAAAATATTTAGAATATATTCGGCTATTTTCACAGCATAGACCCAAAAGAAAGGGGGGAAAGAGGCATGAAATAGGATCGTACGAACCATGTTATTGATAGTGTGAATGATTCATTCGGCCTTGCCATTTTAGGAGGAGGTGTGGGGACACGAGAACCGAAAAATCATGCCATTAGTAGAGCAAAAATTATGAAACGCGGTATTATTAAACTCACGACCGTTATCACATTAAAGTGATTTTATGTCTTTTTCGAATTGTGTTTTGACATAGACACGGAATTCAAGAAACTTGGCAAATACTTCAGACTTGAATTTAAGTGGATAGACCAAGACAAAGTGAGAAAAGTCATCTAATAAGACGAGATAAAATTTATGACCCAGTGAACTAGTAATTGGAGATGTCCATAAATCGGCATGAACAATGTCAAAGGGAGAATACGTAGCACTTGAAGAAGACTAAAAGGGAAGGCGAACATGTTTGCCTAAAGGACAAGAAAGACATTGTTGGAAAAATCTGTCATTATTAAAATGAATTAAATTATTGTTTCTAAAAGGTGTCCAAGTCTATTGTGCCAGGTTGACAGAGAGATTGTTGCTAAAGCAGTTGGAGGAGTGACATGGGCCGTTAGAGATGTGGGAGGGTTGACACTAGCAGCGGACATGGATAGAAAAGGATAGAGATCACCCTCACTATTCCATCTCGTAAGGAGTTTTCCTATACAGAGGTCCATTACGAAAAATCCAAACGGGTTAAAGTTAATTGATACAGAATTATCGGTGACAAATTTTCTAACGGAGATTAGGTTTTTGATAATGTTAGGAGCATATAGGACGTTATTCAGGGAGAAATGGGGATTTGGTGGTGGGGTTAGTGTGTGACCAAACCCTTGGATTGAAATGTGATGACCGCTACCAACCATAATAGATTGTGGAGTATTTAAACTTCGTAGTTGAGGAATATTACCAGAGTTGTTGGTGAGGTGAGATGTGGAACCCGTATCCATATACCACGCATTATCGGGATGCCGAGGAGTCAATGTGATGAGAGTCAGACCCAAATTGGATTGGAAGAGGCCTGGAGCGGACAGTTGGGCTCCAGGAAATATGGTCGAATTATTGTGGCCCATTGACTGGCCTGGAGCGGACAAGTAGGCAGTCTGAAATTGGGCACCAAATTAGTTTCCAGAACTTGGGCTAGTAGGTTGCATGAGGTTGGGCAGCGGCTATAGCCCCAACTGCTGCTAGGCCGTGACTGCATGTCTCTGACTGCTGGGCAGTACTGTGTCAACGCTGCCATTAGAGCTTTCTGAAGGCTAGAATAAAATTGTTGCTTTAGGCCGAGGAAGAAAAGAAGCCGACAACAAAAAAAAATCTAGAACTGAAAAGCTGAAAAACAGAAACTGTTGCTTTCAAGAAACAACAGAGACTGAAAAGAAGAGAAAGGAATTTGCTTGGAAACAAAACAAAACAGTAATTGGCCGCAAACAATCTTCTGAAAAGAAGAGAATAAAAATTTTGTTGCAAAATTATCTGCCGGAAAGACGAGCAAAAAAAAAAAGGCAGACAGTTGGCCGCCACTTGCCAGACCAAAATCCGAGAAAAGAAAATAAAAGGGGGCGGATATTGTCCGAAACTGGGAAATATAAGAGGGTTTAGGTTTCTGATACCATGTAAGAATGTATTAATCTTCCTTGTGAAGTCTTTCTCATTAATATAAATATATATAGTGTACAATATGAAACCCGAATACAATAAGGATCATAAATCTATCATAATTATACATCACTAAATATTACATCATATTTTGAGCATAATATATTGTACACGTTAATACCAAGTCATTTATTTCTGTTGGACGACTTGAACCTGAGCCCAAACCTTCCCTCTCTTTCTTTGTCCAAAATTGGCTTCTTCTTCGATGAAACCGATGATGGTAGAATTATTTTCTTAACAAAGTAAAATTTAAAATAAGAATGTCGTTATTATTGATGGATTAAAATGCTAAACTAATAAAACTAACCCTCATAACAGTAAAACAAGAGTTTATTTTGTTTAAATAATAAACTTAAATTTTCAATTGTACATTTTATTGTAATATTCATACCAACACCTCATAAAAATAATTCTTGCATTGCAATATTTATATTACTAGTTTTTACGTTACCATTCATGTATTATTGATCCCTATAACAGACCCTACATGCATATTACCATGGTATATTTATATAAAAGGAGAGTTTTCAAGCAACCTAGGATTCCAAAATGAGGGGCCTAACCTATTAATGCTTCATCTCTTTCTGTGGACAACCACACATAATTAATAATTTTAATATAAAGTTTTATATCATAATTTTCATATAGTTTTTTGAGAGTTCCACCGGAGGTCATCATATCAGTCTGGTTCCAGCAGGAACAAAATTCTATATTGTTGCCATATTGGGGTGAGAATAAAAACAGTTTCAAACTCCGAAGTAAACTTTTTTATTGTTAGTGCATATTCCCCTTTGAAAATGAAGACCACTTTGTTTGACATTTGTGTACACAAACAAAACAGTACAGTGAGTAACTGAGTATAGTTATTAATTTCTTGGAATAGCAACCTAATATCATTTTCTACATAAGTAGGTGCTAGTAAGCAAGTAGAAATGGGACCACCAAAGGTCGTAATTGAAGGGTAAGTATTTCTTCATGTCAATCAAATATTTTGAGTTTGAATCATGAAAATAAAATCGTCTTTAATAAAAATATTTTAATGTTAAAGTGAAACTTTCCAACGCTTATTTTGTGAGTCTCAAAATAGGTATAAGATATCAAGTGAGAAACTCTTTTTTTTTTTTAAATAAAAATGGGAACAAAAGAACTACTTTCCCCACCCAACAAAACGATGACCTTAGGTTTGGATTAAAGTTTTGAATTCAGCCTGTTCATATTCTAGCTCCACTCTTTATTCTTTTATTTTTAATCAGAGATTTGATTTTGAGTATTAAAATTAAAAATAAAAATATCTTTGAGATGGTGCGTTTAACTCTAGAAATAAAAAAAATTATCACGAATTTGAATTAAACAAGATTCAAATTGTTATCGGACAAGAAATAAATAAAAAAAAAACTAAGTAGAAATGTTTAAAGGATGACTAGCTCCCCCACCCAACAAAAATCTGACCTTAGATTTTGTGTCCTAAACTTTTGGAGACCATGAGCAATCCCTCTCTGATCCTTTCATCTTTTTCTTCCTTCAATTATCATTTTCATCATCCATATTTTTACTTTGCTTTACTAATTATCATCATGGTTACTATCCCTATTGAAAGTCTTTAAAATATTTAAAACATCCCTTAAAAATATTTGTCTAATTATTTATTTCTCTCAAACGTCTTGCTTAATTAATATTCTTCCGAAACAGTACTAATATTTTTTTAAAAAAATTAACAAATACTCTTTTTAACATCAAACATTTTAAAATAATTTAACTTGATATTTATAATTAGAAACTTAAAATAAATTATTAAATACAACTGGTAATAGAAGTAGCATTTACTAGCAGTGAATAGTTGATAAATAAAGGAAATAATAAATGTATCAAGTAGTAGAAGTAGCATTTACTAGCAGTTGATAAAGAAATAGCTTTTTGACCTGATAATTCAAAGGGATATTTATGATAGTGATGCTAGCGCCATGTTGAAACAAGAAAAGGACCACAATAACCAAGAAAAAGCAATAGAATGAAGGAAAAAAAAGCCTTAAACTCTCTCTTTGATGAATACAACGATCTACCTTTTGATTTTTTTCCTCGTTCGGTATTTGAATTGTAGTTTGATTATATTTGAATTTGCGCCTCGTAGGGCTCATTCTAAAATAGTTGCCTATCACCTATTTTTTAATACCCAAAACTCAAATATGAAACCTCTATTGGCGTCATCCACACAAAATCCTATCATTTGATGGTCTTTGAAATCTTTTCTTGAATTGCTTTTATCCCATATTCTTGTCGTGTGAACATGATCTCTCAAGAATTCTCTTTCTTTTTTAGAATTTAACTACTATTTTACTAATATTTTTTATAAGAAAAAAATTCAATATTAAGTTGACTTTATTTGAATTTAAGTTATAATTTAACATAAGAAAGTATATAATTCAATCATATTTGAATGCAATTATCAATTCAGATTATTAATGCTTATATTTTTCAATAATTAATTTATTACTTCATGAATTTAATTTTTTAATAGCCTACCACTATATAAAACTAAATATTAAAAAGCCGACTGAGACTTGCTCAACTGGACTCGATTCAAGCTCAGTTTAACTTTTACGAAGCCCAATTAAACTTGTCTTCGATCGAGTTCAGCTCTATTCGATATTGTAGTAAACTCGGTGAACCCGACTCGAGCTTCATTATACTTTAACAAAACTCAATCAAACTCGCCTCGATACTATAATAACCTTGATCGAGTTTCAGTTTCGATCGATATTATAGTAAGCTTGATTGAACTGGACTCGAGCTACGCTCCATGCTAGGCCTATGCACAAATGATAAGCTTACCTCTATTTTATTATTCTCTTTAGCAAACAAGCAAATATGTAAAACAAGGAGTAACAAAGGGAAAAGAGATAAAGAAACATTTACACTAGGTTGATATTAGAATTAATTTCGAGGAGAAATTTCATTTCTCTCAATGTAAACCCCCAATCAAACCAATTACAAAAATTACATTAGTAACAATAATACACTCAACTAACACTTTTTTTTTATTGAGGAATTATAAAATCAAACCATTAGCAATGGCTCGATTAGTATCAAGATGAGTAGTTTCATAAACTGGTAATTCTTCACGATACCTATTACTATCAATTCCAATAGCAGAAAGATTATCAAGTTCAAATAAATCTGAACTTGCACAACTTGCAACATCATCATCTTCATTTTCATCATCGAAAATCTCCATATTCTTGATTTGTGAATTTCTCTGATAATTCCTTAACAAGTCCTTAGCTGCTTCTTCAACTCGACGATTTTTCTCCATAGCATGGAATTTAAGCTCTTCATTGATGGAATTTCTGATATTCTTTATAGATTGCAAATTAGTTTTATCTTCATACACATTTTTGTGTCCACATGGCTGACAATCTTCGTCTACAATTACACTCACTGGGTAAAATCTAACGGAACGTTTTGTTCCGTTAGATTTTGGAGTGCTTTTGCTTAAACATGACCTGGAAAATGAAGAAGCTGAAGAACACGTGGACGCATTTGCTGAATTTGCAGAACTTTTAGGTTTTTTTGCATTTGTAGTGAAAATTGAGTTTAAAAAACTCGCTAATCGACCTCCTGGGGATATTGGCTGCTTCACTTTCTTTAAATCTCCGTAAATCTTCAAAGCTTTTGATTTTGTTTTCCCAAACCCTGTTTCATTTTTGTTTTTTGGAGCAAAATCTGTGGCAATATAAGGGCGATTATGACGAAAATCGTCGTAATTGTTGAGTGATTTAGCTTGGTTTTTGGTGATTCCTTCTGGGTTTGGAGTTGAAATGGAAGTTCTAATTGGTTTAGGTCTGTTTAGACCATAACAAGAAGAGGACCCAGATGAATTTACTCCGTTATTGTAAACGGATTCGGTTTCTGAAGAAGAAAATCCACCACCACAACTAGAATCTGAAGAACTCGAACTCGAATTCATCAAATTCCTCGATTTTCTTCGAACAATAACTTTTTCACTTGTTTTATGCTCCATCCATTTTTCAATCATACATGTTTTTTGGAAACTCTCTATGTTGTTGGTACTCTGTTTCTTGCGCATTGTCTCTTTGTAGAGAACAATTTGTTCTTCTCCTTGATCAATTGAACGGTAAATTGCGTCAAGAAGTGTAGAAGAGAAAGAGGGGTTCGAAGAATGTGAGATTTCTCTCTCTTTTTGATAGTTATATCTATCCATATATGACTAATTTTATAGACGAATAGAAAAAACAGAGCAAAATAGAGGAGAATGAAGGAGTGGGGTGAAAAATGATTAAAGGGATGTCTTTATTGTCTGTTTTGGGAGAGTCAAAAGCTGCTGGAAAACATAGATATTAATGGGGAATTCATGATATTTGATGATCAAAAAGAGACAATGGAGACAGAGTTATGGAAATATTGATGATGGTTTTAGGGAGAGAGAGAACAGAGCATAATGAGAGACTGTAATCTGGATGACACGCCTGAGGAAGAGAAGAGATAGAGAGAGCACTGTGTGTGTGTGTGTTTTTATTCTGTGTTCTGTTCCACTTTGGGCGTTATATGATATCAAAACTTGAAAACAGGGAGGGCCCGGGGGGGGGGGTCCAACAAGGATGGAATGCCAACCTGGCACTGATGACATGGCAATACGTATTTATTTCTTCACGAGGAAATACGTGCGTTAACTTAATTAAGTAAATATAATATAAAAATAATACTTGCTCTTCATAATCTGTCTTGCCAGACTAGAAGTAATAATTCTTAATTGAAACCGGAAATAATTTTGGAGTCTTTTTTCTCATAATTTAAATTTCAAAATTCGAACAAAGTTATAACATTAAAAAAAAAATCGTAAGATATTGTGACCCGTCCAATTTATTTCATCTAAAAGTGGTTTAATATATAATTCAAATTAACTTATAAAAAATATTATTGAAATACTTTTAGAAAGACTGACATGTTATATAAAGTCGTAATAAAAAAAATTAGGTAATTAAATAAATTATAAGAATAAAAAAATATTAAATTTAGCTCATTTTAGCATAACCAATATTTAAATAGAATAATGAATCATCTATTTATTAACTTGCATTTTAACTCGTTCAAATTCATGTCACGCATATTTAACACCTTTAGTTGATATATTCCATTATTTGCCGGAAGCTTCTTGCATTTACTCACGATTTCGTAGACAACTCAATATCAAGAGATTACGATTCGAACAATAATATCATTGAGTGTAATATTTACTTTTCATTCTTACTCCACTTGTGAATAACTATATTAAAATAGGGCCAAGTAATATTATCTCACAGAAAGAAGTGTGATTGCTAGCTCACTCGTCATTTTATTGTTAAGTTCTTTATATTGTATGATTCTTCTAATATATACTATAGCATGAGTAGCGTTATAGTTTAGTAAGAGATACTTCTTGTATAACAATTTGCCTTTTTACAATAATAATAATAACATACACAGGTAGAGTATAAACGGACATTTAGGGATGGCAAATGAGGCAAGAAGGTGCATGTCAAAGCTTAAACGGGGCAAGGTAGGGTGAGCGGTTCAAAACACATGTTTCAGAAAATTCTAAATAGCACAGGGCAGGTGATCGGGCAAAGCTTTCCAAGTGCAAATTTAAAAATAAGTTGAAATTCAGAATTACCCAATAAATTTGCTATATTTTTTTTAAATAAAAATCTTTTAAACGAGCTTCCTTTTCTTACTTATACAAGTATTCGAGCAAAATTCAAGATTTCAAGCACCCCCCGCCCACCCATCCACCCAACACACAAACACATTCCAGCTTGCATAATTGCTTGTCTACCGCTTCCACTTTATTTATAAGTATTATTTGTTCTCTAAAGAAAAAATACTGCATTGTTTTCTCCATTTTACCATAATATTTAGTTGTAATAGTGAATAATTTAATAATGCATAAAAAAAATAACTAGTACCATAGTACATGGAAAAGAAAATTTTCGATCTTCTGTTCACTGTTTGGTGTCTATGAGATAACTCAATCTCTTTAATTTCTAATTGAAAATTACTAATGAATCCTTGAATCACATTACTAATAAGACGTTGGAGATTGTTTGATCAACTATCTCTTGCCACTTATCTCTATTAGTTTGACTATACAATATTAAAAATTGAAATTTCATTAATTACTTGATATTAAGAAATCATGACAATAAACTAATTGCTCATCAATTTTTTTAAAAATTCAAAAGAAGTTAAAAGATAAATATCAAGATGTACAGTGAAAAATAGAGAAGAAAAATAAAAAATAACATAAACTAGACAGTGCGGGACAAATTTTTTGAAAAATGCTAATGGGGCAGGGTAGATCGGATCAAAATCATAGCAGGTCAAGGTTTGCCCCACCCCGCCCAAACCTGTCCCATTACCATCTCTACTGACATTATTCCTACTTCGTGAGATAGAGAGGTTATTTCAGAAATACACAATTTGCCTCTTTATGTGATCAAAATATTAGGTTAATGCAATATGCAGTTTGGAGGGATTACTATTTATAGGATGTTGACGAAAATGAAAATGAAGGTTAAAATCCACGTCCACGTGATTCAATAATTCCAACTAGAGTAGATTAATCTATTGATTTTGCAGGCGAGTACCTAAGAGAAGACTAGTGAGCAGTTTGGTATTATGTCTTATTCGTAATAATTTATCCTCTGAATTGTGATGGATGAACGATGCACGGTTATTCCTTTAATAATGTCTTTTAACTTGCATTGCCCAAAAAAATAAAAATATAACTATTTGCTTTTTATTTTTTGCACGGAAAGAAAATCATGATCTTCTATGATAATTATATTTAAATATAAGAAAATGATGCTACATGTGTTTTATTTATCGATAATGTTCTGCGTATATTTTATCAATATTCTTTAAATAGATCATATATAACTAAAATAATATTTGTAATCACTGATAATCAGGGCTGAACTATAGTATTAGATATTGATTTTGGCGAACCCAATATCTTTTGATTAAATTCTATAATTGTATCAATAGATTTATTAAATATATGTAAAAATTTAATTGTGAATCAATTAACTAAAATAAAGGGGGTGTCCTCATATAAAATCAAGATAAATTTATTTTATTTATCATATCTTAAATATATTTAAACGTTGTATAAATAAATAATAAGTAATAAAAGAATGATGAGTGTGAAAAGATTGTGCAAAAAATGAGACTTAAATATGATGCAGCGTGCCATATTAAGCAAGACATTCCTTTTGGAATAACAGTCTACATACTATTTTAATTATGTTACCTTAATCTCCCAAACACTATCTCCCTTTAAATTTTATTAAATAAATTGCTGTTTTGAAGGGAAAAAGGGAAGAGAAGAAAAAAAGATAGCGAAAGAATAACTGAATAAAACTCATAGTCCTTATCTTTAACATTAAGAAAGAGAAAGAAAAAAAAGGTAATCAAGATAAGCTCATAGTCTTTTTATTTATAATTATCTCCTGTTAAACTCATAAGATCACTAATTTAATTTTTTTATTCATTTTTTTCTAATTTTGCGTTGCTTAAAATAAACTCTATACTGTTTTGCATTCATCCCAAATGATGCGACTAAAGTTGAATTAAGACGTATAATTGATTAACTTAGATGTAAAACTACTTGACTTCCTTACTATGTTTGCTCTAATGTTTTGAAATTAATCGAGATCATGAAACAGTTGAAAAAATTGGGAACTTTTAGCATTAAACTCATCTTTAAATATTACTTCGTCCCATCCATATCTTGGTTATTGCACACACTCTATTAATAAAAACATTTAATAACTTTAATTATTAGAGTTTTGTCCAGATAAACAACAATAATATATCTAATGTAATCCCACAAAATGAGTTTGAGGTTTTGTCCAAACTATCTTATTATATATTGTATTCTCAACTAATACTCCATTAATTGGAGTAATAAAGATTGATCTAAAAGAAGTAGGTGTAGTAAGTAACTTTTATTTCTCTTTAACGTTAAATATTTAAAATTATTTTAATTTACTAAAACAACTTCTTCTTCTGCTGCTGCTTTCCTCAGAACCAATTCCTTTTTCAAATTATTGATCCATTTTATCGATTTTTCTTATTTATATGATGATTTCATTGACCCGATATTGTTCACTTGAAAAAAAAGAAGATATTGTTCACTTGGGAGACCATAATGACTAATATTTGAGATTGAAAAAAGAATTCATCATAAAAGAAAGATGGTAGAAAACTCAATGATGTGCATAAGTGCATACTTCCAAGTCGTTCATTATTATTATTTGTATAGAAGTCTAGAATATATGTGTTAGATTGAGAAAGAGACTCCAAAAGTGGGCGCTTTGTCCAAACATGATTTACATAATGCTAAATTAATCATTGCACTCGTGGCTGTCAATCTTTATGGAATAACGGATTAATATCACAATATATATTACAATTCATAATTAAATTGAGACTGACCTTTATATTTGCTTAGCTATTTTTGGAGTGGGATGGCCTACCAGACTAATAGTGAACAAATTCAATTTATATAATCTACTAACCAAAAAAATCTACACAACCTATTATCATAGCAGGTAGTTTATTTTATTTTTCAAATACTATTTTTATTATAACAAAAAGTTACTTGTAATTGTCTTTTTAGTGTACTTGAAAATATAAAATTTATGCACTCATGGGTGTGGCCTAGTAGTGGTGAAAGGTAACAAATAATATATAAAAAAATATTAGGTGAATTTCTTCTCATCTGTCAAAGTTTTGGTAGATAAAATTATCCGATAATTGTGTTGGTGAGTGGTGAAAGGTAACAAATATACCGTGAAACTAATCAAACTTTACGCGTATACTGACCCGAACATCGAGGTTAATAGGAAGATTTTTTTTAGATTCGAATGATAATGGTATAAACTTAAGAGCCCAAGTGATAAGCGTGAGGAAATGAAAGAGGAGAAGACTAAAAAAAAGATTCTTTAAGGAAATTAAAGAAGAGAGATTCCTTTTAAATCTTAAATTGACTAATTAACTATAGCAAATGTACAATCCATGAACGTGAGAGGAAACAAAGAAGGAGGAAAAGTATCAATCCATCTTCGATTCTATTCTCATGCATGGGAATAAATAGAAAAACATTTACGTTGGTGTCATGTTAGATGTGAACTAAAGTTCATGAGACACTCTCTTTGCCATTCACCAATTGCACCTATTACACTTCTCTTATCAATCAACGTTAGTGCCCAACCCAATACAATTTGTCCCCTTCGATTAATGCGTCATCAATATTTTTGTTAAATTATCTAGTATCCGAAATATACTGATTTGATTAATTTGAGTTTTCGCAATGTAGGACGGGAAAACTCATTTTTTCCATTCTTGGAGCGCAAACGTGAAACATTTGGTTAAGGTTGCATAGATTCGTCCATTACATCATATCCCCTTAATTTAATGATGACATATGTATTTTTGTATGCAAGGGTGGATTTAAAGGCCTCGTTATTGGTTCACATGGATCTAGTAGTTTTTGCCCAAATCTTTTATATATATATATATATATATATATATATATATATATATATATATATATATATATATATATATATATATATATATATTATTAAATAATCTATTAAACATTTATAAATATTTGATTGTGAACACTATTATTGTTATAATTTTATTATTTATTTAAAGCAATTGCAGAAATTCATAAACTTTAACTCTTTGAAGCTGTTTGTGTTTGTATGTAATTTCTGTCATTGTGGGCGAGCTAATCCCCACTACTACAACTATGATGCTAACAAGGAGGAACTACCATATCTAATCAAGATTTCTATATGTTTAGCCAGGAAAAGTAAAGCTTGATCAAATTAAACACGACATGTATATGATGATACAATTGTATGTGCCATTTCACTGTTTCACAAGTCTCATCCTACTTCTAAGTGGAGGTGAGATGATGGAACCAGCATATATTTTGATTATCAATTCTTAGACATATCATATAAGTATATATATATATATATATATATATATATATGCATTAAACTGTTGATCCGTTGATTTGTAATTTAGAAGTTGTCTCAATCTATCTTCTACCTTTATTTCTCAACCTCTCTATACACAAGTTACTTTCAATAATAACCCCTTGAGCAGGAAAACTGACACGTGTGATTTTTGAAGGAGAGCTAAAGGGAGCCGTCTTTTTTTAATAACGTGTGTTTAAAGCTCAATATGAGATTCTATTTTTGCATTTGACCAACACGAGAGGATAAATAACACGTACGGGCTCACGGACGAGGAGGAATCGTATCACTATTGTATTCCCACCCCATATAAAAGGGCTAACCTCTTCGTTAGCCTTACATTCCAATGATTCAATTCAGTTTTATTTACGGGCTCTAATGCTTCTTTTCTTCCGCCGCAAGTTCAACTCCCAGTCTCAGGTCAAATGCAGAAGAGAGACTTCGTACCTCGGGAAATGAGTAAGCAACTTAAGACTTGAAGAGGTTGAGACCAGATAAGCGGCAAGAAGAGCATTTGAAATAGGAGCAGAGTCTGTCACGTGCAGCCTACTCTCTTTCTTTTTATTTTTCGGAATAGTTATCTAAAGTACCCAAGAATCGCGGGATTTCTAATAGGAGAAATTCAAGGATTAGTAGCATCAAATTTTTCTCTTTCACATTTCATTTATACTTTTTGTAGAATTGCAGATTCGTTTATTGGGCTGATACAGTTGGGCTCTGATGGTGACCAAATAATTAACAAGAGTTACTAAGAGGGTACATATTTGTCTTTCGAAAAATTTAAATAAAAACGGCTATGTTTCGCAATTACTGTTCAAAATTCAGCACCCGCCCGCTATCAAAGCCGAGCACGCATTCATTCATTCAATTCACGTGCTGAGAGCTCAGTCCAATCTCCTCATTCATTATCTGCATGGCTTATTAGGGTTTAAGAGGCTTCACTAAGCAAATCCCCAAAAGCTGAAAAATATCTGATAAAGCGTTTAGTCAAAAGACTAAAGGCCCTTATTAAAGATATGTGTCAAATAAGGATGAGAGTTTTGCCTTTTGAACATGTGACCTGACCAGACCGAATTAGAAAGACTTTGATGACTTAAGTTCACATTAGGAACACCACCATACTTCGAGTGATCTAGTGGTATCCACATCTGAAAGACTGAAATATCAAAACTATCATTACTTTAACCAAAAGACTAAAGGTCCCTACCGAAGATAATTCCTCCTTTTGAAGCGCCAGTTGTATAGTGTGGCTGGTCAGGCTGAGTCAGAAAGACTTTAATCGCTCAAGTTCATATTAGGAACACCAACATAGCTTACCTTCTAGTAGTATCGGCGAGAGTCCACCACGAAATAAATATAATTTTAATTTTTACAGTTTCCCTTCGTCTTCCACGATCCCCGATGTAATAGTATTTAGCATCTACATGAAGTATTTGATCAAACTATATATGACCAAAGTGATCAAGAAAAGAAGAGGGCTATAGTTTCAAGTTTAATAATGGAAAAGACCAAAGATTATTATTATGGATTGTTCCATACACCTCCAAATTGTCAAAGTTTTTTCTTTATTCTCTTTAAAGAAGAAAAAAAAAAGGTTAAAGTAATATTTGGTGATTCCGAGGTGTTCGTACCTTCTGCACGCTTGCACTAAAAACAATTGAAGAAAAAACAGCAGCAGTAATTGGATCATCTTAGAGGTTTAGATTTGAACCATATAAAGCTCGTCAGCTTCTCTGTCAAGCAAAAGAACAAAAAAGCAAAAAGGGGGAATTAAACCAAAGCTAAAGTGAGATTAAAGGGACTTTTACTCTAGCTATTCACACGTATAAGTTACTTTAAAGTTAACAATCAAAGCAGAGGAGAGGAATCTAAAATGATGATGGAAATCAAGGAAAGTTCACTTGCCTTATCTTCTTCTGCAAATTTTTTTCTGTGACGGTACGGTGGCCAGCATTGCTCACATCTCGACTATTCTTCTTTCCCTGTGCAATATTGTTCTCTTTGTCGAGCAGATTAATAATCGGGATGTTTACTCAAATAACCGGTGGATTCATTATATATTTTTATTAGTCGTTATACATGAATTATACATTAATTATACACTATTATACGCATATTACATATAAATTATACATATTTTGTACATTTACCCGCTATTTTTAATATGAATGGTTGAATTAGCGGCTATTAAGGTTAACTCATCAATCATCAACCTTAATCAATTTGCCACCTTTTTTCTATTTTTCATTTTCCCTCTTTCCTTTCTCCCTGTTGTCTAACAGGCTCTCTGCTATCCATTTTATTGGCACAATTACTAATCTTGGGATACACAAAAAGAAATAGTAGTAAACTGCTTAGCATCAACACATCAAACTCAAAGAACTTGATTAAACAATACATCACTCTCTGTAATAATAAAGTATTGCGGAAACCACCCACCACCAACCCTCAAGAAAAAACTAAATTTTTTAGAACCAATACAGCTCGTTATCACGAGAATAAGAGGGGGAAATATTAACATTGGATGCATTGATTTTGGAAAGATTGATTATCATACCACAACAAAATGGACAAACCTATAGCTACATTAATCAGTACAAAAAAGAGTGGTCATTAACTTGAGCTCCAGGAGCCTCTGCTGCCACACCAACTCCAATGTCTCCAGCCAGGCACGTTGTACTACCAACCTGACTGCAATGTAGGATGATCTCTATGACTCATCCACATTTCAGATGTTTCTGACGGTCGAACAAGATTGAAGGAGCAAAATAGCCCCAGGGGCACAGACGAGTTGGTAAGTGGCAAGGTGATTGGGGTACAACCATTCCGACGTCGCGGGTTTGAATCCGTGTGGTGACAGTCTTTGCTGAAATATTGCAGGGGATGTTGCTGGGTTCGTGTCCCGTTGGTCCTCTCCCTTGTAGGGCTGCCACTCGCGCATATCCCTCGATTTACATCCCACCTGGCCAAGAGACCTCTGGTACACAGGTGGGGGATTTCGCCTTCGGACTTTCCCCTTCACAAAGATTGAAGGAGCAAATCAGTCCCCGATTAATTTCAGTCCGCAAACCAAAAACATTCCTACAGCAATTGACATTTGACTTCAAACATAAACCAATCTACTATGATAACAAAAGTAAGAAGATGTTCGGATCTACATTTTTTCATAGTTTTTGTGCATCAAAGTTAATTACAAGCAGTCACATTGCCTTTACATTTAAGAATATTGGCCCCTTTAGTCACACCAACAAACAACATTGAACTCGGAGGAAATTCATCAGTGTACACTCAAGTGTGATGACTCAAGCCAACAGCTATAATTCAATCGATTCATGCTGAAGTGGGGCTCAGTCCATTTCTCCATCAATCAGTATTTTTAAAAGCAAAAAGAACAACCATGCGAGAAACAAAGCATAAACTACATTTACAGAAGCAAATAACACCTAACAATATGAACTTAGTACCAAAAACACCAAAGTGTCATTTAAAATTACTACGTTCATCATTCAATACACAATAATGGTAATATTAACCCAACAACTCAAGATAAACATCATTGCAATTTCAGTAGCAAAATTAATGTTCCATTTTCAATTAACCATCATCAATTTGTGCAATTCAATTTCATATATAATTGTTTTAGCAACTATAGTAAGAAAGTAGAAGAGAGAAGCAAAGCAAAGGCCTAGAAACAGACGCAGTAAAAGAAGAGAAGAAGTCAATATTATTATTGGGTGAATAAGTAGTGAATTCAGTGCTAAGTATCCAGGGGCGCAATCAACTGAAAAAGGATTAGCTCCAGTACATTGAGTCTACCACTACTACTACTGCTACAATTCAAGGAGCTAACAAAAATGATGAATGGATCTAAATATTTACATTTGTAGTTCACACCAACAAAAAAGTAGTAGTAATTATTTCAAGAAGAAGAAGACCTGTCACAAACTGTGTCACGACCCAAACCGGAGGGCCGCGACGGGCACCCGGACCCCACCCGCCGGATACTGCCATTCGTACAATTAACATCTAATCGTAATTAATTACGGACAAAGCCGAAAGAAAATTATGAAAAATCAGGTAACCATCTTATATATATACATACCCATACCAAGGCCGACAAGGCCACACATGACAACTAACCACATGACACATGTCTACAAGCCTCTAAAGAATACATGACATCATAAGGACGGGACATGACCCCGCCATACCCATATACGTATGCAAAAGTAATGTACCAAGACCAGACTGCAACTCTGAAACAAATAGAGTGCTCCAACATCAGCTGAACCAGCAACCTACTAGCGTGAACCGTCACCCTCTTTAACTGAACATGCGGGCATGAAATGCAGCGTCCCCCGATAAAAGGGACGTCACTGATGTACTGAGTATGTCCCCAATAGTATAACAGAGATATAACAACAACCGAAACAGGAACAATCGACCAATAGTACATATCTCTGAGGGTCCTAATACATATGCCTAAATATCATGCACGATGCGGTATACATATACATCGTCCCCACTGGGCTCTTCCTTACCATAACAGCCTCTGTGGGCCTCATTTCATATCGGCCTCTGTGGACATAATATGCCTAAATGTCATGCATAATGCAGTAAATATATATATACTAGCCACACAAGGGCATCTTTCTCCCAATCATATATATATATATATATATATTGGCCCTTAATCAGGCATCTTCCTTCATTAAGCCACACATGCTTTATCATTATCATATCCCAGCTGATCAGGTGATCTGCGTATCCCATTTCCCATCCCCAATATATGGTCTTGGGTAAAACATGAATGCAATGCAAATGAAAATGCATGAATAACAATAGCACATCCTGGGTGACACAATATCCTTGTACCTTCGGCTAACACTGTAAATATCAATATCTTTTCTGTATGCCTCAATAAGGAATTATGAATATATTTAGACATGCTTTTAACATAAGAATCAATAACATTAATATTCTTAACTTCTAATAGTAGAACAATTTATGAAACAATATCACAATTACGTTTCGTTACATGGAACATGCCAAAAGAAAGAAATAATTTATCTTAGCATACCTTGAATATCGCCCCTTCAGTAACCACATCAAAATCAGTCCGTACTTCCCCGAGCTTCCAACAAAAACGAGTAACTATAACACTAAAGAAGACACAACGGTTTCTGCCTTGCCTAAATATTATCACTGCCTCAATTATCTAGGGAGAAAACAACTTTAATTCTAGGTGAGCTATAGTAAATATTGCTGGGCTAATTGGAAAATGTTACTGCTCTTCGGGTACGTTTCCTACTAATCATATTTTGCTAACATTTGTTATCTACACTAACTGAGACACACTACACTAGTTTAGGCTAGTTTTAGGATTAACTTGGTTGCCTACATGTAATGTCCCCACTAGCTTTCTCCCCTCTATTAATTAATCCCACTTACTCTTGTCTCCCCATTAATAACTAATCGATCCCACAATTAATCAATTACACACACAATTAAATTTGTGATCCCAATTTACTTAAATCTTAATAATTATAAGACCTTCATTTACTCAATGTCATAATTTTTGTAATATGACACTAGTCCATAACCTCTTTGTGCACGCACCAAATTTATTTTCGCTTCCCGTCGTCACACTTCTTACGTCGAAAATTATTTCGGGGTTTAATTTCTTTTATATACTAATCTCTTTATTAGCATATGTAAATATACCATAAATTTTTCCAACGCTCGGGTCTATTTACACACATCTAGCGATTTTCCATACGCCTAGCGGTTCAAACCGTGATTCGAAAGTACGAGATGTTACAAAGTGTAGACTGTAGTAGTACAAGAAGAGGACTCGCATACCCAAGGAGGAAAAAAGTCATCATTTGAAAAACAAAAGAAAGAGGTGAATCAAAAGTAAAAGAAGATACGAGTTACTAACTACTCGAGAAGAATATTAGGACAACAAAGAGAATAGTGAAGCATACATGGAGGGGAGTCCTATTGTGCAAGTAGTGAATCTGGTGTCCCATATTCAAGCAACTTGTGATATCTTGCGTTTAAGCCAAAGGATCTCACTTCCTCTATTCTTCTCTCAGTAAGGCCTACTTCTGAAGTCATGGCATTGAGTATTAGTATGACCACTTAAACTGTCTAAATAGCTAGGAGGATTCACTGACTTATAAACTATTATATTGAATTCTAACAGAAACGCTAACAAAATCATTTCATAATTTTCTCTTTTCCTTTTTCCTATTGAACCCAAACGTTAAAAGCCATGCAAAAAATTCCTTCTATGTCCATTGCTAATGTAAGACCACTCCTATTGAACCCAAACGTTAAAAGCCATGCAAAGAATTCCTTCTATGTCCATTGCTAATGTAAGACCACCAACAGGGGGAGATGAGCAACATATGGGGCTTACACACTTGGAACAGCCTCACCAAGTGTCTGCACATGCCCAGGAGTTAGGTTCTTTTATCTTACGGAGGATGATGATGAAGATTTACTCACTGATGAAGACGTCATGAGTCAAGATGAGGAAGAGGTTTTTAGTTCGAGTTAGAGTGGAAACAGTGAAGGAGGCGAGTTCCCTAACCTACGGGAGCCTAAAGAGAAGAGAGGTAGATGATGGAGCTGAAAGTTCCTCATGGCATAAGAATAATTCCATACGTAAACAAATATAGCATGATAAACTCTCTGATTCATATGCCAATCAAACATACTTCAGAGGTAGGAGGCAACAAACCTCGTGGTTCAGTGTGTTCTCTACCCAAATCCTTTGAAGATATTAAATCAGCATATAAGTCCTCCAGTAACCCCAGGACAATTAATAATTGATTTCCAGTTCAACTTAGGATTCCACTTAACAGCTACGTGTAGATAAAAACAACTACCAGTTTATGCACAAAATAATGCGATGGCATTTAGAAGTGTCCTCCCTTTTCTTCTTCAAATATGAACAGAAATTATACAGTTTCTTTATTTTATGAGATCAGATGTCATGAAACCTAAAAATCATAGCAGCAAGTTAGCAACCAATAAAGCAAAATAAAGTAAACAAAGAGCAAGACAAAGCCAGGTGTTAGAAGTTAAAGTGAATACCCCTTTGCTGACCTCGGTTAATTTGTTGGTTGCTCGAGAAAGATCTGCTCACAGGCTATCTGAAACATGACAAATAAACTCCAATGCGCATTGTCTTAGTGAGTCAAATGTTTAACCATGTTATTCCATACAAAAAAAAAAACCTGGCACGCCCACCAACGCGCATTTGACATGGTTTATGGTGATTTTGATCATATCATTTTCCAGGCTTCCAAAATACTTCGCTGCGCTTCAGCATTTTAACCCTGGCAATTGTTGAGTGATTGCATGAGGAGTCCTATGTCAGCTGGCCCAAAGGTGTTCAGGTATGTTTTCTGGGCATGCGAGTCGTGTATAGATGGATTCACACGCTTCCGACCTGTCATATCAATAGATGGAACTTATGTGTATGGCAAGTATGATATGAAATTACTCGTTGTTGTTACATCAGATGCAAATGAACAAATATTACCCCATGCATTTGCCATTGCTGACGAGAAAATAAAGTTGCATGGAAGTGGTTTTTGCATGGGTGGGAGACGATGATACGATCCGGCTTGTGGAAGACAATGATTCAAATAACAAAAATGTGAAAACTAAAGATAGGAAGAAATCAAAGAGTAGAAGTGAAGAAATGGGGATGAGAATAGAAGCAAGACCCAATGGATAGTGAGTTTATGTGCAAATTTGGACTCTATACCAAACTCTCCCAATCGAATTCAACCCAAAGAACCTATACTAATTGAAATCAAAGAAGAGACTCAATTGAATCCACAAATGAGCAACTCTCATATGAAATCAAGGGATAAAGGTTTCAATAGCCATCAATGTAATCCACCACAATTAACTATCTCTAACACTACACTCTATAGCTACCTAACTAAACAACTATCACTCTCAAATGAGTATTCAATTTTCAATTCATCAAAGCTTACTAATAAAATAACAAGTATAGTATTTATAGTTTATACTACTTAGGCTAAGAAGACTAGCTGACTATTACAAAAATATCCTTAATGAAGTAAGGGCCTTATTTGGTAGTCTTATCATGGGCTGATGGCTTGTCTTCAAATAATAACATATTTGCATAAATAGTCACCTTCCGGTCTTTGACTTATTTATCCGATCCCATGCTTCTCTCCAACTACTTGAGCTAGGTTGAGTCCCTTAAGGGTCTTCAAGGCCTCTCTTTGCATGAGGATGACTCGTATGGCTTGGAGTTCCTCGGCATAGTCTCAGGTGAAGGATCTTGTGTCTTGTTCCTTCCATGCTATTTCTCATAGCTTGATCATCTTCACAAATAGGTCTTTAATGACCTTCAAAGACTCATCCTTTCTCATCAATGAGTGTGTGGTGTGAAGATACCCGCTTGAGGCCTCTTGAAGCACCTCAAATGGGGTGAAGGTGCCCCATGGATCATCATTGGTTTGAGATTGATCTCCTCCACGAATCCTAACCCTCATAATCACCTTCGAGCCATTCTGGATCATATCAAATGACACATATGCTTGATTTCTGATCGAGTTCCTAGTATTCTACAGGGTATAAATGAATTGGTTGGAATGCCAGGATGATCAAGCGTACCAACATTTCCATACCAGACACGTGAAGAGTAACTTGCAGTCCCGCTTTCTCAATAAAGAACTTGGTAATCTTATGTGGACAGCTGCAACCAAGTATCAAGTAAGGAATTAAGTTTGAGATTGTTATGGAACAAATATAGATATGCCATGATGGTGGCAAAAGATGGGGAGTCTTGACAATATGTCTGAGTTATTCAATTGTGTGTTGAAAAGGACTCGTGGCTTACCTCTGACCACAATGGTAAGAGTTACATTTGGTCAAATTGTTGACAGATTTTCCTATAGGTTGGGCTCAACATCTCATGGATGAAAATGAAATTTGGCCCAAAATGATCACACTTGGGTTGGAGAAGAATGTTTCAAAGTCTGAGACACATAATGTTGTTTGTTATGGCTTGAGAGGACAGATTTAAGAAGTTAGTCATTCAGGTGTAAATATTTATCCACGTCGGGTGTTTACACCAAACAATTCAATTTATCATGGTTAAATGATTTAATGAAATGTATATACATTAATAAATTATAGTTAAGTGATAGTTGTATTTAATCAAACACATGTCATATATCCATTGATTTGGTGTCAGAAATCGCCAATGAGGCGGAAATGTTTATACTTTGGATTTCAATGAACAGAAGTCTGATTGGGGCAAATGGACTATTTACCACATGCCACTGTTCTCAACAACTTGTTTTTAAATCCGCCTACCTGATTTGAGTTATGTGATCTGCCAGACTTATATACAAACATCAACCTCAGATTATTTTTCTTCGGTTCAAGTTCAACCATGAACCTTCATATTTGATTCAACTACATTCCAAATAAGTCTCAGTATAGTCAACGAAAAAAGAAAAACTAGATCATGAATCAAAGAATACCTCATCATCCAACTGCATTAAGGATCTAACGTGTAAAACACAACAAAAATAATTAGCAAAAACAAAAAAGATTAGATCTTTGAATGAAAGAATACCTCAATAATGGGTCTCATATTGTTTTTAAGCTTATATATTCAATTTTGTTATATAGTTTATGCTCTCAATGCCTTCAGTGAAGCATAAAATTAACGTTTTTTTTATTCAGTCACTCACAAAGTTACACCACAAAAATATTTATTATGCAATTCTGATTTTGAAAGGCAAAAATGGCAAGCTTTCAGATGAAATTGATCAAAATCTATAGGTGCAAAACATGAAAGAAATGAAAATGATAATCCTTTTATAGGCAACATAAAAAACTGCAGACCTAATCCTCAAAAAAGAATAATGGTGGAAATCAGCGGGAATTCGAAATTTTCAATGACTTCATATATATTGTCCTCATAACTCAAAATAATAAAGAATGGCAAATGATAGGTTAAAGAATTGCCTAAGATTCAGACAATTTTAGAGTATCTGGGAAGGGCGAATTGGCACTGTTAACCTGGAAATGGATTTGTCTTTTAAGAAGAATTATAAATTTAAAAGTATTTTTATAAACTAAAAAATAATAAAAAGCATGAGTGGAGAGGAAATCAGAAATCTCGTTTTGGGATAATTACTTTGAGAATTTTAAAAATATTAAGGATGAAATCATAAAGCATTTACTCAAATCAAAAGTTTATCTAACTTTTAAGCTAAATGTTACAAATTGAGAATGATAACTTATTGTGTTTTGCATGTTTTTGGTTTATAAGTTTTTTTTTGTGCTTATCAAATATTTGGATAAATAAAAAACAGTTATATGATAATTTGACTAGCTTATAAGCTTGGTGAACTTCAATCTCATTCTTTCATCCATATTTTTGGTATTTTGCAGCCAAGTGCGCATATTTGTTTTAGACAAAAGAATTTCTTTGCTAGTAACATCCAATAATACACATGTTCTTTCCCTTTTTTATCAACTCTACTTTATTTATAATAACTCATATAAGCTTAGCAAGCAATGTGCTCGATTCCAAAGTTAACAAAATTCCTTGGACTTTAATTTTCTATTGAACTAGCTATTAGTAAAATTCACGGGGTAATCTGTCTTGATATGTTTACTTAATTTACATTCACTTTTTTAAAAGTTTTGCACATATCCAACTTTAGATATGCAATGTAGTAAAGTTAGGCTTAACAAAATCAAACTTCAAACACAGTATTTGAAGTTACATATAAGGCAAAAAGTGTTTGGATTTCAGTCATTTTTGTCTGAATTTCAGCAATATATGAAGTTCAATCATTTTTACTTGAATTTCGGACAAAAATGACTGAAGTCAGGCAAAAACGATTGAACTTCAGCCACATATGACTTAAGTTCAAGCAAAAAACAGTCGAAATAGGTAAAAATGAATTAACTTCAGTTATATGAGACTTCAAACATTGTGTCTGAATGTCAAGACTCACTTCAAACAAGCAAAAGTTAAATGATGGAGTCAAAATTGAATATTCGTGCACTTTCCCCTAGCTATCATGTTGCAACAACCATTGTCCAAAAGACGAAGGCCCAAACAAGGGTGAACGTGACACTCGAAATTGTTTAACTACGTTCTTTTAGTATCAACTTCTTCATAAAATCATCACAAATATAGTGAAATGAATGAGATTTCTTCATATTTAATTAAATATCTTAGATTCAAATTTTAATAATTAATTTCTAACAGGAAGAGGCTTTCCTCTTTGAGCCCTATTCAATGAAAATTTATATTAATTATAAATAAATTTTGAACATCAGATGATTAGAATCAACCATAAAGTGATATAATTACTTCAGCATATTCTAATTCTAGCTAAGATGTAATAAGTTACGACAGATGTGAAGGCATGTAACTAACTACTCACGTTTGAGATATCAGATGACAAAATTGTGCATATGACCCCTCTCATTTTCTGTAGAGTCTAGTAGCTTAGTTGATTGACTATATGAACTTTCATCTTGTTGGTGAAAATTCGAATTTCCATGTTGTAATCTCCTCCCCATTTTTCATTCCCTTACCCCTATGTAATAAATTTTGATCGTTTGCTTTTATGAAATCAAAATTAAATCAACTATAAATCCGTGTGACATGTGACTGAAATAGCACATCATTTGTTTTATAATGTAATTAATAGAAAAAGGAACGAGAAAAACAAAAAAAAAATAGGAAAAAAATGTCAAATAAACATTTCAACATCCCGTAAGATGGAAAAGGTAGCAAAAGGTTTCACCTAACGTTTATCGCTTTTTCTTTTTCATATTCAAAAGTGAGCAGCATTAATAAACAAAGAACTCAACATTGCAAATTATTCCAAGCTTGTGCGTTTACTAGCTCGCGATTCTTTTTTACTGGACATATTATTTCTTAGTTCAATTAGTAATTTATTCTAATTCGTTTTATGTCGTTTGATTTTAGAAAATTTATTGGATCATAAAATTACTCTCATACTTGATCGTAGAGGAACTATATCTATGTGGATGCATAAAACATTGCTTAGAACAAACAAATTATAAGAAAGACGAACATTTACTTTGCATATTAGGTCCTTCTACACTTTATATATCGGCTATAGAAACTCTACATTGAAAATTATTAGATGGAAGGATAAGTCAAAAAAATTATTGGATCATAAAATTACTCTCACACTTGATCGTAGAGAAAACTATATCTATGTGGATCTATCACATAAAACATTGCTTAGAACAAACAGATTATAAGAAAGACAAATATTTACTTTACATATTATGTCCGCCTACCCATTATTTATCGGCTATAGAAACTCTACATTGAAAATTATTAGATGGAAGGATAAGTCAGAAAATTAGATATAAATTAAACGTTTTATACATTAAGTACAATTAAATTGTGTATTGACGTCAATGAATATTTATCACACTTACACAGAGAATATGCCATGATCAAGTAGTCTATATATATTAGAAGGTTCCATAGTAGGGAATAATGACACACTGACCATTGATTTTTTTTTTCCATACTCACCTAGATCTGAAAATTGTTCGTACTCAAAGTTTGACCTCTTGTGAATTTATTGAGCTGTGTTCCCAATCCCCACACCCATACTGTACAAAAATAATATTTTCAAAACCAGGTGATAATGGGTACCATCAATAAAGTCATTTTGGGTCTATATTTTATAAATTTCAGTCCAATTAAATAATTACCTGATTTTTGCAGATGTAGTTTAATTAACAAGTTGTATCACATGCATTCAACTTTCCTTAATAAATAAATCTACAATCAACAGAGGCTTGTTAATTTGATTACAGAACACGACGCAGCCCCTTTGGTCCGTTGTGGCAGGCGGGATTATTTACTTGTTAATAATTTAATTTAAGAAGTAAATTTTTAGTCTCAAATTGTTCGTTGCTTTTTTTAGTTTACATGCTTCATAAAAAATATATTAATTAAGAAATGTATTTAACCTATATTATATTTATTTTTAAATTATAATTTTTCTTCATTAAGTATTTACTTTATTTATGTATTATTTTCATTAATGATAAAAAATAAAATAAATAAAAAATAATTATACAATTTTAAAATAATAAATAATTTACGATAATTACTTTTAAAAAACACTATAAATAATTTGAAAACGGTTCCCACACAACTCTGCACCACCCAATCGCCTATTCACCAGTCCCTTCTAAATTAACGTTTTTTTTAATCCAGTCAATCATTGGGCCATTATCTTCCCTCTTTCGCCGACACCGCTGCCGTTGATGCCGCCGTCTTCCGGTCATCTCTGTTCTCACAGAACCTTAGGAAACTATATATGTTAAGGCATTATTACTATTGCTAATTGAAGATAAATAAAAGATTAAGAAATGTCATTATTACGAAGAAGAAAAGCACCTGAAAATGAAATTGAGCCAAAGCCTGATGTCGAAGAAGACGATAAGAAGAAAATTAAGAAGAATGCAACGGCGCAGAAATGGTCGTGTATTGACAGTTGCTGTTGGTTCGTTGGATGTATATGTTGTGTATGGTGGATTTTGCTGTTTTTATACAATGCTATGCCGGCGTCGTTTCCACAGTATGTGACGGAGAAGATAACGGGGCCGTTACCTGATCCGCCGGGCGTTAAGTTGCAGAAGGAAGGGTTGAAGGCTAAGCATCCGGTGGTTTTTATTCCCGGAATCGTCACGTGTGGACTTGAACTGTGGGAAGGTCATCAGTGTGCTGAAGGATTGTTCCGGAAGCGGCTTTGGGGCGGCACTTTTGGAGAAGTGTACAAAAGGTACTCCCTCAGTCCCATATTACTTGTCAACGTTAAAAATACTAGTCCCAATACTAAATCAAGATAAAATTAATTAATTTTTGTCCATTTTGCCCTTGATATTAATTGTTCATGAAGTAAACAATAGCTTAGTCTTGTTTGGAGGAGTATGTCGTTATTTGAGCCCTTGTTGTTAGTGAAATTGGTGAATGTGTCTCATCCTGCTTGAGGTTATTGGTTTCCCTGAGATTTTGGTCTTAGGTATTGTTTTGATTACTAACTGAGTATATGACCTTAGATAGTAAGGTATGTAGATCAGGATTAAGATAAGGTTAGTAGGTAGCTGAGTGTTGTCGTACTTTTAGTATTATGATTTAGGTATGGCGTAGTTTCTTTTTCTCCAATGTGTATTAATATCTTTTGCTGCACTTGTTTTGCATATTGCTATTTGTTGTCTCAGTTTTCTTACAATCCTATGTCGATCCTCGTTTGTGGGACTACACTGGGTATGTTGTTGTTGTACTGTTTTGATTGCAAAGAAGCATGATTTATCTTGTTAGAGAGAAGTGGAAAATAATTATAGTGATTTAGAGTTTAATAACTAGAGGACCTTAGACACTGATTTTCTCTCTTGAGATATGCTTCTTTATGCTAATTATTACTGAATAAGGTAACCGTTTTGACATAGAAAACCTTCTACTTTCATGTTGTCCAAAAGTCTTTTTGCTTGCAATTTCAACTCTGTCAAAGTTACGGACTAGAACAGTTTCTTTAATTTGTTGTACTTTAGTGTATCTTCCTTATGGCCATAGCGAAAACAGGCATATATTTGACCTCAATTTTTTTCAAATGCCATGGACAGTAATACTCAAGAACTAGAGATTTCTACTCTAATAACTAGAGGACCTTAGATACTGATTTTATAGCTTGAGATATGCTTCTTTATGCTAAATATTGCCGGATAAGGAAACCGTTTGACATTGTAAACCTTCTACTTTTATGTTGTCCTAAAGTCTTTTTGCTTGCAATTTCAACTCTGTCAAAGTTACATACTAGTGCAGGTTCTTTAGTTTGATGTACTTTAGTATATCTTCCTTATGGAGTTAGTTTATATAGTAATTATGTTGTTGATTAATGCAAAGCTCAAAAGAAATTTAGCTTTACAACTTCAGTGGTTTAATAGAGGGAGATTATAGATCCTTAGAAAATATAGAGGGAGATTATAGACTGCTGTTTCCAGATTAACCAAGACAAAAAACTAGAGATTTCAATTCCCATAGCGAAAAGAAGCATATATTTGACTTCAATTTTTTTCCAAATGCCATAGACAGTCATACTCAAGAACTACTAAGATATTCTACCTGTCTCAATTCATAAGCTGACAATCCATTTTAATCTGTTTTGATTTACAAAACCCTTTGCTCGATTGGAAAAGTTTCTCATACAAACTAATAGTACATTGAAAATTTTGAGCATCATATGACTCACCTATCAAAAAGATGAAAAGAAGAACATCATCTTACATCTTTTCATCAAAGAATTCCACTCATTTCGAATTTTGTTCCTCATATACATTCTAGTTAATATAAGGCCACAAAATGAGGCAGAGGAAGTGCAATGAATAAATTTCACGTGTGGAAAGGTGTACTGCTGAAATTATTAAACGATCATCTGTCTTTGGGATAGAACATCTGTGGCATTGAATTCACTTAAATTGTTCAGTCAAAGAAACTAATATCTAGCAATAGGGTTGTTAGTTCGAAAAAACTAATTGGGAATCCACTACAATTAAGTTTGACTGTTGAATTTTGCCCTCCAGGAATTGTAAGCTACCAGTGTAATACATCTTTCAGTTAGGCAGTGCTACTTTCTGATTTAGTAAGAGACTTCTGTTTAGGAATGAAAGGATCCCAGATTTACTTTCTTTTCTTGGATTTTTTCTACTTCAAAGTCATGGATCTTAACCTATAGCTTTTTTTTTTGATAGGATATACTAAAGGAAAAACAAAAACAAAAAACAACCTCTTAACCTCTAGCTCACCCCTTAATAAGAATTAAATCTCTGTAGCCATTGCTAGCATTTTCTTTCACTTCTTATTTATTTATTTATGATTCTTTGCAGACCACTGTGCTGGCTGGACCACATGACACTAGATAATGAAACTGGGATGGATCCTCCTGGTATTAGAGTTAGGCCAGTTAGTGGACTTGTTGCTGCTGATTACTTTGCTCCAGGATACTTTGTCTGGGCAGTTTTGATTGCTAACTTAGCCCGAATAGGATACGAGGAGAAAACAATGTATATGGCTGCATATGATTGGAGGCTTTCATTTCAGAACACCGAGGTACTAATGTCTCCTTATGTGGTATCGTCTGTGTTTGTATTTGATGAAATCACGTTAAAAGCTGTTTCTTCAATCATTTTAAAATGTTATAACTGTGATGCTCAATTTACTCCAATAGGTCCGTGACCAGACCCTGAGCCGGATAAAAAGCAATATAGAACTGATGGTTGCAACTAGTGGGGGAAAGAAGGCAGTAATTGTTCCACATTCCATGGGGGTTGTCTACTTTTTGCATTTTATGAAGTGGGTGGAGGCTCCAGCTCCTATGGGTGGCGGTGGTGGACCTGATTGGTGCGCCAAGCACATTAAAGCAGTGATGAACATCGGTGGGCCATTCCTAGGTGTTCCAAAATCTATAGCTGGGGTTTTCTCAGCTGAAGCACGGGATATTGCTGTTGCCAGGTAAAGTTGCTCTCTGTGAATCTTTCTTCTTCGCCAGCCAGTTAAAAGGAAGGGTGTGAATTATGTAGAGCTAATTCCTTTTATTTGGTTACTGAAAGTAATTGGTGACCTATGAAGTAACTTCCTTTACATGCCGTGAAATTATCCCTTGCTTTATGTCTTTCAAGTTGCGTTCTGAAAATTTCGCACATCTCCAAAATGTTAACCAGATGTCCTGAAAAGCTTTCTATTTGATATCCTTTCAATCATTGAATATTGAAAACTATGTACAACATTGTTGTTCATATCAGCATAACTCATTTAGAGTAGGCAACAAAAGGAAAAACAAACTGCTATAGTGCCTCAACCAGGCAACACCAAACAAACATATTACTCCATAATGTCCTCGCTCAGTAGTCATCTTCTTTGTCCTCCCTTTATTATCATTCAATTCAGCACCAACATCCTCATTGTCCTTTTCCGGAGCAGCAACATCTTTAAGTTTGTCGTGTATGTAATGTATGTCTTCTTCTTCTTTCTTTAGTAATTCCCCTCAATTTCAGGGCTCTAACCCCAGGTGTTCTGGATGCGGATTTATTCCATTTTCAAACATTAGAGCACATAATGAAGATGTCACGAACATGGGATGCAACCTTGTCAATGATACCAAGAGGAGGGGAGACGATCTGGGGTGGTCTTGACTGGTCACCCGAGGAGGGCTATTCCCCCTGCAAAAGTAAGCCCAGAGACGATGCTGCTCAGATTTCAGCCCATCACGAGAACCGAACTACAGATTCTAAAGAAAAATATTACAGTTATGGAAGATTTATTTCCTTTGGAAAGGATGCAGTAAAGGCGCATCCATCAGATCTTAAAAGGATTGACTTTAGGGTAATGTTAATCAGAAACCAAATTCTCATTGTTTCTCTCATATGCTTATTTTCCTTTATTTATTTCAATTTTCAACATTGATTTTCATTGGTGGTGGGTGTGGGTGATCCCGAATGACCAGTGTATGGACTTCTATGATCAGAAATGCTAAAGCCCAGGGGTGGATCTAGTGAATAAACTATGTGCTCATCTTAACCCAGTAGCTTTAGCTTAGACCATGTATATGTGTTTAAAAAGCCCAACCAAATAAGTACAAATAGTAGATTCTGAACCCAGTTAATATGGGATGTGGTAGAATTCCGAATCTTAACCCATATAGCTCACATCCTAGATCCGCCTCTGCTAGAGGCACCACAATATAGCAGAAATAAAACTATCTAAAAAGTAGTTAGCACTTTGATGTGAAGTTCTTGTTCTAATTGTAGTTCTTTTACTTATATTTTTATGCTATGGGCAAGCAGGGGTATGACCTGTCGCCTTACTAAAAACGACTGCTTTTGGGGAACTGCCAAAGAATAATTTGATACCTGGTCATAATAAAAACCAGTGGGCACACATGGTTGCATGTTTAAGAGCCAATGTGATGTGCTTGGTGTGAATTCGGTGTAAAATAATGGAAACAAATGTAGTCTAACCATATATTACAAGTGGATGATGTCTTTGTATATCAATTTTTTTTACACATCCTTAATTAAGGCATTCCTTTTTGTGATAAACACTATATGAGGACTTATCCAAAAAAAAAAAAAAAAAAAAAAGGTTAACTGCATGAGGCATTTCTTTATTCACTTGCTATCTCAATAAAATAATCTGTTCAAAATTTCCTTTAAAAGAAAAATCTTCCCTGGCAATGAAAATGGGACGTGGTTACAATTAAGGTCATATTGAACTTCCTGCTGAAAAGTGTTTCTTTTACTTGCAAATAATACTCCAAGCTGGTCACTTGTCCTACTGTTTTGGAATGAGGCACTCCATTCATTATGCCAATTCATCTGAATCTATTATGCTCCAAAAAGAGCACAAGAGTAAAAAAAAATTCCATGGGTTTGCTGAAAAGCGGCTGAGTAGAAGCAGAACTAGACAAGCAAAGCATCATTACTGCCAGGAAAAGCAATGGAAAACAGAACCATGTTTTCTCAAATATCTCAAATTTGAAGACTGTACTGGTTATGCTATACAATGTGCCTCTTATAGAGCGAAGAAATTCCTATTTCCTTTTCCTCTTTTAATTATTACTCATATTTAAGAGCCTTACATCATCAGCAGCACATGTTTAATGTGCATTAATCAAGTGTTACTGGGGGATTGAACTGAATAACATTAAAGATGGATGATCTGTGATGTCTCACTGTCCTTCCATGATATGTGTGCCTTTCTTCCTATTTTTGAAAATTTGAAACATCTCTTGTCTGTCAAAGTTATGTCTTAACTTTTTGTGCTCTCGGCCGTACTTTTAAAAAAAATTGTCTTTCGCACTTGCTTCCTGATGCCTGGAACTAAGTAGCATTTATTTACATGCAGGGTGCTGTAAAGGGCAGTAATGTTGCAAATAACACCTGTGATGTGTGGAACGAGTACCTTGACATGGGTGTTAGTGGTGCTAAAGCAGTGGAAGAGTACAAGGTTTATACAGCTGGAGAGATTGTGGATTTGCTCAACTTTGTTGCCCCGAAAATGATGGCCCGTGGTAGTGCTCACTTTTCATATGGGATAGCTGATGATTTGGATGATCCCAAGTATTCACACTACAAATATTGGTCAAATCCATTGGAGACAAAGTGAGTCCTCTCATTTTCTTGGCTTTTGTTCTTATAATGTACTCCCTCAGTCCCAATTTATGTGGCACCATTTCCTTTTTAGTCTGTCCCAAAAAAAATGCCACCTTTCTATATTTAGAAACAATTTAACTTTATGAGATGATTTATAGCCACACAAATATCTAAGACTTGTTTTGGACCACAAATTTCAAAAGTCTTCCTTTCTTTCTTAAACTCCGTGCCAAGTCAAATGGTGCCACATAAATTGGGACGGAGGGAGTAGTTCTTACTTGAATCCTTTTAGATAAGATGAAAAAGAGGTGTTTACCTGTACAGGTTGAAAGAAGTTCTTACTTGAATCCTTTCAGATAAGATGAAAAAGAGGTGTTTACCTGTATAGGTTGAAAGAAGTTCTTACTTGAATCCTTTCAGATAAGATGAAAAAGAGGTGTTTACCTGTATAGGTTGAAGTTCAAGAATGAAAACCAAATTTGCTTATACAGTTACAGTCTTGACTATCTTACTTTAAAAAACACAGAAAAATTCTGTAATAGTTTCCAATCTGAAGGAAGAACCAACACTTTTAGGCAGTAAAGCTCTATCATTGCCTTCTTGTGTGGTAAAGAAAATCAATAGGTTCCACTTGGACAAGAATTTTCGGTATTGCTGGACCATTATCTATTTCTCTTTCTCCTCCCTAAGGTAGAGTGTGGTTGGAGGCAGCAATAGTCTCCTTGAGTACCAACTGACCTTTCTAACAGAGGAAGTCTAAAAGTTTACTGTTAGTATTCAGTATTTTATTGTTTCTTATGCTTTTAGATTAATTAATGTTATCCAAAGAGAGCCTTGGAGCAACGGTAAAGTTGTCTCTGTGTGACCTATAGGTCACGGGTTCAAGCAGTGGAAGTAGCCACTAATGCTTGCATTAGGTTAGGCTGTCTACATCACACTCCTTGCGGTGCGGGCCCCCGGACCCTGCTAACCCGGGATGCTTTGTGCACCGGACGGCCCTTTTTATCCAAAGATTATCGAGGTTGATTATTTTGCTCAGTCTCTGCTTTCCTCCTATTTTATGATTGATAATCTATTTTCATATCAAAATGCATTAGGTCAGTAACTTAAAGAGAAAAAAAATGTTTTTTACCCTATTACAGATGAGGGAGGCTTTTGCTATTGTGCATATCTTCTGTAATCTAGCACTATCTTAGTGCTGTATTTTGATAAAATACATTACCTTTCTCTAAAACAAAGCACTTGTCATGTCTCTTATGTTCTCTAAAATTCTATGGATGTTACATTTGAGAAAATTAACAAGCCAAATAAGTCAAGTATCTTACTGACAGTAGGTCTTGGTATCTAGCAGATTGAGGGGGCAGGTTAACTGTCGGCTGTATGCCACACTTTTTTTGAACAGGAAAAAGTTAAGATCAGAAGCCTTTTAGATACTTTTGTTTTCTTGAGGCTCATGGAAATTGTATGAACTGTCAGTTAGATTCTCTTTGTTCTCTTTTTATTTCCCCCCTTTTGGACTTCTTGGAAACAGCCTCTCTACCATGGTAGAGGTAAGGTCTGCGTACACTCTACCCTCCCCATACCCCACGTTGTGGGATTTCACTGGGTATGTTGTTGTTGTTGTTGGACTTCTCGGAAAGTTTTAATCAAAATTGAAAGTCAGTGAGGAGGCTTTGCTGAAATTAGCCGCAGCTTCTTTAGTTAAAACTAGTCTTAGCTATTTTGTTCTTACTCACTTTTTGTTTTGATCTGATTTGTTCTGCAGGTTACCAAATGCACCTGACATGGAGATCTATTCATTGTATGGAGTTGGAATTGAAACTGAAAGAGCATATGTTTACAAGCGGATACCAACAGCAGGATGCAATATTCCATTCCAGATTGATACTTCAGCTGATGAAAAGGATGAAGGTAGCTGCTTGAAAGCTGGTGTTTACACGGTAGATGGTGATGAAACTGTGCCTGCATTAAGCGCAGGATTCATGTGTGCAAAAGGATGGCGGGGAAAAACTAGATTTAATCCCTCTGGTGTGAGAACTTATGTAAGGGAGTATTATCATGCTCCCCCTGCAAACCTTCTCGAGGGTCGTGGTACACAGAGTGGTGCACATGTTGATATGATGGGAAATTTTGCTTTGATTGAGGATATAATGAGAGTTGCTGCCGGTGGTACAAGTGAAGACTTGGGAGGTGATCGAGTTTACTCAGATATCTTCAAATGGTCTGAGAAGATCAATTTGCGTTTGTGACTCATGGTTGTGATCATCTGTCACTACTGAGGACTGACTAGTTTCATCATGTCAATATTCTTATTCATAAACATACATACCTTTCCCACTGGATGTCACTCAAATACTTAGAACTGAACAGGTAATATTTCCAGATACAGTGCTGGATTTCGTGCTTCCGGTGGTGTAAATTGTAACATTAGCAGCTCATCTCGCTATGCGATCAGAGAGAATAATAGGTGTGTAATAGGGATTGAGTTGATGTTGTACCATTAAAGTCTTTGAAATTTGACACTGGGAATTTGTTGTAAGTTAAAGACTTTGGAATGTTTATTGTTGATAGTATTCAAATGATTGCTCAGTCAAAGATCAACTCGGGCTATTTGACGTGTTTAAATGAATACTCAAGCTTATAGTCTAATAGTATCAACGGAAGCTCTCCATATAATAGATTATGAGGATTTGATTCTCACTATCCCCTTTCCCTTTTTGCTTCCCTTTGTCATAAAATAGATTGCAGGCATAATGAATTTTTTTTTAAAGAAAAATATGGCCTAAACGCCGACCACATAAGGGATATATCATACACGATAACTTTAGATTCTTGGGAATTGATTCACCAAAAAGAGAATACGTTCATGTGCAATCTTTTCTTGTTTTCTATTTGAAAGAAATAATCCCCTTGATTATTTTCATTGATTGAATAGACATATATACAAGTTACAAAATAGGAGAATCCTATTTCTATTCTATTTCTAAAACCTTATTCTACCATAATTCTAACTATACAATTATGGTATGTGTATATCCTAATCTAGGTAACAAATATACTACAATATACACACAATATTCTTTCCTTAATATACACTGTTTTTGTCCATTGTTTTGCTGCCCTAAATTCGTCCATGGGCTGGACGTGTTGGGCCACTGCCGAGAGGCCCAATCGCTGTTATCGCCGCTTGTTGATTCATCGATATACATGTGATATACAACTGCAGTATATTCAGTATATCACATGTATATCGCTTCGCTTAACACACCCCACTCATAGCGTAGGCGGTTTTGACGCCGAGATCGTCCCTAAAATCTTCAAAGAGAACCGCTGGTAGACCCTTTGTAAAGATGTCTGCAATTTGATAACGAGACGGGACATGGCATACGCGAACTTGACCCTTTGCAACCTTTTCACGGACAAAGTGAATGTCCATTTCGATATGCTTGGTGCGTTGGTGTTGAACGGGGTTACCTGAAAGGTAGATGGCACTAATGTTATCGCAATATACCAATGTTGCATTATGAATGGGACAATGAAGCTCCAAAAGCAAATTACGTAGCCAACATGATTCGGAGACCACATTCGCTACCCCTCGATATTCTGCCTCGGCACTTGAGAGTGATAGAGTTGCCTGACGTTTCGCTGACCAGGAGACCAAGTTGTTGTCAAGGAACATACAGTAGCCAGAAGTCGACCGTCTGGTGTCGGGACAACCACCCCAATCAGCATCCGTGTAGGAGACAAATGTGGATGTAGATGACGGATACAAGTGCAACCCATAGTCTAGTGTCCCCTGAATATACCGAATGATGCGTTTGATTGCATTCATGTGCTCAACCCTGGGATCATGCATGAATAAACATACCTGTTGAATCGCATATGTAATATCCGGTCTGGTGAAGGTAAGATACTGGAGGGCCCCTGCAAGACTGCAATAGCTGGTCGGGTCCTCGTATGGTGCACCTGCTGCTGCACTTAGCTTTGGGTTTGCATCAACTGGCGTGGAAGTGGACTTACAGGATGACATCCCAGCCCTCTCGATGATCTCAGCAACATACTTCCGTTGAGACAGAAATAACCCACCTGAATGACGTTTGACGGCAATCCCCAAAAAGTAACTCAAAGGCCCTAAGTCTTTCATAGCAAACTCAGAACTGAGCATGGTCATGATAGACTGGCGCAAGGCATCGGAAGAGGCAGTCAAGATGATATCATCTACGTACAACAAGATGTAGGCCAAGGATGAACCATTGCGGTAGATGAACAATGAATTATCTGACCTGATGTGAGTGAACCCAATAGTGGAAACAAAGTCAGCAAATCTCGTGTACCAGGGCCTTGGAGACTGCTTAAGCCCATGTAAGGACTTCTTCAACAAACATACATGATGAGGACGATTTGGATCCCTGAAACCCAATGGCTGATGCATATAGACTGTTTCCTTGAGATCACCGTGTAGGAAAGCATTCTTGACATCCAACTGATGAATTGGCCAAGTCTTTGAAAGAGCCAAGCTAAGCACAGTGCGAATGGTAGCCGGTTTGACCACCGGACTAAACGTCTCACCACAATCTATCCTAACCTGCTGAGTCTTACCATCACCCACAAGTCGCGTCTTATGTCGAGCAAAGGTCCCGTCTGAATTTTCCTTATGAGCAAAAATCCACATAGACCTGATAACATTAATACCATATGGACGGGGCACCAACTCCCACGTCTTATTATCAATAAGAGCATTATATTCATCAGTCATAGCAATTTTTCAATTAGGGTCATTTAAAGCGGACACAAGATTGCGGGGCAAGGGGGATTTAGAGACATCAGAATGTAAATTAAAATGTCTTTTAGGTGTAAAAATACCCCGCTGACTTCGAGTGACCGGTCTATGACTCGAGGAAGAATTGAGGGAAGTTCGGGAATTTTCTGGGCTCGGACGGATCGCCAAAGAGGCCGGGCTCTTGGCCCAAATCGTAATCGCAGACTCATCACCGACCAGTTCCTGCACTGGATCGCCCAATTTCTAGAACTGCTCCATTCGATGGCGTGAATGATCAAGCGAGACGATATCAGGTCCAATGGCAAGGTCTACTGGAGGATTTAAGGTGCGGGAGAGATCCGAAAAATTCTGAATAATATACGGGGATATTTGGTCATCCAAAAAATTATATGACTTAGGCTCGGGAGTATGAACTTTCGTAAAAGGGAATTGGGTTTCATCAAAAATGACATGGCGATTTATTATGATTTTCTTGGAGGATAAATCAAAACACTTATACCCACGATGATTCGACGGATAACCCAAAAATACACACTGGGTAGACCGAGCCTGAAGTTTGTTAATTGTGGTGGATGGGAATAACGGATAACACAAGCACCCAAAAATCCGAAGATGAGAATAAGAAGGGTTCTTATTATATAGGATTTTGAGGGGGGAAGAATATGTCAGACCTTTAGACGGAATTATGTTAAGAAAATATGTGGTCATTTGTAGAGCATGATGCCAAAAATATGGAGGTATGGAGGCATGAATTAAGAGAGTTCGGACAATGTTATTTATGGAACGAATTTTGCGTTCGGCTTTCCCATTTTGTGAAGATGTACGAGGACACGAAAACCTAAAATTTATCCCATTATTAGCACAAAATTCCTGAAACTCCCTATTGTCATACTCTTTCCCATTATCACATTGAATATTTTTTATTTCTCTTTCGAATTGAGTACGAATGAACGCTCTAAATTTGATGAAGACGAAAAACACTTGTGATTTATTCGCAATTGAAAATGTCCACAAAAATCTAGAATAATCATCTAAAAAGATAACATAATATCGATGACCCAATGAACTAAGAACCGGAGACGTCCATAAGTCGCTATGAATAATATTAAAGGGCATAGAAGTATGAGAATTGGAGTCTACAAATGACAACTTAACAATTTTTCCTAATGAACAAGACTGACAATTGGAGTACGACTCGTACCTTTATAAGAAATAAAGCTATTTTTATCTAAAACTGATAAAATAGAAGATCCCGGATGACCCAGACGAGCATGCCACATGAAAGGAGAGATGATCGCAAAAGTCGATTAAAGGCCGACTCGATGGACTGAAACCGGGCATGATAGGATACAGATCCCCCCTACTATCACACCTCATGAGATGACCCCCCATCTTGAAATCATTCACAGAGAAACCGAAATGATCAAATTCAACAGAAACAGAATTGTCATTTGTAAACTTTCGGACAGACACTAAATTTTTAATCAATTTAGGAGCATGTAAAGTATTTTTCAAGAGGAGGGGTGGATTGGGGGGAGACAACGTTTTCTGACCACACCCCAGAATTGGAATAGAACTGCCATTACCAACAATTATCCCCCGAGGGGTGCTCAAATTGGAATAAGATGAGAGAGTACTTGATTCGGAAGTTATGTGAGTAGTGGCCCCGGTGTCCATGTACCAATTTGGGTCTGGTTGAGTCAATCCCAACGTGTGCATCGCAGCCTCGATATCGGTCTGAGTGGGGCCTGCTGCATGATGGGCTTGCGAAGGTCGGGGCCCAAGTACTCCTGGTCGTCTTTGGCGGGTCAGAATCGCCGCTTTGTTGCCGTTCTTTGGGCCATCGCCATGGGCCGCCAATGCCGGGTATTGGGCCTGGGTGTTGGCGACCAGCGGCTGGAATTCACTGCCAGGTTGTATGGGCTGCTGGCCCATGGCCCACTGCCATGGGCTCCACTGCCGGGCCCATGGGGGGTGGTGGGCCAATGTTCATTGGATGGGACCCACCGCCTGCTTGCTGACCACCGGAACCTCCACCAGAACCGCCGCGTTTGCCCTCGCGGTTTTTGTTATTATTCTTGCCGCCACCATTATTATGGTTTTGGCCCGAATTATTAACAAAACCTGAAGGATTAGGAGAGGACGTCATCATGACAACTGGCCTCGCTCCGGTAGCCGCCTTTTTAGCCGAACCGGCTTCTTCCAACGTAAGCATAGAGCGGGCTTGATGAAAGTCGGGAAGAGGGTTGCTTTGGCGAAGGAGAGTTCCAACACCATTATAGGCCTCCGAAAGACCGGCAACCAACTGTAGAACTAGACGATTATTCGTTACTGGTGCGCCAACATTACGAAGTTGATCCGCCAACTCCTTTAGTTTCTTGCAATATGCAGAAACGTTCGAAAATTCGTCAATTCGAACGAGAGAGAATTCCTGCTCGAGTGTGACGACACGGGAATGTTGGTTGTCTTGGAATATGTCACGCAATCTATTCCATGCAGCCATAGCCGTGGTATCTGACTCAATAATCGTTTGTAGAAGGTCCACCGAAATAGTGGCGTATATCCACCGAAGAACGGTAGCATTAAGTGTAATCCATAACTCAGGATCCTCCACAAGAAGAGGTCTAGCGGGAGGAATGATATGGTGAAGAACTTGATAAGATATAGCGTGAATTTTAAACAACTCCGCCCACGTTGCATATTGCACGTTTTCCATTTCAAGGACAATAGGGACACTTAGCTTGATATTGGAAACCGTGAGGGCAGGGTGAAAATTGTTCTTAGACATATTGATAAGAACAAAGAAGGAGGGGAAATTTAAGAGAGGTTTTTGAGAGCGGAAGACGAATTTTGGAAGAGAAACCCGAGGGGGGGAGGGGGGGTGTCTCGGCCGAGGGGGTCCAAAAAATTTTGGGAGAGAATTTTTTTTGTAAAACCTAGTATTTTGTAATATTTTTTTTCTAATATTTTGTATTTCTTCATTTCATTGCAGATTTAGCAATATTCTAAAATAGCTTTTGAAAAGCCCTATTCAAGTGGTCAAAAGTAAGCAGCTTAAACTTGTATGCGTGCAACTTGAGAGTCACATCTTTCTCTTTCCATGATAGCATTCTTGGAGATACGTCATTAGAGAATTCTTACAAAAATACTAGAATTAGAATTATCTCGACAAATAATGAGATCTATTGTAAAAACTTCACATTCCAAGTTACTGATTGATCTTAAACTAATAGTTATGTATATTCAATAGTTATCAATCATTAAATTAAAACAAAATAAAGCTGTCGATCACAAATCTATGAGAAGTATGGAAAATCTTTTCTAATTAACTAGGAAGCATAGGCATATTTAGCAATTTGTCAATCTTAAAAGAAGAATAAAAGAAATAATCAAAACATATACATAACCTAATTACATTATTACAATAAATATTTATTTATTATTAAAAGCTTTCAAACAATAATCAATCTGAAAAGAACAAAAAAATAATCAAAATACATATATCTTCTGATTAAATTGAGCTTAACACAAGGTACCACAACTAAATCACGTGACTTGTTCCTCAATTAGAAGCTCTTTACATTATTAAATCAAAATCAACTGTCCCAAATAATAAGCAAGTGCCAAGTGGTACATAGTACTTTTATTTGAGTTATGATTTAAAACTTTAAACGGTAACAATAGCTCCTTAGAAGAGATTAGGAAGCTAATTTAGAGACGCAAGGAGACATAATTGCGGATTTCGGATCTTGGGTTGAGTCCGAAACCATATTATAAAAAGGGGCAAAGTGAGTCTCTGTCTGGTCTAAGTTGCGCTATCCGTACCGGTAGACCCGCAAAGACTATTGCTTTCATCCAGCAATTTTTTTTGACATAGAGAGCGTCGTCTCCGATCAATCTCTCTCTCTCTGTCTCTCTCTCTCTCTCTCTATATATATATTCGTAAGTCTCTTCATCGTTTTTTGCATATATGCATGTCTATTTTCGGATCATTTGTTTTGGATCGGTACAATTAAAGTTGCTTATCTTGTTTCTAAGATGGAAATTTTATTTGATTACTGATGTCTTTTTTTCGTATACAACTTCATTGATTGTGTTGTGGTAAATTTGTGCGGTTTTAGAGAAGATATCTTATGGATTGCTTTGTTTTTATCGCCAATTTATGCTTGCTACGCCACACTGATTATCTTTAATTTTTCTTGCTTGTTCTTGTTGCTTCTATGTGTTCTTTTATGGGTTAAACTCGATGCGATAACTATCAGCTGCATCTAGTGTAAATTACATGAAAAAAAGAAAAACCAATGCGGGTGGATTTAGAGAATTTGGGGTTAGGGTTTTTATATCGAATGGGGAAAGGTTGATTGGGGGGGGGGGAGTACAAGATTTCTCCAGGATTTTAGAGCAACTGCCAATCTACTAGACCCAAAAAGTTTTCTGCCCGTTTCTACGTATCCAGCTCAATTTCCTCAGGTACTTGCAGGTGGTTAGCCAAGATCCTACCTTCCTAGTGGCCAATAGGTTCATTCTTAAACGAAGACAATAATCAATTTTTGGCTGCTATTACTTGCTTTAGTATCTTTCCGAGGGAGATACTAAAACCAATGAGGTTTTTACTTACTTGAGAATCCCTTTACTTAGGTCTGGCTTCTATGTCTTGTTTCATGGCTTAGCTTGATGATAACTACCAGCTGCATCTCGCGTAAATTACAGTTAAAAAAACAAATGCGGGTTGGTTTAAAGACTTTGGAGTTAGGGTTTTTATATCAAATAGGGAAAGGTTGATTGGGAGTCCTTGATTTCTCCAGGATTTTAGAACTACTACCAATGTACTAGACCGAAAAGTTTTTTGCTTGTTTCTATATATCTAGCTCAGGTGTTTCCCCCGGGTACTTTTAGATGGTTAGCCAAGATCCTACCTTCCTAATGGCCAATAAGTTCATTCTTAAACAAAGATGGTGATAAATTTTTGGCTGCAATTACTTGCTTTAGTATCTATGGGTTCTTCTAATGAACTTTCCGAGGCAGGTACTAAGACCAATTAAAGGTTTTTACTTACTTGAAAAGCCATTTACTTAGGTCTGGTTTCTATGTCTCCATTTGGATTAGGTAGAGACATCTGCTTAGGAAAGTCATAGCTTTCCATTTGCATGAGACAATGTTTAAAATCTAAGCTACTGAAGTTTCCAGTACTTCTAATAGTGGCTTATGTGTTGATATTCCTTTGACTCTCTTCAGGGTTGATACATTATTTGATGAGACTAACAATGCAGTGAATTTGTCAGGAAGAACATCAGATATGGAGTTGAGAGCGTTGACCTGTAATTTGTTATTCGTCTGTACCACCAACCAGTAGTCTTTTTATTGTTCAGGTGTTATTTTATTGTAAATATTATGTTCCATTTTAAAGTTAAGTCCTCTGCAGATTTTTTTTCGGGGGTTGGGGGTTGGGGGGGTTGAAGTCCTCAGTGTTGTAGGGTATTTGAACTTATCTAGTACATACAATTGCTAATGTGCCTATATTGTTCGTGAACCATATTTTTAGTGTCATTTTCTCATGGAAACAAGCTATGGCAGAAGCACAGGGTAAGTCTGTGTACAACAGACCTGATTTGGTTTGGCCCTTCTCTAGACCGCATGAATAGAGTGGGAGCTTAGTGCACCTGGCTGCCATTTGTATTGTTTTTTTTCGTGTACTTTTACATGCTTTCTGCTCAAACGTGGTGTGTGGATAGATAATATGCCATATCTGAGAAAGAATATGCTTCACTAGCATTTTCATCTCTTGAGCAAGGACTATATATTTATTGGAGTATTGTCCTCTGCAGTGTATAGGCTGAAGCTGAGCTGATTGCATCCTGCTGATATCTTTCGGGAACAATATGCAGCAAGCTGTTCAGCCAAGGTCTTTCGCCAATGGATTTGGCCGTCGGAAAGGCGAAAAATAAATGGGAACTAGGTTGGAGAGTAGAACGCAGTCTACAAAAATGATTTCCAGCAAGTCGACAGCTGTAGGTGAGAGCTGCTTAGAATTCTCTATATTTCTTCACATCGTCAATTCTAACTGCCATGAATTTCAGGTAAAAGGGGAGCATATGAAAGGCCTTCACATGATCGATTAGTTTATTTTAGTTCATATCTTCTTGGACATCAAGTGGAAGTACAGATGACGGATGGATCCGTGTTTTCAGGGATATTTCATGCAACAAATGCTGACAAAGATTTTGGTATGTCTGGAAAATCAAAATTAGATTTCTAGATTATTTTATCTGCTATTGATGACTTTGAACATTTTTCTGGCATGTATTCAGCTATTTTGCATTTGACGCTTTATTTTATCATTGATACTTGCACAGGTATTATTCTGAAAATGGCCCACTTGATAAAAGATGGTTTCCAGGGGAGGAAGGATACTCCTGAATCTCTGATCAAACCTCCAACAAAGACTTTGATAATACCGGGTAAAGAGCTTGTGCAAGTTATAGCAAAGGTTTGTGTGTTACTTCTATGATTTTTGCTTCTAGTTATTTATTTACTCTGTTGTTCTAACCTTAATATAATCTTAAATGATCAACCAAACAATTGACGCGGTGATATAAGATTGTGGTGGCATTTCATGCAAGACTTTATAGATCACTCTTGACAGATGCTAGAATCAGATTTTTTGGCTGTCTATCTGTTAGACAGTTAAAGCTATATTAATGGGGCTTTTGCTTTGGAATAGGGTGTGCCTGCAACTATAGATGTCTTCAGAGCTGAAATGCTGCGGGAAAAACAGCAGGAACTGTTGACAGATTCATGCATATCACAGTCCCGGTATGGTGAGGTAGAGAGGCAGTTGGAACGTTGGGTGCCTGACGATGATGCTCTGGAATGTCCTGAACTGGATAACATATTTGATGGCCACTGGAACAGGTTATTAAATCACTCTAGTTTGGTCTCTCCTCCTCCCCCCTCAACCCCCCACCCCCACAAAAAAAAGGTGTAAGATTTATCAACATGTTATCGAAATATCTTGTGATCTTGGATAAACTGACTATTATAATGAAATATTCAAAAAAAAATCTGCCTCTAGTTACCATCTTTTATGTTGTTTACCCATTCCTTATCACCCTTCAACGCGCTGAATATGTTAAACTTCAAGTGGGATTGTGTTTGATTCTCTTTAGGAGATCACACTCACATAAGTATTCATTTGACTCTCTCTCTACTTAGACAGCTGTTTACTCTCTTTGTTTAGGAAGTTGTTTGTGATCTTCTTGCATTCTTTAGAATTTTTTTCTAACAGATATTTTTGGAATGAAAGAAAGGACAAAAGAAAGGGGAGAAGGTGAAAGATAGAACGAGTGGAGAGAGAGGAAGAGAAGTATTAGGGTTTTTTTTGGTTGACTAAGAGTGAAGGAATGTAATGGGTGTCCTTGAGATCGATATCCTTATTGAAGTATTTTTTTGTAAGTCCAAGGTTTTCCTGGATGTTGCAGAGTTTCCATTAAAGAGGTCTCCTTTCCCCTCTGTTCTTGTGTTTTGTCCCTGGCATGTCTCCACAGTCTATCCTTCTCCCCCGTCTTGGCCAAAAAATCCAACAGGAAAGTTAAATATTAGGTATCCCCGTACTCTCCTTCTTTCTCACATTTTTAATCAATTAAACATCCATAACCTAAGCATATACAAATTCAATGTTTTCTGGAGTAGGGAGTTGAGTTGGACTATCAGAAACAACTTCTCTACCTCCCAAGGTAGGGGTAAGGTCTGCGTACAACCTACCCTCCCCAGACCCCACTTGTGGGATTGTGGGATTACACTTGGTATGTTGTTGTTGTTGGAGTTGAGTTGGACTATGCAGGATATTAGGCATGGAATTTTTTTATGCTTTTTAACCTTCTCCAGAATCATTCAAATCCTTTTTTAATGCCTCTAAGTAGAACGTTTCTCGGTGGAAATCGTTAGTTCATGTTTATGTTCTGCTTTTCCTTTGAGCTGCCTATTATCGAGGGGAGAAAGCAGCGTCTTTCCTGTGCTCAAAGATCTAGTCTACTTCTTCATTAGAAGTTTATTGAAAGTCAAATTGATTCGGTGCTCTTTTTCTGCTCAATAGTGGTGCCAGATGAATGCATAGCATGGTTGCGCATCAGCTGTATTCTTCAATTATTTGTGATACATGCCTATAAGATTTCTTTTTCCCACTGTTGTCAAATTTGTGCTAGTTGTGAATTATGTTTCATTAGCATGTGTTTACCTACCAGCATGGCAATGTGTTTCACCTCCTATATCACTGAATGTGCTTGCAGGGGCTGGGATCAGTTTGAGGCCAATGAAACACTATTTGGAGTAAAAAGCACATTCAATGAGGAACTTTATACTACAAAGCTTGACAAAGGTCCTCAAATGAGGGCGTTGGAAAAAGAAGCTTTAAGAATAGCTAGGGAAATTGAGGGGGAGGAAACACATGATCTTCATCTAGCAGAGGTGAGATTTACATAGTTACCTTTTTCTTCTGCAGTGTTCTTAAAAGTGATAGCTCAGTTGCTTAAAGCGATGAGCAAAGCGAGGGGTCCTCGCTTGACATGGGCGAAGCAAAGCAACTTCAAAGAAGCGTGAGCTTCTGCAAGTAAGACGTAAGCAATTCGAGCAAGAAGTCGCTTCTTTAATTTAACTTTAAAAGATAAAAATAATATAAAAAAATGCTGTCTCGTCGTGTCTTTTTCTTCGTCTCAGGGTTTGCAACAACCCTTCTTTGCTTCTTTATTATTGGTTTCTTCTTTAAGATGACCCACTCTTCCATTTGGCTTTCCATTTTTCTCTATTCATTGACTATTCTCCAATTCTTGATTTGTAGGCTGAACGCTACGACAATAAATAAAGCGACCGTTTGCCTTGTCAAAAGAATAAAATAAAATAATGACCCGTTGCTTCTAAAAATAATTATTACTGTTACTAAAACAATTATATATGTTATTATAAATAAAAATTTTGTGGCCTTTTAATTGAGAATTGAAAATCTAATTTTTGATTGAAGCTGTCTTCTTTTGAGCTTGCTGGAGTACAGTTTAATAGTATTAAATTTGAGCTGTTGAATTAATTCTTTCACTATGTTTATGAGATATTGAAATTTGTAATTTTGTTTGCTATAATGATGCTATAAGAACTAAATTCTCATATGCTAGGGAATTTTTGCATTTCTGTAAATTTTGCCCGACTTCAAAGAAGTGTGTTTCACTCACTTGTCGCTTAAAACCCCAGGAGTCTTGTTACTTTTTTGCTTTCTGCTTTTGAGAACACCAATCGTGTGATTCCTTGGTTTTCTTGCCATCCTCTAATGGTTCTTGTTCTTTTTCATTTTAATTTTGTTCGCTTGTTTTGGAATTTTATTTTCACAGGAGAGAGGAATTCAACTTCATGGGAACCTTGAAGTTGATGAAGAAACCAGATTTTCAGCAGTTGTTAGAGGGGTTGATGATAGTGGCTATGGTGATTGTGAGGACATACTGTTGGATTCGCGTAATGATGAAACATTTCAATGTATCTCTAGTTCTTCTATGGGAAAGTCACTCACTGGTACGAGTGTCGGGAAGGTTGTTGACGGTGTGGAATTCTCATCAAGATCTTCCTCTATGGTATGTATATGCTCATTTAGGTTTATTGTGTCTTGCATACATTATTCCTTTGTTGTGTGGGGACTTTATTCCTTTGTGTCGATGTACTACTAGTTTTTACTTCTGTGCTTAATTTATTTTCGACAAACCGATCCATCTAATTAGGATATACCTGATATAGGAAAAGTGTTTCTAACTTGTCAAATGTCTCAACTAGTGGGAATTTTGTCGCGGAGTAATGCTATGAAAGTGCTAACAAATACGAGAATTATCCAAGCCTTGTAGACACAAGTCCTGCTAGCAAGAAATTTTCCTTGGCTTTTCATAGATCGAATAAAGTAGTTTGGAGGGGTACTCAAGGATGTGACCTAGTAGTCAATGAAGTTGGAATCGACCGCCTAATTAAGACAACAATCTGCCAACTAATAGAGGGTGCTATGGAAAAAATTAGGCACCGAAATGAGGTTTAGTGGGGTATAATGAGTTTTTGGGAAGCTACATTATTTACAAGATTAGCTAGTGCCATACCCATAGTAGGAGAGACCATAGTGACTTGGTTGCAGGGTGGGTTCTCCGTGGACACTGCCACATTAATTCGTTTTTAGTCTTCATCATCTGATTCCTTTTGTACTGCAGTTCGGTGGAGGAACGGTAAGAGAACAATTTCAATCTGTACCCTAACTCGACATATTCGTCTTAATCATATTCGATCATATCTTTCTTCTAAATCTTCAACATCTTCAGCGGAATCTTCATCTTTCTTCGGGAGACTAGGGTTCAAATCCCAACCGAGCAAAGAAACTTTAGGTGATTCTTTTCATCATTCTACGATTATGGAGTTTCCGGTACCTCACGGTGGATTAGTCTAGGTGTGAGCAATCTGACCTCATAAACCACCGCTATCAAAAATAAAATAAAAAAATAAAAATGGTGGTTTAAAGTGCCTGCGTTCATGTGGTAGCTCTATGCCTTTGATTTTCTGCTCTTGTAACCTTGCCATATTGTCTGTAGGATGAATTGCAATCTTCTCAGTTGAGTACCAGCACGGATGTCTATCAGACTTACTATGATGATCATAGCAAACAGTCATCAGCTGAACATGTTCGTCAAAGTGCCTCAATGATGGATGAGAGCAGGTTGTTACAGTCTTTCTTTCTGACATTCTGAGAAGCCCACATTCTGGTATCATGTTTACTATTGTTAAAAGAGAACATAAATACAATAAATCCTTGCCCCTTTAGCTATCAAATTTTGTTGCTCTAATCAAGTAGTGTCCTTTAGGGGGCACAAGGTCACGTTCAGCGAACATGATGGAGCTAGTTGCAATGAAGATGAGATGAGAACGCAAATGGTAACTGAAATTTAACTCATATGCTCATTGCTTTCATTAAAATCTACATCCTTACTATTTCTTCTTTTCTTGCTTGGAAAAGCTCTCTCATGGTCCGTACTCCTTGTTTCTTGTAGTTAGCTGATGGGGTTCGGGCATCAATACCTGAAGGTGAGTTTGTCTTGAGGTGCTCGAGTAGTTAAATATCCATGCCCGCAACTCGTAAGAATAGGGTTTTGACAAATATTTCCCTTCTTGCTACATTGCTGGTAGTTGACTTGTAGCCTATCAACTTCTCTTCCCTCTTTCCCGTCAAAATAGCTCCCCTTGTAAATTGATATTTTAATTTTAGGATGTTATACTAGAGGGAAACACTTGTTGTCTGCCTCAAGATTGTTGAGCATGTCACTTTGGTCTTTTGCCATCAGTAAACAAAAAAAGCTGTGTCTTTGTTCTTATCTACTGCCCACCAGTTAAAAAGAAGCGGTGGGTAGGGAAGGTCTAGGCAAACTTCTAATGAAGCTAAGTTCTTGATAGCTTTTGCACATCTCTGAACTTCTATTTAAACGAATTGTATACTGACCGGTAGATTATAGAATTAGTTTTGGTAGCATTACTTTTATGGATGTTCATGCTAATCAAGGATGCTATTGGCTAGTTAAAGCAATTCTTTTTCAATGGAAAGTTTTAGGCTCAACTGAATTGGCCTCCCTTTTTAATTATAGTTCATCCCCTTTTTGCTCATGTTTGTGTGATGATAGTTACTTCTAGTCAGTTGTTATAATCAAATGACCCACGATAACTGTTGTGCTTTTGTGTGTCTGTTCTTTCTATCTTTGTGTGTTTAAAAATGTGTTTCTCTGTCTCATTTTTATTGGGGTTAAAGTTACCTTTCATGCATCTCTGTTGATTTTAAGGTTTTTACATGTAGATTCCAAGTCATCACTAAGAGTGAAAAAGGAAACCTTGGATAAGGGTGGGTCATCTATTGATGTCTCTGCATTGTCTCCCCCTCTTGAACGCCAGGAAAAGATCACAGGATCTTCTAGTGAAAAGGGGGCTGTTGCGTCTTCCAAGAGTCAAGACAATGCCCGATCTGCTAATTCTTGTGTCAGACCTAGTACTTCTTTATCCTCTTTTGATAAAACAGGTGCTGTATCTAGCAATGGATTATCGCGTAGCTCTTCAGTGAGTTCATTTTCTTCAGAAAAATCCACAAAGTCCACATTAAATCCACATTCTAAGGTAAGACTTCTTCTTTGAGCAAGCAAGTTTTAATGGGCTCTTAGTTTAAACCATCTAGTTATGCTTATGTTGAATATTCTGTCAGGAATTTAAATTTAATCCCAACGCGAAGAGCTTCGTCCCATCACAAGCGACTTTAAGACCGGCATCTCCAGTGTCTGATAATTCCTTCTATTATCCAGCTGGGGTGGCTGCTATGCCACACATGCATGGCATGCCTATGGGCGTTGGGGTAATGATGCTTGTGTTATTACTGCTTGGTGTTGATTTTATGAATGCTGCTTTTGTCTTATCTGGGCACTTTTGATGCCAAGCATGGTTGAGTCTAATATAATCTGTCTTGGCCAAGATATTTCATTTGATAGAGTTGGACAGATATAGAATCAAATTACCAGCATGGCATGTAGGACTTGCAAATGATTATCTCACTTTTTTTTTTAAATGAATAAGTATGGAGTTGCGAATGATTCTAGGAATGGTAGTCTCTATTAACGGAATAACGGAAACTTTATCTTTTGAATAGTTTAGTCAAAATATTATTCACATTTATGTTAAAGCGAAGGAAGAGCACAAACAAAATACAGTGAACCTATTGCAACCTCGTCCTTTATTTGATTAGGACCGGCGATGTGACCGAAGTTGGGTGCAATATGAGGACTTCCGAGGGGTCATCTGTCCTAGTACTTCGCCCAAGCACGCTTTACTTGTCATGAATTTTTTGAATCTGTTTGTGTCTTTGTGGCTGAGCATGCTGTTGCTTCTCTCTCTCTGTCTCATTTTTTCCTTTGGGGGTGGGGGTGTTCTGATGCTAAACATTGCCCACATACTATTTGCAGGTTGGTCCATCATTTACTGGACATCAGTCTGTTGTATTTAATCCACAGGCTACACCTGCACAGCAGCCGTATTTTCATCCAAATGGACCTCAGGTTCGTCATTATCTTGGTCATTGCCCTTAGTACGTGCTGGTGGTTCTTCATAATATTGGAGAAATCTGGTCAATGCACTAATCATTTCCTGTTATATTGAAGTGGATTGCATAATGCTTAAAATCTCTCCCTTTGGCTGCAGTATGGACAGCAGATGATGATGGGTCACCCTCGGCAAGTTGTCTACATGCCAACTTATCCCCCTGTAAGAATCTCTTTTTTTGGCATTGTATCTTTTACTTTTTCAGTCTTGCGTAGTTACAATCTTCTGGCCATTTTAGTCGCTCTCTCATTGCGATAAAAGTCAATTTGGGGTACCTTGCTTGATAATGAATTAATGATCATAATGGTCCTTATCAAAAAGCAGGTAATGCTAAGGAGGAATTTTACACAAAATACAATATAACTATGCCTTAATACCGAGCTAGTTGTGTTGGTTATATGAATCCTTGCTATCCATGTCACTCCATTTAAGCTCATCAATCCAATTTGACTAAACAAAATTAGTTTTTATAGCACTAGGATTCTCTACTTTTTCTGTTTGGCTGATAATTATCTGACAAGATCAAAGACTCCTAGCGAACTTAGTACCTTAAAAGTATATAGTAACATGACTAAAAGTTAAACCGAACTAATTGGTATCTCCTGTTGAGATCTTTTCCTTATCCTATTTTTTTTTGGCCAAGTCTGCATAGATCTCAAGAGATTGTAGGTCTTGGGGGACGACTTCCTTTGATGTGATTTTGGATCTACCTCGTTTCTTCTTAGTACCTTCAGTTATCAATTTACCATGGTTGCACACTTACCGACATCCGAAGGTTGACATAAGACATGACCAAACCATCTCAAGCAACCTCTCGTTTTATCCTCTATTCGTGCTACTTGCACTTTCACTTTCTTGTATGATTTCCATGTAGATTTTTTTGACAAGCTAAATAATTACGCCTCAGTTACAAACAATAATGTGATAGCAAACTATTAGCTTAAGCTTTCTTTCTCTTACTTGATGGCGACAGGAAATGCCGTATAAGGGAAGAGGAGAGTATTGACCAGTTGGTTGGGAACTTGCCTTGCTTGGTGGCTTAACCCATTTGCTGATACGGGCAACAAATTTCTGACAGTAGATTGCATGGAACATTTATTGGTGCATAAAGTCCTGCTAGTTGATAAAATAGCTGCAATCTGCACCTGCTGGCTGAAATGGTCCGTTAGCACTCCTGTATATTGGTTAATTAGTTATTCTGCTTTTCATAATCATAGATTTTTTTTATAAACTCTTGGGTACTCTTTGGCAGATAGCAGTTTATTTCTCATCTTCGGTTTTGTTCAACTTTTTTTTTTCGGGAAAAAATGTAACCAATCTGTCCTATATTGTCTTATTACATGGTGGTGGTGGTGTGTGAATTTCGTTCATATTGTATCATCTTTTTGCTCTTTGATAGTGTTTGCTGGTGGAATATGATAGTTCTGTGGACGAATTGACCTTTTTGTTTAGTTCTGATTTCAGTATTTCACTATTGGTGCAATGGTTTCACTTTCTTGTGCCTCTGGCAATTGAACCGCGGTCCGTTGTGACGAGGCTATATGATCCGTTATATTATAAATGTACGTAGTTTAAGTCAAAATTCTTTATTGGAGAGTATTACAATTAAAAAATCTCTTTGCATAAAGCAATGATGTCGGAGTAATCTTGTATGCAAGTCCGGGAATCTCTCTTTCCAAATTCAGAGAATGGTAGGAAGTTTAGCTTGTTTGAAGGTTTCTGATGACTATCAAATTGAAGTTAATTTCAATTAACCTATTTGGAAAAGCTTAAAGTCGATGATAAAAATGAATTGGTATTTGCTTAAATTCATCTGAGACCGCTAGATGTATATTTTCTATTTCACTATAGGAATTTCTAGAGTATTCAAATATTGCAATTTGCGATATATAAAAGAACTTTTCTTGACTAATTGCTTGTAGGTCATACTACAATTTTACTTTTTCTTTAGGTTATTACCTCTATATTAGGTTTAACTAGGGGTGGCCAGTGGGTCGGGGCGGGTCTCGGCAAGACGAGGAAGGGTCGGGACCGGGGGTCTGACGGGATTAGCGGCACAGCAGATGTCCCGCCGGAAAAGGGGACCGTTGTTGGGGGACGGGGTCGGGTTGGTAGGGTGATTTTTTTTTTTACACTTAATTTTAAAAAATATATATATATAAACACTTCAATAATTGAACAAGATAGTGTAATAAAAACATCTCAAGACTGTTTTTGTGCCTCTTATATTATTTAATAGAAATATAATTTTTTTATAATACAATTTCAAAATTGCAACTTTATGGTGTTCAAAAGTTGCAAATCACACAGTAAAGTTGCAGTTAAAAAAATTATATAGTTAATCATATTTTTTCTAATTTCCTCACAATGTCTTGTGGATCTTCGATTGGAATTGAAAGTTATTAGTCAAATTGTTCGACGTCGCTTCTTGTTCCCTCGGGCAAGATTTCGTTGTAGTTGTAATCTTCTTCTTCATTGATACATTCTATGCTCCGCTCGAATTCAATCTCTGAATAGAACTGCAATCTCCAATGTGTCTCCCGCCAATGAATGTATGTGCTTTCATATTTGAAATTTCCCACAGAAAAAACGCTTTCAGACGCTGTTGATGACGCTTGAATGTTCAACACATCTCGGGCCATCTTTGCTAGTGTCGAAAATGTCTTCTCATTGTCCCTCCAGTATTTCAGCAAATCTTCATGTCCTTCATCATTGACAATTAATTCGTACGGTTCAGCACCCTACAAAACATAAACATCAAATTCGCTAACTTGTGAAGAAGTTGAACTACTAAACATTTTATTTCTAAGGCCTTGAATACTAGCAGCAGAAACCGCATGTTTTTTTATAAGGTTGCAGCGAAGTAGTAGAAGATGGTATAGAAGACGGTTGATTATTTGCACTTTATTGTTGGTAATACATATATACTTTTTTGCATTCAGTGTGTATGCTAGACGTAACTTCTTCTTTAATTAGTTCGTGAGTTGATTCTTCATTTGCAAATTTAAAAACGTCTCTTCTAATAGTTGATCTAGGAAAACCGTTAAAAACATAATTATGCATTTCTCTAATGTAATGAATCAAACCAAGAGATGAAGGAAATGAAAAGGGCAAACCCTCCACCGCAATTAATTTTGCAATCTTTTCCCTATCTTTGTGTTTATCATATTTAGGACCAAAAATTCTCTTCGTCGTCGGGTTAATTTGACTATGTACTTGGTCGGGGATACTATGTGAACCTTGTCCTGACTCATAGGGCATTGACACACCCAATTTTTAGCCCGGTATTGATTACACCTAGTTGTGTGCGCTCCTTGTACATGTCTCAATAAACCTCCCGTCCCACCTTGACCTTTTCCGATTTTAAATTTATAAACATTTTTATAAATTTTACATCTAACTACTTGATTCTATTAGTCCCTATAAAAAAAATTCTCATGCAACTGATTTTAATTTTCGTTGTGTGGATGCTCGACTCATACTATGGGAAATATGAGGCATTCCAGTTTCAGTTTGAGGCTGAGACTCAATCTACGTTTGAGGTTGAAGTGCACTAGTGGGTGTAAAGATAGCAGTGTATCCTGGACCCGGTGGATCCAAATCCGTTTTATAGGATATGGATTTTCAAAATTTGGACCCGACGGATCCAGATCGGACCAGGATCCATTAATGACGGATCGGATCTGGATCTGGATTTGGATCTTGTATTTGAGATCTGTATCCGGTCCAGATCCAACCCGTGGATTCATTTTTATTAAATATATCCATAACCTAGAATGTAATTTTATAAGTATTTTCTTAAATTTTTTCATAATTTATGTATTTAACATTCAGATTTTGACTTTATTTTTTAAATAGTCCATACGTTTAAGCCCATAATTCTCAAAAGGCCCAATAAAAAACTAAGCGGAAACATATCTCTAACAAAAGAAACCCTACAAGCTCCAAGCCTCCAATTCTCAAAATCAAAAATCCTCATTACTGTTTCTTTCAAAATAAGAAACCCTACCATACTCCAACTTTCACAGTAAAAAAATTTCAAAATCAGAAACCCTCATTGATTTTTCTTTCAGAATTAGAAACTCTCATTGCTATTTATTTCTTGCATTTGAAAACAGAGGAGTTCAATTTTCGTCCTATCTTGCATCTTTTGTCACTTTAATATGGTTCTTTTACTTCCAGAGAAGTTTAAATGTACTTTAAAGGGTGTACACTGGTTCTGGGATTGGTGATGGTGGGTTATTGTTTGTTGTATGCCATATCTGCCAATAGATTCATTGTATTTTTAAATTTTTTTATTATTAACTTGTAGGAAATGGATGGTGAACAATCTAACAATAATGCGAATACTACTAATAAAAGTCATGTTGCTTCTTCTAGCCCACCTCCAGTGCCTCTGCTTTGTGGAGTGGATGATTTAGAAGGGGATTCAGAAGGTTTTATTGAGTTTGGAGTAAAAGAAAAAAATCAATCAAGTAAACTAACAAGCAAGAAACTCACTTCCGAGGCATGAGAATCTTTTGATAAGGTCGTAGTGAGAGGTGTTACAAGAGCAAAGTGTAAATATTGTACTTCGTTCAGTATTTTGGAAGAATGGTGTCATGTTTGTGTAAGTTGATTGAATGAACTCAATCATTTTTTCAATCAGATTGGGTTTCATTTTGTCAAAAAAGTTTCAACACGTGGGAATATTATTCAAGGCAATTTTCTTTACATGTGGATCCAAATCCGATCCATGGACCCGGTGGATCCGGATTTGGATCTGATTTTTATGGACCCGATGGATCTGGATCCAGGTATGAAAATGGATCTGGATCTGGATCTGGATCTAGTAGGATCTGATCCGTTGCCATCCTTAAGTGGGTGTGTCATCTGCATTATCGTCAAAATTAAAGTTCGGTTCAGATGCAGAATATACCTCGTCATCTAATGGTATATCGTTAAAAAAACACTTTCATCTATATGAGTGAAATCAATCAAATCATCGAGACTAAGAATAGGATTACTAGAAGAAGTACTCTTGCTCTTGTTACCCCTACTAGAAGAAACACTCTTACACTTACTCTTAATCATACGTCCAAAGCGTTCCATTATAATTATGCAAATAAAAATTAAAGTAAATGAAATTAAATGCGATAATTAAAACTAAGTAACAATAATAATTTAAAGAAGGAAGGAAGGTACCAAACGTCGACGTGTAATCGAGGTTGAAAATTGAAACTTTGCTCGATGTATGATCCTCAAGCTAGTTTCCAACTTCACTCCCAATTTTTGAACTTTGATATAAATGAGCAAAAAAATATAATATTTAGTAGTCAATGTAGAACTGTAGAGAGATAAATTGTGAGATTAGAGAGATAATAGAAAGATTTGTGAGAAAAATGAAGAGCAAAATGATGTATTTATAGATATACTAACTTAGGGGGTTAAAACTAAACTTGTCAGAAGCTACCATCTCAGAAGCCGTAAATTGTTAATAGTAAACTTGTCAATTCTTTTGAGTTAAATTATTGACTTCAGTATTGCTATCATTTATATAATGTAGATAATTGTTCGTAGAGCTTACGAGGACTCAGAAAACTTGAATAGCATGTAAGAATTATTTACGGAACACCATGCAATAATCATATTATGAACAAATAAAGTAGCAACATGAGATTCAATTTATGAAGCCTTATTGGCATTTAATGGTACATTTATCTTTGAGTGGCAAAATTGAAGTAAATATATGAAGCTTTTATGGAAATCGAATGCAGCATGAACTTAATTAACATATCACGGAAACATTGACATAAAATGTAGGGAGAGAAAGTAGTTGTAAATTGGTGCAACTTTAAATGGTCATAACTCTGCACTCGGATGTCTGTTTTAACCGATTTTTTTATTCTGCGTATTTTTTCGAGACAAGGCGGTTTGGCGCAGCCAATTTTAGGAAAACGTCTGTTTCTCAATCAATTTGTGTTTTCCCCAAAATTGGTTTCTAATTTTTACTTTTCTCTAGTAAAGATCTCACGATATACAATAGATCTCAACGTCGAAATTTTATGGTAATCTAGGTGTGAATGTTAATTTAAGTGTTGTAAATTCAATTTAAAAAAAAAATCACCGAATCCCATCCCGCCAAATCCCGAGCCCCTTCCGGCGGGATGTGAAATGGGACGGGACTTCTTCCCGCCAGGTCCGCCGGAGCCCGCGTTTCGACACTCCCCCGACCTGCCGGGATTGGTCCGGGCCCTCCCTGCCCCGGCCCACTGGCCACTCCTACCTACTAGTAGTATATGTTATTGTCAAGAGAATTCTGGATTTCTGTATCTTCGAGGAATAGTCTTTTACACATCACATTAAACGACAAAAGAAGTTGTCTGAATTTTGTTTTAGGCTTTAGCAGTGGCATTTTTATTGCTGAAGGAAGAAGAAAAAAAACTTCAGTTTCTTGTGTGTCCTTTTTCGCAGCCAAAGCACTGTTGTGTCTACGAGCTGAGACTTGACTCTTTTTATTTGCAGTAAAGCCGAGAAGGTAGACAAGTTTGAATTCTGGATTTGAAAGAATAGCACAAACTCCATTAAATTTCACAAGATCTTCAAGGTATGTTCACTATTTGGTGCATGCAAAAATGGATTTTTTATCTACCCCCCCCCCTCCCCCAAAGGGATTTTTTTTGAGTTAATAACTACTTTGTTTTTGTGGGGATTTTTATGCATTTTGAGTCTCTTGTTTCTTATTTGGCTGGTATTGTTCTCCCTTTACATGCTAAATTGCTGATTATTTTGTTCTGTAGGGATATACTACTCTGTTTGTTCCCTCTATTTCAGCTTTCATTTCTTTGGGTTACTAATCTAAAATCTTGCTGTAGTTAGACTCTCACATCACATGGCTTTCCCAATTCCCAAAGCCCAAATAGATCCCTTGGTTCTGTTCTGAATTTTCACGAAGGGTTTGTTATGTGTTTAATGCATGACAAAAGACATGTTTCATTTAAAGTCAACCAGTGCCGTAGCCAGAATTTTCACTAAGGGGTGTCAAAGTATAAAGTAAACTAATGAAGAAGCCAAAGGGGATCCAACATATAGTATATACACATTTAAAAAGATTTACCTAGCTATATAGTGTTATGGTCGGCTTTTACCTTGAACAAAGGTGGCTCTTCCATCGTCACCACCTCCCTTGTTAAAACAAAGGACCTAGATGATCGTGTATAAGTGTATTATATCTAAGTCTGAGGTTTGTGAAGTTATGAGTGAAGTATGTTCTGTTCCTGATATTATAAGATATAGTAGGGGTAAATGAGGTGAAAGTAAGGACATCCATTCCCATTGTGTCAGTGTCAATTCAGTTTATTAAGTTGCTGGACTGAAATAAAGTTCAGAAAATCTCATTTTTTAAGCTGTTAATTGCAGGTCATATCATTTATCAGTGTTAATGCTCATCACTGGACCTCTGTAGATTTACAGATGCAATAAATTTCGGCCTCCCCTGGTCCTCGGAGTTCCAAGGAGTTGAGTTTTCACTTTCAAGATCAGGATTCCTCATCTACTCAATCGACGAGTCAATCATGTCCTGAAGTCGCTAGTGAAGGAGAAAGAAAAATCCACGGGAAAAGCAATATGCCTTTGCAAGCAGGTAAGCATATTCACTATTGTTCTGCATCTTTTGATATTCATAGATATAACATTGAAGTTTGGTTGGAGATATTTTGAAACAAAGTAAGCATTCCATCTGTCCCAATTTCTGTGTCTTTGACTAGGCACGTAGACCGGACACGTAGTTTAAGAAAGAAAGGAAGATTTTGAAATTTGTGGTCTAAAACAAGAAATGGATATTGGTGTAGCTATAAATCATCTCATTAATGCTAAAATGGGCATTTTAAAGTTAAATTCTTACTAAATATAGAAAGTTGTCATTCTTTTTGGAACTGGCTAAAAAGGAAAGAGTGTCATAAATTGGGACAGAGAGAGTACTATTTTCTCTAAAATCAATTAGAACAAAAAAGGTATTTTCTCTTGATCAATTAGAAGAAAAAAGGAGATTACTTCTGACATGTGATGAGAAGCTAATTGGTAGGAGTATAGAAGAGAAATTTGCAAATTGATTGTTTAGTAGGTTGACCAATTTAAGTACTAGTTCCATGTTGTTCCTCGAAATCTGATTGGTCACGACCTTTTACCATGGTGGATTGTATGTTTTTGTTAGCTTGCTAAGGAGTCACCATGCAAATGAACTTGAAATGTCGATAAAAGGCCTGTACTACAGATTATTTCACTTGTTTTTGAGTTGGAATAGAGAGCTTGTTTCTTGGAAGTAGATTTCTAATTCTTTGCTTGACGACTAGAGAAAATTATCTCTTACTAGCTTTATAGGTTTGGGACTTAGTACCCTAACACCCCCACCCAGGGTCGTTCCTATACTTTTAAGGGCCCGGTGTGGGAAACAAAAAGAGGCCATTTTTTATTCACATGAAAAATTAAAATGAACTAATTAATCAATATTAAAAAAAAAGCCTTCATTGGATTCGAACACGCAACCTCTCACTAAGGAAGGACTTCTAGAGGGAGCCCATAACCACTAGGCTGCAGCTCTCATTAATAAGATTGGAGGCATTTTTAATACATATCTTAATATTTGAAACCAATAAAAGAAAAATGAAAATTCTGGGGCGGAGGCCCAGCCGGCCTGGGCCCTGTGCGGCGGCGCCTCCTTGACCGCCCCAGGGACGGCTCTGCCCCCACCCTACCATTGGAAAATTGTGTTTACTTAGCCAATTACGCTTCTGATCTTCTTAAATTATCAAAAGAGAATTTCATCTCAAGATTGACATTCGCTTATATCTATCTACTATGAAAAAATGGAGGAACAGATTGCAATTTCTTTCCATCTGTTTAGTGTTTTTACGGACTAGCAATTATTGGATTACAGTGATAAGAACAGTCTTACTATGTTCCAAACTAAATGGTGGTACATTTCATACTTTATTAGTGAAGTAATGAGCTTTAACCATCTGGAGACAATTGGTGCTTAATATTCTTCAAACTCGTTAGATAAATAGAGGAATCTTTCCATCATCTTACTTGTATTATTACGGTTTTGTGGTTTAGTGGATATTGTCTTAAGCTAAGTTGCTCGGACTTGAGTGCGGGTGTTCGATACGGGTGCGGATTTAAAGGTCGGATCCTTCATGATCTAGATTTTAAGATTCGGGGACACGGATCTAGGTATGGATACTGGTGCAGTGATTCGGCTAAAAATAATTCAAATATCTAAAAATAGAGTTATAATACCTAAATTATGAGATATTACGTGAAAAACTTGAGGAGAAAATATTGATCAAGGAATAGGAGATAAAAGGAAAAGGAGCGGCATAGAAATTTCTATATACAAGTTATTCCATTTTCTTCAATTTCAGCTTAGCTTTTGTTTTGATTAAAGAAATCATTGAATTTGTCCGGAATTTCTCCGTCGATTTTGGTCAAAGTACCCAAAATCTGTTGACCAGATCGGGTACGGATCCAGGATCCCACACCCATGTCGTGTCAACACGGGTGCGGCACCGAAAGTGAAGAGTCCGAGCAACATAGGTTTTAAGAATGGGACATTCCTTTTGGAAATTAATCCTTGCTCAATATGCAGAAGTCATTTATGATTGTGAGAACGTACTTTAAAAAAAAAAAGTCCTAGGGATGATTACTTTGAAAAAGGAGCAGCTGTCCCTACGTGCATGGAAATTCTTTGAGTTCTTGCAGAACCTGGGAGAACTTTTTGACAGATGATTAATCTCTTTAACATGGATATTTTTTTATTAGTCATTTGTTACATATTTTGTTTGTGGATGGAAGTGACAAATGGGTTAGTCATGTTAAAGTCTATCTTTAGTAAAAGGTTTGAAGGTATGGAGGCCTACTCATGATTTCTCTTGTATTTGATAAAAAATTAACTAATAAAATCTTCAGGTATATACCACTGTAACTGCCTATAGTCTTCTTTACACTTGAACAGTTAAGAACTACTTGAGATATTAGAAATTGGAGAATTGAAATGCTTACTCTTTTTAATATTTTCCCTTCAACATCATAATTTATTCCGCAATTTTCACTACTTTCTTAACCTGATCCTCATGATATCTGTTTGGACCAAACCAGGCAATTTTAGAAGTAGTGGGAAGTCTGATGATTTCCAAAGTGTGTCAAGTCAGGAGCATGGTTGGACTTACAATACGTGTCAGGAAAATTTTGTGAGTTCATTACTTATGTTTGTTTTTCCCTACTTCTGTTTATATGCAATCTCTAGTAAATTATTTATGTATTTATTGGTCTTTCTTAGGCTGTTGTACCTTTTCCTCATCCGGATCCTTACTATCACAGTCTAGTTGCTGCTTATGGAAATCAAACCATAGTGAGTACAATTAAAGCTCAATTATTTTTGTTTCGATGATGTGCACTTCTTATTTGGTTCTAGTGGTTGTCTAAGACATTCGGAGAAAAAGAACAAGTTTTTCCATTTGATTCTTTTATCACATTGTCTTCTTTGTGATGATCAGCATTCAGCAATTCTTTCGAGCTATTCTAGCACAACTGGCTCTGAAGGAACCATTATTTCATAGCTTGATAATTGCTCATCAATATCTTTTGAGCACTTTATTTGATATTTTATACGTACTATTTAGAATTTTTAATATATGATACGTACTATTTACAATAAATGAAATGCCACCAAAACCACTGATCAGGGTTGGACTGACTCAATCTGGTATCGACACTTTTTGAACTTTTTCTTCAAAGGAATTAGGGAAGTGATAAACTTGTGCTGGCTTTGCATTTTTGTTAAGGATCATAAGGAAAGTCTAGAAAAGTTCTATGCCATTTTAGAATACTTTGGATTATGCTAATCACTTTGCATCTGCTTTACTTTGATGATTCTTTGCTTTTTCTTGGCTAAATTATTCTTTGGAGAAGGAAAGTCCACTCATATGTTTATCATATATTCAAATAAGGACTTTGAATATTATAACACCAAACATGAGATCCGTCGTACAGACTTGTTCAAGTAGGTATTTAGCATTTACGGAAATGCCATTAAATATCAAAGGCATCCCCATTTAGTGGTATAAGTATGTGGTCCCCATCCCTCAATTTTCTCTTATAAAGAAACCTATTGTTATCTTTTATGTCAAGCTGCCCCTGATTAACAAAGTTTTTTTGTTTCACTTGTGTTTGTTTAAGCCAGTGTGTTCTGTCGATGCTCCCTGTGAGTTCCTCACCATTTAGTTTTCTTCAGGTTCAATCCCAAATGTTAGGCACGGTATCTCCTCACGTGCCACTTCCGCTTGACCTTCAGCAAGATGAGCCCATATTTGTCAATGCAAAACAATATCAGGCTATCCTCAGGCGTAGACAGTACCGTGCTAAGCTGGAGGCTCAGAACAGACTCTCAAAAGGCCGGAAGGTATATGTTCGCTAATGGTTCAGCTTCACCCTTCTTGTTTCTTAGTATTGAATCACTCCCATGTACGATGATACATGTGTTAATGTTTCAGAAGTGGATCAGCTTTTGTGTTCTAACCAATGAACCCATTGCATTTTTGCAATTATGGGTTCAGAGTTTTGTTGTTGAAATTTTAGTGATTTTACACATACATATCATCTAAAAGAAGATAGGTTCAGTTGAACCTATAAATTTACATTGCATCATCCTTTGTGTGCTTCATCATCTTATTTCTATTTGACAATACATTTCAGCCATATCTTCACGAGTCCCGGCATCGGCATGCATTAAATAGAGCTAGGGGACCCGGTGGACGCTTTGTCAATATGAAGAAGCTCCGGGAGTCCAAATCCCCTGATTTGGTCAATGGTCAAAACGTTCTAGTTCCTGATGAGCTGCAGCTCAACACACGAATGTTGGAGCCCAATGTTCATCAGCCTGAAAGCTATAAGGGGAGCTACGCCACACCCGGTTGCTCTGGTATCACAACTGGCTCGAACACTTGCGCTATCTACCATCAGCAATTGTACCCCTCAGTCCTCCGGTAGGGTCGAAGAGAAGAAAGATCACACCGGCAATCCATGTTTGTCCTCTTTTTGATGAAAGGGTTGCTACTGAAAGTGGAAGTCATCCTTGGCTATGCTAAAAGTGAACTAGATCAAACAGAATCTTGTGTAGTACAATACTGCTAACTATATAGCTGATCCATAACCTGGTGGGGTTGTTTTTCTATTTACTGCTTTAAATACCTCACTGTAAAGAGTCTTATTTAGTTAATAGTGGCTGGTTTTATGCTATTTTATATACGACTAGTTCCTCTTGGAGTTGCCGCTTGGTTATATGAATGCGAATGCTGAACTGTTTACCTTTGAAGTAATATTAAGATTAATGGGCTCATGGCAGTAAGAGCAAAAGTTATCTGAAAGGGAAAAAAGAAACAGAGAAAGTTAATGCGGTGGATTAATTATGTTCTTGTTTTCTCAATTCTTGTAAGGATTTAAGTGTATATAGTGACATCACACTAGCAATATAATTTAATTGGTTATGACATGTTACTTATTACTCTCTCTCTCTCTCTCTCTCTCTCTCTCTCTCTCTCTCTCTCTCTCCCTCCCTCCCTCCCTCCCCCTCCCTATCTCCCTCCCTCTCTCTCCCCCTCCCTCCCTCCCTCCCTCTCTCTCTCTCTCTCTCGATAATATGATAGTGCGAGAAACTTCAGCACTCAGAACTTGATTTTTTTGGGTAACTAGTCTCATTGTGTTCCAATTTTTAAAAATATTTTGAATTATTAACGGTTGGAAATTAGCCTTTGGCGGGGAGATACGTCCACCCATCTTTGATGAATTAAACACTAGTGTTCCGCATGTTGGAGACCTTGTCTCTTCGCACATGCATGATCTACGAAGTGAGTAGATGATCGTAGGGTCAAGAATCGCCTAATTTCATTGAGAAATGAAAAAGATATTGGTCCACGAAGTAAGGTGTTTGAGACATGGAAATGTGGTGTGGGACAAATCTACCACATCGGTGGGAATATGAAGAATTGCTCTCTATATAAGTCTCTAATGTGGTAAAGGGTTTGGATCCCCAAGGGGTATCCCATGTGTTTAAAGGAGGGAAGACCTAGATGTGCTTGGGTTCTAAGCCCACACGCCGCCCGTCCGTCAGTGGGGTATTATCTTTTTGGACCAGAGAACTCGCAGATGTACGCTTGATCCTTGAAGTTTCAGGATATGCAGTTTGGACCGAGAATTCTTTCATATGTACGCTTTGGTCCCCTGAAGTTTCAAAATTTACTGATTTGGTCCCCAAAGTTGGGAAGGTGACGGAAGGCGTAAAGCTCACCGTTGGGACTGTTTTGAGGAATTAATCAGCCATTATTTGGCTGATTAACTCCTCCATTAACGACTCATTACTTGGGCATTAGCGACCTTTTCAATGGCCGTCCATTACTTGCTGTTTAATGCCCTCCTAATGGCCATTAACGGCCATGTTTTGGCGATTAGACAGCCCCTCTCCTTTCTATATATTGAGCCTTCTTTGGCTCAATTGATGGCAGAATATAGACGAAAATACGTGAGAAACAAAGCGAAAGCAGAGACGAAAAACAACAAGTAATAGGCCCTAAAAACACCACAAAATAGCACAAAACAAATGAGTGATATTCAATAAAATCGCTGCAATTTTCGATTGAAAAACAGTGACCAAACCCTCACGTATACACAAGATATACACTACAGAGACACACTATATACATAGAGACAAAAGAGAAAAGTAGAGAGAAACTCTTCCTTCCTATTCCATATCTTCAGCAAGTCGAGTCATATTTGTTTTCTTCTACAGGCTCAACCTATTGGCTTTGTAGTGTTGAGATTAAAGTGTTGTTTTATCTTGGGAGACTATTGTCCGCTAACGTAAAAGCATATATACGGGGACAATCTTGTCTTAAGGATAGAGGGCTATCCTCGACTCAACACACAACGTTGTAACCATCCAGATTTAGTTGTTTCTTGATTTCAGGTTATCAAGATTCAAGACACAACAAACTTGCGACAGTTCTCAACATTGGCTTTGCAAGGTGATCAAGATTCAAGACACAACACACATGCGGCAGTTTTGAAGATTGACCATTTATTTATCCTTTCGAACATTTGTAATAGTTATTACTTCCCGTACTGCTCTATAAAGTACCATAGAATCTCAACATTAACTATATTCACTTATTAGTACTCTTTGTTAAGTTTTTAAATATATAAATTTTATTTTTTTAAAATTTTACAGGAGTAATTGGGATTGGGAAGTCATTAGTTATCTGCAATATGCCAGGAAAAAAATGTCTTTCTTGAAAAGAATATCTAATGATTGAAACTGAATTATATAGTACTTACTAGTACTTACAAGCTCTTTAAGAAATAAGTAAATCATTAATTAAGAGGGGGATTTAAGAAGAAATTCGCACTCATTTTATTAATTATTACTACTCTAGATATCCACTAAATGTAATACTACCTCAGCTTCAAAGTCTAGGGGTGTCCAACGGGGCGGGGGCGGGTCCCGGTGGAATGGGATCCGGCGGAACGAGGAGGGTCGGGACGCGGGCTCCGGCGGGATTAGCAGGCCAGGATAGGCGGGATGGGAAGAGGTCCCGTCCCATCCCACATCCCGCCGGAAGAGGGGCCGATTTGGGGTTTTTTTTGCCACTTAATTTTAAAAATAATATATATAAACACTTCAATAATTGAACAACATAGTGTAATAAAAACATCTCAATGATATTTTTGTGTCTATTATATTATTTAATAGAAATATGATTTTTTTGCAATACAATTTCAAAATTGTAACTTTGTGGTGTTGTTCAAAAGCTGCAAATCACATAGTAAAATTGTAATTAAAAAATTACATAGTTAACTATACTTTTTCTAATTTTCTCACAATGTCTTGAAGATCTTCGTTTGAAATTGAAATTTGTTGGTCAAATTGTTCGACGTCGCTTCTTGTTCTCTCGGACAAGATTTCGTTGTAGTTGTAGTCTTCTTCTTCGTTGATCACACCTTCTACGCTCCGCTCGAATCCAATCTCTTAATAGAACTGCAATTTCCAATATGTCTCCCGCCAACGAATGTCTGTGCTCTCCTATTTGAAATCTTCCCGCAGAAAAAACATTTTCAGGCGTTGTTGATGACGCTTGAATGTTCAATACATCTCGGATCATCTTTGCTAGTGTCAGAAATGTCTTCTCATTGTCCCTCTAGTATTTCAGCAAGTCTTCATGTCTTTCATCATTGATAATTAATTTGTACGGTATAACACCCTGCAAAACATAAACATTAAATTCGATAACTTGTGAAGAAATTGAACCACTAAATATTTTATTTCTAAGGCCTTGAATACTAGCAACAGAAATCGCATGTTTTTATAAGGTTGCTACGAAGTAGTAGAAGATGGTACAGAAGCCGGTTGATTATTTGCACTTTGTTGTTGATAATACATATATACTTGTTTGCATTCAGTGTGTATGCTAGACGTAATTTCTTCTTTAGTTGATTTGTGAGTTGGATCTGTTGGAAGTACTTCTATACAATCATAAATCGTTTCTACAAGTGTTTTACAACCGTCTACTTTAATAGTCGGATTTAATACATCACCAATAATATAAATAGTGAGAATAGGAAAAAAAATTAAATTTTATAAACATTTTTAATAGATGGAGCGTAAGATGGTTTTTTCATATATTCATTAAGTAACAAAAATATTAGAGCTGTATAAAATAACATATTTGAAATAGTAGGATAATAAATACCGAAAAATTCTTTAGTAGCTTGAAAAAATTTCTCTAGAAATCCATTATCTACAAGCATATCACTTGAATTTTTATTATGAGCGTTAAATAATAAAGTTATAAGTTGTCTATAATCGTAAGCAACAAGTAGTTGCTCATACAAAGAATTCCACCTAGTCGAAATTTCTTATGTAATTTTTTCTATAAGGTAATCCACGATAAATTTTTTTATACTCTTTGCGTCTTTGTATTTTATTACCTTTAAAAATAAAATTTATAGCAAATTATATTTTATCAAGAATGCTTTCAAAAAAATTTAGGTCATCTTTTACAACTAACTTATAAATGTGGCACGCACATCTTATATGAAAATGATAAGGAAAACATGGAGTTAATCAAACTTTTAAAAGTCTTATAGCACAATCATTAGAACTTTAGAAGTAGCATTATCTAATGTAATAGTCATAATTTTATCAATTATTTCATAATAATCACAAATTTCATTACTATTTTGTGCAATAAAACTTACAGTGTGTCTATCGTCAATATATCTATATGCTAAAATACGTTTTTGCATAGACCAATTTTGATCTATCCAATGACATGTTACCGTTAGTACTACGACCTATGTCAAAAGTGATAGCTACTTTGCCATTAAAATGATACAATGCATAACGTAAATATTGTTGATATTCACTTGCAAGTTTAAAAACATCCCTTCTAATAGTTGATATAGGAAAACCATTAAAAGCATGATTATATGTTTCTCGAATGTAATGACTAAAACCGGGAGAGGAAGGAAATGAAAAAGGCAAACCCTCCACCGCAACTAATTTTGCCACATTTCCCTATCTTTGTTTTTATCATATCTAGGAATAAAAATTTCCCCCGGCGTCGGGTTAATTTGACCATGTACTTGGTCGGGGACACTATGTGAACCTTGTCCCAACTCAAATGGCATTGACACACCCAATGTTTTAGCCTGGTATTGATTCCACCTAGTTGTGTGTTCGCCTTATACATGTCTCAATAAACCTCCCGTCCCACCTTGACCTTTTCCGGTTTTAAATTTATAAACATTTTTACAAATTTTACATCTAACTAGTTGATTCTCTTGGTCCCTATCAAAAAAATCTCATGCAGATGATTTTAATTTTAGTTGTGTGGGGCCTCGACTCATACTAGGGGGAATAAGAGGCATTTCAGTTTCAGTTTGAGGCTGAGACTCAGGCTGAGCCTGAGGTTGAGGTGCACTAGTGGGTGTGTCATCTAGATTATCGTCTAAATTAAAGTCTGGTTCATCTACCTCATCATCTAATGATATATCATTAAAAAAAAAGCAGTTTCATCTATATGAGTGAAATCAATGAAATCATCGGGACTAAGAATAAGATTACCGGAAGAAGTACCCTTACTCTTATTACTCCTACTAGAAGAAGCATCCTTACATTTACCCTTAATCATACGTCAAAGGCGTTCCATTATAATTACGCAAATAAATAATTAAAGTAAATAAAATTAAGTAACAATAATAATTTAAAGAAGGAATGAAGTTACCAAACGCTGACGTAACGTCGACGTGTAATCGAGGTTGAAAATTGAAACTTTGCTCGATGGATGATCCTCAAGCTAGTTGTCAACTTCACTCCCAATTTTTTAACTTTGATATAAATGAGCAAAAATATATATAATATTTAGTAGGCAATGTAGAATTGTAGAGAGATAAATTGAGAGATTGTAGAAGATTTGTGAGAAAATGAGGTATTTATAGTTGCGAAATAGGGTTAAAGCGTAAATATATTAACTTAGGGGTTAAAAATAAATATTAAAGGGGTAGGGGGGAATGACCGTTATAGCCGTTGCACAACGGCCAAAATCAAAATTTGATCGTTGTTGCAATGGTTATTTTTGCAAAGGGGGACGGGGGTTGGCGGGGCAGGGCGGGGCGGGATCAAGACGGGCGGGACGATCTCAGGCCGTCCCGAGTTCGAATCCTGACACCGATAATTTTTTTTTATGGGGGATCAGGGAGGGTAGCGGTACGGGCCGGGTCGGGATCCGACCGACCCGGCGCACTGGACAACCCTACTTCAAACTAAGTGATATTTTTAGTTTAAGCACTCCCGGGACCAGGGCGGGTAGGCGGGATCAGGCCTGGGTCGAGACGGGCCCTGGCGGGACTATCCTAGGTCCCGTCCTGAGTTCGAGTCCCGTCCCCGCCCTCCTTTTTTTTTTGCGGGATCGGGCCGACCCAGCCCAATGGCCACCCTTAGTTAAAACCCTTCCTAATAAATAAAAGTTAAAACTAACTCTACTAAATTCTTTTTCGACAAGAAAAAGAAAAAGTAAAACTCGACAACATCGTACAAAGTCAAAACTGCTTGACTTTCTTCTTCTTCCTCTGGGTTTTGCTTTTGCTGGTGGTATACCCTGTGAAAGTATTGTTTGAATTTTTAAAAAATGGAAGGACAGAGCAATAATAAACCCGTCGATGTCTTTAAGAATTTCAAGGGCCGACATTCTGCTCTCATTAAGGCTCTCACCACTGGTTTTCTCCTGTCTTTTTTTTGTTGTTATAATGTTTATTTTTCTTTATTTAATTGATTTGTTTTTTGTTTTTGGTATTCAGATGTCGACGAATTTTTTAAGCAGTGTGATCCTGGTAAGGATATTTTTCTTATTTGTCCTTTAGACGAACTGAATTCGATTATGTCTTCTTTTTAAGTTACAACAACAACAACGTACCGGTGTAATCCACAAGTGGGTCTGGTAAGGGGGTCTGAGGAGGGTAGAGTGTACCTCTTACCCCTACCTCGGGAGGTAGAATGTCTTCTTTTTATCTTCTCAATATCACTAGTTATGTGGATTAGTTTTACTTGCTCAGCCTATCATTAATCATTGGTATCGCTAGTTATGGTTATGGTTTCCTTTTGAATTTTAGGTTATAGTGGAATGGGGAGAAAATTCTGTTTTTGTGTGTGTATGGGCGGATGCATGATAGGTTCAACTTTTAAAGTTCTTAGTGATTTTGAAATTATGGGTTCGTTGTATTTGTCGCTACATGTTTATGTGTAGTGTCGAAGGTATCGGGTTCAATTGTATCCATAGTATATAAACTCCATCCGCCTCCGGTTATGCCTTTTCTTTAGTTATTGAAATTGAAAGATTTTGGACAAATATTGGATTATAGAGTAATAAGAACATCAATTTCACTCTTCAATGATGGTTATGTTGCTCTTAACCATTATTAACTGCGGGGCTTTTTTTTCTCGACTTTCCAATTTGAGATTTTGCTTATGGTCAGTGGTGGAACTAAGTAAAGGGAAAGGGGTTCAACAGAATCCCCTTTGTCGAAAATCATACTTCGCATATAGGGCAAAAATGATTCTTTTTATTATTTGTAAACTGTTGAATCTGCTCCACATGAAAAACCATTCTATTATAGTGGTAAAAGGGGTCAGAGCTTGTCATAGTTCAAATCACACTTGTGATATTTTAGAATTTCTGAATCCCCTTGTATAAATTCTTGACTCCGCCACGGTTTATGGTTATAAGCTCCCTCTTCACCTCACCTCCCATGTCCTCCTCCGAGTTTTGTTACAGTCGATATGTTTAGTCAGTCTTATCTCAAGTTGCTTATGACACGATACTCCTATTGCTTCTTGTTCATGGTCAAATATATGAAATGTTTTTTTATGCAGAAAAGGAGAACTTGTGCTTGTATGGACTCCCAAATGAGCGGTGGGAGGTCAATTTGCCTGCTGAAGATATACCACCGGAGCTTCCAGAGCCTGTTCTTGGTATTAACTTTGCTAGAGACGGGATGCAAGAAAAGGAATGGCTTTCATTAGTTGCCTATCACAGTGATGCTTGGTTGCTTGCTGTTGCCTTCTATGCTGGTGCTAGATTCAGATTTGGTAAAGCCGACAGGTACTTCTTCTAACTCAATTCTTTTTTTGCAGCCAAAACATTTCCATGCTTGTAAAAGCAGATGATAGATAATATAAGTTCAGCGATTATGTCTGCTCCGGTACCTCATGTGACGTTTTCTTTGTATCAGCATTTTGTGTTGATTCTGCTTCTCAGCGCGTTAAATGTTTTCCTAGTGTGGTTTTTCTCAAAAAAAAAATCATGCTTTCTGTTAAAAAGCGGAAGTAATGCATCTGATTATTGCTTTTTTAGGTTGGTTATATAATTTAGATACTTTTGGCATCGAGCTAACACTGCCCGGTACTATTACTAGCGAGAGAAGCTAAAAATAGTAAGCTTGTTTAATTTCGGTTCATTGTATTTTGCACCTTTGATGCATGTTTTACTTTCTGGAAAAAATCATTAAAGCATCTTTTGGTCCGAATCTGAACATGTTACCTACAAAAAACGGGACTACTAACCTTATGAAATTAATTTCCTGCCCAAATTCATAATAGCTCTAAGACAGGCAGAAAGAATGGAGATGGAGGATTTTCAAGATCTAGAAGTCTTTAATTAGCTTTATAAGGTAATATATTCATTTTACTGCCTATAAAATGTTTACGTTTGAATTGAAACCTATTGTTTCAGTGATTTTATAAGAAGATGAAGAACTTAAGAAGGAAAAGTGAAAAGAAAGAAAGGACAGGATGCATAGTGAAAAAGTTATGCATAGAAAAGGGGGAAACATGCAAATATCTTGTCACATGTTGATTTGGATGTGCAGCGTATTATCTTGCACTTGTAGAATCGAGCTAATAGAAGCCTACTAGTAGGTGTGGCTGTTCAATCTAGCTTGGTTAATTTATTGTGTGAATTGCTCTCAAATGAGTGTTAATCATTTGATTTCTGGTTTCGTGACGTTGTACATGTAGAGGTAAGGTCTGCGTACACTCTACCTCCCCAGACCCCACTTGTGGGATTACATTGGGTATGTTGTTGTTTTTGTTGTGACGTTGTATGATCAACGTAACTCATGCTTGTCTGGCTGATATTTTCAGTTAGTTGAGTCAACCAACCAACAGCAAACAGTATGCTGTGTCAGTTATGTTCTTTGAAAGCAACTCAAATTGAGGCAATATTGAATTGCATGGTTCAACCTGAGTCCGTTTCTGCACTTTCGTGTATGCTGCATTTTGAAATCCTAAATATTGAATGGTGATTCTAATGGGAATCCCTTGTTCTAGATTTCTTCACATTAAACTTTGTGCATAGAGGATTAGTACATTCATATTTCTATTAAATGCTACCAGAGATTGTCTTTTGCTAGAGATTACTATGTTGTTTTCACGCTCATTAGTTGTCTTCTCTTTTCCAGGAAGAGGCTTTTCGACATGATAAATGATCTGCCCACAATACATGAAGTAGTGACTGGTGTTGCAAAGACGCCACAAAAAGAAAAATCTACAGTCTCTAATCAAAGTAAAAACAAATCCAAGCCAAACGCCAAAAAGGTAAAGGATTGTGTTCCCAAAGTATGTTTTATTTGCATGTCAGCTCTGCGATAACTTTTTTACGTGTTGCATTGCGTGTTTTTACTTTTTAAGATTAAATATGCTGTTAATTTGAAAGCATCTGGACATCGAGCTTATGGTTCTTGTGTCATATCATGATTAAGTACCTCTCACATTCTCCTTTAAATTTCAGATTTTCTGGTTTTGGGCTAGTTTTTGCATGCATAGCTTGTCTAGAACGAGTTCTATTGTCCGTGATTTTTCTACTGTGTTATAGCCTTTTGCCACTTGATGTTAACTTCTTTTTGAGCTATCGGCGTTTTCTTTTCCACTTGCAAAAACAGAGGGCAGTGGAGACTCAGGGGAAGATCACAAAGTTGCAGCAAAAATATGGAGAAGAAGAAGAAGAAGATGATGATGAAGAAGAAGAAGAAGAAGATGATGATGAAGAAGAAGAAGAAGAAGATGATGATGAAGAAGAAGAAGAAGACGAGGATACTGAGAAGCATGAAGAAGATGAGCAAGGTGAGTCAATGTGTGGCGTATGTGGGGAGAAGTATGCAGAGGATGAATTTTGGATATGTTGCGACAATTGTGAAACGTGGTTCCATGGCCAGTGTGTGAAGATCACCCAGGCCAAGGCCGAGTTCATTAAGCAATACAAGTGCCCGCCTTGCAGCAGTAAAAGATCCCGGACCTAGTGTACATAAATATTTGTAATGTAGAGTTCTCCTGCAGCTGACTGTTGGTTTAGTTTTAACTTATTGGTAGTTCAGTTCAACTTGCCTACTAATGAATGAAGTGATTGGTTTAGTTTAACTTATTGGTAGTTCAGTTTAACTTGCCTACTAATTAATGAAGTGAGTAAAACACTATGGGAAATCAAGATTCAAGTCGCAATAGAGACGAAAACAATAGGTGATTATGGACAGAGTTACTCGGTACCTATATTGGTGGGAGATAGCAGATATCAAATAAAACAGTTAGGGTGCAACCAAGCTTGCTCGAACATCACCCTTCTGTTGTTCCTTTATATCATGTTTGTCGACAATCGAAATACGCGAAAGCTGGATCACTAGCCCTCGTCATAAAAAGAGAAAAAGTGTCACTTGCAGTCCAACGTGATAATTCTGCATTCCGTAATCAGTACTCTTACTATTTTAGTTTATTGTTGAATACTTATAAAGATACTCAATTAGTAACTGATCAGAGGCCTGATAAAGCAAGTGGGTCCATCTAAAAATAGAACCTGTATAAAGTATGAACTACCCAACTTATCAACATTTTTTTTTTGATATCCAGCTTTACGCCAGAGTATTCCTGGAGATAGTAGTCTCGGTCCCTCAGTACGTACCAGTAAATCGCACGATGTGCCTGAATGACCAGATTTGAGAAAGTTCTTTAAAGTTTGGTATGTTATAACCCGAGTCAATTTTTTAAGGAAGTTCTTTAAAGTTTGATATTCTGAATGTAATTCACAACTGCTTTCCTTGTTAATCCTACTTAGCTTGCTATAATTAGATTTATTTATTTACTTAAGTTTTGGTGGATTAGGACGAAGTTCTTAATAATCTTTGTTATTTTTAAATATTCTGAACAATTTCGGTAGGTAAGGTGATCCATCTTTTAAGGAAATGTTAAGCTGAATATAAAATGCCAAAAGCA